>JAYESA010000004.1:127105807-128305807 GCA_036927795.1 Iris macrosiphon | reverse complement strand
GTTCGTACCCCGGAAGACAGAGCCCGAAGATTCAAGAAGGGGCTATCTCCGGATATTCGCCTCGCTGTCACCACCAGCCGAGCTCGCACCTATGAGGAGATCTTGAGCGTGGCTCAAGGCGTGGAGAGAGACATGGGGCACAAACTGAAGCGAGAAAGAGATACCGGAAATGCGGGACCCAACAAACGCCCTTTTCAACAACAACAACAGCAGAGGGCCCCGCAGCAAAATTAGCGTCCTCCCCCTCGAGCTCCAGCACCCCAGGCTCAAGGACAGAACCAGCGAGCTCCCCCTTGCAACTATTGCCAAAAACCAGGCCACACTTGGCAAGACTGCAGAAAGAGGTTAGGTGCTTGCCTCTATTGTGGTTCCCCAGCACATCAATTGAGGGACTGTCCTGCTGCTCAAGGACGTCCAGCTGCACCAAAGGCTCCAGTCCAGGCCAGGCCCCCAGCAGCACAACAAAGGGGACCCCCGCTTCCAACTCAACAACAACGCTTTGCTCAGCACCAGCAGCAACAGAGGGGTGCACCGCAGCAAGGCCGTGCTTATGCAATGACTCTGGAAGAAGCTGAGGCCACAGCGGACGTGATCACAGGTTCCGTGCTTATAAATTCAATACCAGCTATTACTTTATTTGACTCTGGAGCTTCTTATTCATTCATGTCAGTAGATTTCCTTATGAAGCATAGCTTAAGCACTAAACCCCTTAGGAATTGTTATAAGATCATTACCGGTGGAGGAATCATTCCGGTTAGTGATGCTTGTAACAATTGTCCTATCACATTATGTGGAAGAGAACTGTATGCTAGACTACTTGTAATGCCAGTGCCCAGTTTTGATATTATACTGGGTATGGATTGGTTAAGTCAACATCATGCCACAATAGACTGTCACAGAGGCAGTGTAATCTTCAGACCCCCTTGCAAGCCAGAATTTGAATTTGCTAGAGGTTCTAGAGAAATGGGTAATAACATAATTTGTGGAGCCCTAGTAACAGAAGAATTGCCACCTATCATCTCTGAATACCTTGATGTCTTCCCTGAGGATCTCCCAGGATTACCCCCAGACCGAGAAGTTGAATTCTCCATTGACTTAGTGCCAGGAGCAGCACCAGTATCTCAGAACCCCTACAGAATCAACAAGAATGAGATAATAGAACTTAATGAACAAATCAAGGAGCTAGAAGACAAAGGGTTCATTAGGTCTAGTGTCTCACCCTGGGGAGCCCCAATACTTTTTGTGCCCAAGAAGGACGGAACATCCAGAATGTGTATTGACTACAGGGCCTTAAATGCCTTAACAATTAAGAATAAGTATCCCCTGCCCAGGATAGATGACTTATTTGATCAGTTGAGTGGAGCTCGGGTGTTTTCCAAGATTGATTTGAGGTCAGGTTACCACCAAGTAAGGGTAAGGAAAGAAGACATCCCTAAAACTGCTTTCAATACCCGGAACGGACACTACGAATTCTTAGTAATGCCGTTCGGGTTGACGAATGCTCCAGCAGTTTTTATGAACCTAATGAACAGAGTTTTCCAGCCATACCTAGACAAAATTGTAGTGGTCTTCATTGATGATATTTTGATCTACTCCAAGACTCCCGAAGAACATGAAGAACATTTGAGGTTAGCATTGGAGACTTTGAGGAAGGAAAAACTTTATGGAAAATTATCCAAATGTGCTTTCTTCCTAGACAAAGTAGAATTCTTGGGACATGTTGTGACTGGAGATGGAATAGCCGTAGATCCTAAGAAGATAGCGACAGTAGAATCCTGGCCCACTCCAGACTCTGTAGCAGAGATTAGAAGCTTCCTGGGACTAGCTGGCTATTATCGGAAGTTTGTGAAGGACTTTGCTAGGATTGCTGAACCCATGACAAAGTTAACAAGGAAGGATGAAGAGTTCACCTGGACTGATGAATGTCAGCATGCTTTTGAGGAGTTGAAGAAAAGGCTGACTTCTGCCCCTATTCTGACCTTACCTTCTGGAACCGGAGGTTTCGCTATTTATAGTGATGCTTCTGGAAAAGGTCTAGGTTGTGTATTGGAGCAGAATAAGAAAGTAATAGCATATGCCTCTAGACAGCTTCGACCACATGAAAAGAATTATCCAACTCATGATTTAGAATTGGCAGCTGTCATTTTTGCTCTTAAACTATGGAAACATTATCTTTATGGAGAAAAGGTGGAAATATTTACAGATCATAAAAGTCTAAAATACATCTTCACTCAGAAAGAGCTAAACATGAGGCAAAGAAGGTGGCTGGAACTAATGAAAGACTTTGATATCACTCTTCAATATCACCCTGGGAAGGCAAATGTAGTTGCTGATGCTCTAAGCAGGTATCCTATGGCGATGTACTTGACTTTGAACCGGCACTTACTCGAGGACCTGGAAAGTCTGGGTATTGAAGTAATTATCCCAGGAAAAGAAGGCCAAATGATGAACTTGCAGATTCAGTCTACTTTAATAGACAAAATCAAGGAGACTCAGTTTCAAGACGAAGGCCTGCGAAGCCTTCGAGGTCAAGTGCAAGCTGGATTAGTAGAAGATTTCAGAATTCATGAGGATGGATCACTGAGGCATGGCGATAGATTATGTGTACCTCAAGGAGACATAAGAGAAGAAATTATGCAAGAGGCACACAGATCGCAATACTCCATACATCCAGGAGCCAACAAGATGTACAAGGACCTGAGGACGCATGTTTGGTGGCATGGCATGAAGAGAGAAGTATCCAGGTTCGTATCCCGCTGTTTAGTGTGCCAACAGGTTAAGGCTGAAAGACAACGACCTGGAGGATTGCTTCAACCACTACCCATTCCGGAGTGGAAGTGGGAACATATCACAATGGATTTTGTTTCCGGCCTTCCAAGGACACCTAGTGGAAAGGATGCAATCTGGGTGATAGTAGATAGACTGACCAAGTCTGCACACTTCCTACCCTTCAAAGTAGGGCTATCTACAGAAAAGCTGGCAGATTTATATATCAGACATATCGTTAAGTTACATGGGGTTCCAGTAAGTATTGTCTCCGACAGAGATTCAAGATTCACCTCTCACTTCTGGAAGAGTTTACAAGCCAGCTTGGGGACTCAACTCAAATTCAGCACCGCTTATCATCCCCAAACCGATGGTCAATCGGAACGTACAATCCAGACACTTGAAGATATGCTCCGTACATGTGTTCTGGATTTTGGAGGATCTTGGGAAGACTATTTACATCTGGTAGAATTCTCTTATAATAACAGCTACCAAGCCAGTATCGAGATGACTCCATTTGAAGCCCTGTATGGCCGAAGATGTCGTACCCCGCTATCATGGGACGACGTTGGAGAAAGAGCCTTACTGGGACCAGAGATGGTGATCGACTCAGCTGAGAAGGTAAGACAGATAAGGGATAGACTTCGAGTGGCTCAAGACAGGCAACGACATTGGGCAAATAGCCACCGAAGGCCCTTGGAATTTGAGGTAATTAAATTTATGAAATTCAAGTCAATTTGAACATTTTATTATGGAACTAAGATTTGATTATGACTCTATTTTAAGGTTGGAGAGCTGGTTTTCTTAAAGATTTCCCCGACACGTGGCACCATTAGGTTCGGAAGGAGTGGAAAGCTCAGCCCAAGATTCATCGGACCTTTTGGCATTCAGGAGAAAATCGGAGAAGTGGCATACCGTCTGGCATTGCCACCCTCTCTGGAAGGAGTCCATAACGTCTTCCACGTGTCGCAGCTGAGGAAGTATGTGTCAGACCCCAACCACATTTTGGATCACTCAGAGCTCGAAGTAGGCCCAAGTTTGACTTACCAAGAGCAACCCGTGGAGATCCTGGATCGCTCGGAGAAAGTCCTACGGAATCAGGTTATCTCCCTGGTTCGCGTAGCTTGGAAGCATCATTCTCCCGGCGAATCCACCTGGGAGCGAGAAGACGAGATTAGAGAGCGATACCCCTATCTTTTTGACCCCTGAGGTATATTGTAATTTCCGGCTTTTTCTTTTCGTCCCATGTTACTCTTAAATTTCGAGGACGAAATTTTTGTAAGTTGGGTAGGTTGTAAACCCCCTGAATTTCCAAATTATTAAATCTTGGATTTTTCCCAATTTTCTGGAATTTTCTGTGAATCTTCTGTAATTAAAATCAAGGTTTTTGATTAATAAATGATTTTTAAATGGCAATAAATAATATTAAAATATCATGAAAATAATATTTTTGGGTGTAAAATAGAAAACTGGACTTAGGGCAATTTTTTTGGATTTTTCTGGACCTCAGAACTATTTTTAAATGCCTAAAAACAATTTTTCTAATTAATTAATTATTAATTGATTATTTATTATCATTTATTTATTTTATTTCTATTTTTATTTTTTTTGGCCCGCGGCCCGTGGGCCGCTGCCCGGCCCGTAGCCCAACCCAGCCCGTCTCCTTCGCGGGTCGGGCGGGTCTGCCCAGACCCGTTAAGCCCCGAACCCGACCCGGCCTCCACCCCAGCCCCACGACCCGCTCAGCCCCGCGCGATTTCCGGCGGAGCGCCGGCCACGTCGCCTGGCCGCCCGCGTCGCTCGGCCCCGCTCCGCGCGGCCAATCGCCCACGACCCCCGGCTGCCCCGCCACCTGGCCGCCTCCCTCGGACCCCACGACCACCGATCTCCCCTATATAAACCCCTCCGGCCCCCCTCACCGCCTCCGCCACCACGCCGCAGCCGCCTCGCTCCTCGCCGAGACCCCACCAGCTCCGCCCTAGGCCGCCAGCGCCTCCTCCTCCCGTCTCCGCCCTCCGGAGCCGCCCAGCAGCCGCCCTCCGGTCGACCCCGACGAGCAGAACAGCAACAGCAGCAGCCTTGGAGCCGCCTCCCGTCGGCCTCCGGCGCCGCCCCGCCCGTCGACGGATCCGCCTCGCCCAGGCGAACCCTCCCCGACCACCGGCCAGCCAGCGCCGCCCAGGCCTCCGGCCGGCCGCCGCTGTCCCGAAACCCTAACCCTAAATCCCCTTTTCTTCGTGTCGTGTCCGACACGACACGGACACGATTTCGACCCTGTTTTCGGGTCCCCTTCAGGTATGTGTAACTTTCGCCTCGTAGCTCCGTTTTCAATTCTGCAAATTGCGTTGTGAAGCCTGTATGACCCTCTCGGTGTCCGGACAAACTGTTCGGGGCACCGCGTCCTGTGGTGATCGCACACCGCGATCCAAAAACAGGAAAAACCAGACCCTGTTTCACCCCGGAACCGAGTACGTCCCGCCAAACGGGACGACTTGGTCGCGTGCGGTCTTCACAGATACGTGCGCAGCGTCGATACGGACGTGTGAGATTTCACAGAAGCTGATTCGGGTGTGTGTGCACACCGGAATCAACGCGTATCCGCGGACATCGCTCCGTATCCGCCTTTTCGGCAATTCGCCCTAACTTTGTGCACACTCGTCAGATCGAGACGAAACTTGTGCCATCGGACTCGTAGCGATACGCTGGTCCTGTGGGTCAAGTTTGGTTTGATTCTGAGAACGTTGACAAAATCGCGTGTCGTGGGCCCCACAGGCCCCGCTCGACGGGCGATTTTGTGTTCGGCTCATCGGAATCCAAATCTGGAAGTTCCGTTGGGTTCGTAGCAGCGTTCCTGACCTGTTGGCACTAAGTTTGGTGAATTTGGAGACTTTTTGACCCGGACGCGTTTTTCGGTGCAAAGCGGGCCCAACGGCGGACCCCGTTTTGGCCCGAAACTGCCGTTTTTGCCCTTGTCTCCAAATTGGACCCAAGGACAGGCGTTTCTAGCTATTTGACATCTTCTGAGAGTGATGGTAATGTCTGTTTCAGCTTTTGGACTCACCTCTGGACATTTCTCCCAAGAACCTAATTAAACAGATCCAAACAACAAGCAAGTACCTGCACTTCAAGTTAAATCTAATTATATTGTGATAATTAAATTCCTGCTTTTCTAGTACCCTTGATGATTACACCTAGTGTCAGAAATGCTGGATTTTTATGTCTTGAATATATTAGTCCATGTCTTGTTATCATGTCGGGTGGGAGAATACTGAAAGGCATGTAGTTTACCCTTCCCCTTGTCGTGAATAATAGCTGTTGGTACACGACTGTCCATCAGCCGGATCTCGATTATTCGTGAATAATAGCCGTTTATGACGGCCGGATTAGCCTTATAAACCCCTACATGCCAACTAAGTATTCTAAAAACAAACACAAGTTTCATACAGATAGTTTCTAGTCATGTTATGTTTCTTGCTGATTGTAGTAGTTTCATTTCCTGCTCATTTACTTCTATTCTCTCATATTCCTGTTTATAGTTGTGACTCTGAGATATTGATAATCTTTTATGCAATTTCCTTAACATGATATTCAATATTTAATTGTCATAAATATTTAGTTTAACCTTGCTGTGCACTGTGTACTTCGCTCCTTTCCTGACTGGATCTGTTGATTTTAGGCGACGATGAGGATCTTGCCCCTACTTATTATGGTCCCTATGAGGGGACAGATGATACTTATGAAGAACCAGAACCCACCCAGGAGACCCCTGCTGCTGAGTAGCTAGTTTTAGCTATCTTTTATTCTGTTTTCTATCTTATTTAATCGGGTTTGTCCCCGATTTTATTTTGGAATTCCTGTACTAAACATTTGAATTGTTGTCTCATTCATTTCAGTTGCAAAATTTAAGTTTCTATTCTCATTATTAACTTGCCTATGTTAAATTGTGAATGAGTTAGATTAGTTAGATGGATTGACCTAGACAGCGTACTACCGCCGACTCTGCGGCGTAGGCTGGACGTACCCACGTACTCGTGCCCGAACTTCCGGGTGCGGGTCGTGACAGGTAATCAGAGGGTAAGACCTCATCGACAGAGAATGATGCGTCAGGTCCCAGTTCGTACTCCTGCGGATAGTCCTGACCGTCTATACCTGGAAATGGAGCAGGTCCTCAGAGGGACGTAACAACATACATAAAAGCATGCCAATAATTTACTCAAAGTAAATATCCAACATGGTTGCCTAACCAGTCTATGTGATATGCAATTTAAGAACAAATTTTCTATGTATGGACTATCTGGCTAAAATGATGGGATGGACATAGTTCTCTTGTAGATCCAGGGGCCTCGGGCATAACGTCTTTCGATCATCATAGGCCTACAGTATATATAAGGGGTCATAATGCCTCGCGTCTCCAACGGAGCTTATGGGAAAATAAGGAAAAGTGTAAAGGAGTCACATATGCTTACTCATTGTTCTCTCTACCCAATGATACTAACGTGTTACATCCATAACAAGCAAATACCTTTAGTAACCGCTAAGTCCGCTAAAACATGATATTTCTATTAGCAGTTATTCCTTATCCATTGTATGACCTTTACGTACAGGTGGTCAGCCAAATACTCAAGTTTGTATCCTACATGAGACTCACAACTCATGTAACAAATGTGTCACGGCCAAATAAAATATAAGGATAACTCAAATCATGGGGTGGTCTCGTAAAACTAGGTCAACATGCATAATATAAATAAAAGACAAAAGACGACGCAACCGTCGTTGTATCCGTCTTTCTTGGACGCACAGTTTTATATAAAAAATAAATGGAAATAAACAACAGAAAATAAATATGCACAAAATAAATGTAACTAAACAGTACTGTGGTAATGTATACTTGCCTAACAAGCAATCTGTGGAATATGGACGTCCAAACGACAAGCACCAGGGACCGGAAGGTAGGGACTCTGAACTAACATCTCCGAATGCTGAAATAAACATCACCAATATCTCTGAAATCAGTGAGATAGTCATAAAACTATACCCTTTTATCCAATTTGGACATAGGGACAAAAAGGTAAATTTTGGGGTCAAAGCGGTATCCATATGTGGTCCACTTTGTACCAAAAAATATTTCAGTGGTAAAGGTCTTTAAATGGGACAAATTATAGGTCAACAAAATCCTAAATGATGGTTTAAATTCAACGATATGTCCAATTTTGGATTTTGGTGAAACGAGCACAAAATAGCTAGTCAAGTCAAACCGTGGGGCCCGCGAATAGATGATTTGGTCAACTGTCTCAGAATCGCCTAAAACTTGGGTCACAGGACCAGCGTGATACCACGGATCCATTGGTGTAAGTTTTGTTATGTTCTGATGAGCGGTTATAAACTTCTAGGATATTTTGCAAAACATCGATACTAGGGACTATCGACTGATACAGGTTGATTTTGGCGTACACACACGTCCAAATCAATTTCCGCAAAAGTCCACACGTCAGGATATACCATATGCATCTTTTAGTGCAACTGGTACACGACGAAGTGGTCCGGTTTGGCGGAACGCACTCTGTATCACAAGTTTTCCAAGTTATTGAAAACTGTTTTCATAATTTTCAACTGGTTAATTAACACAGAATTAATGTCCAATTATATGCAAACAATAGGTCATTTTGAAGCGTTTTAGGTTGTCTTCAGGACTATATACTTAGTTTTCTAAATTACCTATTATTTTGGCGGTTATTCGTCCTTGAAAATAGGGTTTTATAAAACATAAAACTGTTGTATATATACATACTTGAAATCAATTTTTTTTCCGAGTTTTTGAACATGATTTTCACCAACTAAAACATCATATTAATTATAGAAAACCAAAATTTCCTAGAGAGGATTAAGTAGGCTGCTCAGAAAAATTTATGAATCACGAAACGGTCAAGTAGATTGGGAGATACAAGTGAGGTAAGTTAGGTACCTGGTGGTTCGGTTCCAGGGTTGACTGTTGGGTTCGTCAGTTCGGCGAGCGTGCGGCGGCGGATCTAACTTCGGCGGAGAGGTGGTCGACGGCGGGTCTGACATCGACGAAGAGGAGAAAAAGGATTACGGTTAGGGTTTTATTGTGGTTTCGTATGTACACACACACACACACACACACACACACACACACACACACACACACATATATATATATATATATATATATATATATATATATATATATATATATATATATCGAAAAGGGGGTTCTGTCGGGTTTACCTAGGCCGCGCGGGTCTGGTAGGGTAGTTTGTGTGCGTGTGTATGTTTTAGAGTTAGGTTTGGTAATAGGGGTTTGGGTAGGATAGTATGTTAGTTGGGAGGTTTTGCTTCTTCTTTTTTCTAATAAATATTTATTTTTATATATATTTATATATATATGAGTGTATAAAAATATAACATAATATTTTTAGTACATGAATTAATTTCTAGGAAAAAAATTATGATACTTTTAAAAATAAAAATGTATAGTTTTATAAAAATAAAATTTTAATAATAATTATATAATTAATCAAAGTGTTTTATTCATTACTTAACAAGGTGATTAATAATATCTAATAAAATAATAAAAATATATATTAATTAAGGAAATACTTAAAATTGTAATTTAAAAATTATGGGGGTTTACAATAAGTTAAGCGTGAACCTATCGAACCACGTCGCACTCCAAGTCTCAAATTCATCCTCGATGCGCATACTCTTGCTTGAGGCAAGGTGGCCGCCCGCCGCCAACTCAAACACACCAACTCAAGTAATTCCTATCTATATGAAGACACTGACCAAGCCATAAAGGACATATATAACAAATGCGGGTATGCTTCCAGTATATTTGGTTGCAACGCCTCAACTATAGTTCTCGCAAATGTCTCATGCCAAAACACAAGTTCAAGTAAGCGATGTGCTATCCATCTGAAGATTACAACACCTCTGCTGTATGTCTCGTTATACCATACTTCAAAAGAACTTCCAATGATTCCCCCTAAGCCGAACGGTCCCGGTACCCCCGTTCCTATCTCGTTCGTGGAATCCATACCCTGCGCACAGGTTCTCCATGACCATGCAACGTTAAATATAGCTACGACGAGGAATCGTGCCTTCTCGCCCCACCAAATGATACTCGCCCCGTTCTATCAAATTATCCATAACCATTCTCAAATTATAGCCCAAGGCATCATTCTCAAATCATATCCACTATACACCATGCCGCTTATCGACACAGTACTCCAATAGGTGCAACACCCCTCGTTCTGAATGCTCCATGGCTCCCAACAGTGGCACAAGACCCTCTCCGATGCAGTCGCCTAGTTTTGAACCACAATTACAAGCTTTTCTTAACAAAGCGTTCCAACTTGATACTCGTGCACAACGCTCGCTCGCTAAAGTGTTTCGCTGCTCCAACCAAGATGATCCACTTAAGGCCCCAATTTTTATCCTTCTAAATGGTGCACACTCAATGCACGCCACTGTGTGGTGTATCCAATGTTCCAGACCAAGTATTCATGTTATTACGTGTATTCCATTTATTAGGCATGAAGGAGTAGAGGAGAAGGGACAGAGCCCACTCATCAAGAAGAATATGCTAGTACTCTGCCTTGACGATATGACCAATTTCTTCAATCCGTGGTCCAATGTGAAGCACGATCTACTCAATTGGTATGATCGTACGAGCAGGTCGTGCTCTCCAAATCATTCGAATCGATCAGACTAAGGAAGGCGATATTATCGCTCCAAATCTCGCTATCTCTGTACTGCTCTGAACGAACACACTAATTCCATTGCACGATGCCCATGCCTCAGCCCGTGCAAGGCGATACTCTAATTTTACTGAAATTTGTACACCATCTGCATAAGGAAACCAACTCAAATCAATACTTATTCCATTCCAAATCTTAGCGTAATGTACCGTGCGGTTGAGGGCATTACATAATATACCACTTAGAATAAGGTTCATCCTCGAACCAAACCAGTACCCATTCCTTTCTCATATGCCGTTTGATCATTTCATAAACTCTGTCCATGTATCTCATACTTTACTGTTCCAGACTCATCATCTTGACTTCGTACTGAATGCTCACACTGTCACACCCCAGTCCCAAAAATACGTAGGACTAGGACACGTAAGCATGCCAGCCGCATGGATATGGTAACTCCAATATATGGAAACCAAACTCATACGTACGCTGTAATATGAATATCAAATCCACAAGTGGTATAACATAATGTCACAAGTCACAGGATATAATCTAAATCTCATCCACGAAAATCAATATAAATAAATAACCATTATCTATGAAACTAGACTCAATATAAGTATCTAAGGATGATAGTTGGATGGAAATAAATCCACTACCAACTCGAAGGTAAAGGTACAACACAATAAACACAATATAAGAATACCAGCTAACGACTACGGGCTCGAAGAGAAGACATCCACGAAACATATATAACCATCCAAATCTGCGCTCCTACAAATACTCAAGAACAGATACACCTGGAAGGGGACCAGGTCCTTAGAGGGACGTAACAAGATACAGAACAGCAAGCCAATTTGAATACAGTAAACATGCATAATAGGTAGAAAATATGTAAGTACGATGTACAAGACAATCTATATGAATACAAATGAGGACAACTTTTCGTCGTATGGGCAAGGGTAGGCTACTCGATCTACCTCATAACTCATACACACATCAGTGGACATCAGAAATCGACATACCGCGGGGGTAGCGACCAGCGTGACTCCAGAAATTGACATACCGCGGGGGTAGCGACCAGCGTGACACACGCCCGTAGTGCGAGATATATACTACGGTTTACCAGAGTGGTTAAAAGCCCATATGCCTAATGATTGTCCTCTCATGATACTAGGTGCCATGTGTGTGTCAACATATCTAATACATAGTAATGACTGAAAAAAAACTACACATGTAAAAACTATACAAAAATGCAATTAATATACATAAATATACTAAGCATGCAAAATAGTGTAAGCAATTTGGCAAGGTATCTTGCCTGGTTTGAAAAGGATGAAGTCCCAACTCAAGGCGTCGTCCGATCTACCCGTCACATAAATTAAACAAGTTAGGTTACAAAAGTGGGTGAATAGTTTCCTCCATTTTAATCTATTTTAATTCTGAATAAAATAAGCTAAAATAGTATTTTAATCTTATTATAATCTGATTTTATTGTTAAACTCTAATTTTGGTCCAAAGAAAGTCAACTTTACGGATTTGTGATCCGTGGTACGTAAATCGAGGCGATCCGTTGACCAAAAAGTCAACCAACTCAAATCCTAGATTTTTGTGTAAAATTCTATAGATTTTAGCGCTACATGAAAGCCAGAATCGATTTTTATAAAATTACAAGTCGGTAAAGAGTTATGGCCATAAGGGCGCACAGATGACAGTTTTTAGTGGTTTCCTATTTACGTCTACATTGCACAAATTTTACATTAGATTAAATTTATATATTAAATTTTGGAAAAATACTTTTCTGGAAGTTAATCATGTCAGCTTTCCGAAACCTTAAACGGTTCATAATTCCGAGTTCGGGGTCTCCCGAAATCTCAAAAATACCAAAACGCGTCTGATTTCGGACAACAGGCACTTTTAGATTTTTCTGGAAAAATAGGTTCATGAATTATTAAAATAAATTATATTATCAGAAAACTAATATTGATATAGTTCTAACAAAAAAACTGGAGCGCGTTTGGAGTCCGGAGCTAGGAGATATCGTCTTTTTAATTCGTCATAACTAGTAGAAAATGAGGCTGAATTTATGACGAATTTTGACTATTTTTTGACGAAAAAGAGAGAAATTTGGGAAAGAAAAATATGAAGGATGAGGTATTTATAATGGTGGACACTACTTAATTAAATACGACTAGGATTGGTTAATTTGTATAGGATTATGATGAATTTAAATAAGGATAGGATATGCATGAAGTTGCTTTCCTAGTAGGTTCAGGATTTGAATTAATTTAAAATAGAGTTTGAATTTATCTCAATAATTTATAATCTTAAATATAATTAAAGATAATACAAATAATTTATAAAATCTTATTAATATCTATTAACACTAAATTAGCATTTATCTAATATTAAGACTATATATATCCAAATAAATCCTAAATAATTTTAAAAATCTAAATAAATTTCTTAAAATTCTAAATAAATTACAGAAAAATATAATTAATATTTTAAGCTAAAATAAATATTTGGTAGAAACAACATGCAAGTATGGTCGTATAGTAAATCATAGAAGTCCTAGAAATTTATGTTTCCTAAGTTTTAATTACCAAAAATTCTAGAAAAATATCCAAAAATCTAAAATAACCTAAAATAATTCTAAATAAATATTTATATAAGTAAATATAGCAAAAAATTTATTTTTTAATTAACTAAGAGAATACTCTAAAGAAATTTAATATCTATAATAAATATAATAATATAAAATACACACAAAATATCTATTTTTGGTGAGGGGGTTTACAATCTACCCAACTTACAAAAATTTCGTCCTCAAAATTGACACTAACCCATATTCATAATAATCACTATAGCTATTACACTACATAACTACCTAGTAGTGCTTTCTAAAAGTCATGGTCTGTCATTCTAACACTTCTCATTTATTGTCCATATACTATCCTATTATCCTCTAACTCGTCTACACTACCCAACTTACAAAAGTTCTACTAGTAGTCAAAGTCTCTTGAGGCTATTGTCTAGGTTGTAACACGAATATATTTATTGGGTCGAGAATCTTGGGGTACTTGTCTTGAATCTCACAACCATAATTTTTCTTTGTAACCGTCAAGTATCGTAGTCTAATACTGTCATGCCACCTGACCAATATGTCTGCAAATACTTTGACTACTTTACTACAACGGTCTAGCTGCAGCTGTCGCTACTTTGCCAGCGATTTGTCATAGTTGTCAGTTCGTAACAAGTGCCTTCAATTCTTTCCTAGGCATAGTCTAAGTTTTTGGGCAATAGTTAAGGTCTTGACTATCTTAAAGAACTATCAGAAGTAAGTACTAATTCAACAATCCAACTAATTAACGTTTAGACTAAGGGATGCTATTCATGGTTTAAAATAATAAGAGGATACAGATATTGCTATAGTGCATATACATAAGGGTTATCATTAAGTACTCATCTTTTAGTTATTAATCATTTACTAAACCATTTATGTTTTAACTAACAAACTAAGGGTGAGGTTGAAGTAATTCAAACAATTCATAATGGCATGAAAGGATACGACTATGATAAGAAGAGTTAAGAACGAGATAAGGAATGAATATAGAAGAGAAGATGAGCCACCCAAGGGGGCGAGATGGTGATAGGAGGAGAATACTACTACTGCTACTCGCGTCATCTATTAGCATTGCGTGCATGCCATCTGGGTAGAATATCAATATATCTCATAACTGCTAAATCACCATATATATAATCCTACGTCTACTAGGCACCTAAGTTCTCATGTAATAAAGGGGGTCATGAGTATGAAACGATAATATAACTAAAGGTCGTACCTGTATCTACGACTTCATGTGCCCGCGCTCCTTATTTGTCATCATGAGTGCTTGGCCTATGGGGTATATCTGGTACTATCCGTGTATCAACTTATACTAAGTACGAACGTTCATCTTTCTGAAATAGGGGAAGACAAAACAATAATAAAGAGTTCAAGGAGGAGGTGATAGGATACAAGTACAGAATCAAAAGTGATTAGAGAATTCTAGAGGGAGTTGCCATGGCAGTTGTGGATTGAAATCTTATTTTGGTACATTCCTATTCGCATGTTCACATCAGAATAGTTATGTACCTGACATAATATGTTCTGACCAGTCTAGAGGACAAGTATATTCGTCTAACAAGTTGAGTCAACTATATCTCAAACCACATAAAGTAGTGATACAAAGAGCGAACCAAGGGCACTACGGTTGATCAGACCATAATACACCGATTTTGATTTAGACGATGTATTAGTGTGGGCCCCCAATAATATATATGTCATGAACAAGCTCAATACAAGAATAAGCTTGCAAAACTAGGCCATAATAGCAGCATAAGTCGAGGTAGTAGAAAATATGAGTACGCTTGATTATGATGGAGGAAGGTACAGAATAATCTAAGTTCACTAAGAAGATCGGTGTTGTGCCTCTACAGTTTTTATAATAACTCCTTGTCAAGGTATCTAGTCGACCAAATGGGTGTATGGGCCTCTAAGTTCTACAGTCTGGGTAAATACTATCTTTTTATGCAAGTCTATAATTGGTGTCATTCAATTACACTTTATTAATGGGTCAATAGGACTATGTGTTACTAGGTTATGAGATATACTATCCAACTTACAATAATTTAACTAATAGTATTATTGAATACTAGAGTATATATTCTTAGTATAAATCACCTTTATAACCCCTATCAAGCACGAAAGATAAGATAAGATTGACGTAGAGAAGGGATCAAGCAAGATGCAATGCAAGCAATCAAATGAGAATGCAAAATAAAATTAAGGAAGGTGATAATTAAGTGGATGAGATCCTATATTCTAATCCTATGCGCAGGCTTGCTCGGTACAGTAATATAACCGAGACAATATGCTCTCGACCTGCATGGGCCACCACAAAAATATGTCACGCCCCAGTCCCAAAAATACGTAGGACTAGGACACGTAAGTATGCCAACCGCATGGATATGGCAACCCCAATATATGGAAACCAAACCCATACGTACGCTGTAATATGAATATCAAATCCACAAGTGGTATAACATATGTCACAAGTCACAGGATATAATCTAAATCTCATCCACAAAAATCAATATAAATAAATAACCATTATCTATGAAACTAGATCTCAATATAAGTATCTAAGAATGATAGTTGGATGAAAACAAATCCACTACCAACTCGAAGGTAAACGTACAACACAATAAACACAATATAAGAATATCAGCTAACAACCACGGGCTCGAAGAGAAGACATCCACGAAACATATATAACCATCCAAATCTGTGCTCCTGCAAATACTCAAGAACAAATACACCTGGAAGGGGACCAGGTCCTCAGAGGGACGTAACAAGATACAGAACATCAAGCCAATTTAAATACAGTAAATATGTAAGTACGCTGTACAAGACAATCTATATGAATACAAATGAGGACAACTTTTCGACGTATGGGCAAGGGTAGGCTACTCGATCTACCTCACAACTCACACACACGTTAGTGGACATCAGAAATCGACATACCACGGGGGTAGCGACTAGCGCCACACACGTCCGTAGTGTGAGCTATATACTACGGTTTACCAGAGTGGTTAAAAGATCAAACGCCGAATGATTGTCCTCTCATGATACTAGGTGCCATGTGTGTGTCAACTTATCTAATACATAGTAATGACTGAAGGAAAACTACACATGCAAGAACTATACAGAAATGCAATAAATATACAGAAATATACTAAGAATGCAAAATAGTGTAAGCAATTTGGCAAGATATCTTGTCTGGTCTGAAAAGGATGAAGTCTCAACTCAAGACGTCGTCCGATCTACCCGTCACATAAATTAAACAAGTTAAGTTACAAAAGTGGGTGAATAGTTTCCTCCATTATAATCTATTTTAATTCTGAATAAAATAACCTAAAATAGTATTTTAATCTTATTATAATCTGATTTTATTGTTAAACTCTAATTTTGGTCCAAAGAAAGTCAACTTTACGGATTTGTGATCCGTGGTATGCAAATCGAGGCGATCCGTTGACCAAAAAGTCAACCAACTCAAATCCCAGAGATTTGTGTGTAAAATCCTATAGATTTTAGTGCTACATAAATGTCAGAATCGACGTTTTATAAAATCACAAGTCGGTAAAGAGTTATGGCCATAAGGGCGCACAGATGACAGTTTTTAGTGGTTTCCTATTTACGTCTACATTGCACAAATTTTACAGTAGATTAAATTTATATATTAAATTCTGGAAAAATACTTTTTTGGAAGTTAATCATGTCAGCTTTCCGAAACTTTAAACGGTTCATAATTCTGAGTTCGGGGTCTCCCGAAATCTTAAAAATACCAAAACACGTCTGATTTCGGACAGCTGACACTTTTAGATTTTTCTGAAAAAATGGGTTCATGAATTATTAAAATAAATTATATAATCAGAAAACTAACCTTGATATAGTTCTAACAAAAAAAATGGAGCGCGTTTGGAGTCCGGAGGTAGGAGATATCGTCTTTTTAATTCGTTATAACTAGTAGAAAATGAGGCTGAATTTATGACGAATTTTGACTATTTTTGGACGAAAAAGAGAGAAATTTGGGAAAGAAAAATATGAAGGATGAAATATTTATAATGGTGGACACTACTTAATTAAATATGACTAGGATTGGTTAATTTGGATAGGATTATGATGAATTTAAATAAGGATAGGATATGCATGAAGTTGCTTTCCTAGTAGGTTCAGGATTTAAATTAATTTAAAATAGAGTTTGAATTTATCTCAATAATTTATAATATTAAATATAAATAAAGATAATACAAATAATTTATAAAATCTTATTAATATCTATTAACAGTAAATTAGCATCTATCTAATATTAAGACTATATATATCCAAATAAATCCTAAATAATTTTAAAAATCTAAATAAATTTCTTAAATTCTAAATAAATTACAGAAAAAAATAATTAAATATTTTAAGCTAAAATAAATATTTGGTAGAAACAACATGCAAGTATGGTCGTATAGTAAATCATAGAAGTCCTAGAAATTTATGTTTCCTAAGTTTTAATTACCAAAAATTCTAGAAAAATATCCAAAAATCTAAAATAACCTAAAATAATTCTAAATAAATATTTATATAAGTAAATATATCAAGAAATTTATTTTCTAATTAACTACTAGAATATTCTAAAGTAATTTAATAATTAAAATAATATATAATAAATATTATAATATAAAATACACACAAAATACCTATTTTGGGTGAGGGAGTTTACACACACAAATTCTATATTCCCACATCCTCCTTGCAGCTCAATTCAAATTCAATATATCGTTTAGTTTGGATCATACACATATTCAAGGCATCCCCAAAATACATGCAATTTAGTCGAGCTTAGCGTTAGCGTATTTGGACAAGTTACAAGGGTATCTTCATGTCTGGAAGATTCACCGCTTTACTCTCAACTGAATCGATCCTAACGTTCATCCCATAACACATTCACACACGTATTATTCTCAGATTATGTGACTCTCCACTGACGATCTCTTCATCTAACCAAATTAAATTCGTGTTCCAGCTCGACCATTCCCTAGCAAGATCCAACACACGCTTCAAGTCCTTGCGCATCCAAGCGCAACGAGTATTCTGCAAGTCCCTATTATCTAATTATTTCTGAATTCCTACTTGCATCGTCCGAGCTCAACCAACTAATCTCTAACAAGACTTTAATCACACCATGTTCTGCACACACTATCTTAAATATCATCTTCATGCTCCGAACGATCATCACATCTGATACTACCCCAGCTAAGCGACTTACCCAAACATCTTACTCAGCTCTTAAGTCAGTTCAGCCCAACACCTCAGCCTTAAATCTCAATTCCACTATGGGTTAACATCTATATTAAGGTTCATGTGATCCACAAAGATTTTGTCGCCACACCATTGGGATAGTGTTTGTATGATTTTGACGCGGATACAATTACCATAATTCCTAGGTCGCGCATGGGATAGTTCTTCTTATATTGCTTCCACTGCCTCGAAGCACCTGGATATCACCTTCGCCCACTGTATAAGTACGTACCATAAACAAAGTTCAATTTTATCTTGTAGATCTGAGGCACATATGTTCCTTTCGGAAGTGCAAGAATCTGAGTTGAAGCGAGCCACGACTTTAACTTCTCGAAACTAGTTACATAGTCGTCAATTCATACGAATGTTATTCCCTTGTGGGTAACAACAAGTAAGAAGCGATTCCATCTTCGATAATCTGTGACTCCGAATCTCATCAGTTGACTTAGGCTATTTTTACCATCACTTCGATCTTCTGGTAGTATCTTCAGCTGAAGGCTATCCCAATGATCTCTCAAATCCAATACTCAGTCACTTAGACTAATCTTTAATATACACCACTCAATATCTACCCTCGACACTTTCTTAAATGATTCACCACATGGTTTATTCTATGGTCTTCAATATTTATTTCGATTTGGCGATCAAGTCGCTAAGGTCAGCTGTCCCGAATCTACGTTCGATAATTGTAAGTCATCATGATGGATAGTTACTACGAACCATGCTATGTCTTATCAGCAAAACTCAACAATCCAAATCCTAAAACACTTCTGAATTCGTGCATAATATGTACTACCGCTGACGTATCTGCTAACCCAAGTCGCCTAACCACCTAGAGTCTAACTATTTATCCAAGCTACTACTCGAGAAATTGCGCTCGCTGAAAACGTCTTCCATTACTCCGTCGTTCTGTCCTGAATCCATCAAAAATACCGAACCACCTTGTTCGACTTCTCGTACTAATACTTGCAATATTTTTCGAAACTAAATGCTTGATTCATTTCTTATCCATATACTACGCTTCAATACTACACCTCCAACTCGCTCGAGCGGCACGGTGAATTACTCTGACATCGCTCTCTCATTCTGCTATCTTCAAAGGCCCATCCACCACGATCCTGTCATTTTTTTATTCCTTAGCACTGTCTTGATTTCTCTGCGTCCGGATGTGTCCATATGTCCCTGATGTCTTGCATGCTAATCTCAACATAAGTCCATTTTATTGCACCATTTTACCAAGTTTGTGTTTGTCACGATCCGCACCCAGATGATCAGGGCACGAGTACGTGGCAACGTCCAGTCTACACTGCAACAACGATGGTAGAACAATGTCTAGGTCAACAATACTAACTATCAATCTCACACAATAATATATTATAACCTGTCAATGATATCTCAAATCCATAAGGAGGACAAGATGACAATGTAATGATAATATCAATACTTAATCACAAGAGATCTATAAGGAAGAGAAATTGCACGAAAATATGTAATACGAGAATCCAAATATAAGCCTAGAATAAACATCTCAAATCACCCACATCGCGTCTAAGAATCAAATAATAACATCTCATAAATCTCCGTTGCTGGAAACAAATCCAGTACAATAGAATACCAAAGGCTAACTAAGCAGCTACCAGCTATGTCTCCTCCACGTACTCCTCTTGAGAACCCTGATCATACTCCTCAGCTACACCCTCATGGGGTCCATAGTAAGTCGGACACCAACTCTCTAAGTCAATACTCAAAAATATTTTCCAGTTAGGATTGGAGCGAATCACACTCTAAAAACAGTTCCAATTAAATAATAAAGACTATACAACTGTAATAGTAAAGTAATACATGATGAACAAATAAGTAATGAACTATGGTACATAAATAGGATGATAAAGATAAATATAAAAGCATAAAAATATAGATAGGGTGAACAGGTTAAATATGACAATAAAGATAGGAAATATGCAAAAGCAGCAAGCAGAACAGATAAGAATGTAACCAGCATGTATAGAGTGTAGAAGCATGAAAAATACGCTGAAGAGTTATATGCAGCATTTTAGTGCTGGGCAGCGTAAAATATAACTTCAGAGCCATCGGCGTACAACAGAGCTTTCTCGCTAAGCACAGCATAAAATATAAGCTCAAGGACTATCCGCGTAATGCAGTATGTCCAGGCTGCTTCAGCGTAAAAAGGGTGTTATTTGCCTTTATGGCGTAAAACTCATCCGCTTTTAATGCAGCATAAAAGTGTACGAGGAACGCTTCGTATTCCTCGAATGAACCGGTCAAATCATGCAGTGAACCTGACGTTTGACTCCTGACAAAGAGTACTGCACGACTATCCAGACAATGGCTATAATAATGGCGCGGCACAGCGACCCATACCGTTGTTTAGTGAAGTTTCCCTGATACAACGTGCTTTTACGCATACAAGGGAATACGCTGCCTAGTTTTACATAGGCAGATGTGAGCTTTTTACGCTCCGCAGAAGACAAACAGACTGCCACGTCAAAAGCTGCTCTTCGTACAGAGCTCGAGGCACGTCTCTGTATTTAATGCTCAGAATGGTGGCAGATCTCCGAGACATGTCTCTGCATTTAATGTTCAGAATGGTGGCAGATCTCCAAGACACGTCTCTGCATTTAATGCATAGGATGGGGGCAGATCTCTGTATTTAATGCAAGAGATTTGATTATATCTCCAAAGACTAGGCAAGCCGTAAATTTGGCTAATACGTCCACATCATCACTTTTGCACATTACACCATCAGGCTATTTTCAGCTATGGGAGCACGCTGTACGCTATCTCCTTGAAATACGCCAACTTAGGCTACATTTGCATTGGTGCGTATTAAGGCTATTTGGTCCAGAATTCGCTCAAGGCCTTAGTCAAGGAAGGAGGATCAGCTATCTTCTACGCTAGCTACCCATCTATGCAGCATCGGGCTTCTACGCCTACCTGGCCTCTACGTCAGTTTGATAACTATTAGGCTTCTACGCCAACCTTTTCTACGCGAGGGATAACTACCTACGTGGCTTTTATGCCGTGATCTTCGCAGCCGTTATACACATTGTCCCTCAATGGGACACGCGTCACACGCAGATTCAGAAGATCATTTATACGTGGGTAGCGGTTATTGTAACCGTCGCGTAAAAGGTGCCATACTCTCCACTACCCGGCTTCTACGCCGACTGGATGGTTACTGTCACTAAAACCCTATAAATATAGACCTTTATTGACAGAGGTCTAGGGTCGAGAAAAAAAAGGTCGAGGAATTAAGGTCAAAAAGATTGAAGAATTAAGGTCAGAAATTGATCTTTGAGAGAGAAGAATCCAGAGCTCAGACATAGAGTAGTGATCGACGACTTTGGTATCGAGCATCCACTCCCCTTTGCAATCTTCGAAACTTCTTCTGTCTTCTACAGCACTTCTTCATTATCGTGTGGTCCAAGGGACAAAGTGATCGACTGCAGATCAGACTCCTATAACAATATTTACCCAGATTAAAAATTGTACTTGACATCCTCGTATAGGATTAATTGTACTTCTTGTTTGTAAACCAAAGAGCGGGTTTCGTATAAACCTCGTTTTATTTCTTCCGTTTATTATCAAACACAAGATGGCGACTCTGCTGGGGACGTCTTTCTCTTCTGACGAGAAAGGAATTGCTCAACACGATACGGTATCCGTAGGATCCGTGAAGAAGACCCTGGTCGTCCAGTTCGACCAGTCCGCCTACGAAGATATGCTTCGAGCAGGAGGTAGCTCTCACTCTCTCTCTGTCCAAGATAACAGGAAGCTGCGTAAGGTTTGGATGCCCAGGACATCCCCTACCATTCTTGTCGACTCTCCGATCTCTCCGACCAGCCAGGTTGTAGCTGCACAACCTTCGCGCTCCGCGCGTAAAGCTCTGTCTCCCGTCTGTGACGTGGCAGACAAAACTTCTGACAATGCCTCAGTGCTAGTCCAGAAGTCTACTCCGCGCTCTGTGCGTAAAACTCTGTCTTCCGTCCGTAATGTGGCAGACAAAACTTCGGACAATGCCTCAGCGCTAGTCCAGAAGTCTACTCCGCGCTCTGCGCGTAAAGCTCTGTCTCCCGTCGGTGATATGGCAGACAGAATTTATGACAATGCCTTAGCGCCAAGTCAGGAATTCCAAACGCGCTCCGCGCATAAAAATGCATCTGCCTTCCGCAGAAAAGCAGATAATCCCTGCAATCTACGCAAGGGAAAACAAGTGGCGGACTACTCAACTTCTCGGTCTTTACGCCAGCAAGGAAAGAATCTGCCCGCCCTCCGCATCATACGAGAAGCTAATGGCCGACTAAGGACCTCCTTAGCTTTACGCCAGCCTGAGCAGAGCTCCAAATTACGCCAGGTGAAGCCCCTCAGCGTAAAGAAGGCCCAGTTCGCGGAAAGACGCACTCCCCAGGGATCATCCGCTACCCAGATGGCCAACCTGTTGTATACGGGTGGCACAGGGAGAACTATGGTTCCCAACATCCACATGCCGACTGATGTAAAAAAGAGAAACAAGCCATCTTCTTCTTCTTCTTCTGTAAATCCTCCTGACCTGCGTGAGTATATGATCCAGAAACGCAAGCATAGGGGATCTTCCAGCATGTCTATTACGCCTCCTAGGGAGCACTATTGTAATAGTCATAGGATTGTAGTTAATTATTGTTGTTCTGAAGCAAAACGGTCAGTTTTCGACCGGTTGAACTACTCTGTCTTTCCAGGAAGAAGAGCCTGCACATGCATCAGTGAACATGGCTTCACATGTTCCTAGAGGAAGGTCGAACTTAAGACGTCCAAGCCAAAAGAGGTTCGACAAGCTTCTTAAGAACGCTGAAGCTGGGGTGTTCCGAAACACCCGTTCGAAGTCGCGACAACCGGCTTCGTACTCTTCTGATTCTGATACTGGGGGTCGTCGGTTTCCCGAATCAGATACTGAAAGTATAGAGTCAACTTCTACAGAGACCTATACTAATCCTTCAATGACACCCAGGGAAATGGGAGTCTATGCCATCGGAGATGAACGCGAGGAAGCTTCCCCGTCAGGAAGCACTGAGCAACGCATTGCTGTACTGGAGACATCTCTGAAAGAGATACAGTCCATGATGGAGAATATGCACCAGATGATGCTGACTCAACACACAGCTGCTATGGCTCGAGCATCGGTCCCTCAAACTCAGATACGTGTGGCGGTGGACTTACCACCATCCAACGCCAATCAGGAGCCTGCTCTAGATCAAGAGTCAGCAGCTCCCCCACATCCCCACTCGAAGAATGTATTACCTCCTATTGGAGTCGCAGTAAAACCAATCCCTCATTACTCCGTGGTCCCACCGCCGGCTGAAGATCCGATTCAGGCAGTACGGGAGTTGAAAGCCCAATTTGATGCCTTGAAGCACAAAGATCAGCTCAAGAAATTGGAAATCAACCAGCCTTACCCCGCTATCTGGGATGAGGTCCCTTTCCCTCCTAAATACAAACCACAGACTATGGCTTTGTTTGAGGGAAAAATATCACCAAGCTAGTACATGAACTACTTCAGTATGATGACGGTGTTATTGCAAGGGAATGACGCCCTTCTCACTCGAGTGTTCAAAGGCTGTCTCTCGGGGGTGGCTTATCAGTGGTACCGTAGTCTTGCGGACAACTGTATTGCTTCCTTTGAAGATTTCAAGACTTTATTCTTTGTGCGATCCTACGAAGGAGGAATGGACATGTCTATGTCCTCTCTCATCGAAGTGAAGCAGAAGAAAAAAGAGAACATTCGTACTTTCATCGAACGCTTTCGTCAAGCCACTTTGCAAATGCCTCCCGGAGTTCCAGACTCGGCATTAGTGGACATTTGCAGGAAGAACCTTCTTCCTGTGATCTTGGTATTCACAAGACCATATCAGTTCCATGATTGGCCCTCTTTCATTATCTCAGCGGTAGCCGCTAAGGACAACAGTCAAAAGGCACGCGATAATGACATCATGATCTCTGCCTCTGATAGAGGCAAGAGGTCATCCTCCAACAGCGACCATCCTCGTGGTGCCAAAGGAAAAGAAGCTCTAGCGATCAATACGTCCAGGCAGAAGACTGCGGCAACCACACAGACAAAAACTGGGACTTCCAGGCCCATTGAAGTATACTCTTTCGACGACGATGATATTCCGAGTATATTCGAGTGTCTCGTCAACAGCGGCATGATTACCCTCCCTGAGGTGAAGCGGCCTAATGAAGTCGGCAGTACTAATAACCCCAAGTACTGCATCTTCCATAGATACATACACCACCCTACAAAGGCGTGTTATGTACTAAAGAGGAAGATCCAGGAGCTGATCGATGCTAAGGCCATCACTCTGCGCAACAGCGAGAAGACGGTCACAGCCAACATGATCTCTCTATAATTCGGCGATCTGCCTCCCCAAGAAGTCCCGGATGGTGTTATACCTATTTCTCGGACAACGATGAACATCGTTAATCTTCCTCCAGCTAGGGGTCAAAATTATGACCTGGTACCCCTAACTACCCAGCGAGGCGAGATTATGTGGGTTCATCCAGACCTGGTGTCAGAAATCGAGGAAGAGACTCAAGCTGCTAAGGCTAAGTATAAGAAGAACTCGAAGCGTAAACCATGTCACATGGTTACGGTACACTCGGCATCGAAAGATGAGGTTTTGGCTACTGGAACCCGTTCAGGGAAAGCTTACATCAAGGACTATGGAGCAAGTCAGGAAGATGCACTAGCAGACGCTTCAGCTGCCAAGCCTTCAGAACCGGAACCCGCCATACCAGAGGCCGGTCCTTCGAGACCAACTTCGGCGGACAAGGAAAAAAAAAGAAGTGCGCTTCGACAAACCTTTGAAAAACATTCAAAATAAAGGTTTAGAGAAGCCATACAACTTCGACATCCTGGCCCAATTGGCGAATACACCAGCCAGGTTGTCCATCTTCGAACTACTCAGGCTCTCTTAAGACACTCGTCAAGCCCTGAGCGAAGCATTAATGCAGGCGGATGCATACTTGACCCAGCTCAAGTCCCCTGACGAAGAACCCATGGCATGTCCTCAATGTCATAGTGTGATGGAGGTGGTCCCGAATATCACTTTCACTGAAGATGACATGCTGTTAAAACATAACAGGCATGACAGACCCCTCTATTACACCGGGTATGTCGGTTCCATGGAGGTTGACCGAATTCACATAGATCCGGGATCATCGATCAACATCATTCCTCATAGTCTGCTCAGACCGCTGAGGATTCCTACCAGTGAATTGGCTTACACCACCACTACAATCATGGGTTTCAACGCCAGAAAAAGTAAGCCGTTGGGGAAAATTCGCCTGAGGATCCAGATTGGCAACCTTAGATCAGTGGCTACATGTTATGTCATTGATTCAGAGGTATCCTACAACATTCTGCTGGGCAGACCTTGGATCCACAACCACAACATCGTTCCTTCGACTCTACATCAATGCTTTAAATATGTAGATGCCCAAGGAACAGTACAAATGGAGTTTGCTGACCTGAACCTGTTTAAAGGAGTAGAATCCTACTACTCCGATGCCATGTTGTACACTCAAGACTACATGGAGGAGGTGTCAGGCGAAACAGAGAAGGAATCCCACCGGGAGCCAGAAGAACCCTCTGCCAAGCAACCTCTGTCAATCAAGGTGAAAGGGCGAACTACTCATCCAAAAGCCATGGAGCCCATGGCTACCCACCTGAACAAAACTAGGTCAGGAAAAGGAGGTGATCCTCTAGTTATCACTCTGAACCAGAAGCCTCCACCCTTGGTCATCAACCTTCGGCGCATCAAACAGCCGGCTAATGTAAATATATCCTAGAACGTGGTTTCTGATGATAATAAAGATCCTCTTTTCCAGTACATTGACGTTCAAATTCCAAAGCAGGAATCCTTTCCCCATGACGACATAGAATCTATAGCACAAAAATTCTTGGAAGCTATAGATTCCTATCATCCGTATGTGTGGGAAGTAGCGTCATCATCTAATATCATCACGATATATGGACCACATGAGGATTTTATCTTCATTGTCCCGCCTACTTGCAGCAGTCAGCGTCCAATAGTCTTCGGTCGCATACGCGATGAACCGACTGTACAAGAAGATTCTCTCGAGGATGATGCTGGTAAAATGCAAGTTCACAGATACAGCCCACAAGCTTTGAAGATCATGCAAAGTATGGGTTATGACTTAAAGCTAGAACCAGGCCTCAACTACGGGAAAGGCAGACGAATGCCGCTGCACGATGATCCCTACTGTCAACGAACTCGTTTTGGGTTAGGGTATGCCACCTCCCTTGCAACTTATGAGTCAAATGAGGATATCTTTTTCTCTTCTCAAAATATCTCGTCGCCCTCCGGCTCATCTAATGCTCTCGAACGAACATTATCAGTAAATACGGTATTGACAGATTCCTTCGAAGCAGACGAACAAGAATCTGAACCGTTTGAGAATGACTATTGGGCTCAACAAATGGATACACAATGGGAACTCCGGTTTGAGCAGAGATAACCTCCCACTGAAGATAAAGTTACCCAGATTGATGTTGGGGATGAACTTTAACCAAAGCCGATATTTATCAGTAACAATCTTTCCGAAGAAGAAAGGAAAGAAATAATCCAGCTGATAAAAGAATATATCGACGTCTTTGCGTGGAATTATGAGGATATGCCAGGTCTTGATCCAAAGGTGGCTACTCATAAGCTCAATATATTGCCCAATTCAAAGCCTATAAAGTAGCACCAGCGCCGATTTTGCCCAAATATGATGGACACCATTGAAGCTGAAATCAAGAAGTTGATAGCCTGCGGCTTCATCCGGGAAGAACAACATCCTGACTGGGTCGCCAACGTTGTCCCAGTCATAAAGAAAAATGGGAAAGTACGTGTCTGTATCGATTACCGAGATTTGAACGCAGCCTTCCCCAAGGATGAGTTTTCTCTTCCCATTACAGACGTCATGATGTACAATACATGCGGTTTTGAACGCATGTCTTTCATGGACAGATTTTCAGGATACAATCAAATCAAGATGCATCCTGAAGACGAGAAGCATACTGCCTTCAGGACACCATTGGGGGTATATTGCTATACGATCATGCCCTTCAGATTGAAGAATGCCGGGGCTACGTACCAACGAGCTATGAGTAACATATTATATGAGCATTTACGCAAAATAGTGGAATATTACATGGATGATATAGCTGTCAAAAGCCGCCTCAAGGATAATCACGTCCAAGACTTGAAGACAGTGTTCGAGTTGATGCGCCAACATCAACTCAAAATGAATTCTACTAAGTCATTTCTTGGTGTATCTAGTGGCAAATTCCTGGGATTTGTCATTACCGCTAAAGGCATTCAAGTGGACCCTGATAAAGTCAAGGCCATCTTAGAAATGCGACCACCCCGTAACCTGAGGGAACTCAGGGGATTCCAAGGTCGTCTGGCTTATATCCGGAGATTCATATCCAACCTCTCTGGGAGATGTTAGCCTTTTTCTCGTCTCATGAAGAAAGGTGTATCCTTCGTATGGGACAAAGCCTGTCAACAAGCGTTTAATGATATCAAACGCTACCTCACTAATCCTCCAGTTCTGGTGCCTTCCGTCATAGGAAGACCATTCTTGCTGTATGTTCGAGCGATGGATCATTCTCTAGGAGCTCTCCTCGTACAGAAGAACGATGTGGGTCATGAACAGGCTATCTACTACTTAAGCAGGATGGTGGTCGGAGCCAAACACCGATACAATCCAGTGGAAAAAGAATGCTTGGCTCTGATGTTCGCTATTCAAAAAACGCGACACTATGTCACAGGCCAAACTATTCATATCATCTCCAGGATCAATCCTCTTCGGGTACTGATGAACAAGCCAAGTGTTCTTAATTCCCGACTCGCGACTTGGGCGATGTTATTAACACCATATGACATGGTGTATGTCCCTCAGAAGTCCATCAAAGGCCAGATATTGGCTGATTTCCTAGCTGCTCACCCAATCCCGGAGACCTCCAAACTATACGAGGACATCCCCGATGAAGTTGTAGAATATAATTCCGCAGTAAAAAGTGATACATGGCAACTATTCTTTGATGGTGCCTCCAGGACTGGTCCAAGGGAAAACATGGTTTCAGGAGTAGGAATTGTCCTGGTTACTCCTGATAAACTCGTCATCTATCGAGCATATTCTCTTAGCGAGCCCTGTTCTAATAATGTGGTGGAGTATAACGCTCTACTAATCGAGCTCCAAGTCGCTAAAGAATTGGACGTCGAATCTCTGGAAGCTTTCAGTGATTCTCTGCTGATCGTCAATCAAGTCAGAGGAATATATGAAGTCTGGAATCTGGACCTCATCCCCTATCACCGAGCAACGGTCGAGATAGCCATGACATTCAAAGGATTCTTCCTAGAGCATGTACCTCGGTCTCAAAATCTGGAAGCTGATGCCCTAGCCAGTCTAGCTGCAGATTTAGCTATTCCTATAAGAAGGCAGAATTCGATGATCCTTCTTAACAGAGATTTATTCTGTGTAAAAAACAACTTTCACATAGAACGCAGCTACGCTGTGAACACCGATCCTCCCAAGAGAGACTGGAGAAGTCCCTTCATAGATTTCGTGGCATACGGAATCTTACCGGAGGACCCTAAAGAAGGAGTATCCGTCAAAAGATGATCATTACGCTTCTATTTTGATGCGTCTTCACAGTGTCTATATCGCCGGACCTACGACAGACTGCTATTGAGATGTCTCTCCGATGAAGAGGCACAGTGGATTATTCGTGAAGCTTACGAAGGCGTATGCGGAGCGTATCAACCCGGTCCTAGGCTACAGGATCGTATTAGGAGGATGGGCTATTACTGGCCTACTATGATCACAGATGCAATAAAGTATGCAAGATAATGCAAAGCCTGTCAGGTGCATGCAGACTTTATACATCAACCTTCTGAATATTTACATCCTACGGTTGCATCCTGGCCTTTCGAAGCATGGGGTATGGATATCATTGGTCCTATTCACCCGTCTTCTTCCAGAGGTCACCGGTTCATACTGGCCATCACGGATTATTTCTCCAAATGGGCAGAGGCGATCCCTCTTGCTAAGGTGGAGACATCTAATGTGATCGGCTTCATCAAGCATCATGTCATTTATCGCTTTGGGATACCCCAAAGGATAATTCATGACAATGTGCCTCAATTCATCAGCCAAGCATTTCATCGATTTTGCGATAAAAATTGGATACAAAATGTGGCCTCTATGAACACATTATCAAACTCTTGAAAAAGTTTGTCTCTTCGAACAAAAGAGATTGGAATGAGAAGCTAGGAGAATGTCTCTGGGCATATCGTACAACGGTACGAGCACCGACAGGTTGTACCCCATTCTCATTGGTCTACGGGAGCGAAGCAGTTCTCCCCATCGAAATCCAAATTCTGTCACTCAGGATAGCAGTGGCTAATGAGTTGACTCAAGAAAAGAATGACCTATTAAGGCTTCAAGAGCTAGAAGGATTAGACGAGAAACGCCTCCAAGCTCAATAGCGCATCGCGCTCTACCAAGCACGCATTTCCAAAGCTTTTAATAAAAAAGTAAAGGAAAGAGTGTTCAAAGTTGGCGAGCTAGTTTTAACTGTGAGAAGGCCAATGATTATTACTCACAAGAGTAAGGGTAAATTCCAGCCCAAATGGGAAGGCCCTTATGTGATCGAGACGACGTTCTCAAACGGCGCTTACAGGTTAGCCAAGCCTAATGGAGACTTGTTAATGGCTCCTATCAACGGCAAATTCCTTAAGAGGTACTATGCTTAACCTCCTTTGCTCAAATGGAATATGGCGAAGATCTCATTCTGACAATACTACTTCCAAAACAAATCCTAGTTGGATCATATTCTATCATGTCCATATAACCTCTGAATATATATGTTTAACTAATTTGGAACTTCAAGACCTATCACGTCCATATTACCTCTGATAGTTTTTTGTGAACAAATTTTAGTTGGAGCATATTCTATCATGTCCATATAACCTCTGAATAGATATGTCTAGCTGAAGCTTACCGAAAGTATATCACGTCCATATTACCTCTGATATCACTTTCACCCTAGCCTGTCATTTATATTCCAAAATGATGGGTCCACAAAGTCAGATAAAAGCCTCTTTATTATTCCCAGAAAGAGCAAAATTACATTAAAAAGCAAAAATGTACATCATTTGGGGGGAGCGGTTAAGTCACGAATCTGCTGCACCAGAGCAACCATTCTCTCATCCCTGGAGTTCAAGACGTCAGTGCGAGCTCGCTCCAACCTTACCGCCTCATTGTGCAAAGCGGATAACTCGGACCGAATATGTACAAAACTTGCATGGATGACACCCACATGCGTCAGGTTCTGTTGAGCGGTCTCCATCCGATTCTTCAGCATATCTCGAGATGCCAACAAAGAGAGAGCCTTCTCCTCCGCTTGAGCGAGTTCATCTCTCAATCTGCGGACCCTCGCTATCTCTTTCTCATATTCGACTTTGCACTGAGTCAGCTGGGGAATGACATACTCCAGTTCGACATGCTCCTGATCCATCTCCTGCTGCTATTCCTGGACGGATTTGTCCAGAGCTTCCATTTGCCCAGCAAGCTCTGTAGTTAAGGAGTCATACCTAGCTTGAACGAGACCGTCAATGCTGCCTCGAGATAGCTGCAAATATTCGTTGATGGGTTGCTCCAAACCATTAACTATCTGCTCCAGCGTGTCAGTCCTCCCAGTGTCGTTGAAGTCTTTGATCGACACTATCGCAAACTGAAAGGACCTCCTCAGCGCCTCGAAGCCTAGATTCTTCTCCAGCACTATTGATATTAGCATTTTCAAAGTGGTGTAGAAGATACTAGTATACTGCTCAGTCAGCATGGCTAGATCCAAATGGACGCTGGGAGTCGCTGTAATATTGGCGAACCTCCCTCCAGGAATGACTGCCGACGATATTGCCACAGTCGTCACCTCATCAGATGGTGCGACAAAAGAAGATGCGCCAACAACGGACGAAGTGACTGGAGTACTCAAAGGAGGCATTGTCGTAGTGACAGGCTCATCCTCCTCTCGAGATATCAGAACCATTTCGGGCGAGCCGGCACCCGAAAATGTTTCCTCTTCGAAGTCGAGCACCTCCATGTGATCGCCAGGAGCTGATCGCCAGGAGCTGAAACAGAGCCAAAAGGCGCGTCAACACTGCCCTCCCCATAGATGTCTTCCCCTGAAAAGAAGACAAGAGAAAGTTAATATCAACATGATGTTAATTTTTCTAAAAGAGGCGTAAAGACGACATTTACCCATAGCCGATGGTATATATGTCGCGTCTGCGGCCAGTACAGCTAAATCATTTCTTAATGATGCTAAGCGAACTTTCATTCCTGGAGAAGGGGGTGTGCTAACTGACATTGGCAGGTATTCATCCAAGTCTTCACCCAGATCCAATCGAGGTTCATCAGGTGGAATCTCGCTGGGTGCACTTACAAATACGGCAGGGGTTCCTCCCGTTATTGATCTGGATAAAGATATCCTTATTTGGCTCGGCCTCGAAGGCGATCTCGTACCACTACCTGAAGCGGTACCAGCGACAGCAGCCTCAAGCAGGGATTCTCCGGCACCGCCAGCTGGAACTGTAGAGGTTCTCTCTCTAAAAGGCGAGGAACCTCTAATCAAAGGATCGTCCCCAACAGGGGAAATAGCAGGTTCACTTCTAGGAACCTCCGGGTGGGAAGTCCTGACGGGACGACTAACCGTCTTCTTCTTCTTCTTGCAAGGGGAAGTCTCCTTCAGAACAGGAGCCCTTCGCTTACCGGAGATAACCAGAGGCCCTGCAGACGGAGGTATTTCACCTCTCGGTACTGCCAACAAAGGCTCGTCTGGATTGACAGAATCATCACCCTCGTCAGAGGAGACTGATGGGACATCGTCTCTTCCCGTGGACTTAGAAGAGGGCATCCTAAAACTTCCACGCATATCAAAATCGTGATGGAAGGCATTGGTTGCCACATAAAACTGGGCATATGAGTGGAGGATGCGCAACTCCATGGAGAGTGAAGTCGCGGGCACAGTAAAAATTGCTTCAGTGCAACCCATGATGAAGTATCTCCATCCTCTCGCTCCATCAATAAGTCCACCCCTGGACTTGAAGCTGGTGACGGCATTACCCACATGCAATTGGTCATACCCAAACTGTCTGGCAAATCGACTAGGCAGGTAGGGTTTCAAGAAGCATTGGTCTTCACTTTTGTACAGTAAATGGGAAGGTCTAATACATACCAACCAATTAAAAGCTTCAGGAGAAAGAACGGTCTTCCCGTCGTCTAAGTCCTGAAGTCTGCACCGCTGTTGATTGAGATGTACAGAGGAGACGGTACAGAAGAGCTTCCAGCTGTGACTGAAATTTAGTGCCCGCCGACAGTCTAAAACTGTGGTCACATTCCAGATGGAATTCTTGTTATTCAGCAAGAAATTACTTCCCGAACTACTGCCAGAGCCAAGAGACATCTCCCTGGGGTTGTGGAGAATTAACCATCCCATCAGATACAGGAACGATAATTCTACCCTGGGAAAGCTGTCACGCCGAGTTTCATCGGCGAGCAGTCCATCGGTAAGGGCCCTCAGGCCAGCTTGTATGCGGCATACCATGGCAGGGAGAAAACCCAGTCTTGTCCCGAACACCAGACGCACTGCAGGCCATAAGGTGTTACGGTGAATGCGATCCGAGGATGCAATGCCTGGTACTACCAATCGGCATAATCATATAGAGAGGAAGCTAGCTAGTTGAGCTTCCTTGGACAGAGGCCTGCGACAATGCCTCAGATAACTGTAGGCCTTAGTGCCTGCAGGATACTTCCCTATCCCTTCATCGAGAATCTGATCTGAAGCCCCGGAGTCTTCCATAAGATCATCGACTACCTGAGCACTAAGCACGCTCAGAAAGCTCAGAGGCTGATCCTTGCTATCCAAGACTTTCTCTGGCTTAGCAGCCCTGGCCCGGTGAAAGAAGAGGTAGGACGCCAATTTGTTGGTATGAGCCAAATTAGAGGGCTCATTATAAAAGGCGATGCAAGCAAGGTAGTAGCACATCAACTCCTGGTACACTGCCACTACCCGAGGGTTTGAATCCCCCAGCTCCCGGTTTGTGGGAACATACTCTTCATAAGGAGTATCCCCCATTGGCAGTCTTGAAATCTCTGCCATTTCGTGAAGGGCCAATCCCAACTCCCCTAGTGGAGTGGCGAAAGTCCCGGTGAGCGAGATATATCACTCCATCAAAGCCAAGGGTTGAGAGGTAACCCAACACTGGTAGCACTCACGGCTGCGTACAGACCAATGCTCTCCAGCTCAGTCTGAAAATGCTTCAGGGCCCAGTCAGCCAAACGAGCTCACCGAAGATTTGTAGGGGTAACCCACCCATTGGTCCGAGGATTAATCTTGGGGTATACTCCTCCATGCCCCATGAAGTCATTGCAGAAGGTCGATAATTGGACTGGTTGGAGCAGTAAAGTGTCCTCACTCGGGACACTGCCTGGATACAATCTCCTGAACGGCATCACAGAGCCGGAAAGACGGCTGACAAATGACCCTTGGTCGGATCCTTTCTGGTAAAATATCTTTCCCGGCTGGCCGTGAAGATTGGGAGTCAGGGTCCACGATATCTTCCTGGGATGTGTGGCATGGAAGAATGCCGAGATAGGGTAGTCTTTAAACATCTTGGGCAGATACATGACCAAGCCCCTGGCAGGAAAAACCTAGAGTTCTTTCTTGGGCTTCGTCTGGGATTGCTTGTCGATCATATCCCCGAAGAGAAAAGCCAGTTTTATATATTGTGCCCCATCTATATGCGTCAGGGGCTCCCCGTTGATCATGCTCAACAGCATTCTTTCCCCTTGGGACGATATCAGATTTTCCCTTCCTTCAGGATACTGGGGTCCGGAGATAGGAAATGTCACGTGGGACAAATCCTCCAGGTAATTGGAATGTAGCATCCCGGCAGCAGAACCCATCACCTCAGCCAACGGAGACATATGCAAGTTAACTACAAAGTGCAAGAAAAATACGTCAGTTTATATGCTAGACCTCACAATCTTGCAGCATATGCCAAAAAGCAACAGTCTGTGCTTTTACGCCAAGACTGTAAAAACTTGATCTTTTACGCTGGAATCTTATTCCAAGGCATAAATTTCAAGGCTGGCAGTATATACAAAAAAACCTGACAGTCTGTGTTTTACGCCAAACTGCCAAAGTTTGAGTTATTACGTCAAAATTTTCATCCAAAAGCGTAACACTCAAAGTTTATAGTATACGCCAAGTTTCGACAGTCAAAGCTTTTACGCCAGACTGCGAAAATATGGAATTTTTGCGCTGACACATTAGAAATGTGGGCGTAAAAGATGAAACATCTCTGTGCATCATCTTCCTCGAAGAGGCTATCAGCACAGAAGACGACCTAGCGCGTTCACGTACAACATGTGCGAAGGATTTTCTTCGTTCTTATCGTCCCAAAAGCTTTACCTATAACGCTCGGCGCACAGCTCGTCGGCGGGACACTTCGTTCATAATGAGGATCGCCTTGCCCGACGAAATTTGCTCTTGCTTGGACAGAGGAGCGAGAAGAAGAGTCAGCCTTCTTTCCCTTAGAGGAGGAGATTGGTTTTGGGGCCATTGCCAAAAACTCAGAATGCTCAGAGAGGAAACGAAGGAGAGAACTCGAAGAGATGAAAGCTTTCTTTTGCAAAAGACAGGTGAAGAGTCTTCTCTCTGAAAACCTTGGGATATATATAGAGTTCGGATGGACTCCTCGAATCCCTAACCAAATCCGATATTTAATATTCGGTTATGATTGGGGACTACGTCAGCCTATTACTCAGGGAAGGCGGACAGTCAGCGAATTCAAAAAGTTTTCGTGCAAAGCAGATTCGTGGTTTTACACCAAGAAGCTTTTTACGCTCGACAGCTACAAATCTACGGTTTTATGCTCAGAGGCTATAAGTCTATGGTTTTACGTTCGGATGCTTTTATGCTCGGTAGCTTTTACGCTCGAGAGGCTACAAACCTACGACTTCACGCTCAGAAGCTACAAATCTATGATTTTACGCTCAGTAGCTTTTTACGCTCAGAGGCAACAAATCCACAACTTCACGCTAGGAAGATTTTCTTTTCAGAGGCTACAAATCTACAGTTTTTACGCCCGGATGCTCTCATGCTCAGCAGCTTTTACGCTCGAGAGGCTACAAACTTATGGTTTTATGCTCATCCACATTTACAGATCTATGACTTTCCGCATATCTGATAATACGTAGGCCAGAGTATGCGTATATATGAATAACTCTCAAGGCGGTCAATTGCGAGGGTTTATGCAGAAGATGCTCCTTCTTGGCCTCACAATATCCCAAGTACCCAAAGCATATAGAGTTCAACATTGAAAATGACTCTTCTTCTTGGGTCGATTGGAGGTTCCAGAATCCAGTCTGAATATTTTATCTATAGTTCAAGATGGCGACTCAGTTTTGACAGCCGTTTCTCGCCCTGTTTCAAGGGATTTTTGGAAAATCATTCTTGAAGATAATGGTCTGAACAAAAATTCTTCTTATCAGAAGTGACAGTTCAAAACTCTACGCAGTTTCTCATTCTTAATAGCAGGACAGTTCGAATATTTGACTTAAATGCTAAGCGACTTTCTGCGCATCTTCAGTTATGCGTAAAAGATAGGACGGGACCAACTACTCTTTCTATCAGAGTTGGCGTAAAGTTATCCAGACGTGTCGAAGCTACACATATTCAGACTTCATCACAGCAAAATACATGACAAATAATCAGATGCATAGAAGAAGACGATTTTATTAAATCATGATTACATATGAGGGAAATCCAGTCTACAAAAGATTTTTCTTCACTCTCATGATTACATATGAGGGAAATCCCGTCTACAAAGGATTTCCTCATCTTCATTAAAAGGTCACCCCCAGAATCTGTTCTGCCAGGTTCTCGTATTGGTGGAGATCTTCTTCTGTCTTCTTTAGCAGTTAGTCGGTTTTCGCGGCCGATTAACAAAAAAATGATTAATGGCGGGAGGATACAAAACTGGGCCTGCCTAAATTATTCAGAGCCCATCCTCCATACGCCATGACAGATTGAGTTGAGGTTTTAGACCCAACTCAATACTCGAGGACAGAGCTAGTTTGTCTGCTCTCGTCCACGAACGACAGAAGAAAATACAGCTTGCAAGCTGTGTGGTCTAATGTGACCCTTCCTGGACGAATCGCCATATGAAGTTGTTGATTATCCCGAGCAAAGGAAGCTATGATATCCTTCCATGATCCATCGTTGCAGAGGATATTTGCTCGAAGACGCCTTCTTTTTTGGCTCCTTACATGCTGGAAGAACATGGTCTTCTTCTTTCTCAAGTCGACCCGACGAACTCCGGCAATCATCTCTGTGTGGTAAAGAAAATATGGGAAGAACAGGTTAACTCCTCAGCCTTTATATAGGCAAAAGAGAACACACGAATCCCAACAAATCCCCAATAATCTGCCAAGAAATCAGCCTTGAAGAACGAGTCAGACTTGACTATTTCATGCTTCATTCAAAGTGTTTCAAATTACGAGGAATTTGAAAACTTTGAAGGGGGTCTTGTAGAAGCATAAAAAATACGCTGAAGAGTTATACGCAGCATTTTAGTGCTGGGCAGCGTAAAATATAACTTCAGAGCCATCGGCGTACAACAGAGCTTTCTTGCTAAGCATAACGTAAAATATAAGCTCAAGGACTATCCGCGTAATGTAGTATGTCTAGGCTGCTTCAGCTTAAAAAGGGTGTTATATCACCTTTATAGCGTAAAACTCATCTGCTTTTAATGCAGCATAGAAGTGTACGAGGAACGCTTCGTATTCCTCGAATGAACCGATCAAATCATGCAGTGAACCTGACGTCTGACTTATGACAAAGAGTACTGCATGACTATTCAGACGATGACTGTAATGATGGAGCGGCACAGCGACCCATACCGTCGTTTAGTGAAGTTTCCCTGATACAAAGTACTTTTACGCATACAAGGGAATACGCTGCCTAGTTTTACACAGGCAGATGTGAGCTTTTTACGCTCCGCGGAAGACAAACAGACTGCCACGTCAAAAGCTGCTCTTCGTACAGAGCTCGAGGCACGTCTCTGCATTTAATACTCAAAATTATGGCAGATCTCCGATACACGTCTCTGCATTTAATGTTCAGAATGGTGGCTGTCACGCCCCAGTCCCAAATACGTAGGACTAGGAACACGTAAGCATGCCAGCCGCATGGATATGGCAACTCCAATATATGGAAACCATAACCCATACGTACGCTGTAATATGAATATAAACTCACATGTGGTATATATAATATCACAAGTCACAGATATGCTAATCTCATCCACACAACAAGTCATAGAAAAGAAATACTAAGATAGAATAAGGAGTCTAAAATATCCATAAAATAATAGTCGGGTGGAGACAAATCCACTACCAAAGACTATATCCAAAACTAAAATGAGAGAGGAGTATAAAATCTCTAATATAAAATAATGTGAAGACAAAAGTGTGTCAGCTAAAGAATCCATCGCCAGATGATCAACGATGCTCAGAAGGTAAGACCTCCTCGGCAGAAAGGAATGCGTCAGGTCCAGGCCCGTACTCCTGCAAATACTCAAGAGCAGATATACCTGGCAGAGGACCAGGTCCTCAGAGGGACGTAACAAGATACAGAAAATACGAGCCAACTTGAATACAGTAAACATGCATATAATTTGAAAATAAATAAGTACGCTGTACAAGACAATCTATATGAATGCAAATAAGGACAACTTTTCGACGTATGGGCAAGGGTAGTCTACTCGATCTAAGCCTCACAACTCATGCACTCGTCCATGAACATCATCAGCCGGCATACCTCGGGGGTAGCGACCCTCGGACTCCATCAATCGACATACCTCGGGGGTAGCGACCATCGGACACGACCCACCATAGCGCGTGCTAGTGACTACGGTGTTACCAGAGTGGTTAGAAGCCCATACGCCTAATAATTGTCCTCTATGATACTAAGTGTCATGTGTGTGTCAACATATCTAATATATAGTAAAGACTGAAAGAAAACTACACATGCAAGACTAAACAGAAATGCAATAAATATAAAGAAATATAAATAGCATGTAAAGGTACTGTAACAATTTGGCAAGGTATCTTGCCTGGTAAGAAGGCTGCAAAATGTAGTGTCCCAATGTCAACACCAAGAGTCAGAAGCTACGGCCTCAGAATGAACGTCTCCGGATGCTGAATTAAACATCACCAACGTTCCCAGAATAAGCAAAATAGCTAAAAAGCACTTCCCTTTCGTCCAATTTGGACACAGGGGCAAAACGGTAATTTCGAGCAAAAGTGGGCTCCACGTGTGGCCCACTTTGCACCGAAAAGCGTGCCGAGGGTAACAGTCTCTAAATGGGACAAACTATAGGTCAAACAACTCTAAATGTCAATACGAACCCAACGGTATATCCAAATGTGGATTCCGATGAGCCGAACAAAATTTGGTACAAAAAGTCAACTATGGGGCCCGCCAATTGGCGATTTGGTCAACCATCTCAGAATTGCGTGAAAATTGGGTCACAGGACCAGCGCGTTACCATGAGTCCAGCGGCGCAAGTTTCGTCGCAATCTGACAAGCGTGCACAAAATACGTGCGAGTTCCACAAAAATTACGACACGAAATGTGTCCGCGGATGCGGCCTGATTCCGGCGCGTACACGCGTCCGAATCAGTCCCCACGAATTTTCACGTGTCCGGTTATGCTGCGTGCACCATTGGGTACACTTGGCACACGGCGGGGCGGTCCCGTTTGGCGGGGCGCGCTCCGTTTTCCAACTTTTGGAAAATCAAAAAAAGTGGGTGTGCACAGTTTTGTGACGAATATAACTATGTCCACAGTGACTAATAGCACAGGATTATTTAACAGAAATTAAACTAGGTCAGGTATTCTACAGGTATCAAAAAGAATCACCGAGTTCGGATCTCTGTGGTGGGAGATACGAACTCGGCAATACGGGTGGTCATTCTGGAATTCTGCGATTCCAGAATTCTGTCTGTCCGTCCATTTTGGACGCTGTTTTACACCTAGGGGCACACGTTTTCTGAGGTTGGCTATAAAACGAATATTGGAGAGGGTTGAGGGGAGATCATACCTATGAAAACGGAACAGCGTTTGGTCGAGCGAGTCGACGGAAAATCGCGCCGGAGCGAAGGTGCCTTGAGTGGGAAACTGCAGACGCGAGGTCGGAGTCGACAGAATGGTTGTATGGCTTGGCGGGGCTTCTCTGGCTACGGTGACGGCTCTAGATGGGAATAGGAGGTCTGAAGATTTAGGTTAGGATTTTAGAAGAATATATATATATATATATATATATATATATATATATATATATATGAAGGTGGGAAGGGGCTGGAGTGGGTTGGTCGCGGGAGGTTTTTTTTTTTTTTTTTCAAGGAATACTTGCTAACAAAAAGGTGGGTTTGGGATGGGCTAATGCTTATGTGCTGCTACTTAGGCGGGGCATCCAGCGGGTAGTAGTCAATAGTTAAAGTTATTTGTAATGGTTTGCTTATAAGAATTTGTTATTAGTTTATAGTTTATTAGTACTTTATTATTTATTTTTATTTTATTTTTCTTCTCCTTTTTCTTTTTAAATATATATATATATATATATATATATATATATATATATATATATATATATTTGTATACATATATATATATATATACTCATAAGAAAATTATAGATTAGAATAATGCACACCGTTAGGCTAGCAACTGCTCAAGGGGTCTCCTACATGAAATAAATTAGGAAAAAATTCATAATTGCTCCATAAAATCTCTAAATGCACATATATATATATAAATACATAGAAAAATTCTAAAAATATATTTTTGCACACCATTAAGCTAGCAACTGTCCAAAGGGTCTCCTACATGGAATAAATTCTAAAAATTCCTGATGGTCCCATAAATCCTCTAAGTGCCCGAACACCTAACATAAAAATTATTAAAAAATCTATTTCTCCTATTTAGCCACTAAATACTATATTTAAATTATTAATTAATAAAAAATAAAAAATACGGGTTTTAGAAATAGGGGTTTTACATTCTACCCAACTTACAAAAATTTCGTCCTCGAAATTGACACTAACCCATATTCATAATGATAACTATAGCTACTACACTACATTGATATCTAGTAGGACTCCTAAAACTCATGGTCTGCCATTCTAACACTTTCTCATCTATTGTCCATACACTATTCTATCATCCTCTAACTTGTCTACACTACCCAACTTACAAGAATTCTACTAGTGGTCACATTCTTTGAAGCTATTGTCTACATTGTAAGGCAATTATATTTATTGGGTCGAGAATCTTGGGATACCTGTCTAGAATCTCATAACTATGACTTTTTCCCATAACCGTCAAGTATCATAGTCTAATACTGCCTCGCCACCTGGCCAGTATGGTTGCAAGTAATTCGACTACTCTACTATAATCGTCTGGCGGCAACTGTCGCTACCTTGCCAGCAATTTGTCATAGTCATCCGTTCGTAACAAGTGCCTTCAACTCTTTCCTAGGCATAGTCTAAGTTTTAGGGAACACTTAAGGTCTTGACTAACTATTAGGGGTATGATCTAGCTCAAATGATCTAACAATTTTTACTAGGCTACATGGCTACTTAAGGGTTAAACTAATAAAGAATACAGATATTGCTATAGTGCATATATATATTAAGAACTCATCCTTAGTTATCAAGCATTACTAACACATTTATGTTAAACTAACAAAATAGGGGTGAGGTTGATATCAAACAATTTATAATGGCACGAAAGATATAACTATGATAGGAAGAGTTACGCACGAGATAAGGAATGAATATAAAAGGAGGAGATGAGTCACCCAAGAGGGCGAGATAAGGATAGGGGAAGAATACTACTACTGCTACTCCCGTCATCCATTAGCATCGCGTGTATGCCATCTGGATAGAATAGAAATATATTCTCATAACTGCTAGACTACCATATATATAATTCTATATCTATTTGTGCATCTAAGGTATTGTGTCACAATGGGGTTATGAGTATGCAAAGACAATTATAACTAAAAGGTCGTACCTATATCTACGGCTTCCTGTGTCTGCTCTCCCATACTTGTCATAATGAGTGCTTGGCCTTGTCCTTGGTTATTCAACTGGGGTCTAGTCCCCTCCATTTGTGCAGACTGTAGAAGCAGTGGTGGGTCCCTTTGGTCTTCTATACTTGAGGGTGTAAGCGGTGTTCCTGATTCTAATGCCATAGGTCTCTGGTTCTGTTTAGGACATTCTTGGGCTTGATGGTGACTTGATCCACATATCATGCACAACCCCAATCGACGATGACAGTCTCTTAGAATATGACCTGTCCTACCACAATAGTGACAAGTACGGAGCTCCTTGGTTGGATATGGTGCAGCACTATCTGATTGCTGGCGTATCAAAGTGTGTCGAATGGGTCCTCCTTGCTGTATCCTTACTGGTCCTTGGTGACTTCTCTGTTGAATTTTGTTTCCCTTGCTGATGGCCTCCTGGATCCTGGCCTCTGTCAATAGCTCGGCATAAGAGATCCGGGACTGGGAGCTAGTGTAGTGCTGGAGCTCCTGAGTCAGCCCGCGGTGAAACCTCTTAGCCTTCTCCAAGTCATTAGGTATTAGGACTGTGCCATACTTACTGAGACGGCTAAATTCTGCGTCATACTCATCAATCGTCTTGTCCCCTTGCTCTAGATGGAGGAACTGATCGTACAATGCGTCCCTTACAGTATCCGGGAAGTACTTTCGCTCAAAGCACTCCAAGAATTGTTCCCAAGTCTGACGCGTACCCAATTGGCGCTCCATTGATTCCCACCAGTGATGCGCGTTGCCTTCTAACTGAGTCCTCACGCCTATCATCCATAGGTCAGCAGGTAGTTGTGATGCCTCTAACAACTTCTTGGTATTGGCAATCCAGTTCATGGTCTCCTCTGGACTCTCATTGCCATTATATGGCTTAGGGCCCATCTGTACAAAGTCCTTGACTGAACCAACCCGAGCTTGTGGTACTGAAACTAGTGCCTGGGTTGGTGCAGGGGCTAGTACAGCCATTCTCTCAAGCGCTGCCAGAAATTCTAGCCTTTGCTCTGCTGTTTGCTGCCTCTGCTCGGCTGCCTGCTGCCTTTGTTCCTGTATTATCATCTGGAAGAATTGGAACAGCTGTGTCTGGCCATCCTGCGGTGCTAGTAGAGCTGGAAATGTCCCATTAGGTATCGTGGAAGGAGTTGATGGAATTTGATTGTTAGTCAGTCCATCCGGTCCTGGAAGAAGAGGTGTCGTTGAGGTCACTCCTAGTGGTTGGTCGTCGTCCCCTGGAGACGTGTTGTCCCCGGTGGCGGCATGCCCGTTATTCAAAATCATCTCTCTGCAAGGGATGGACGAAGGATTAAGAAGAGTACATGAATCAAGCAGGATGCAAGAACTTAAGTAGGACATGTTGGAAGGAAGGTAAGTTATTGTCAAGTGTGGATGAGATCTAAAATTCTAATCCTAGGTGCAGGCCCGCTCGGTACAGTGACGTAACCGAGACGGCTAACTCGACTTGCATGGGCCACCACAAAAACATGTCACGACCCAGTCCCAAATACGTAGGACTAGGAACACGTAAGCATGCCAGCCGCATGGATATGGCAACTCCAATATATGGAAACCATAACCCATACGTACGCTGTAATATGAATATAAACTCACATGTGGTATATATAATGTCACAAGTCACAGATATGCTAATCTCATCCACACAACAAGTCATAGAAAAGAAATACTAAGCTAGAATAAGGAGTCTAAAATATCCATAAAATAATAGTCGGGTGGAGACAAATCCACTACCAAAGACTATATCCAAAACTAAAATGAGAGAGGAGTATAAAATCTCTAATATAAAATAATGTGAAGACAAAAGTGTGTCAGCTAAAGAATCCATCGCTAGATGATCAACGATGCTCAGAAGGTAAGACCTCCTCGGCAGAAAGGAATGCGTCAGGTCCAGGCCCGTACTCCTACAAATACTCAAGAGCAGATATACCTGGCAGAGGACCAGGTCCTCAGAGGGACGTAACAAGATACAGAAATACGAGCCAACTTGAATACAGTAAACATGCATATAATTTGAAAATAAATAAGTACGCTGTACAAGACAATCTATATGAATACAAATAAGGACAACTTTTCGATGTATGGGCAAGGGTAGTCTACTCGATCTAAGCCTCATAACTCATGCACTCGTCCATGAACATCATCAGCCGGCATACCTCGGGGGTAGCGACCCTCGGACTCCATCAATCGACATACCTCGGGGGTAGCGACCATCGGACACGACCCACCATAGCGCGTGCTAGTGACTACGGTGTTACCAGAGTGGTTAGAAGCCCATACGCCTAATAATTGTCCTCTATGATACTAAGTGTCATGTGTGTGTCAACATATCTAATATATAGTAAAGACTGAAAGAAAACTACACATGCAAGACTAAACAGAAATGCAATAAATATAAAGAAATATAAATAGCATGTAAAGGTACTGTAACAATTTGGCAAGGTATCTTGCCTGGTAAGAAGGCTGCAAAATGTAGTGTCCCAATGTCAACACCAAGAGTCAGAAGCTACGACCTCAGAATGAACGTCTCCGGATGCTGAAATAAACATCACCAATGTTCCCAGAATAAGCAAAATAGCTAAAAAGCACTTCCCTTTCGTCCAATTTGGACAAAGGAGCAAAACGGTAATTTCGGGCAAAAGTGGGGTCCACGTGTGGTCCACTTTACACCGAAAAGTGTGCCGAGGGTAACAGTCTCTAAATGGGACAAACTATAGGTCAAACAACTCTAAATGTCAATACGAACCCAACGGTATGTCCAAATGTGGATTCCGATGAGCCGAACAAAATTTGGTCCAAAAAGTCAACTGTGGGGCCCGCCAATTGGCGATTTGGTCAACAGTCTCAGAATTACGTAAAAATTGGGTCACAAGACCAGCGCGTTACCACGAGTCCAGCGGCGTAAGTTTCGTCGCAATCTGACAAGCGTGCACAAAATACGTGCGAGTTCCACAAAAGTTGCGACACAAAATATGTCCGCGGATACGGCCTGATTCCGGCGCGTACACGCGTCCGAATCAGTCCCCACGAATTTTCACGTGTCCGGTTATGCTGCATGCACCATTGGGTACACTTGGCACACGGCGGGGCGGTCCCATTTGGCGGGGCGCGCTCCGTTTTCCAACTTTTGGAAAACCGGAAAAAGTGGGTGTGCACAGTTTTGTGACGAATATAACTATGTCCACAGCGACTAATAGCACATGATTATTTAACAAAAATTAAACTAGGTCAGGTATTCTACAGGTATCAAAAAGAATCACCGAGTTCGGATCTCTGTGGTGGGAGATACGAACTCGGCAATACGGGTGGTCATTCTGGAATTCTGCGATTCCAGAATTCTGTCTGTCCGTCCATTTTGGACGCTGTTTTACACCTAGGGGCACACGTTTTCTGAGGTTGGCTATAAAACGAATATTGGAGAGGGTTGAGGGGAGATCATACCTATGAAAACGGAACAGCGTTTGGTCGAGCGAGTCGACGGAAAATCGCGCCGGAGCGAAGGTGCCTCGAGTGGGAAACTGCAGACGCGAGGTCGGAGTCGACGGAATGGTTGGATGGCTTGGCGGGGCTTCTCTGGCTACGGTGACGGCTCTAGATGGGAATAGGAGGTCTGGAGATTTAGGTTAGGATTTTAGAAGAATATATATATATATATATATATATATATATATATATATATATATATGAAGGTGGGAAGGGGCTGGAGTGGGTTGGTCGCGGGAGGTTTTTTTTTTTTTTTTTTTTTTCAAGGAATACTTGCTAACAAAAAGGTGGGTTTGGGATGGGCTAATGCTTATGTGCTGCTACTTAGGCGGGGCATCCAGCGGGTAGTAGTCAATAGTTAAAGTTATTTGTAATGGTTTGCTTATAAGAATTTGTTATTAGTTTATAGTTTATTAGTACTTTATTATTTATTTTTATTTTATTTTTCTTCTCCTTTTTCTTTTTAAATATATATATATATATATATACATATATATATATATATATATTTGTATACATATATATATATACTCATAAGAAAATTATAGATTAGAATAATGCACACCGTTAGGCTAGCAACTGCTCAAGGGGTCTCCTACATGAAATAAATTAGGAAAAAATTCATAATTGCTCCATAAAATCTCTAAATGCACATATATATATATATATATATATATAAATACATAGAAAAATTCTAAAAATATATTTTTGCACACCATTAAGCTAGCAACTGTCCAAAGGGTCTCCTACATGGAATAAATTCTAAAAATTCCTGATGGTCCCATAAATCCTCTAAGTGCCCGAACACCTAACATAAAAATTATTAAAAAATCTATTTCTCCTATTTAGCCACTAAATACTATATTTAAATTATTAATTAATAAAAAATAAAAAATACGGTTTTTAGAAATAGGGGTTTTACAGTGGCAGATCTCCGAGACACGTCTCTGCATTTAATGCAAGAGATTTGATTATATCTCCAAAGACTGGGCAAGCCGTAAATTCGGCTAATACGTCCACATCATCACTTTTGCACATTATGCCATCAGGCTATTTTCAGCTATTGGAGCACGCTGTACGCTATCTCCTTGAAATACGCCAACTTAGGCTACATTTGCATTGGTGCGTATTAAGGCTATTTGGTCCAGAATTCGCTCAAGGCCTCAGTCAAGGAAGGAGGATCAGCTATCTTCTACGCTAGCTACCCATCTATGCAGCATCGGGCTTCTACGCCTACCTAGCCTCTACGTCAGTTTGATAACTATTTGGCTTCTACGCCAACCTTTTCTATGCGAGGGATAACTACCAACGTGGCTTTTATGCCGTGATCTTCGCAGCCGTTATACGCATTATCCCTCAATGGGACACGCGTCACACGCAGATTCAGAAGATCATTTATACGTGGGTAGCGGTTATTGTAACCGTCGCGTAAAAGGTGCTATACCCTCCACTACCCGGCTTTTATGCTGACTGGATGGTTACTATCACTAAAACCCTATAAATAGAGACCTCTATTGACAGAGATCCAGGGTCGAGAAAAGAAAGGTCGAGGAATTAAGGTCAAAAAGATCGAAGAATTAAGGTCAAAAATTGATCTTTGAGAGAGAAGAATCCAGAGCTCAGACATAGAGTAGTGATCGACGACTTTGGTATCGAGCATCCACTCCCCTTTGCAATCTTCGAAGCTTCTTCTGTCTTCTACAGCACTTCTTCATCATCGTATGGTCTAAGGAACAAAGTGATCGACTGCAGATCAGACTCCTATAGCAATATTTACCCAGATTAAAAATTGTACTTGACATCCTCGTATAGGATTAATTGTACTTCTTGTTTGTAAACCAAAGAGCGGGTTTCGTATAAACCTCATTTTATTTCTTTTATTTATTATCAAACATAGAGTAAAACCAGAAAGTGTAGAGTGAAACTAGTGTATTGAAATACCACTTTCGATATATAAATGGCTAGGGGTAATACGGCTCATCGTACGTGAGGTGTGTGATTGTTATCATTCCATATTAGACCAGAAGAAGGTGATTCCAAATTTTGGGAATATTTATATGTCTACTAAGGTATTTCCCTGCCCGACTAGTATAATGAATCCAAGTCCGGATACGTAGATCAATATGATGCCAACCAATACAAGTGATGCCAGAAGAGTCCTGATAATGGTGATGCCAATAAAAGAGTCCTGATGGACCAGCAAGTATAAACCACATATCGTAAAGATGAATGCATAATACTATCCCGTGTATCCATTGTGTCGAGAATCAAGTAAAACAATACTATAAACAATAATCATAATAAATATCAAATAATAAAAACTATCAGAGAATGTACTCGCCTGTGGTCCTGAAAAAATGATGCAAATCGGTATCCGAACTGGTGTCACACTGACCTATATATAAAATTTTATGTTATTTGGTGTATTAGAGTAATAAATATGCTTAAATAAGCTAAAATATGATTTCTAGGTTAAAACTAGGTCAATACCTTGATTTTAGGTTCAAAACTAGCTTCTATGTTGGTCACAAGGTTAAACTAGTTAATACTAGGTGATACTAGGCTATACCTAGGTTTCTAGGTCCATACCTTGAAGGTATTAGCTATACTAGCTATTATTACTAAGTACATATCTATAACTTATTAATATACTAGTACTATCTAGTATCTAGTGTTATCTTAGTGTATAAATACCTTAACTATATCTTGGTATCTTGAATACCTTGATATCTAGTACTATTACCTATTGTATCTGATCTTATTATTATATTAGTATCAATACTTGGTATCCTAGCTAACACCTTAGCCCGTATCATATTACTTACCCGTATCGTGAATCTCACAACCTTGGGCAATATATAATAATATAACTAAACGTCAAGGCATCCAAATACCTTAGCTAAAACATCACTATCTTAGTATAACTAAATACTTAGTGATTAGTTAAAACCTTAACTATTACCCAAACTAAAGGCTAGTATCTTAATACTTATATCATGATACACCAACCTTAGCTATGAGACAATACCTTATCTAGCATACCACTCTTTATATAACTCATTACCAATAATTTGATATCTTAACAATACCCCAAAAATAATCTGTTACCTCTACCAATACCTTGGTGTCTAATCCAATACCTATTGCCTAATGGTATCTCAAAACCTCCATACCAATAACTTACTTAATAACCAAACCCGATTACCTAAACCCTAATACCCACTTATCAACACACTAATTTCCAGCTCATGAATACCTTGACACCAACCGATATATTATTCTCATATTGGTACATGTGTCATAGTTGGTTTCAAAATTTATTTTTAATAATTATTATTATTTATTTGGAAATACAAGTTTACGAGAAAATTACTTTTTGAGAAAATTGCATTATTTTAATAATATAATCTATCGAGTTCTCAAAATTTTAATATAATATTATTATTTATTTTATGAATTTTTTTTATGATTTTATTTGAAGTATTAGTTTTTTACCTTGTCATTGTGGATTATTGATTTACTTGATGTAAAGATTTTGATTTGGATTAGGAATTAATTGTTATTAATTAAAACCCTTATTAACTTAACGTAGAAATTATCATAACACCCTTAACCTTTGGCTTCCTTAAGAAGTAAATAGTACACAAATATCTTGTTTGGATAATAAGTAGTATATATATATATATATATATATATATATATATATATATATATATATATATATTGGTTTTACTTAATGGCTAAGTTTTCTTTCCTTATAAGAGCTTTCAACCTCCCTTCTTTCATCCTCTTCATAAAACCATCTCCATACCACCCTCCTAACCATTCCAAACCATCTTTACACCCCTCCATAATTTATAAACCCTCTAGAATAAAGGCAAGTTCTCCCTTTCTCTACACAAATATCATTTTTATGTATTTTTTCATATTATTCTTTGTTTATTCTATTAATTCAAAAGTAAAATATTTATTCTAGATAAATTGTGAGAATAATATATGTGGTTTAGAACATTATTTTAAGAGTTTTTCATTAAGGTGACACACCCATATAAGGCTTGCACATGATTTAGAATTAGAAAACGTAGTGCTGAATTTGTTCCTACGGCGCAGTATTTTCCCGGGTCATTTTTTATCTACTAAACCATGTCAAAATTTAATTTTGTTTAAAAAATCGAAGAGGATTTCATAAGATTTCCAACGGTATATGACACGATAGGGTTTGAATTCATATGATAGGAATTATGGGTCGTGCAACAGAGGTGTAGAATCTTGGAATCAAAATCTGGAACCTATGTGCATATTTTTGTGTACGCCAATTTTGACCTAATAAACTTCTTCAAAACCAGGATATGTCTGAACAAAAATCGAAAAGGATTCGATAAGCTTTTCAACTATATATGATATGATATGATATCATTCGAGTGCATTTAATATGAGTTATTGGCCATGCACCATCGACATACAATTTTGAAAATAAATTCTGGGATATTTTATACCTTATTTTGTAGACCAGTTGTAGCCTATTAAACGTTGTCCAAACTCTATTATGTCTAAACAAAAATCGAAAAGGATTCGCTAATATTTCTAATGATATAATTTTATGGTATTTGGATTCATATAATAGGAGTTATGCTCTGTACAAAGTAGGGTATACATGTTAGAATTTTTATAAAATTTGGTTTTGTGCTTTTATGCATTTACTATCTATCCTATTAACTGCGTGTGTCCGGTGTAGAGTTGTTCCACTTAAAGGGCTTTGACTCATATCAATTTTATGGAGAGTTGCTCCAGGTCATATATATTACTGTGTTTGGAGCTCGAAATACAAATAAGACTTTGTCCGAAAGTCTAAGAATTTTGGAAGATAGCCTAATTTTGAAGCTTAAACGTCGTGGTATCATACCGAAACCTAAAACTAGATAACTGTATATCGACTAGAGACAGTAAGGATAATTACAAGAATACTTAGAGGTTAACTGTCTAAGTTCGTATTCGTACGAACATGGACTTGTAAACACTTAAGCGATCTGATTATCTAATATTGTTTCCTTTGTTCTGAAATATCTTGTTAACTGTATTCTCGTATTACATGAGACTAACATGTATAGAAGATTTATTTGGTGTTATTCCAATAGCTGAAAATATTCCTACAAGTGATACTTGTATTCCAGAAATATAAATCAAGATTTATACTTGAGCCGGGAAATAAAGTTTTAACTATTATAATAAACTTAGGATTGATTGTGATTGTAGAATAGGGCATTAGTTTGGATCACAGGATATGAAATCTGGGCAATATAATTGAACAAAACTGATCAGTACCTGTAGGTCCTTAGCAAGGCCTTGCGTTGAGAGTGGGTGAATGCTTATATCACCTACCTACCTGTATCTCGTGTTATCTGTAATTGTTTACCCTAATTCGATAAAAAGTCAAATTTGGTATTAAATGATGTTATAATTTATGGCTCCCGAAGAGGAGTGGCCGGACAACTAAGCATCGTGCTTATCTGCCACCACCTGATCCCTAGTAATGGGATTATTGCCTAGATAGTGCTCGTGACACTGCGATTGTGAGATCCAAACATGTTCTCTAAACTATGCATCATCATATAGTAAAAATTATCTTGTGAGTGTGTTAGTGACTTTAGGATTTAAGATACGATTTTGGATACAATCATTTCACTAGATTAAGATTACTTTACAAGTTACTTCATAGTTACATTTATCTGGGTTAGATTTCTATTGCACTTGATCTTCTGTATCATATTATTTCATTTATTTCACCTTCCATGATTTGATGACTTGCATGTCTTTGATGACCTAGTTTTATTTTACTAGATGAAGGCCGGGACGAAGACGAGATTCTTTCCTTTTATAATGTCGACAAATATGAAGAGTAAGGGATGCCGCGTGTAGAACAATTTTATTTTATGTTCTTGTATAATTAAATGTGTATTAATCTTATGGAAGATAGTTATGTGGTTGTATATTTTAGTGAATAGCTTGTATACTTTTTTTTTGGAGACAAATCTCAGACTTGTGAGTTATAAATATAAAATCTTGATATTGTGAGTATACTTAGTTCTTATTTGTTGATGGTTTAGCTTTTCCCTATACTTTATCCTAGAATTTACAGGCAACAATAGTGGTTACAAATATAGGTTTAGTTGTAAAGCACGTAGCTTGGGATGTTGGTTACGTACTCAACTCACTGTTTATTGGGAGTAGGGCACGACACATCTTTTAGTGGTGGCCCATGCTGGTCTGCATTATAGATATGGAACAGTCTATATCTAGGTAGCAGATCTGTTAATATATCTATAAGTCCTTAAGATTGATTTCTAGGAAAAGTCTAACAAGAACCTTAGGATATGAGTATTGGGTATTATAAGGTTAAGGAAATTAAGTTCAGTATACTTGTTTTATATTTACATAGCATGTGTTTATATTCTAAGAAGACATGATTCTTGAGTTAATTATTATTAACTGTATATAGCTGTATTTAAGATTTAATTGAGGTTACTGATATAAAGTTTTCTTGGTTGTAGATCATACCTCAGTTCCTGCCTCATGCTTATCTGGGTTATATAAGATGGACTTATCATAGATATTACAATATTGTGAGGAGAAGATGAGGATTAGAACAAGGCCAGAATATACCAATGTACAATATCTGTTTTGAAGACGAATATCGAGTGGGCCAGAATAGATACATGCTCCCATACCACATAATTTCTGAACACTCAGCAAAAATGGATGATTTTAATGGTACACTACCAGAATAGAGGGAGCTTTACCCTGAAGTAACTATCTTCAAGATCAGGCTGATATTTATCTAGAGGATGAAGATATCAAGGGAGAATATGAGATGGTTATGTAAATAAGACTACTATGTGTGTAGTGTGTATGTATATAAGACTAGTTTGTGTGTAAGATAGATATAAGGTTATATTTTTGTCTGATGGAGTACATTTTAGTACAACAACAGATGTAAATAGGGGTTGGGTATCTTTGTATCACTGTATAATATACTATTTCTGTAAATAAAGTATGTAGTTTCCTTATTTATTTTTTCTATTTTTATATAACTGTTCTTTCAATTTTTAATTATTGTTAATAATGGTATTATAACTAATTGGGTAAGTTTATTAAAAATTATACATTCCTTGTCTCCATTTAGAAAATGGACAATTCTGAATTACAATCCCCTCTTATCAACCAAGTTGAGACAAGTGCCGCTGATATACTCTAAAATTTCCAACTATTCTTACAAATGAATAATCAACATGCTAATGCTGCACAAGCTACCTCAACAGCTGTACTTGAACAACTTAGGGAACCTCTCTAACAGAAAACTGGATCTATTGCTGAATTTATAAAACTAATTCTAAAAAAATTTGTTGGAACTGAAAGTCCATTGGAAGCTGGAAAATGGTTGAGGACTACTAAAGGATTGCTTAAAGGTGAAAAGATGTACCAGAAGATATTGTAGCAATAATTAGAATCCATTTAGAAGATGTAGAAGAAAGCTGGTGGAGTGCAGAGCACCCAGAGGAGTCTGATACAATAGTGACATGGGAAGAGTTTAAAAGTAAATTTGAAGAAAGATTTTTCCAAGAATCAGCTCAAATGGAGTTAGAAAGGAGATTTATTCAACTAAAACCGGATAAATATATTGAGGATGAATATGCTACAAAATTTACCAAACTAAGTAGATTTTCTCCTTATATGGTAGCTATAGAAAAAGTTAAAGTATCCAGGTGCAAAGAAGGGCTAGAAAATAAACTTAAGGGAAAAGTTGCACCTTATAAATGCCAATATATTATGAGATAACTGAAGCTGCACGAGATCAAGAAAGGATTCAAAAAGATAGGCAAGTAACAAAGGTTGGAGGTCATAAGAGAAACTTTGAACCAGGATCTTCTTCAAAGAACTAATGGCAAGGTCAGCCCAAGCGACTACAGATGACAACATCAAAGGGTGTGCCTATATGCAATTTCTGAGGCCATATGAAGAATCAATGTAGAAAATATAATAGATGGTGTTTAAGATGTGGAGCAACAAATCATCAGATTACTCAGTGTCCCCAGATGTCTATGACAATGCCTATGGCACCATATCAACAATTTGTACCAAGGCCTATGAATACAAGGTTTAACCCAAGGCAAGTAGTTCAAGGGAATGTACTGAGGTCGATATTAAATACACCAAGACCAATACAGTAGGACGCACCAGTGATGCAGATTATGGTACCTGCAGAAAGTCAGTAGTCAGTATAGGCCTCTATTACCACCCCAAATAAAATAATTCCAACAAGCACAAAGAATACAACAAACTTATACTAGCAAGAAGAAGCATGGCCAGGCTTTCTTGATGGATACTAATGAGGCAGAATTACTTGGTAAAGTTATGACAGGTACAATATTAGTTTTATCTTATCTAGCAATAGTATTATTTGATTCAGGCGCTACACATTCTATTATATCTGCTGCATTTATATGTTTGTATGAGATTGACACTGAACCATTACCTAAGAAATTGAGAATTTTAACGGGAAATGGGTTGGTGGAAGTCAATCATATATGTAAAGCCTATCCAATCAGAATTGGAGGTGAATTATTCCGAGTAAGACTTTTGGTTTTTCCAATGATCAATTATGATATAGTCTTGGGAATGGACCGGTTGACATTAGAGTAGCTAATATAGATTATGGTCAAGAAAAAGTTACATTTCAACTTCCAAGATAAGAAATACGTTAATTTATTCGAGATCATAAGAAAGATCAAACAGAGAAGATTGAATAACTTAGGATGCCAATTCGAGGAGTATTCCAAAATATTGAAGAAGAACAATTCCCGAGGATAATATCTAATTTAAGGATGTATTTCCTGATGAATTACCGGGACTATCACTAGACAAAATAGTAGAGTTTACTATAGATATGGTTCCTAGAGCAGCACCAGCAGCAAAGAAAATATATCCTATGAATAAGGAATAATTAACAGTGTTGAATAGACAAATAAAAGAACTGTTGACTAAAAGATTTATTCAACCAAGTTTTTCACCTTGGGGAGCACCAGTCTGGTTTGTGAAGAAGAAAGATGACACATTATGACTGGTCATTGATTATAGAGCATTGAATGAGGTGACTATCAAGAACAAATATCCATTACAAAAAATTTATGAGTTATTTAATAACTTGGAGGAGCACAAGTATTTTCAAAAATTAATCTAAGGTCGAGTTATCATCAAGTAAAAATATAGAAAGAAGATGTATCAAAAACTGCTTTTCGAACCCGATATGGGCATTACGAATTCTTAGTTATGCTATTTGGATTAACTAATGCTCCACTAATATTTATGGATCTTATGAATCGTATATTCTACCAATACTTGGATAAATTTGTCATAGTATTCATCGATGATATTTTGATATATTCCAAGAATGAGGAAGAACATCTATGGATAGTACTTCAAACTTTGAGACAAGAACAATTATACGTGAAACTTAGCAAATGTGAATTTTAGCTAGACCGTATATCTTTTCTTGGACATATCATCAGTGGTAAAAGAATTTTAGTTGATCCAAGTAAAGTAGAAGCAATAAAATCATAGCCTGTACCAAAATCTGTAGCAGAAATCTGAAGTTTTTCGGGATTAACAGGATATTACAAAAGATTTGTAGAAATTTTTCTGAGGATTTTTGAACCTATAACCCGTTTGACATGGAAGGATGAGAAATTTATCTAGACGGACAAATGCCAGCAACATTTGAAGAATAGAAAGAAAGACTTATTACATCACCTATTTTAGCATTACCAAGCGGATCCGGGGGTTATAAAATTTATAGCGATGCTTCTGGTAAAGGCCTGGGTTGTGTACTAATGCAACATGAAAGAGTTATAGCATATTCCTCTCATCAGTTAAAGCAACATGAAAGAAATTATCCAACACATGATCTAGAGCTTGCAGCAATAATGTTTGCACTTAAATTATAGAGGTACTACCTATATGGTGATAGCGTTAAAGTTTATACTGACCACAAAATTTTGAAATATATATTCACTTTGAAAGAGTTGAATATAAGACAAAGAAGGTGGTTAGAGCTACTTAAGGACTTTGATATGGAACTGGAATATCATCCTGGCGAAGTAAATAAAGTAGCAGATGCATTAAGTAGAAGACCTACAACGTTCTTTATGAACATACCGAAAGAAATCCTTGATGATTTAAGAAAAATGGGAATTAAAATTATATATCCAAGGGCAGAAGGATCATGGGCTAACTTAAAAGTTCAGTCGTCTTTAGTAGAGAGAATCAAAGCAACTCAACAAGAAGATGTTAAATTATAAGAATTATGGAAGAAGACTGAAACAAGGCTTCAGTCTAGGATAAGTAAATACCCAGATGGATCATTGAGGTTTGAACACAGATTATGTGTACCGAAAGGAGATCTAAGAACATATGTTATGTCAGAGGCACATAACTCTCAATATTTTATTCATCCAGAGAGTACAAAAATGTATAAAGATCTAAAACAAATTTTTTGGTGGCATGGAATAAAAAGAGAAATTGCAAGATTTGTATCAAAATACCTAGTGTGTCAGCAAGTAAAGGCAGAGCTCCATAGGACTGCAAGACTTCTTCAGCCATTACCAATACCAGAATAGAAATGGGATAATATTACTATGGACTTCGTATCAGGACTTTCAAGGACTCAGAAGGCTAACAATGCTATTTGGATTATTATGGATAGACTTACAAAATCCGCTTGATTTCTACAATTTCGAGTGGGTCAATCAACTGAAATATTAGCTGATATATATATGAGACAATTTGTTAGTCAGCATGGAGTACCTGAAAGCATAGTTTTAGACAGTGATTCCTGATTTACTCCAAAATTTTGGGGGAGCTTACAAGAAAGTCTAGGCACATATTTAAAGTTTAGCTCAACATATCACCCTCAACCAGATGGCCAATCAGAAAGAACTATTCAAACTCTTAAAGATATGTTGAGATCATGTACTCTTGATTTTGGAGGATCATGGAATGATCATCTTTATCTAATTGAATTCTCCTATAATAACAGTTATCATGCCAGCATTAAAATGGCACCATTTGAAGCTTTGTATGGAAGGAAGTGTCGGTCTCCTATATGTTGGAGTGACGTAGGTGAACGTCAACTATTGGGTCAAAAAATGGTGGTACAAACTGTAGACAAGATTAAAACTATAATGTCAGGCATCTCAAGACAGGCAAAAGATATGAGAAGATAAACATAGAAGATCTTTAGAATTTTAACCTGGCGATTATGTATTATTAAAAATTTTGCCATCTCGAGGAACAATCAGAATTAGAACTCGAGAAAAATTAATCCCAAGGTACATTGGACCATTTGATGTAATTGAAAGAATTGGAGAGGTATCATACATATTGGCCTTATCTCCAACACTAGAAGGAATTTATGATGTATTTTATATCTCACAACTTTGAAGATATGTTCCAGATCCAAATCATATACCGGACCATTCGGAGATAACAGTGGTTCTGGCACTCCGAATAGAACAACAACCAATATAAATCCTGGATAAAAGAGAAAAGATACTGAAGAAAAAAACATATATCTGGTACGAGTGACATGGAGTAAAGATTCTCCATGTGAATCTACCTAGGAATGGAAAGAAGATATGCTGAAACATTATCCCTATCTATTTGGCACTCAAGGTTTGTTTTAAAGTCTAAATACTTTTGATATACTTTTATAAGCATTGAATTTCGAGGACGACATTTTTCTTAGGAGGGTAGAGTTTCATAGTTGGTTTCAAAATTTATTTTTAATAATAATAATTATTTATTTGGAAATACAAGTTTTACAATAAAATATCTTTTCGAGAAAAAATATATTATTTTAATAATATAATTTCTCGGATTCTCAAAACTTTAATATAATATTATTATTTAATTTACAAAAGTCTTTTAGGAATTTATTTGAATTATTAGTTTTGTATCTTGTCATTATGGATTAGGGATTTACTTGGTGTAAAGATTTTGATTTGGATAAGAAGTTAATTGTTATTAATTAAAACCCTTATTAACTTAATCTAGAAATTACCATAACACCTTTAACCCTTGGCTTCCCTAAGAGCCATGCTTGGCCGGCCCTATTGGGTGGGGGGTGTTCCTTTCATTTTGCATTGGTTTTACTACACAAATATCTTGTTTGGATAAGAACTAAATAGTATATATATATATATATATATATATATATATATATATATATATATATATATATATATATATATATATATATATAAGGAATTGGTTTTACTTAAAGGCTAAGTTTTCTTTCCTTATAAAAGCTTTCAACCTCCTTTCTTTCAACCTCTTCATAAAACCATCTCCATACCACCCTCCTAACCATCCCAAACCATATTTTCACCCCTCTATAATTTATAAATGCTCTAAAATCAAGGCAAGTTCTCCCTTTCTCTACACAAATCTCATTATTATATTTTTTTCATATTGTTCTTGGTTTATTCTATTAATTCAAAAGTAAAGTATTTATTCAAGATAAATTGTGAGAATAATATATGTGGTTTAGAATATGATTTTAAGATTTTTTTTATTAAGGTGACACACCCATATAAGGCTTGCACATGATTTAGAATTAGGAAACGTAGTGCTGAATTCGTTCCAACGACGCAGTATTTTCCCGGGTCAGATTTCATCTACTAAACCGTGTCAAATTTTTTTATTTAAAAAAATCGAAGAGGATTTGATAAGATTTCCAACGGTTTATGATACAATAGGTTTTGAATTAATATGATAGAAATAATGGGTCGTGCAATAGAGGTATAGAATCCTGGAATCGAAATCTGGAACCTATGTGGACATTTTTGTGTATGCCAATTTTGACCTAATAAACTTCTTCAAAACCAGGATATATATAAACAAAAATCGAAGAGGATTCGATATGCTTTCCAACCGTATATGATAAGAAAGCATTCAGGTGCATTTAATAGGAATTATTGGCCATCGACAAACAATTCTGGAAACAAAATTTGGGATATTTTACACCTTATTTCGTAGACCAGTTTTGACCTATTAAACGTTGTCAAAATTCTATTATGTCTAAACAAAAATCGAAGAGGATTCGAGAAGATTTCCAATAGTATAATTTGATGGTATTTGGATTCATATAATAGGAGTTATGCTCTGTATAAAGTAGGGTATACATGTTGGAATTTTTGTAAAATTTGATTTTTGTACTTTTATGCATTTACTATCTATCCTATTAACTGCATTTGTCCAGTGTAGTTTTGTTCCACCGAAGGGGCTTTGACCCATGTTAATTTTAAGAAGAGTTGCTCTGGGTCGGATATATTACTGTGTTTGGAGCTCGAAATACAAAGGAGACTCTGTCCGAAAGTCTAAAGATTTCACAAGATAGCCTAATTTGGAAGCTTAAACGTCGTGGTATCGTACCGAACCCTAAAACTAGATAACTGTATATCGACTGGAGACAGAGTAACAATAATTCTAGGAATACCTAGAGTTAACTGTCTAAGTTCGAATTCATACGAACATGGACTTGTAAACGCGTAAGTGATCTGATTATCAAATATTGTTTCCTTTGTTCTGGAATATCCTGTTAACTGTATTCTTGTATTACATGAGATTAACATGTATAGAGAATTTATTTGGTATTATTCCAATAGTTGGAAGCATTCCTGTAAGTGATATATATTCCAGAAATATAAATCAAGATGTATACTTGAGCCGGAAAACAAAGTTTTAACTATTAGAATGAACTTAGGATTGATTGTGATTGTAGAATAGAGCATTGGGCATGGGAGAATAGTTTGGATCACAACGAAGATGTTTACCCTAATTCGATAAAAAGTCAAATTTGGTATTAAATAATGTCATAATTTATTCTTCCCGAAGAGGAGTGGCCAGACTACTAAGCATCGTGCTTATCTGCCACCACCTGATCCCTGGTAATGGGATTATTGCCTAGATAGTGCTCGTGACACTGCGATTGTGAGATCCAAACATGTTCTCTAAACTTTGCATCATCATATAGAAAAAATTATCTTGTGACTATGTTAGTGACTTTAGGACTTAAGATACAGTTTTGGATACAATTATTTTACCAGATTAATATTACTTTACAAGTTAGTTCATAGTTACATTTAATTTTTGTACTTAGAGTTTATTTGGGTTAGATTTTCATTGCACTTGATCTTTTGTATCACATTATTTCATTTATTTCACCTTCCTTGAATCGGGGACTTACATGTCTTTGATGACCTAATTTTTGTTCACTAGGTGAAGGCCGAGACGAAGACGAGATTCTTCCTTTATATAATATGGACGAATCTGAAGAGTAAGGGATGCCGCGTGTAGAATAATTTTATTTTGTGTTTTTGTATAATTATATGTGTATTAATATTATGGGAGATAGTTATGTTATGTATATTTTAGTGAGTTGCTTGTATTCTTTCTTTTGAAGACAGAACTCAGACTTGTGAGTTATAAAAATAAAAGCTTGATATTGTGAGTATACTTAGTTCTTATTTGTTGATGGTTTTGTTTTACCCTATACTTTATCCTAGAACTTACAGGCAACAATCGTGGTTACATATATAGGTTTATTAGTAAAGCACGTAGCTTGGGGATGTTGATTACGTACTCAACTCACCGTTTATTGGGAGCGGAGCGTGACAACATGGTACCACATACTCACTTAATACTTAAGAGCCACTTGACCCTAACATATACTTTACTTACTAACCCACTCCCTGGATATCCTCAGCATCTACATACAAAATCAAATGGATATATTCATCTATAATACCCAAATAACTTACCTACACAATTTACCTATCCAAACTCATGCTTGGTGTAAAACCCCTGACCCAAATCTAGGATTAAAATTTATTTAGGATTATTTTGAATTAGTTAATGGAGTTATAATTTGCCTTATTTAATTTAACTCACTTGGTATACCTTGTCGTTGCTTCGATATTTGGAACGCTACTCTAACTTTTGCTTTCAAACAAATTTTACACCTTTGACCGAGACGTGCCAGTCTTCCATTATGACCTTTGTGTCACTCATAAATATCCTCTCTTATGCTTTATTTTAATCACACAACATTCGTCAAACATTATCTAATTTTAAAACCAAAACATTGCACCTATGTCTGTTCCAATCGAAATTGGAGACACAACATTGACCCATTTCTTATAACCCAATATATGACGATAATCTATTCCGAGTGTACTACGTCTATGATACTTGTGTCACCCCCAATTGAGATCCCATGCACTTCTAATTTTTTAAAGACCACCAATGACACAATTTTTATTTAATTTGGGGCAACCGACTCAACCAAGCCCAAAACTAGACCAAACACTAACCAAAATCCACACTCACAACCTCATGGATCATACACACCAAACATGGCTTCAACCCTCATCAAATCCTCAATTTCCCTTATTTGTAAATAGCCAAGCAATTAGGGACCTAAATGCAACTGTAATGCTAGGTGGCTCCTATTGGAGCAAACCAAATTAAGAAAAACCATTTGGTCATGATTTGACCGGTCCAATCACCCTCTCTCTCTCTATTTGCATGGTACTATACATCATTATCCATTCCCTCTAAATCCTAGCCTTCCATTAAAACCTTAACCCATCATAACCACTCATTCCTTTATGACAACACCCCACACACACTCCTGGGAATGCCCTAGCCGACCCTAATCTCCAAGCTCCCTTCTCTCACTCTCCTTTATTAAATATACCCACTTCTCTCTCTTCCATCATTTATTGCTTCATCCTTCTTCTTTCTCCTCTTCTCCCCATTGTAACCCGACCCCCTCCATCCTCCATTTCAGCCGATCACCACCACCAGCTTCACCACCATCACTAACCACGACCACTACCATACACACTACCACCACCACCACCACCACCACCTCCTCTCACTCTCCTTTATTAAATACACCCACTTCTCTCTCTCCCATCATTTATTGCTTCATCCTTCTTCTTTCTCCTCTTCTCCCCATTGCAACCCGACCCCCTCCATCCTCCATTTCAGCCGATCACCACCACCAGCTTCACCACCATCACCATCACTAACCACGACCACTACCATACACACTACCACCACCACCACCACCATTATCTCCACGACCACCACCATCATCACCACCACTCCCCTCCCATTTTCTTCTTCTTCTTCTTCTTCTTCTTCTTCTTTATTACTCCTCCTCCTCTCACACCATCATCTCCCACCACCACCATAATACCCGACCTCAACCACCCTCACGTCCGTAACCACCACCCTCACTACCACCAATGATAGCCACCACCACCACTACCATCATCTCCTCCCCTTCCTTCCCTTAGCTGCTGTTGTACCTCCTCCTATTACTGCTGCTGGTGTTGCATCTAACTGTTGCTGTTGCTGTTGTTGTGTTTTGCTACTACTACTGCTGCCCTTGTTCTTCTTCTTCTTCCTTTCCATAGGCCCGAGCTCCCCCTCATCTACCTCCGGCCACCTCAGGCCGAGCACACTCCAAGACGAGCTCAATCCAAGACCTCCTTGTACCTTGTTCCCTAGGTAATTTTATTCTACTTCTTCTTCCTCCTATTCTCCTCTACACATATGTATATATGATCACTTATTGTTGTCCATCCTCTTCTTGGTTAATATTGAATGAATATATATCTTTCATGATAAACTTTACATCTTGCCATGATTCCAATCTAATTAACACTTGTTCTAACCTATTTAACTCATTATTTAACTCTTAATAACTCTATATGTATAATAAATTCAGTATTTAAAAATAGTTATAATATTATTTAATGTTATACATGTGCATGAGTTAGGATTGTGTAGCTTTATGCTAGTAGAGGTGTGGCTACCTAGGTTTTGTTCTAATAGAGTTGTAAATATAATGATGCCATGTTAGAAAGTGTTCTACTACCATGTTAGGATCAACACTTGTTCGGGATAATTATTGTGCACTTGTGCAGAGATGAGGATTGCAAGTAGGTGTGCCATGCTAGAATAGAGGTAAACTAGATATTGATTTTGTGAACTTGTGGTGTTAGAGCTGGGTGATGATACTAGAGGTGTTGTGATGATTTTATTTAAATATAAAGAGAATCCTAACCTATTAATAAATGTTCTTGTTTAGTGTTACATGAGTTTCTTAAGTGTAGAAAATTGTTAAAGTAGTCTAGTTAGCAACTTTGATTTGTTGTGCACAAATATTAGAGGACATTTTATATATTTGTGCAATAGAGGCCTGGAGGGATAACACAAGTAACCTATGTGTTTGGGGTACAACTTAGCGACCTCATAAACCCTAGTTGTGACCATGATTATGTCATATGACAAATTACCCATTTTAGAGGAGTTGTAGATGTTGTGTGACTAGTAGACTTAGTGTACACACACTTTTTTGGTCTTTGACTAGTCAACTTTAGCCAACCCACTTAGTTAGAATGCTTGTGACTCATGACGTTGTGTATGTTGTAATCTCATGCATGCTTAGTGTAGTGTAATATAGTGATTGCTATTTATTGTTATATATTCTTAGGCACCCAAGACGGTTCAACCTTGGATGCAGGTTCCAGAGCTTTACTTGTTCACATCGGAGTTCCAGGCAAGTATACCTTGCCTTTTTGTACTGTTTCAATTCAGTTATTATAGTTCTTATGTTTATTGCTTTAAATATTATATAACTGTGCTCATCTGAGAATGACTCGGGTGCAGTCGACGAAGGAGTTGACGTTAGGACTTGTATTTGACCTAGTGTCTAGTGGACGCATTTAAAGTTGTGGAGTTATCATTATGACTCCCTAGGCCTTGCCACATATCATTGCACGCTATAGAGTGAGTTCATTTAGGGACACGAGCTTACGCACTTGACTGTCCATCGGTGTGAGTATCACATTTGACAATTTTTAGCATAGTCGTATAGTTCTTTAGTGACTTGCATTATAGTATGAGATGTCCACGCCGTATTCATGACTTGTACATTGGCATTGGGAGGGGAAGATAATTAGTAGACGTATGGGAAAGACATTTGGCTATCGTAGTTTCGGAGAAAACTATGGACGTGAGCCTTAGTGTTACCCGGTTATGGGCTATGTGCTACCCGGTTATGGGTTTATATGCTTGTCGATACATCCGACAGAGGTTACTAGCTGCACGCTATCATGATCCATTATGTAGTTAGCATATACTTATGGCATCCAGTTTACAGCTAATCCTAGATACTTAGCCTCTGGCTGGAAGCTACCTTTTATACCTTTTACCTACCCATACGTACCAAGGTTGTCTTCAAGTGCATTTCACTTAGCTGGTTACTTCACCCTCGCGTTTACAAAATATTTACTTTATAGCATGTACTTTTGTATCTTGTTACGTCCCACTGAGGACCTGGTTCCTTTCCATATTCGGACGAGCACTTGTACCCGACTATATACTGTCACGCCCCGAATACGTAAGCATGCCAGTCGTATGTATATGGAAACTCAAATATATGAAAAACATAACATATACGCACGCTGTGTTTATGAATAATAATTTATAAGTCAAATAGAAATAAATAACCAAATATGACAATGAACCAAGTATGAAATAGTCAAGAAGACCAATGGTTAAAAATGGGATTGGCGTGATTCTCTTGGAGAATAGTGGCCTACAAAGCATAACGTCTTTCGATCGTCAGAGGCTACCTGTAAACAATATAAGGGTCATCTGACCACGCATCTCCGGTGGAGCGAACGGGTTACAAAGAAAATGTGTAAAGTAGCCCAAACGGCTCGTATATATCCTCCCCACCCAAACGACTGTCCGAATCATATCATGACAAGACACGTCCAGTTCCTCACCACTAAGTCCAATGAATGCACCTAAACAACAAATTAAATATGAACTAAGCCGGCACACGCCCGTTCGTACTAATGATCAGTCAAATACGACAGTACATGCCCTCTCACGCATAGCACACATCCGTGTATATAAAAAGTACGTGTCAATGTCATAGAGATATAAGGATACCTCACAATTTTTGGGTGGTCACATAACTCTAGGTCAATATGCAGAGTAAACAAAATAAAGATAACAAAATAAAGACGACGTAATTCGTCGTTGCACCCAAGTTTATCTTGGACGAATATTTTTTTATAGAAAATAGTTAAATAAATAAGTGATATAAATGCAACATACTGTATAAAATGTAAATAAACAGTCATCATGACAAGGTATACTTGTCTGACAGTTATTTGGTGTTGAAACGACGCAAGACAACAAAGTACATCGAACTAGAAAATATGAAAGCTGAACAAACGTCTCTGGATGCTGCAACAGACATCACCAATATATCCAGAATAATCAAGATAGTCAAAAAATACTACCATTTCGTCTAATTTGGACACAGGGGCTAAAACGGTTATTTCGGGTCAAAGCAAGGTCCACAAGTGGACCACTTTGCACCGAAAAGCGTGCCATGATAAAGGACTCTAAATTTGAAAAATTATAGGTCAAATAAATCCTAAACGACGATACGAAACTCAATGGTATATCAAATTTTGGATTCCGGTGAGCCAATCATAAATTCGCTCGTCAAGTCAAACTGTGGGACCCGCGAATGGGCTACTCAGTCAATTGTCTCAGAATTGCATGAAACTTGGGTCACAAGACCAGCGTGATACCATGGACCTAATGGCATAAGTTTTACCGCATTTCAACGATCGTACATCAACTAGTGGGATAATTAACAAAACATTGATATAGAGGACTTTTTACGGATATGAGTTGATTCCGGCGTACACACACATCCGAATCAACTTCCGCGAAAGCCTCCACAGCAAAAAATATCATACGTGCCTTTCAGTGCAACTGGTACATAACATGGTGGTTCGGTTTGTCAGGGCACACTCCATATCACAAGTTTTCTACGTTTTTGAAACCTGTTTTTCATAATTTTTTAACTAGTAATTTAGCACAGAATTAATGAGCAACTAAGTGCAAATATTAGGTCATTTTGATCCTAGTTATATTGACTTTGTGCCAGAAAAGAAATTTACACTTTAGTTGAATTGATTGGAAGAAAAATTATCTTCCAAAAGAGGTGTTCTATCTAAAATGTCATATTGTTCTTTTGTATTCGGTCAGTTTTTTCATGTTTTTCAAAGGGATTTATCATGTTGGTTTAATCATATATTATTCTAAAGGATTACATAATCATAAACTAGATCATGGGGGCTTCTCAGAAGATTAAACAGATCAAAATTTGGTTGCGCATGTAGGAAGAAATTTAGCGGAGAAGATGTGTACCTGGACTGAACTCGAAAACATGGTGCTCTATTTTTCGGCAGACTACAGCGGCTGTGCAACGGCTGTGCAGGCAGCGACAACGGTTGCCAGAGGTCGTGGGGGTGTGCCAGAGTGAGGAAAAGGTCTGGAGGCATTTGCTCGTAGGTTAGGGTTAGGGTTTCGATGGATTTTGTCTTAGGGTTAGGATTTGTAAGATATATGTGTATATATATACACAAAGGGAGAGAGGGATCGTAGGGAACGGGTCTGAGCGGGGGTGAGGTTCTGAGCCGCGGGTTGGGGTAGTTAGGATTGGTTTGGGTTTGGGTTTGGGTTTTCTTTTCTTATATTTTTTCTAATATATAATACATATATAGAAGGCCTAAAAAAATAGATTTATATAACAAATAAATTATAGAAAATGTGGGATACTTTATAAAATAATTTTACACTCAAAATATATTTTTTGTGAAATATTTGTAATTACTTAAATAATTAAGCCATTAATTATAAATATAATAAATAACTAAATTAAGTACTTTAAAAAATAATATATAAAAAAATTTAGAATAGGGGGGTTACATTCTACCCAACTTACAAGAATTTTGTACTCGAAATTAAAAATAAGACACGGGTCTAAAAATTAAGTGAAGGCAATATAGTAGAGAAGGGTCAAATATGATTTATCGTACCTCAAATTCGAGAAGGCGAAGATGTAACTCATGCAGTAAATTTTAAGGGTCGGTCTGGTCTGCTTTAAGGTAATATAGCATGAATGAGTTCCATCACATGAAGTGCTTGTACATAGAATCGAGTTGCAAGAAAATACGATAGAGAAGATGAGTACTCGATATTAAGTGACGTTGATATGCCGGAAGATGAACTGTCACTACTTGGTTACATGGACGATCTTGAGATCTCTATACTCTAATGGTCAAAAAGGGTGATCCTTTATTCTATAAATTCTCCATAGTCACTATGGCCTACATAGGTACTCATCGAAGTCGTCAAATTTTAAATCCTTGAAATTTGTATCTAAGTTAAGTCAATCTTAACCATCTCATAATTTTAAATAAAAAAATGTAAATCTAATTCAAATCTATCATAATTCCTCGAAATTAAATAACCAATATTTAAATTTAAATTCAGTCGATCATAATCTCGTCTCAATTTCAAATAATCAAAAATTTAAATATAAGTCGAATCTATTATAACCTCTTCCAAATCAAATTATAATTCAAGGTCCAAGCTATCATAATCTCCTCTAGAATTTAAATAATAAAAAATCTAATCAAATCTTATTTCGAGTTTCAAACTAGAGAATTTTATACTCATCACATTTTATTCTCAACATTTCAAATAGGTGATTAAGCATTTAAAAATTTAACATTTAATTTAAATCCTTAAATTATAAAATTTTAAATCCAATCCATTAATCTTCAAGTTTAAATTATATATTTATCCTCAAAATTTAAATCGACGATTCAATCTCCAATATTCAAAATTTAAATTATATACTCAAATTATAAATATTTGGTCCAATATATTCAAATTTTAAAATTCTTTCCAAAAGGCATTCTTCTCTTTAAAGTTAAATCTTTATCATCATAATCATTCTTTAAAAAATTGTCGAAATTAAAATGACTTAAATCTCTCAATCTTATTTGATGGTCTTAGTAACCACCATCTAAGAGTTTCACCTTTCCAACTATGAATTTTCCAATACAACTTCTACCCAACTTAAAGTCTACCAATCTTTCCTTTATAAAAAAATTTCCTCAATCATTCAATAGTGCTCACCAGTCCTCAAAGATTTTAACATAAGTTATATCACATGTAACACCACCTAATAATGCGATTGGCCTATGAGGTATATATATATATAGTATTATCTATGTGCCAACTTCCCTCAAGCGCGAGTATTTGTCTTTCCAAAATAGGGGAAGACGAAAAATAATAATAAAAGTTCAAGGAAGATGTAATCGAATTCAAATATAGAGTCAAAGGTGATTGAAGAATCTATGGGAGTTGCCAAGGCGGTTGTGGGTTGAGATTCTATTTTGGTAATTTCTATTAGCAATCTCATAACAGTACAGTTACGTAACCGATACGTTATGCTCTGGCCTGTCTAGAGGGCAAGTATATTTGTCTAATAAGCTAAGTCAACTATATCTCAATCCACGTAGAGTAGTCATACGAAAAGCGAACCAAATGGAGTAAGGTTGATCAAACCGTAATACACTTCTAAATAGACAAATGTATTAAAGTGCCCCCCCCCCCAATAACACATATTTCATGAACAAGCTCGATAAAAGAATAAGCTTGCAAAACTAGGCTATAATAGCAGCATAAGTTGCCACTACCACAATTCTAGAATAGGGACATTTTTGTCATTTACAATATTATATACATATTATGTTTATAATTATATAATGTGTATTGTATATATATTATAATTATTAATAATAATTGGTTAGTGGACTAAATTTGATGTGACCATTAGACTCCACACTAGATTAGTCACTTTTGGGACCTAACTAATCAATTCCCTCATGAAATTAGAAATTTGATTAAGTTTCCATGAATGAAAACCCCACTTATTGGAAAACTCTTCATGAAAATCCTAGAGGACATTTTGGACTTTGTGCCTTAGCCAACCCTAGGCCTTCTTTGGCCAGCCCTATATAGGAGAGGGGGAGAGCCTCCCTCAAGCTCTATTTTAATGTTCATGAAACCCTAGATTGAGTTCTTCCCCAAAACCCCTCATTCCTCCTCCAAATTTTAGAAAATTAATCACAATCCCTCTTATTTTTCTGATCTAAGAAGCCTAGAAGCTTAGATTTCAAGGAGCATTGGAGGAGAAGAAGTTTGGCTAGAGAATCCTTGGTTTTGCATTGGGAATCCATCTCCCAAAAGGTAAAATTTTGAAATCTTTCTTTTAAATTCTATTTTTATTGTTTTGAGGACCATTAGTAGCCCACCCATGGTTTAGGGATACCCACAAGGGGAGAGAGTGAGTCCCTATTAGTTCCATAGTATTTTCTTCATAAAGTTGTGTCCATAGTTTGGGACTTTTGTGTTCATGGGTGTGTTTTCTCCATTCTTCATTATAACTAATCATATTAGATATATATATATATATATATTTGTATTTAATATGTATATTTGTTATTGGTTGAGTAATAGGGAATTTGGCATGTGGTTGATAATATATCAAGACACTATAGAGAGTAACATTACTTGTGCACACTAGGTGTTTGTTAAATTAACAATATAGGAGTATTTACATGTATATATATATACATCAATGTACATATGTTAGGGAAGTATTGTGAGGATAAGGGGGTGCAATGTGATCGGGTTAGAGCACAGTTTTAAGTGCTGTATCAGCAAGGTAAGAGAAGGGGGAGCTTACTAGTGATCTGCACCTGATTAGTAGGTTGCAGATCAGGGGGGTTTGGTTTTTGTTAGTTGATAGTGTACTGACATGTACAGTGGTATCATTGGAGGGGCTGCATTAAGAACTAAAGCTAGAAGTATCAGAAGGATGGGGAGAGGGACATTCACTTATTGTACAGTTGGTTGGTGTCGCACCCACGAAGAGAATGTTCAGTTATGAGAGGGTTTGAGTTAGTATAAACTGAAGTTCAGTTGGTGAGTTATGTGCAGTGTATTAATGTTAGGTTGAAAAGGTCCGTTGGTTAGAGGGGGGAGCTAGAGGGGACTGCACTTAGTGTCAGTTGGGTTTTGATGCTCGTGTACTGGGGGATTTTTAGTATGAGTTCTATTTAGAGGTACAGATGGGAGCTAGATCTAAGATTATTTAGACGGATAGTGAGGGTGAGATGCAACAAGGTTGAGGAGAGAGTTAGCTCAGTGTACTACAGTGATGTGACCACAACTGCAAGTAAAGGATAGGGGAGAACAGAGTACAACAACTGCAGTACTATGAAGGGGTATTAAATAAGGTAAAGGTAAGGCTCGGGTACCAGATAGGTAAGGGTTTGATAATTAGTATCAAGCCTTGCATTGCAATGAGTTACCTAAACTCTTGTAATGTATGCAGGGTTGATATCAGTAGTAAAGTGCTCGAGTTTTAGACATGTTGGAGGAGGTGATGGAGGCAGTGTGCTGTGCACACACAACAAGGGTATGCACAGAAAGTGTATTGCTGGGATTACAATTCTTGTGCAATAGGTGAGCAAGCGTCTGGTATAGGTTGCATTATATATCAGTTGATATTAACATAGGGTGGCAGTGCTCATATTAGAACTAGGTGTGCACTATACTGGAAGAAAGAGGCATGTTTCAGAAGCAGTATCAGTACATTCACTGATATGGTTAGGCCTGATACACAGCAGCAGTTACAACTGCAGTAACAAGTATATGTGTGAGCAACTTATGCACTGATTATATAAGGTTAGTAGGAGCCTTGTTGGTTAACCATTAGTGTTTTTGTATCAATGGTAATACCCAAGTATTAGAGTTTGGGTGTATAAGGGTATTCTTGAACTAAGTGAGGCACTGATACTTGAATGTATCAGTGTTGGGGGCTTGAGTAGGTCTGATAGTAAGTGTGTGCTAGTATGCACATGTGAATAGTAGAGTTAGTATCAGTCATATGTTAGAGTGTATCAGTTTTGGTGGGGGTAACTGGCTGTACATTTTTTTTGTAGTAAGAATTCTTGAGTGAGGTATTAGAGTTTATGTTAGATGGGGAAATTTGAGGAGGACAATGTAGGATTAATTATGGGCTATAGGAGGGAACTGATACTCCATATCAGAAGTTGAATTGCATTGCAGTTCAGTGTTTAAAGGAGGCCGAGCTAGGGAAATCTAATTGGGAGTTTGCCAGTAACCTTAGACTGTGACCAATTGACAGTTCAAGACATGGGGGCAGTGTGTAGATGCACTACAGAACAGGGAGTGGTGAAGGAAGCAGTATAAACAGTCCTAAAGTGCATCAGTCAAGGTAATGTGGACTTTGGGGGTGTATTTGTGAGTTTATTTTACTACCAATATAAGTTGAGAACAGAGTTTAGAGTACTAGTTAAGGTAATAGTTATATAGTTAGGTACTGTTAGTATAATACATGAACTGAGGTTTGGTTTAAGCTTAATTTAAATTAAGATACTAACTTGGTACTAATAAATATGAGTTATATATATATATATATATATATATATATATATATATATATATATATATATATATATATATATATATATATATATATATATATATATATAGTATCTAGTATAATTGATAGTAACTAAATATTAGTAGTAATATCTAGTATAAGCTAGGGTGCTTTAGTATTGACCTAGGAAACCTAGTATAACAAGACATTGACCTAGTTGACTTCCAAGACCTAGTTTTGGCCTAGAAATATCCCCGATATCGCTTCAGATCACTCTTTGACATTAATATTTGATATTTAGGTCTTCGTGATCCCATCTTGGACATCGATCCTCATTCGTTTCTCAGGACCAAAGACGAGTATATTCTGTGATAATTTTCATTATTTTGATCATTACTATGATTCTAGTTGTATTATATACTTGATTCTGACACAGTGGATACACGGGCTAGTATCATAGATACCTGTCATGAGGAGTCGTGATTGGAATCCATCGTACTAGCTGGGGACAGGAAAATATTAGCAAGTTATGTGATCATACCTACCTTACATGCATCATAGCTCACCCCACGTATCACGTAGGGTATAGCCTGATCATTTACATGCCTCATAGCCTGTTATATATGATTAGCCTGACTTTTGCTTGCATCATAGCTAACCATATGGTTAGCTGGACTTCACATGTATCATAGCCAATCATATATAACATGCCTGATCTAGTCCCAAGCTGATCACATAGCGAACTGATATTTCTCGATATTTAGCTAGTATTTCTATTCTTGTTCTAGTACATTTATTGCTAGCATTCACATATATCTGTTCACTGCTAGTTAGTTCTATATGATGATTACATGTCTCTCAGTATTTCTTATCTTCCAGTATTTCTTTCATCATATATTTTCTTACACTATTTTATAGTTTTTATCAATATAATTGAAATTGCTGTTAGTGTTTGTGCTTTGCTCCAATCTTGACTGGATAATATTTTTTGAGGATCTTGAGGATTTCTATCCTACCTATTATGGTCAAGGAGTAGATGTCGATTATATCCCGGAGATTCCAGAGGAGCCACTCCATCTGGAGGAGACACCACCCACAGTTGTTTAGACATCACTTAGCCTAGTTTATTTATGTATTGGATTGTTCCAAACTTTGTGGTTTGAGTTGTATTATGTTGAGACCTTATTTGTATTGAGATAGCTAGACTCTTAGACTTATTGCTATTATTTGAGATATTTTTTTAAACTTATGTCGGACTTCTTTTATATTATTTTTATATCTTTATCGTGCCATTCATCTTTCTATAGATATCATTGTGATTGAGTAGACATTATATTATTTTTATCTTGTCCTTCTTATAGAGTTGAGATCATTGGTAGATTTTATCTTCTGAGTTGTGTTAGTTATTTTGAGACCTAGATAGTGTACTACCGCCGATGCTGAGCCGTAGGCTGGACGTACCTACGACTCATGTCTAATTTTCGGGTACGGGTCGTGACATAAGTCGAGGTAGTCCAGAAAATATAAGTACATAAGGTTATGGTGAATATGGGTACAATAGTTTAAGTTCATCAAGAATCTAAGACTAATCCGGTAGTAGTGCCTCTACAGTTGTCATACTTTCTTGTCTAAGTCTTTGATTGACAAAATAAGATATGGACCTCTAAAAATATACAGTCTATGTAAACACTATCTTCTTACACTAGCATATATTTAGTGTCATTCAATTGTACGTCATTAATGGGTCATAAGGACTATGTGACGCTAAGTTGTGGGGCATGCTACCCAACTTACAAAGATTCAACTAATATTGTAACTGCCTTATTGGGATTCTACAAATTTGCCTTGTTCTTGTAAGTAAAATAGAAACTTTTGTTAAGGTATACAAGGAAAGAATCTTGGTACTATTAGGGTATCCTAGTGCATTATAAAATTTTCTAAGGTAATGGTCATCCTTAAGTCAGTTATAAGCAGTGCTTATAGAACAAAATGTATTAATATCAACTAAAGGATATTATATTTCAAACTAAGAGATAATCACAAAATATCTAACCTAAAAGAATAAACTCAGTCTATCAAATTCTAACAACTGACTACAAAATCAGAATTTAAAATTAACAAACTATAATCCTGAATAACCATAATCATAATCATAATAAATAGGATTTCTTGGCCTACAATTAGAAGGGTAATGTGGCACGATCTGATTTTCATTATTGTTTAAGGTCAACGGTTATGGAGCGAGATCGCGAGAGTCACGTAGGAGAATAATGAGTAAACCTCAAGGAGGTGAGCGAAATAATTGGAAGGAAAAAATGTTTAAATAGTATTGGATTCAGCGTACGTGGCACGATTTGAAGATGAAGAAAAGTTTTGTCATTGCATAAAATAACGAGCATTAAAATATAAGTTTACGGTAAAACATGATGTAAAAGTAAATAAAGGCACTTGATGATAATATAGTTTTATAAGAGGAGGTAGTATGCTAGTTCCCGAGGTCAGAGGATGATCGAGGAAAAGAATCTATTCAATTGCTAGGTTCCATTGATTATAGAATAATGATGATAGGGCTACGTTTGAGGGAAAAGGTAAGTAACTTATAGATAATCAGATGATCACATGGTTTTCTAAGAGGAGATGGGTTTCACTAGAGTATGATGGTCTCCTAGATTGGTACAATTAGGAAAGATTCAAATCAATTGCAAGGTCGAATTATTAGAGCAATGCCAATTGGATTATGTATAAAAGAAATAATATTACTCAAGATTAGATGATCTGGCATGGTCGGTGACTCATGAATACTCGATTATGAAGCAACGATGATCATGGATTATAGGGGATCTACTAGGCTAAAGGTAGGATACCCTTACTCCTATTAAGATATCGGTTCATTCCTCTTGGTTTCCTAAGATACTGCTCTGCTAATACTAAGACCAGAATCTAAATTTTATAGCCCTCCTATATTATCTCACTATGGAAGTTAGGTTGGTCCTAATATCCAACCTTGGATTTCTATTGGTTCCTCAATACTAGGGTCAAACAATATGGTCAAAATCCTAACTACCCTAGTAGTGTCTATACTACTCTCAAGTCATACCTAAATATAGCAAGGGTTAATGGTCAATTAATTTACTGGTACTGGATGCTAGGGTTTATTAGGTATACAAACTTTTGGGAGCTGTCAATATTCTAATTTTTTTCTTAGTAGTCATGCTAAACTAATTATCCTTTAAACCTAACAACAAAGATCCCTATATTCTGACAGAAGGCTATACTCTATGAACCATCTATGAAGTACATCCATCCCTCCAAATAGGGAGAGGTGAAGAAATAATGATAGGATATCAAGGTAATTAAGCGAATATAGTTTCGAGGGCCAAGGAAGATAAGTGAGATCAAAGAATTTGGAATAACATCAAGGAAGGAAGTCAAATATGTGGATGAGAGCCTATATTCTAACCCTAGTTACATGCTTGCTCGATACAGTAACGTAAATTAGACAATATACTCTCGACCTGCATGGGCCACAACAAAAATATGTCACGTCCCAGTCCCAAAATACGTAGGATTGGGAATATGTAAGCATGTCAGCCGTATGTATATGTAAACTCCAATATATGGAAACCGTAACACATACATACACTGTATTTATGAATAGTAATTCATAAGTGTATATAATATCATAAGTCACATGCAATACTAATCTCATCCACAAAACCAAATAGAAATAAATAAGCAAATATGGCAATGAACCAAGTATGAAATAGTCAAGACGACCAATGGTTGGGTGGAGACAAATCTACTACCAAACTAAATAAGAATAGCGTCCGACCTCTACAACAAAATACAAGAAAGATAATAAGTACATCAACTAAATAATCAAATATGCACGAATGGAAAGGCCACCTCGATAGAGAATGAAATAACAGGTCCTGATCCGTACTCCTGCGAATAGTCATGATCGTCTATACCTGGAAGGGACTAGGTCCTCAGTGGGACGTAACAAGATACATAGAAGCATGTCAATCATAAACTGAATATAAACAAATATACTGGGTAAACTAACCAAGATACGTGAATGCAATTGAGGATAACTATTGCACGAATGAGCTGTCTGGCTAAAAATAGGATTGGTGTGATTCTCTTGGAAAATCAGTGGCCTACAAAGCATAATGTCTTTCGATCGTCAAAGGCCGTCTGTAAATAATATAAGGGTCGTCTGATTATGCATCTCCGGCGGAGCGTGCGGGTTACAAACGAAATATGTAAAGTAGCCCAAACTACTCGTGTATAACCTCCTTACCCAAATGACTGTCCGGATCGTATCCATGATACGACACATCTAGTTCCTCACCACTAAGTCCAATGAATGCACCTAAACAACAAATTAAATATGAACTAAGCTGGCACACGTCCGTTGGTACTGCTGATCAGTCGAATACGATAATACGCTCCCTCTTACGCATAGAACACATCCGTGTATGTACAAAGTACGTGTCAAGGTCATGGAGATATGAGGATACCTCACAATTATAAGGTGGTCACATAACTCTAGGTCAATATGCATGGTAAACAAAATAAAGACGACGTAATCCGTCGTTGCACCCAAGTTTATCTTGGACGCACATTTTTTTATAGAAATTAGCTAAATAAATAAGTAACATAAATGTAATATATTGTACAAAATGTAAATAAACAGTCATCATGGCAAGGTATACTTGTTTGGCAATAATTTGGTGCTGAAACGACACAAGACAACAGAGTACATCGAACCAGAAAATACAGAAGATGAACAAACGTCTCCCGATGCTACAACATGCATCACTAATGTTTCTAGTATAAGCGATATAGTAAAAAAATACTATTCTTTCGTCCAATTTGGACACAGCGACTAAAACGGTCATTTTGGGTCAAAACAGGGTCCACAAGTGGGCCACTTTGTATCGAAAAATGTGTCAGGGTAAAGGTCTCTAAATTGAAAAAATTATAGGTCAAAAAAATCCTAAACAATAATACAAACTCAACGGTATGTCCAATTTTGGATTCTGGTGAGCCGATCACAAATTCACTCGTCAAGTCAAACCGTGGGACTCACGAATAGGCGACTCGGTCAACTATCTCGGAATCGCGTAAAACTTGGGTCACAGGACCAGCGTGATACCAAGGACCCAATGGCACAAGTTTTACTATATTCTGACGAGCGTACATCAACTAGTAGAATAATTTATAAAATACTGATATGGAGGACTTTTTACGGATACAGGTTGATTCTGGCGTACACCCACATCCGAATCAACTTCCAAGATAGCCCCCACGTTAGAAAATACTATACGTGCCTTTCGGTGCAACTGGTACGTGACATGGTGGTCCGGTTTGTCGGGACGCACTCCGTATCGCAAGTTTTTTACGTTTTTGAAAGCTATTTTTCGTGAATTTTAACTAGCAATATAGCACATAATTAATGAGCAACTACATGCAAATATTAGGTCATTTTGATCCTGGTTATATTAAATTTGTGCCAGAATTTTTTTTACACTTTAGTTGAATCTATTGGAAGAAAAATCGCCTTCCAAAGAGGTTTTCTAACATCTAAACTGTCATATTGTTCTTTTATAATCTGTCTATTTTTTAGTATTTTTCCATGGGATTTATCATGTTGGTTTAATCATATGTTGTTCTAAAGGATTATATAATCATAAACTAGGTTATGGGGGCTTCCCCTAAGATTAAACAGATCAAAATTCGATCACGCATGTAGGGAAAAATTTAGTGGAGAAGATGGGTACCTGGACTGAACTCGAAAATATGGTGCTCTGTTTTTCGGCGGACTACGACGGCTGTGCGGCGACTGTGCAGGCAGCTGCGGCGGTCGTCAGGGGCCGTGGGGGTACGCCGGTGTGAGGGGAAGATCTAGAGACGGTTGCTCGTAGGTTAGGGTTAGGGTTTCGATGGTTTTTGCTTAGGGTTAGGATTTGTAAGATATATGTGTATATATATACACAGAGGGAGAGAGAGATCGGAGGGAACGGGTCAGAGTGGGGGTGAGGTTCTGAGCCGCGGGTTGGGGTAGTTAGGATTGGTTTGTGTTTGTGTTTTCTTTTCTTATCTTTTTTTCTAATTTATAATACATATATAGAAGGCCCAAAAAATAGGTTTATACAACAACTAAATTATAGAAAATTTGGGATACTTTATAAAAAAAAATTTACACTCAAAATATATTTTTTGTGAAATATTTGAAAATACTTAAATAATTAAGCCATTAATTATAACTATAATAAATAACTAAATTAATTACTTTAAATATAATATAATAAAAAATAGAACAGGGGGATTACATATACGGAGCAGTAGTGGAGACCGGATTCGTGGCTGAGGACTTTGAGGCATTTCCAGAGGAGTTCTCGTGATTTGGGGTACACTGCTGCTTTGGTCTAGAGTATCTTTATCTAGCTAGTTGATGCTCTGTCTAGTTATCTTATTATTTTTTGTACTTTTATTCCATCGTTGTATTTTAGTGGGTTTGTCCCCATCAGACTATTTCAATTATATTATGGATATTCAGACTCTTTGTATTTCATTTACCAGTACTTCAGTCTTTATTATATTTATTTCCATGGATGAGATTAGTTGTTTACCTGATGCTTGTTAGCATAGCATATTAGACTTGATAGTATTTTAGGACAATGTAGTATGCTTCGATGGGTCCATTAAATTAGAAATCTTTCGGAGTCGTATTAGCTGACCATTTCTACGTGGCCTGGTCCCGTGTATTTTGGGACTAGGGCGTGACACTTGGTATCTACACTACCTTACAAATACTCTCATCTTTTGCTAACACCAACCTCACCTCAGTTCACTACAAGTGTAGTAAGGTCTGAACCCATTTTACTACAACTGGAACCAACACCCATTCCCCCGTTTATCCAACTGTTCTACATCTGACTATAGGGTAAACAACTGATTGCATTACCTAAAGTTGTAAATCAACCCACTGCAGTAATCAAACACAGGGTTGCACTGCTTGCAACCCCTCCCATACACTTACTTCTCATACCTCTTCCCCTCTCACTGATATATAAAATACCAACAATAGGCACTCCTTCCATCTCACTACCCAATACTACACACACAGGCACCTACACATTTGCAGTCACACACCAACATAAAAATCAAACACCTCCCAAACATTCTTGATACTCAAATATCAAGATACACATACACACAAGTATTCGCCCTCTCCTCTACTGAACCCGAGCCATAATGCACCCCCTCTCAGTCAATTTTTAACCTGCAACAATTGAATATAACCCTCCTATAACTACCTACTGACCTACAGGTACCACTAACTACCTACAATGTGTTCTGTGCACTGTTGAATACTTCCAACTGGGGCTAAACCCTTAACCTTACCTCCCCCTACAACACAGACTCTGTAACACTGAAGTGCACACTGTATACCAACTCCTTGCCCGTGCACGTGCTTGAGCACCCCACTACAACTTATACACATGATTGGTACTACCCTATAAACCTGATACCAATCCCCTACCACCTGTTGCACACCCCAGATACATACTCCTAACACATAACACAAACTATTATACCACACACCCTCTCCAATACACACTCCACACTCCACACTCAAGCTGTCTCATAACACATATAATACTCTTGTGTATGCATGCCACTATCTCACATGATACACCACCACTACTATCATATTACTATCACACAGGCAGAATAAAAATTATGCACAGTGCACCTATAGCTCACTAATGGATTGGAACATCTCCATACCCCTCATGCTACACCAACAATCAAACGCTACTTATGATACCCTTCCCTAGCACATCTCAAATTCTCCAATTATGATATTACACCAACTCTATGACACTCAAAACCCCTAACTACAATGCACACTAACACACCCAATTCCAACATTAAATACTTTGTGTGCATCACTCTAGGATACACACCACTGCAAATGATACACCACTCCCAATTATATAAAATACTTCACAAACAACATGATACTTTTGTGATACGCACTCAAAATACCAATATACTCTCCTAAACCCCAATAAACACAACTAAATCACTAAGTATAGTATATATGACATATATAATAGCTATTTAATACCATATATAGTCATGCTAGAGCCTAATACACATGAAAATATTCCTCATACGACCCCATATCATGGCGTATCGCGATACATACTTCCTGTATCTAATTGTGGACACGTACACTCTTATGAATCATGAATAACACTCTAAAATCACCAAAGAAATATTTCTTCAAACACCAAATGGTCTAAATTCAAAAAAATTTCAATTTGGCCATAAAAGTCAATGTAACTATCACAATATAGGCTTCTAGTACCTAGTTCTTCTTTCTATGGATAGTCCTTAGCCATGGAAGATTTTCTAAGGGTCTATACTATAAATTAACCATAAAATTAAGGGAAAATAGGGATTATACCTATTGGAAGTCAAATCCCAATAAAACTCCTCCAAGTGGACACGAAATAGACACAAGCTCTTAGAATCCCCTCTCCAAGTAGTGCTCCTTGCAATCCAAGCTCCTAGGCCTCCTTGATGATGAATATGAATAGGAAATGAGAGATATTGAGTGAAATTTGGTAGAGATTGGTCTCAATTTGGGGAAGAACCAAAATATGAATGAAATATAATATAAAATAACACATGGAGGAGCTACTCTCCCTATAACTAGGGCCGGCCATAATCCCCTCGAGTGTTGGTTAATGCAAAAGGTCCAAGATTCCCTCCATGGTTGTCATGAAGGTTTAATTAATTATGGAGAAGGTTCTATACTAAGTGGAAGGAATATTCTATCTATTCTTCTTAATCTAATTAACCAAGTCATGGCTAATCTAAATAGTTGAACCAATGGGTCATGTCAAGTCTAGTTGGGTCCAATTGGGCTCACTATTACTAAGTCTAATTAATAGGACAACTCACAAAACATTCTAACTATATTAAAAATATATATTATTTAATAATACAACAAATATAAATGACAAAAATATCCCTCTCCCAGAATTAGGTGGTTACAATATTCACTACACTTTGAGTCAAACTTCCCGAGCACTAACATCCGAATTCTTTAAGTTCGTGTGATTCCATCGTAACTTCAAAACTAAAGTGTTCCATTTCTTGACCAACTGCTCCCTTGTGTTACCAAAATCCATAGTACGTGCTCGTTACTCTTTGCCACATCCATCGGTCAAGGGAGCATGCTCCAACTATCTATTCCTTATGCTCAACTCTTTGCATCGACAATTACTCCATTGAATCTTCCAAAATGCACGAGCAAAATTTCAGATATTTAACTTGCCGTCTGACTGATCTCATCCGATCTTCAATACTTGGTCCGCATCACATGCACTACTTTCCTTCAATCACTTACCATGATTATTTCATATTAATCTTCCAAATTCAAACATTTTCTCAACTAATTTGGCCATTGCCTCAACGAAAAACTCTATCTCGCTATATTTTCTTCAATTGTTGCCTTGTCATCCCATTCTGTTCGCTATTATCAACATGTCAATCCACTACTTGTTCCATTCTTCATCCAATATAACTTTTATTGACACAAGTTTGATCACAACCTAACATCCGCTTGCTCCATCTTCTGAAACATAACTCAACTGATTTGTATAAGCCAACTTTCATTTTCTCTATCCGCGTCCGTTGCAACAATTCCCTTGATGTCTATCTGAAATATTCCAACGCCATGATTGGTACGTGGTATACCATATACCACTTGAAATTGAGTCACTTCTCGCATCATACTTTTCTTTGCACTGATCCAACATTCGTTCGAACTATCCATTCTGCGGTGACACTGTCGACCATAACTCAACCGATTACCCAAAATAAGATACAAAACTCAGCCAATGCATGAACCATCTTACTTTTTTGTTGACCTCGTCCGTTTTAACTTATACAATATTCCGTTCTTGATATTTCTAACTATCTCTCAAACTATTCAACACATTCATTGCACGAGCAACTCGTGCAACGTTCTCTCTCCCTGATATTCTAAGTCACTACTCAAATCTGTTCAACACATTCGCTACATGAGCAATTTGTGCAACATTCTCTCTGATATTCCTAGCCAAAACTCAAACCCCGTCCAACAAATTCATATATTTCCAATGTCACTACTCACAACATGCCAACATACCTATCTCGTCTGCCAAATCAACTGCCCTGCTGATGCAACCAGAATCTCTCCGAACGACTAGCCAAACAAATATAATGACACCTCTTAATTTGCTACACAGATGCAACAACACCACACAACTTACTGCATGAATACAATAATGTCACACAACTTGTTGCATAATACAACAACGCAAAATAATACTACACGATTCTATCGAACTCCTACGAAAATGAATGCAACAAAGAACATGCACACATAACTAACAAATATATATACTTATTGCATGGAACATCCAATGTGGCACCGCGTAGAGACAAAAGCCAAACGATTCACGAAAGCTATTTAGATTTTGTGATGCAGCAAGGAAAATGTCTAAGGAAATGAACCGGGTGCTCTGATACCAAATTTTTATGCCCCAATCTTCCATAAGTTTGATCGTTCCCGCTTGACGTAAAAATACTACGCCAATGCTCCCGTAGGATAATCGTTCTCATCTGAGCGTGATGCCGTACGAGCCTAGAGTTGCACTCGTACAAGGCGATGACGTTAAACATCATGGTTATCATTGAAATGACCAAGTTGCAGCAAAAATCAAGTATTGTTACTACCAGCACAGATCAGAGTATATGTAGCAAAGCTCTCAAAGGGTCCAAATGAAGATGCCACAAAGAAAAATGTCATACTTTCTCACAACAGTCTTTCTCTTTCTCTTGCCTATAAAGGTACTTATCGTTTCATACATCATGTCCTATTTTAAGCTGATCCACTACACCTGCGTACTTGAAAGATAAGCCCACAAATGTGGATCAGTACAAAGTCGTACTGGTGAGAGAGGTAACCTACTCGCCTAAACTGGCACTAAGTAAATAGTGAATACAAGTAGTTATATGGTGATCTTTCTACTTGAACCTAGATTTATTTCATGGTAGTAGCGTGACATGTTAAGAAAAGCTGTAAAGTAGTTTAAGCATGCAAGCATTAAACTCAAGTAAACACACTAGCAGTTTATTCAATCTTAAAGGAACTAAGCACGTAATACGTTCTACTCAAAACCCATAAGTTAAGCGTGAACCTATCGAACCACGTCACACTCCAAGTCTCAAATCCATCCTCGATACACACACTCTTGCCCGAGCCAAGGTGGTTGTCCGCCATCCACTCAAATGCACCAACTCAAGCAATTCCTATCTATATGAAGGTCATTGGCCAATCCATAAAGGACATATATAACAAATGCGAGTATTCTTTCGATATATTTGGTTATAATGCCTCAACTGTAGTTCCCATAAATGTCTCCTACCGAAATACAAGTTCAAGTAAGCGATGTGATATCTATCCAAAGGTTGCAATAACTCAATTGTTTGTCTCATTATACCGTACTTCAAAAGCACTTCTAATAATTCTCCCTAGGACGAACGGTCCCGGTGCCTCGGTGCCTATCCTGTTCGTGGAATCCAAACCCTGCGCACAGGTTGTTTGTGTCTATTGTTCACCATTACAAATAAGTTTGGGTACACTTTCATTTAATAACAAACAAACATACAAAGGAATCCTAAGCAGAAGATCTAAGTACAATATTTAATCTGGGTAGTGTGACGATAGAGATTATCTTCTCTCTCATGAGCTTGTGTGTATGTACTTAGATCTTCTGCTTAGGATTATGTTAATGGTCTGATGAGGGAATGAGGATGCTCTATTATCTTCTCTCTTCTGAGCTTGTGTGTATGTATTTAGCTCCGCCTTTGTATGGTCTCTGAAGCAGAAAAACTACCCCTTTGGAACGTCCAAGTTGCTCCTATTTATAGCCATCATGCTGATGGGATATATGTGCCACATATGCTTTTGTTTGGTGGCTACAGAGAGCTTATAAAATAGAATGCGGTTGCAACTGTGGTCGCATGCCATGGACAGGATGCCATTCGGCTTCGGTTGGGATCTGTTGTTGATGAGATCTCGGAGTTATTTTAACCTATTATGTGCGTGACTTGGTCAGCTGGACACGTAGTCAGCACTGACCGTGCGAGAAATCTTTTTTGGTTGGAACGAAAAGATCCTGTTAGTCGAGAGTCTCATAACATCATGGCCGCATAGCATTATAGCCATAGATGTACCCTCATTTAGCCTTGGTTGGATAGACACTCTGGCCGCATGGCATTGTGGCCGCATACGTGCTCATGTTTGCCTTGGTCGAATGGACACTCTGGCCGCATGGCATTATGGACTCATATGTGCTCTCATTTAGCCTTTGTTGGGTGGACACTTTGGCCGTATGATGGCAAGGACGTATGGATACGTAGCCGTATATGAGTGAGCACGTGGCATGATACATTTGACGAGGACATTAATGAGTTGATGTGACTTTTTATCTTTTTTTGAGCCGCCGTCTTCACGAGTCTCGAAGCATCTCAGTGTGATGTGTGATATATCAGAGAGTGACAAACATCGAATGTTGTGTCAGGGGGGTCTTATGTCGCTCTATGCTCTATGGTCGTTCAGGCCGCATGTGGCTCCTCTGCGGCTAGGTTGATCCGGTCGCATGTGACTCCTTTGTGGCTAGGTTGTTCAGGATGCATGTAGCTCCTCTGCAATCTGCTTTCGTTCTTTTGAGGGGGCATGACGTTTATGCGGCCTGTATAATTTTTTATGCTTCTAGAAGACCCCCTTCAAATTTTCTAAAATAATAAGTTTAGAATACTTTTAATAAGAAGCATGGTAGGGCACTTTTGGTCGTATATGAAGGTCATGCCGTATAAACACGTTGCCGCATAGATGCCTCTGGCAGGTTGTCATATCATTTAATACCTTGATTTGCTTTGATGCTCGAATGTATCTCTTGGGATTTTGCGCCGTTAGGGGATAAAGTGGCCCAATGAACGAGTATTCGCCATAATCTCTAGCAACAATTGGATAGAAGCAGGTCGGGATTCAAACAGTCGCCCTCATTATCTCTAGCCGCATATTGTCGGCCTATATATAGGGGGTTTGAAGAGAGAGAAAAAATCTATTTTACCAAACTTTCTTCTTCTTCTTCGTCTTTGCTGCTGCCATGGCACCCAAGATTTCCTCCTCCACCGTCGCTGCTGCCAAGAAAGCCCTTAAAAGCAAGGGCAAGGCCTAGAGAAAGGGCAAAGGCCACACTGTTGCGGTGGACCCTTCGTCGTTCCCCACCAACATTCAACTACCGATCAAGGGTAGGTTCTGTGGAGACGAAGTAGGGTTCTAGAACACATGTTCACAGTTGGACGCATGGATACGTCTATGTGCCAACTTCTCACTACCGGATGGGCAACCATGTCGCATGGACGAGATCTGCCGCACGTCTGACTCGGCCGCATAGGTACCTAGGCCACATGGAAACATCTATGCCGCATGGGTGCCTAGGCCGCATGGCTGACTCAACCTCATAGGTACCTAGGCCGTATGGATACGTCTATTCTGCATGGGTTCCTAGGCCATATGGCTTACACAGCAGCATGAGTCCTCATTTGATAGTTCTCAATAGTTTTAATCTAACTTCTTTGTGGTTTTTGCACTATCTTTGCCCACCACACCTTCTGGTGAACTGGTCCTCAAGCACAACCCGCTACCTTTGAACATGAATCTTGGGGACTTGGCTACGGCTCTCCAGAAATAGGTTGACAAGGATCTCCCTCCTGAGCACCAACAGAAGATCGTCGAGCAGACTCCTTCCTTGTTGTTGAGTCATATCAACTCGGGGGAGATCCATGCTAAAGACAGGAATTTTTTTTTAAAGAAGCTATACTTCCTATTTGGTGATGCACTGGAATCTTCTCAGCCCCAAATGGGAACGACCAGGTTGAATTGGTCTTTCATATTATGCGAGACGGAGATAAAATTTTCGGCCTTCGAATGTCACCTGCCTTTTTCACACCTGGCGGTGATGATGGGTCAATGGCAAATAGGCTAGAATTTGACCCCTGAGCCCCAGGGGCACTCCTGGGAAATATCCGGTGTGGTACTGGCAAGAACAAGGGAGAGTTTTATAGTGCGAAGGAGTCACCCTCGTACTCCTTGTTGGGACTAAAGTCGGGTATCGTCAGAAGTGACCTGGTACCGAACCTCAGTATATATGTAGTGGGCACCTTCCTTCATCAGATTGTCAAGAATAGGACCTATCCCACAGGATAGCTGCGGGCTCACAGCTGGGCATATTATAACATCTCTTGGTGCTGCCTGACCCTATGGATTCTGAAGAAGTACGAGCGGGAGCTCAGGGCCGTAGATTTGTTTTTTGCCGTGAGGGGCATATGTTATGGTTTGGGGATGAACCATCCCCTGTTCGTTGCTCTGATAGAGTTTTATAACCTCCGTACAGGGACCTTTTTTATACCTGGTGGCGAGATATGACTGGTATTGCATGAGATGCATGCTGTCTTAAAACTTTCTTGGGGCGACGAACCCTACGAGGAGTATTGTCATGCCCTAGTCCAAAAATACACGGAACCAGGCCACGTGGCAATAGCCAGCTAATACGTCTCCAAGGGATTACCCAATTTAATGGATCCTACGAAGCGTACTCCACTGTCCTAAAATACTAACAAGTCCAATACTAACATCAAAATAGGTAATATAATCTCATCCACAATACAAGCAAGAAGTACTAAAATAAATACTGGAAAATAAATGCCAGTCTGAAATGTCATAGTACAATCCAAAATATCTGGTGGGAACTGTCATGACCCGCACCCGGGGTAAGGGTACTAGTCGGAAACAACGTCCAGCCTACGCCGCAGAATCGGTAGTAGAACGCTGTCTAGAAAGTCTATCTAATATAATGAACCACCAAAAGATAGTGTACTCAATCACAGAACTAAGATAGAATGAACACGGATCAGATAAGAATAGAATAGTCATCAACTCATGAGTTTAAAATAATACATCAATGAGTCTGAAGAGTAACAAAAATAAGCTGGAGACAAATCCAGTACAAAAGAATACTATCATACTACAAGCTACACTCCAGGGTCAACTGTCTCAGTTGGGATAAGTCCCTCTTGAGCCAGGGTCTCCGAATCTAAACCCACAACATCCTGGGGTCCATAATAGGTAGGGTACTCCTCAGTGTCATCTGGAAAAATATATCCAGTCAGGAAAGGAGCAGAGTACACCTCTAACAGCAGTTCTAATCCATGATAAAAACTATGTAACAGTAAATAGCTATGGATAAACAAGATGCACAAAATAGATACAAGAGATATATAGACAATAAGGAAATACTGGAAAGAAATACAATAATGAACAATATGCCAATGAAAGAATAATACTAATGACTAAGTGTGTGAGTACTAGCTTAACATGTGATCGGCTTGGACAAGATACAATGCGGCCTGGCTAATCATACGTGCGGTGCATGATCAACACTATTCGCTTACCAATACTTTATTCAATAGGGATTTGATCACATATCTATACTAATACTCCCCACCCCCAACTGGTATAATAGATCCAACCACGGTATGCTATGGCACTAGATTCCCCAAGAAGATAGCTAGTCTCCTCGAGAATCGGTGTCTGTACATGTACAAGATAACCAATGAAATAATACTTGCACCATATACACCATATACCAAGGAATAACATCTCATGACGAGATCCGGATATACCAATCCGTGTAACCATAGTGTCGAGAGAAACATGTAAATCTACACTAGATACAACGAACATAGAGGATATCATAAATGAGAAACTATCAGAGAATGTACTCGCCTGAAATCCAAAGAACAGTCTCACAGATGTCTGACTCGGTGCCTCGAAGACCTAGATATGGAATACCACATTAAAACAAGGTCCCGGAAAGAGAACAAGTCAAACTTGTCAACTCCTAGGTCAATAAATAAATTCTAAGTCAAAAGTCAACTATGGTCAACTCTAAAGTCAACTAAAGTCAAACCAAGGTCAACCTCACAAGAAATCTATATAAATAATATAGAAATAAAATACAACAATTTAGGAATAAAAATTAGATCCCAAATCATACTCACACAAAGTATACTACTAATATAAATAATACATACCCTAAAATAATATATATACAAACCAATATGTATACAAATAACATAATATATTATTACAAATATTATACCTCACAAAACACATATATATTCACATATATATATATACAATAATAATATATAAAATATAATTTAAAACTGCCAAAGCGTCACTGAAAATAGGGAGTTAAAAAATACAATTTAATTAAAACAGCTTATAGTGACAGTCTCAATTGTCACAGAAAATATCGCAAAAGCCACTGTGTAATAAAACCCACTGCTGCTGCATTGGTAACAGTTAATCAACTGTCACCGAAAACTGTCGCCACTGCTGCTAAGATCCCGCCTGCAGCATTAATGACAAAACTGTCATTAATGCACAGTGGGCTACAGCGGCTGCTGCTGACCCGCCTATTTAGCGACAGTTTTACTGTCACAAACCCACTATCACTAAAACACAGAAATATATATATATATAAATATATATATGCAATAATAATCACAATACATATATATAAATAAATAATTATATACTTATATATATATGCACATATAAATTTATAATTAAATACCAATAGTTACAACACATGCACATATTAATGTTCATATTTTACATGGCTAGAAGCACACCTAAAATATATACATTAATATACAAATAATTACATAATAATTATAAATAATATAATTACACAATTAAACACATAAATATATTTTATAAAACATTTATGTATAATTTATACTATTAACATAAGTACATATATAATTACATGCAAGAAGGCTACATATTATATTTGTACATCATATTAGCACACACAAAAATATATAGATCTATGCTACAATAATTACTATAATAAATACACAAAATAAATATATAATATCTATATATATTTACTAATTATAATTGAAGAATTTAAACCATACATAATTAGATCTATTCAAAAATTCACACAATTGGAGAGTATCACACCGTATCCCACTAGATCTAGGATACGCATGTGACACGAGTCCAACACACAACCAATTGCACCCCGAAGGATACAAATAAATCACAAATAATATTTATGAATAAATCAAAGTATCAAAAGTAGATCTATGTGTCCGTGTCAAAATACGACATGTTCAAAGTCCCGTGTCGGAGGAAAAATCCCCAAAATGACACGTATCACCAAATAGTTGGGATACGAACCACATGTACCAAATTATGGACACGATACTAGCCCCAAACACATAAGCTCATGTCCAATTGATCTATAGGATCAATTGATACACACAACAAAATGTAAATTCGGAATTCCAACAAAATTAACACAAAAAGCACCATAACTTTCTCCATGGGTCTCCTATGAACACAAAACAAAGTCCTATCGGTAGTACATACATATAGGTTGATTTTATATGATTAAATCTCAGATTTAGAAGCTATTTAAATGGAAAAAACTGAATTATACCTATTGGGAGATGGATTCCCAATGAAACCTCCAATTGAGATGAACTTGCTTCCAAATTGTAGATCCTTGCTCCTCTTTGTAGATCCTTGCTTCCTCCTTCTAGATCCTTGCTTTTCAACTTTCTAATGGTGAATTGGAAAGAATTTGGAGTGAATTTGGTAGGGAATTGGAATGGAAATGGAGGGAATTTGGGAGTGGGAAATTCTAGATCTAGATTTGGAATGAGAATGAGAGGAGAGAGAAATTTCCCCCCTCTTTTAATAGGCCGGCCTTGCCCCTCTCCCAAGCAATTATAAAATGTCCAATGTACCCCTTGGGGCCTCTCATGAAGAAATAATTAAGGAAGGAAGCTTCTAGTCTAATCACTTAATTAATTTAATCCATCTCCTTAACTATGGGCTTTCTAAATGGGCCAAATCTAACTATTTAATTCATGTTGGTCCATGGGTCCAAACTACACTAGTTGGGTCCACTAAAATAAGTCTAAAATAATTAAATAACATCCAACAATAATTAAATAATACAATAAAAATTATTTACCATGCACAATATTTATTTAAATAGGAAATTACTAAAATACCCTTTTTCCTAAAATGTGGTAGTGACAAGTCTACCCTCCTTAAAATAATTTCGTCCTCGAAATTCAAAGACGAAAACTACCCCCAGAAAAACACAAAACAGAACTAAAGAATCACAACTAACTAATGAACAAAACATAACAATGAACAGAACATAACTAGAGAATTAACATACCTCAAGGTACAAACAAATATGGATAACACTCTCGCATGTCATCCTCTCTCTCCCAGGTAGACTCCCCCGGAGAGTGATGCCTCCATGCGATGCGCACCAAAGGAATAGTCTGGTTCCTCAGCACCTTCTCTCTACGATCCAGAATCTCAATTGGCTGCTCTGGATAGCTAAGAGTAGGGCCTACCTCTATCTCTGAGTGATCCAATACATGACTAGGATCTGCCACGTATCGTCTCAACTGCGACACATGAAACACGTTGTGCACTCCCTCCAATGCAGGTGGCAAGTCTAGTCTATAAGCAACTGCACCGACCCTCTCTAGAATAGTGAAAGGTCCGATGAATCGTGGACTAAGCTTTCCGTCTCTACCGAAGCGAATCGTGCCTCGTGTCGGAGAAATCCTCAGAAACACCAAACCACCCACCTAGAACAAAACACCATCTTAAGAACTTAATCTATAACAAACAAGAACAAGCACAAACAAAATCTAAACTATACCTCAAACTCCAAAGGTCTTCGATGGCTATCGGCCCAATGCCGCTGTCTGTCCTGCGCCACTCGAAGTCTGTCTCTGATCAATTGAACCTTCTCCGCTGCATCCACAACCATCTCTGGCCCAAGCAAAACTCTCTCTCCAACATTATCCCAAGACAAAGGAGTACGACACCTCCGACCATATAGAGCTTCAAAAGGTGACATCTCTATACTGGCCTGGTAACTGTTGTTGTAAGCAAACTCTACCAAATGGAGATGGTCCTCCCAAGAACCCCCGAAATCTAGTACACAAGTGCGCAACATATCCTCGAGAGTCTGGATAGTCCTCTCTGACAGCCCATCTGTCTGGGGATGATATGCAGTACTGAACTTGAGCTGAGTGCCCAAACTCTCCTGCAAACTCCTCCAAAAATGAGAAGTAAAACGACTATCCCGATCTGAGACTATGCTGACGGAAACTCCATGTATCCTAACGATCTGCCTTACATACATCTCTGCCAGCTTCTCCGTAGACAAACCCACCTTGAAAGGCAAAAAGTGGGCCGACTTGGTCAACCTATCAACAATGACCCAAATCGTGTCTTTTCCTCCTGGAGATCGTGGAAGTCCGGACACAAAATCCATAGTAATGTGTTCCCACTTCCACTCTGAAATGGGTAATGGCTGAAGTAACCCTCCTGGCCTCTGCCTCTCGGCTTTCACCTGCTGGCACACTAAGCATCTGGATACAAACTGTGCCACTTCCCTCTTCATGCCATACCACCACACACTCTCTCGCATATCCCGATACATCTTGTTAGCACCTGGATGTATGGAATACTGAGAGCGATGCGCTTCCTGCAATACCTCCTCTCGCAACTTCCCACTAGGCACACACAATCTAACTCCATGCCTCAAAGATCCATCCTCTGCAATAGTGAAATCATCCTCCAATCCTGCTCTCACCTGAGCTCTGATACTCCTCAAAGATACATCATCATACTGTGCTGCCTTAATCCTGTCCATCAAATCTGAGTGTATCTGTAATCCCCACATCTGCATAGCACACCCAAGAACAATCACCTCACCAAGCTCTCCAAGTCCTCCAACAAATATCGATCCTGCGTCAAGAACATATCTACCGGATACCTGCTCAAAGCATCGACAACTACATTGGCTTTCCCAGGATGATATTGCAAAGAGATATCAAAATCCTTCATCAGTTCCAACCACCGACGCTGCCTCATGTTCAACTCCTTCTGCGTGAAAACGTACTTCAAGCTTTTGTGGTCTGTGAAGATCTCCACACGCTCTCCGTACAAATAATGTTTCCACAACTTCAGGGCGAATATGACAGCTGCCAACTCCAAATCATGGGTAGGATAGTTCTTTTCATGAGGACGCAATTGCCTGGATGCATAGGCAATCACTTTCCCATGCTGCTGAAGAACACAACCCAAACCCTTTCCCGATGCATCACTATAAATAGTGAAAGCTCCGGACCCTGATGGCAACGTCAAAATAGGAGCAGACGTCAACCTCTTCTTCAACTCCTCAAAAGCAACCTGGCAATCCTCCGTCCAAACAAACTCCACATCCTTTCTTGTGAGTCTGGTCATCGGCTCGGTAATCCTTGAAAAATCTTGTATAAACTTCCTGTAGTAGCCTGCCAATCCCAAGAAACTCCTGATCTCTGCTACCGAACTTGGAGTCTTCCAAGATTCCACTGCTAAAATCTTCTTCGGATCCACTAAAATACCATCACCAGTCACAACATGCCCCAAGAATTCTACCTTGTCCAAGAAAAACTCACATTTGGACAACTTCCCATAAAGCTTCTCCTTCCTCAGCACATCCAACACAATCCTCAAATGCTCCTCATGCTCCTCCGGTGTCCTCGAGTATATGAGTATGTCGTCGATGAACACCACCACGAACTTGTCAAGGTACTGGTGGAACACCTTGTTCATCAAGTTCATAAATACCGTCGGTGCATTAGTCAAACCAAACGGCATCACCATAAACTCGTACTGACCATACCGAGTTCTAAAAGCAGTCTTCTGTATGTCCTCCGGCTTCACCTTCACTTGATGGTAGCCTGATCTCAAATCTATCCTAGAAAATACCTTCGCACCACTCAACTGATCAAACAGATCATCAATCCGTGGCAAAGGATACTTATTCTTGATAGTGAGATTATTCAAAGCCCTGTAATCAATGCACATATGCACCGATCCATCCTTCTTCGGTACAAACAATACTGGGGCTCCCCATGGTGAAGAACTCGATCTAATAAACCCCTTATCCTGCAATTCGTCCACCTACTTCTTCAACTCGACCAGCTCACTATTGTTTACTCTATAGACATGCTGTGAAATTGGTTCTGCACCTGGCACCAAGTCTATAGAAAATTCAATATCTCGATCTGGTGGCAATCCTGGCAATTCCTCAGGAAATACATCCAAGAATTCTGCTATCAACGGATGCGGCAACTCCTTGTCTTCCACCATAGCTCCACAAATAATGCCTTCCCCCTGCTCCGCAGCTCCTCTAGCAAACTCGAACTCTGGCTCTCATGGCGAACCAAACAAAACTCTACCTCCTCTACAGTCTATGCTAGCACGGTGCCTACTCAACCAATCCATCCCAAGTATAATATCGTAGCTCGGAAGTGGCATTACAAGTAGACACGCACTCAGCTCCCGGCCTCCCAGAGTAACTCTCCGATCCTTGCAAATATCATTAACCAGGATAATGCCTCCCCCGGTCATGATCTTGCAAGTCCTAAGCAAAGACTCAGCTACCAAACCATGCTTCAGAGCAAAAGAAACAGATACAAAACTATGGGAAGCACCACTATCAAACAAAGCTAAAGCTGGAATGGAATCAAGAAGAATAGAATCAATATAGCACAAGATATAAGACATCAAGGAAATGACAATTTAAGGGATCAAGTATCAATGTCAAAGGAGAATAGTTGAATCAAAAGAATTTTCCTAGATGTGATTGAGTATCTCAGCCTATATCCTATATCCTATCGCAGGCTCGCAGTAGTACAACTAAGTTGTCGCACTACCATGACATCACATACTTATGAAGCTAGACCTGCATGGGCCACCACTAAAAATGTGTCACGACCCGCACCCGGGGTAAGGGTACTAGTCGGAAATAATGCCCAGCCTACGCCGCAGAATCGACGGTAGAACGCTGTCTAAAGAGTCTATCTAATATAATGAACCACCAAAAGATAGTGTACTCAATCACAGAACTAAGATAGAATGAACACGGATCAGATAAGAATAGAATAGTCATCAACTCATGAGTTTAAAATAATACATCAATGAGTCTGAAGAGTAACAAAAATAAGCTGGAGACAAATCCAGTACAAAAGAATACTATCATACTACAAGCTACACTCCAGGGTCAACTGTCTCAGTTGGGATAAGTCCCTCTTGAGCCAGGGTCTCCGAATCTAAACCCACAACATCCTGGGGTCCATAATAGGTAGGGTACTCCTCAGTGTCATCTGAAAAAATATATCCAGTCAGGAAAGGAGCAGAGTACACCTCTAACAGCAGTTCTAATCTATGATAAAAACTATGTAACAGTAAATAGCTATGGATAAACAAGATGCACAAAATAGATACAAGAGATATATAGACAATAAGAAAATACTGGAAAGAAATACAATAATGAAAAATATGCCAATGAAACAATAATACTAATGACTAAGTGTGTGAGTACTAGCTTAACATGTGATCGGCTTGGGCAAGATACAATGCGGCCTGGCTAATCATACGTGCGGTGCATGATCAACACTATTTGCTTACCAATACTTTATTCAATAGGGATTTGATCACAAATCTATACTAATACTTCCCACCCCCAACTGGTATAATAGATCCAACCACAGTATGCTATGGCACTAGATTCCCCAAGAAGATAGCTAGTCTCCCCGAGAATCGATGTCTGTACATGTACAAGATAACCAATGAAACAATACTTGCACCATATACACCATATACCAAGAAATAACATCTCATGACGAGATCCGGATATACCAATCCGTGTAACCATAGTGTCGAGAGAAACATGTAAATCTATACTAGATACAACGAACATAGAGGATATCATAAATGAGAAACTATCAGAGAATGTACTCGCCTAAAATCCAAAGAACAGTCTCACAGATGTCTGACTCGGTGCCTCGAAGACCTAGATATGGAATACCACATTAAAACAAGGTCCCGGAAAGAGAACAAGTCAAACTAGTCAACTCCTAGGTCAATAAATAAATTCTAAGTCAAAAGTCAACTATGGTCAACTCTAAAGTCAACTAAAGTCAAACCAAGGTCAACCTCCCAAGAAATCTATATAAATAATATAGAAATAAAATACAACAATTTAGGAATAAAAATTAGATCCCAAATCATACTCACACAAAGTATACTACTAATACAAATAATACATACCCTAAAATAATATATATACAAACCAATATGTATACAAATAACATAATATATTATTACAAATATTATACCTCACAAAACACATATATATTCACATATATATATACAATAATAATATATAAAATATAATTTAAAACTGCCAAAGCGTCACTGAAAACAGGGAGTTAAAAAATACAATTTAATTAAAACAGCTTATAGTGACAGTCTCAATTGTCACAGAAAACGTCGCAAAAGCCACTGTGTAATAAAACCCACTGCTGCTGCATTGGTGACAGTTAATCAACTGTCACCGAAAACTGTCGCCACTGTTGCTAAGATCCCGCCTGCAGCATTAATGACAGAACTGTCATTAATGTACAGTGGGCTACAGCGGCTGCTGCTGCTGACCCGCCTATTTAGCTACAGTTTCACTGTCACAAACCCACTGTCACTAAAACACAGAAATATATATATATATAAATATATATATGTAATAATAATTACAATACATATATATAAATAAATAATTATATACTTATATATATATGCACATATAAACTTATAATTAAATACCAATAGTTACAACACATGTACATATTAATGTTCATATTTTACATGGCTAGAAGCACACCTAAAATATATACATTAATATACAAATAATTACATAATAATTATAAATAATATAATTATACAATTAAACACATAAATATATTTTATAAAACATTTATGTATAATTTATACTATTAACATAAGTACATATATAATTACATGCAAGAAAGCTACATATTATATTTGTACATCATATTAGCACACACAAAAATATATAGATCTATGCTACAATAATTACTATAATAAATACACAAAATAAATATATAATATCTATATATATTTACTAATTATAATTGAAGAATTTAAACCATACATAATTAGATCTATTAAAAAATCTACACAATTGGAGAGTATCACACCGTATCCCACTAGATCTAGGATACGCATGTGACACGAGTCCAACACACAAAATAAATCAAAGTGTCAAAAGTAGATCTATGTGTCCGTGTCAAAATACGACATGTTCAAAGCCCCGTGTCGGAAGGAAAACCCCCAAAATGACACGTATCACCAAATAGTTGGGATACGAACCACATGTACCAAATTATGGACACGACACTAGCCCCAAACACATAAGCTCATGTCCAATTGATCTATAGGATCAATTGATACACACAACAAAATATAAATTCAGAATTCCAACAAAATTAACACAAAAAGCACCATAACTTTCTCCATGGGTCTCCTATGAACACAAAACAAAGTCCTATGGGTAGTACATACATATAGGTTGATTTTACAAGATTAAATCTCAGATTTAGAAGCTATTTAAATGGAAAAAATTGAATTATACCTATTGGGAGATGGATTCCCAATAAAACCTCCAATTGAGATGAACTTGCTTCCAAATTGTAGATCCTTGCTCCTCTTTGTAGATCCTTGCTTCCTTCTTTTAGATCCTTGCTTCTCAACTTTCTAATGGTGAATTGGAAAGAATTTGGAGTGAATTTGGTAGGAAATTGGAATGAAAATGGAGGAAATTTGGGAGTGGAAAATTCTAGATCTAGATTTGGAATGAGAATGAGAGGAGAGAGAAATTTCCCCCCTCTTTTAATAGGCCGGCCTTGCCCCTCTCCCAAGCAATTGTAAAATGTCCAATGTACCCCTTGGGGCCTCTCATGAAGAAATAATTAAGGAAGGAAGCTTCTAGTCTAATCACTTAATTAATTTAATCCATCTCCTTAACTATGGGCTTTCTAAATGGGCCAAATCTAACTATTTAATTCATGTTGATCCATGGGTCCAAACTACACTAGTTGGGTCCACTAAAATAAGTCCAAAATAATTAAATAACATCCAACAACAATTAAATAATACAATAAAAATTATTTACCATGCACAATATTTATTTAAATAGGAAATTACTAAAATACCCTTTTTCCTAAAATGTGGTAGTGACAGGAACAAACCTACTACTATGACGAAATAAAAGTACTGAAAGACAGATTAAAAATAATAATGACTAGAGCATCGGCTGACTAGATAAGGATGCTCCAGTCCTAGGCGGAAGGACTACCAATGATCAAGGGAACTCTAATGGAAGCACCTCTAGCTCCTCATCGGATGCGTACCTCGTCTCCTGTCCGGGTCCGTACACTGTAGGATAATATGCCTCGTCCAAATCTGGAAGGGAACCAGGTCCTCAGAGGGACATAACAAGATACAAAAATGCATGCCATATATAAATACTGAATAAAATAAAGGGGTGTGCTAACCATCTAAGTGAATGCAATATGAGGACAACCCTGGTACATATGGGTAGGTATAGGCATAACGTCGACACTCTGACCATGCTCAGGCGGCCGAGGAGGAGAAGGGAGGAAGAAGGACAGGGAGGAGTGGTGGTCGAGTCGGGGGTGGACAAGGAAGAGGTGAAGTCGGGGGTGTTGCTCTTAGGTGAGAGGAGGAGAAGAGGTGGAGGTGCTGACAGGGAAGAGGGGAGAACGGGGTGGCCGGAGGAGGCTCAGGCGAGGCTCGGTGGTCATCCGGGGAAGATGTGGAGGAGTTCGTTGAGGATAATCCGGTAGTGGAGAGAGGAGGCCGGGCTGGGTTCAGCGGTCGGGATGGCATTGTGCAGTGGGTCGACGAGTGCAGCGGGTTCACAGTGGTTCAGCGGGATAACGAGGCAGTGGTCGTGTGGAGGTGGGGGGTTGTGAGGGAAGGCAGTGGGTTGTCGACGGCTCGGCGAGGGGTTCGTCCGACGGGTCGACGGCTTCTGGGTGCAGTGGTCGACGGGGTGCGGGATGGTCCAGCGGGTGATGGTGTCAGGGGGCTGCTGTATGGTGCATCGGCGTGGAGGAGTTGGAGAAGGAATGTAAGCCCCCTGATTTTTCAAGAATTTTTAATTTGGATTTTTTACAATTTTTCTGTAATTTTCTGGGATTTTTCTGTAATTAAAACCTAGATGTTTGGTAATTAAATAATTTTTATTTACTATTAATTAATATTAAAATATTATGGAAATAATATTTTATGGTGTAAAATGGAAAACCGAACATAGGGTAATTTTTTGTGAATTTATTGGAACCCGGAAGCATTTTTAAAACCCTAGAAACTAAGTTATAAATAAACCTAATTAAACCCCTAAAATAAACCCGGTTCAATTGAACCAAACCAACCCAAACCAACCCAGACCCGGTTCACTAAACTGAACCCAGCCTTATCGAGTCGGGTCAGATCTAAACCTGACCCGAAACCCGCGGACCCATAATCCAAACCCATGCCTGAACCCTAATCCCAATTCTCATCGGGATTACTGTTCACAACCTATAAATGACCCTCGAATTCTGTGCCCCGTCGCCGCCGCAACCCTAATTATCATCTCCGTCGCCGACTGCCTCCACCTCTCTGCCTTACTCCTCCTTCTTTCCCACGCTGCTGCCTCGCCGCTCCTCGACAACCCCCTCACAGCCTTCACCCTCCCCGAGCTCCGCCGTCCCACAGCTCCTCGAGCCGCCGGAGCCAACGCCCTAGCCGCCCGACCTCCCCGCCGTGTAGTCCCGCTCTGCCGACGAGCCAACGACCCCGGAGCCCTAGCCGCAGCGCCACCTCCGGCCAACAGAAACCCTAACCTAGACGGACACAGCGGACACAGGACTCGGACACGACTCAGACACGCGAATTCTCAGTTTTTGGAGCCCTGTTCAGGTAACCCGTTCTCTCTCCTCGTGATTCCGTTTTCCGTTCCGTCAGTTGTGTCGCGTAGACTGTGTAACCCTCTTTATGCCTGTGCAATCCGCTCGGTGCGTCGCGTCCTGTGGTGATCGCAACCCGCGATTCAAAAACAGGAAAACCAACACCCTGTTTCACCCCAGAACTGAGTATCCCCGCCAAACGGGACGACTTGGTCGCACGCGGTCTTTACCGAAATATGCGCATCGTTGATACGGACATGTAGGATTTCGCAAAAGTTGATTTGGATGTGCGTGCACACCGAAATCAACGCGTATCCGCCGACAACGTCCCGTATTCGCCTATTCTTGAACACGCTGTAACTTTGTGTACACACGTCGGATCGAGACGAAACTTATGCCATCGGACTCGTAGCAATATGCTGGTCCTGTGACCCAAGTTTGGTTTGATTCTGAGAACGTTGACAAAATCGCGTATCATGGCCCCCACAGGCTCCACTTGACGGGCGATTTTGTGATCGGCTCATCGGAATCCAATTCTGAAAGTTCTGTTGGGTTCGTATCATCGTTCCTGACTTGTTAACACTATGTTTGATGAATTTGGAGACCTTTGACCCTGACACATTTTTCGGTGCAAAGTGGCCCACATGTGGACCCCGCTTTGACCCAAAAATGTCATTTTTGCCCTTGTGTCCAAATTGGACTCAAGGACAGGCGTTTCTAGCTATTTGATATTTTATGAATCTAATGGTGATGTTTATTTCAGCAACCGGAGTAGTACCTGCGGATCACACTGAGACCAGAGCTACAGTTGGAGCCAGACCCCCAGGCAAGTGTACCTTGCCAAAATCCTGCAGTTCTTGTTACATATTTCTTTGACTTATTTATATATTATTGTACATGCTTGACCTAGGACCGTGTGACTTTACTTAACGTCCGATTAATAGTCGGGTGCCAACACCGTACGCGGAGTTGTGTAACGTCACATAGACATGGATACCGAGACCCTATACTTCTCATACTTGTCTTATCAAGTACATCATAACCCAGGACACTTGATACTATTCATGAGACAGAATCTTCCTGAGATATTCATGGTGATTCTGTATAGGATACAGGTTTTATGACATAGACATTATATTCATAAACATTATATGACTTGTTGTATTAGTTTTGATCTTGCGTGTCATGGACATGAGACGTATGATTACATTGGGTGGGGAGAGATACACAGGCTCATTATATATATATTTATTATGGTGAGGAATTAGACTCTATATCAGAGCTAGGCACTCTATTAGTGTTATATTTATTGTGAGGCCTCAGACTCTATATCAGAGCTAGGCACTCTACTAGTGATATTACCGTTACCGGCTCCCCGACACAGAGCTTGTAGTGGCTCAGCCTGAGTACTCGTGATGCTTTCACTTGCATATCACTTAGCTGGTTATATAGTTTACCCTATTGTTTTATTTATTGCTGTACTGCATTTATTTTGGCTTGTATTATCTATACCTTGTTATATCCCCTGAGGACCTGGATTCGGATTATGTCCCCAGGATTAGCTGACGAGATATATCCCGAGGTATACGGGATCGAAGCATTAGCATTAGCAGAAGCAGGTGCCTACATTAGAGCAAAACCAGGACCAGAGGATGAGATTGTGCCAGAGGACTTCTCTTGAGTATTGGCTTGAGATACTCATTTATTTCTGTTTCTAGTTATTTTATTTCCAGTCTATTGCATTGATGTATCAGACTTGTTCTCGGATTGTTCTCCGAGATACTTTTATTGAGATTTGTTAGTTTATTTTATTTGCATTATTTCTGGCATTTGATATGTGATTATCTGTTATGGATGAGATTAGTTTAGTTTGTGACTTGTATCATTGGACCTATTATTGTTGTACTACAGCTTAAGTACGCCCCGATGGATCCATTAAATTGGGTTTGTCCATCGGTGTGTGATGCTGGCCATTATCACGCGTCCGATCCCTCGGTATTTTGGGTCTGGGGCGTGACATGGTTTTTGTGGTGGCCTATGTAGGTCAACGACTAAATTATTCGGTTTCAACTTAGGGACCGAGCAAGCCTGTAATAAGAATAGGATAAGTTTTTAGGATCTCATCCACTTGCTTGAAATATTTTGATATCTATATCGTATTCGAATTAAATTTTCTTGCATCATGCCTTGATTCCAGTACGCCTCTTATAGTTTATTTTTGATGCAGAGTAATGGATTCAAGAGCAAACGACAAAACTCCAACAAATACACCAATAGGTGCGGTAGCCACCTACGGAGAGGATGTGTAAACCCCCTCGACCAGATTTCAGTATTTCTAGGATTATTTTAACAATTTAGGATTTATGGCAATATTTTAATATATTCTCCTATTGACTTGTGCACCTGTCCATCACCAAATTATTTGGAGCTTTACCTTGACTGTTATCCCTGAACAAAGTTAACATACCTGTCCTAGACATACTAGACTATTTTCCTGAACTTTGTGCAACTCACAGATGTGCTAAAATGAGCCTAGTTTGAGACGCACAAATATCGTTACAAAAGCCGTATTTATTTCCTATTTTATTTTCTGCTCTTTATCCATCTCTGTACCCCTAGGGATTTGAGGCCCAACATGCACCTATTTTGCCCAAACAAAAATAGGTTAATATTCTACACTGAGTATACTACATTTAGTATATTGACACCGTAGAAAAATGATGGCCCTACCTGCCTCTAAATAATTAGAGAACACCGTGCGCAGTATTTATTAATTAATAAATACGGTGACCCGTATCCCCCAGAAACCAGGCCCAACCTCTGCCCAGACTCACCCCCACCCCCTCAGGACCCTCACACAGCAATTTCCCTCAATTCTGTGCATTTTAGCATTTTCAGGAATCGGGTGTTTTCTCAGACAATTTCGTAATTGCGCAATTTCCCAAAATAGGGCCTTTACGCAATTTATGAAATTATAGGGACTTTTCTGCAAATTGTAGTGCAGGGTGTCACCCCTTCATTGGCCGGTGAACCTGCAACGTCCATTTGGACGCGGGACTCACCCGAAAAGATCCCAAAAATATTCCGAAAATATCCCAAAAATATCCTGAAAATATCTCTAGATATTTTCCTTATTTAATTAATAAATTTCTTTATAAAAGAAAAAAACAAATAAATCCTAAAAACCTACCCCCCCAGCCCGCAGTTCTCCCCCCCGGCCGCCGGCGGTGAGCCCTCGCCGGAGCCGACGACCCCCCCCTCGGCGAGTCACCCGACCCCCCCCCCCCGCTGGCCTTCTCCTCCTCCTCCCCGCTCCCTCTCCCCGCAGCCTCTTCCTTCCCCTCGGCCGCCCTCCGCCACCCGAATCCCCCGGCCGCTCTCTCCCCTCCGCCAACCGCCGGCCCCGACCTCCGCTGGCCGTCGACCCCTCCCCACGGCGACGCCACAGCCGACCCTCCCTCTCCTCCTTCCTTCTCCTTCCACGGCCGCAGCCCCTCGCCGCCCCGCTGCCGGCTCCGCCCTCCCCCACCTCCTCCCTATCCTCCTCCTCTTCCCTCCACCACCACCCCCATCTCAGGCCGCCACCACTAGCCCTAGCCCAGCCCCGAACCCTGGCCACGCCACCGCCTCCCTCGACCCGACCCCGACGGCAGCAGCTCCCCACCGCCTCGTCGTCGGAGCCCTCGCCGGAGCTCCAGACACGACAACCCTCCTCCAGCGAGCCGCCCCGGACAGTCTCCAGCACCCTAGGGCCGCCGTGGACGCAGACACGGACACAGCCCTTGGACACGTGTCGGACACGTGTCGGACACAAGAAACGCAAGTTTCTGGAGCCCTGTTCAGGTAACGATATCTCTCTCCTCGTAATTCCGATTTCAATTCCGTCAGTTGCGTCGTGTAGACTATGTAACCATCTCGGTGCCCGTGCAACCCGCTCGGAGCATCGCGTCCTGTGGCGATCGCAAACCGCGATCCAAAAACAGGAAAAACAACGACCCGATTCACCCCGGAACTGGGTACGCCCCGCCAAACGGGACGACTTGGTCGCACGCGGTCTTTATCGAAATGTGCGCGACGTTGATACGGACGTGTAGGAATTCGAAGAAGTTGATTTGGATGTGCGTGCACACCGAAATCAACGCGTATCCGCCGACACCGTCCCGTATCCGTCAGTTCTGGAATACGCTGCAACTTTGTGTACACACGTCGGATCGAGACAAAACTTGCTCCATCGGACTCGTAGCGATACGCTGGTCCTGTGATCCAAGTTTGGTTCAATTCTGAGAACGTTGACAAAATCGTGTATCGTGGACCCCACAAGCTCCACTTGACGGGCGATTTTGTGATCGGCTTATCGGAATCCAATTCTGGAAGTTCCGTTGGGTTCGTATCATTGTTCTAGACTTGTGGACACTAAGTTTGGCGAATTTGGAGACCTTTGACCCTGACACATTTTTCGGTGCAAAGTGGGCCCATATGTGGACCCCAGTTTGACCAGAAACTGTCATTTTTGCCCCTGTGTCCAAATTGGACTTAAGGACAGGCGTTTCTAGCTATTTGATATTTTCTGAGACTGTTAGTGATATTTATTTCAGCATCCGGAGATATTTATTCTGAGGCCATAGTTTCTGACTTTTGGCACTTGACATCTGGACGTTATATTTTACAGCTCTCTTGCCAAGCAAGTATACCTTGCCTTGTTGTACTGTTTAAATTTAGTTATTGTTAGTTACATGTTTATTTATTTTAATATTATATAAATGTGCGCGTCCGAGCAGACTCGGGTGCAGTCAACGATGGCGTTGACGTTAGGATTTGTGTCTGACCTAGTGTCTAGTAGACCCACCTAAAAGTTGTAAAGTTATTGATATAACTTCCCAGGCCTTGACACGTATCATTACACGTCACAGAGTGAGTTCATGTAGGGATGCGTGCCTCATGCGCGACTGGCCATCAGTGTGAGCAACACGTGTAACGGTATTTAGCTTAGTTGGTTATTTTATTGAGACTTGCATCATAGTAGGAGGTGTCCACGTCATTTTCACGACTTGTACATCTATATTGGGCGGGGAAGACGTCTAGTAGGCGTATGGGATACCCCCTCCGTGATGTTATATCCTTCGTTCCATGCTCCTCGGAGATGGACGATTGTAGAGTGTCCATGAGTCTGGGGGCATATGACACATATACTAGCCAGTTATGACGATTGGTGAATTACGTCAGCATATGTCTAGCCTACACCTTCCCATGCGTACTACAAGGTCTTCAATTTCATTCACTTAGATGGTTAGCACACCCCATTTATTTATTCAGTATTTATATTATGGCATGTCATTTTTATGTATCTTGCTATGTCCCTCTGAGGACCTGGTCCCCTGCCAGGTGTATTTTTTTCTTGAGTATTCGCAGGAGCACAGATCCGGACATGTTACGTTTATTCTGAGGTGGTCTTCTCTTCGAGCCTCGTGATGGTCATATGTTGTTCTTATATGGTGTGTATCTGGTTTCTTTTATATTCTATTTCGGTAGTGGATTTGTTTCCATCCGACTGTCATTCTTTAGGTACTTTATTTTGAGATCTAGTTACCTGATTATTGGTTATTCCTGTATATTTGATATTCTGTGGATAAGATTTAGATATTACCCTGTGACTTGTGATTAATTATACCACTGGTGAACTATTGTTCATTATACAACGTACGCACGTATATATGGTTTCCATATATTGGAGTTGCCATATATACGGGCGGCTGGCATGGTTACGTATCCTAGTCCTACGTATTTTGGGACTGGGCGTGATATGTTTTTAGTAGTGGCCCATGCAGATCAGAGCATATTGTCTCGGTTACGTTACTGTACCGAGCAAGCCTGCACCTAGGATTAAAGTATAGGATCTCATCCATAATTGACTATGACTTATCTTCCTTCCAGTCTGTCCTACTTACATAATTGCATCCTGCTTGATTCATGTGCTTCCCTGATAAATCCTTAAGTATAGCATCCTTAAGTATAGCCCCTGCTAGAATATAGGAATCCCTGTTGATAGGATGATAATTAGGGTAGTATTCCTATTAAGAACAACTAGGGCATTGATATATCATTAAGTTCAGATTACTTAATGAACCCTAGCCTTCCATATTACCTAATGAACCCTAGTCTTCCCTACTACCTAATAAACCCTAGCATCACTACCTATAGATTAATTTACCAGTATCCCTTGACATATTTTTATATATGACTTGAGAGTAGTATAACCACTACTAGGATTAGTTAGAGACTTAACCATAGTGTGACCCTAGTCTTAAGGAACCAATAGAAATCCAAGGTTGAATACTAAGACTAAAACTCATCCTATGTTTGGATAAACCCAGTTTTATGCCAGAGACCCTTTTACCCTTGTTGGCATAAGAACCAAACAACTGCCTAGTTGGCGTAAAAGCCTAATGACTTTCTTGTTGGCATAAAAACCAAATTATGCAAGAGATTGACTCCTTTACGCCACAGTTAGGACAACCGCTACCCACGATCCCTTAGTCTTCCTTACCCTGCGTCATGAAGGCCACGCAGGTAACTGCCCTACATAAACCTGATGTTTCATGAATAATAGATAACCATTGTAGAGCAACCTGATTAGGCGTAACCTAAGAATAGAATGTGAGCGTATTATTACAGCCTTAGCTTTCCCCAGCCATGACCCAATCTCGTGCATTAAATGCAGAGATACGCCTCGAGCCCTATGCAAAAAGGATACAGCTTTTGATGGAACATCTGATTTTGTCTCACCTCAAGCGTATGACTTGTATCCAATCAGTCACTAGACGACAACCTGGATCTACGTGCACATTCTTCATCACAGCCGTCATCTCGATCGTTGTACAAGTACTTTTGTCAGATATCAGGATTCACTAATTCGACTGACAAACTCATGAGTATCTCGTACAACTTTACGCTACAACGAATACTAGACTTTTCGCAGGCAGACTTTATACAAACTTTACGCCCGCTAATTTTCTTCGCAGATTTTAGCGCAAAACTTTTACGCTCAGACTTTCACCCAGACTTTTACGCGCAGACTGTTACGCACAGACTTATTACGCGGACAGCTCTGAAGTTCTACCTTACGCTTCTCTGTTTTACGCGGATAGCTCTGAAGCCATGCTTTACGCCAAATTATTTTATCTCTGCTTTACGCAGACAACCTCGAACCCCTACTTTACGCAGACTTCCTTGAAATCACTGTTTTAGGCAGACAACCTATAGTTTATGTTAAGATTGTAGAACTTAGAAGGCCATACCTCTTTTAGGTCAACTAGCGACTTAAACAAGGAATTAGAATAATAACTGTAGAGATTGTAGAGTCTTATCTTTTTATGATTGTGAATTATGTTGTAATTTCTCTCATCATAATCTAGCATACTTAAAATTGTTGTCCTACCTTGACTTATGATGCTATTATAGCTTAGTTTTGCAAGCTTATTCTTTATCGAGCTTGTTCATGACACATGTGTTATTGGGGCCTGATCCACCCCACTAATACAATTGTCTATTCAGAATCAGTGTATTACGGTCTGATCAACCTTAGTGCATTTTGATTCGCCCTTCGCATAACTACTTTACGTGGATTGAGATATATAGTGATTAGTAGACAGATGTACTTGCCCTCTCGATATGTCTGAGCATACCATATCAGTTACGTAACTGTACTGATACGAGCGTGTGAATAGGAATTACCAAAAATAATATTTCAATCCACAACTGCTTTGACAAATCCCATTTAATTCTTTAAACGCCTTGATCCCCACACTTCTAATCTATTACTTTCCCCTTGAACTCTTGATTATTGTTTTCCGTCTTCCTTTATTTCGGAAAGACGAAACCTCGTGCTTAGTATAAGCACGAAAAATGTACTGTTTTTGTAGCCATTACTGTTTGTTTCTTGGGTAATTACCAAACCCTATTATTAGATTAGATTGTAGTATATAAAATTGTGCTACCTTTAGATGACCCTTCATTACCTACCTACTTTCCTGGTACGTGCATCACTATGACAGCATAAAATTTTTGCCTCGTAACTTTGGTCAAATTCAGAACTCAAGTGTTAAGATAAAGAATGTATCATTTTGCTGTCAGGAGTCTAAATAGATTTTACCTGGATAAACAATTGATTGACTAAATGAATAGCAACACCTATGACTAGGTTGACTTATAAGGATTAAGAATTTCTATGGACCGACTCACCAAGTTAGCACATTCTTACCTTTAGAGTTGGCCAGTCTGCAAGAGCTTTAGCTAACTTATATGAGGCAAATCGTAAGATTGCCCGGCATACCAGTCAGTATTTTACCAGACAAGGATTCACGTGACCAGAGTTGGTGGTCATCACCGTAGAGACAGTTAAGTAATACGAGGACGCTTGCAAGCAGCGCAAGACAGACAACAACAGTGGGCAGACGTCATCATCATCACTTGGAATTCAAAGAGGACGGTCATGTCATCTTGGGGATATCACCTACTAGAGGCACCATTCGATTCGGAGGATGCAGCAAGTTGAGTCCAAGGTATATTGGACCATTGACGTGCTAGAAAGAGTGGGAGTAGTGGCATATCAACTTGCGCTATCACCTTCACTTGGGGGAGTACTTGCTGTATTCCACGTATCGCAACTCAGGCGATGTGTGACAGACAGCAGTCATGTTCTCAACCATTCGGAGATCACCTTTGGGCCGAGCCTGTCGTATCAAGAGCAACCCGTGGGAATCCTTGATCATCGAGAAAGGTATTGAGGAATCAGTCTATTCCCTTGGTTCGCGTGACATAGAAGTATGGCGCACCAGGAGAATCTACTTAACGTATAAACGACATGCGTAAACGTTTTTCAAGCCTATTCGTAAACCAAGATATAAATTACTTTGTAAAATTATATCTATTGCCGTCTTTGACTTCTACCGTGGCTTAGTTTTAATTTCGAGGACGAAATTTTTATAAGTTGGGTCGATTGTAAACCCCCTCGACCAGATTTCAGTATTTCTAGGATTATTTTAACAATTTAGGATTTATGGCAATATTTTAATATATTCTCCTATTGACTTGTGCACCTGTCCATCACCAAATTATTTGGAGCTTTATCTTGACTGTTATCCCTGAACAAAGTTCACATACCTATCCTAGACATACCAGACTATTTTCCTGAACTTTGTGCAACTCACAGATGTGCTAAAATGAGCCTCGTTTGAGACGCACAAATATCGTTACAAAAGCCGTATTTATTTCCTATTTTATTTTTTGCTCTTTACCCATCTCTGTACCCCTAGGGATTTGAGGCCCAACATGCACCTGTTTTGCCCAAACAAAAATACGTTAATATTTTACACTGAGTATACTACATTTAGTATATTGACACCGTAGAAAAATTATGGCCCTACCTGCCTCTAAATAATTAGAGAACATCGTGCGCAGTATTTATTAATTAATAAATACGGTGACCCGTATCCCCCAGAAACCAGGCCCAACCTCTGCCCAGACTCACCCCCACCCCCTCAGGACCCTCACACAGCAATTTCCCTCAATTCTGTGCATTTTAGCATTTTCAGGAATCGGGTGTTTTCTCAGACAATTTCGTAATTGCGCAATTTTCCAAAATAGGGCCTTTACGCAATTTATGAAATTACAGGGACTTTCCTGCAAATTGCAGTGCAGGGTGTCACCCCCTCATTGGCCGGTGAACCTGCAACGTCCATTTGGACGCGGGACTCACCCGAAAAGATCCCGGAAATATCCCGAAAATATCCCAAAAATATCCTGAAAATATCTCTAGATATTTTCCTTATTTAATTAATAAAATTCTTTATAAAAGAAAATAAAAGAAAAAAACAAATAAATCCTAAAAACCTACCCCACCAGCCCGCAGTTCTCCCCCCCGGCCGCCGGCGGTGAGCCCTAGCCGGAGCCGACGAACCCCCCCTCGGCGAGTCACCCGACCCCCCCTCCGCTGGCCTTCTCCTCCTCCTCCCCGCTCCCTCACCCCGCAGCATCTTCCTTCCCCTCGGCCGCCCTCCGCCACCCGACTCCCCCGGCTGCTCTCTCCCCTCCGCCAACCGCCGGCCCCGACCTCCGCTGGCCGTCGACCCCTCCCCGCGGCGACGCCACAGCCGACCCTCCCTCTCCTCCTTCCTTCTCCTTCCACGGCCGCAGCCCCTCGCCGCCCCGCTGCCGGCTCCGCCCTCCCCCACCTCCTCCCTATAATCCTCCTCTTCCCTCCACCACCACCCCCATCTCAGGCCGCCACCACTAGCCCTAGCCCAGCCCCGAACCCTGGCCGCGCCACCGCCTCCCTCGACCCGACCCCGACGGCAGCAGCTCCCCTCCGCCTCGTCGTCGGAGCCCTCGCCGGAGCTCCAGACACGACAACCCTCCTCCAGCGAGCCGCCCCGGCCAGTCTCCAGCACCCTAGGGCCGTCGTGGACGCAGACACGGACACAGCCCTTGGACACGTGTCGGACACGAGAAATACAAGTTTCTGGAGCCCTGTTCAGGTAACGATATCTCTCTCCTCGTAATTCCGATTTCAATTCCGTCAGTTGCGTCGTGTAGACTATGTAACCATCTCGGTGCCCGTGCAACCCGCTCGGAGCATCGCGTCCTGTGGCGATCGCAAACCGCGATCCAAAAACAGGAAAAACAACGACCCGATTCACCCCGGAACTGGGTACGCCCCGCCAAACGGGACGACTTGGTCGCACGCGGTCTTTACCGAAATGTGCGCGACGTTGATACGGACGTGTAGGAATTCAGAGAAGTTGATTTGGATGTGCGTGCACACCGGAATCAACGCGTATCCGCCGACACCGTCCCATATTCGTCAGTTTTGGAACATGCTGCAACTTTGTGTACACAAGTCGGATCGAGACGAAACTTGCGCCATCAGACTCGTAGCGATACTCTAGTCCTGTGATCCAAGTTTGGTTCGATTCTGAGAATGTTGACAAAATTGCGTATCGTGGGCCCCATAGGCTCCACTTGACGGGCGATTTTGTGATCGGCTCATCGAAATCCAATTCTGGAAGTTCCGTTGGGTTCGTATCATCGTTCTGGACTTGTGGATACTAAGTTTGGCGAATTTGGAGACCTTTGACCCTGACACGTTTTTTGGTGCAAAGTGGGCCCACATGTGGACCCCACTTTGACCAAAAACTGTCATTTTTGCCCCTGTGTCCAAATTGGACTTAAGGACAGGCGTTTCTAGCTATTTGATATTTTCTGAGACTGTTAGTGATGTTTATTTCAGCATCCGGAGATATTTATTCTGAGGCCATAGTTTCTGACTTTTGGCACTTGACATCTGGACGTTATATTTTGCAGCTCTCTTGCCAGGCAAGTATAGCTTGCCTTATTGTACTGTTTAAATTTAGTTATTGTTAGTTACATGTTTATTTATTTTAATATTATATAAATGTGCACGTCCGAGCAGACTCGGGTGCAGTCAACGATAGCGTTGACGTTAGGATTTGTGTCTGACCTAGTGTCTAGTAGACCCACCTAAAAGTTATGAAGTTATTGATATAACTTCACAGGCCTTGACACGTATCATTACACGTCACAGAGTGAGTTCATGTAGGAACGCGTGCCTCATGCGCGACTAGCCATCAGTGTGAGCAACACGTGTAACGGTATTTAGCTTAGTTGGTTATTTTATTGAGACTTGCATCATAGTAGGAGGTGTCCACGTCGTTTTCACGACTTGTACATCTATATTGGGCGGGGAAGACATCTAGTAGGCGTGTGGGACACCCCCTCCGTGATGTTATATCCTTCGTTCCATGCTCCTTGGAGATGGACGATTGCAGAGTGCCCATGAGTCTGGGGGCATATGACACATATACTAGCCAGTTATGACGATTGGTGAATTATGTCAGCATATGTCTAGCCTACACCTTCCCATGCATACTACAAGGTCTTCAATTGCATTCACTTAGATGGTTAGGGCACCCCATTTATTTATTCAGTATTTACATTATGGCATGTCATTTTTATGTATCTTGCTATGTCCCTCTGAGGACCTGGTCCCCTGCCAGGTGTATTTTTTTCTTGAGTATTCGCAGGAGCACAGATCCGGACATGTTACGTTTATTCCGAGGTGGTCTTCTCTTCGAGCCTCGTGATGGTCATATGTTGTTCTTATATGGTGTGTATCTGGTTCATTTTATATTCTATTTAGGCAGTGGATTTATTTCCATCCGACTGTCATTCTTTAGGTACTTTATTTTGAGATCTAGTTACCTGATTATTGGTTATTCCTGTATATTTGATATTCTGTGGATGAGATTTAGATATTACCCTGTAACTTGTGATTAATTATACCACTGGTGAACTATTATTCATTATACAGCGTACGCACGTATATATGGTTTCCATATATTGGAGTTGCCATATATACGGGCGGCTGGCATGGTTATGTATCCTAGTCCTACGTATTTTGGGACTGGGGCATGACAGGATGAAGTGGCGCCATTGGGTGGATATCCCTCTACTCACCAAGGCAGCCAAGCAGATCAACATGCTTCTAGATTTTGGCATGATGACATCCCACCGCCTCCGCAATTCGTTCCACCAATGCCTGTATTCCCACAAGGGCAAGCTATGGACGGGCAACAGATATTTCAAATGATCTACGCAATGATGCAAGCTCAACAACAGATTCAACACGAGGCTCTGCGTCACAGCCTAGCACTTATATTGGAGCAGGCGAATCTACCAGCACGACGGCCAACGACGGGATCTATCACCGATTTTCGCCAGCTGAAGCCTCGTAACTTCTCCGGAAAGGAGGAGCCCACAGAAGTTCATGAGTGGCTCACCAACACACAACACCAGTTGGAAGCAGCTGAGCTTCCAAGAGAACGTTGGATGACTGCCGTCAGAATGCAGTTAACAGATAATGCACATCACTGGTGGCTATCTGAGGAGACACGGCTCGGACCAGACCGAGTCACTTGGGAAGAGTTCTCTAGACTCTTTCAAGAGATGTACATCCCAGCTGTTGCACGATCAGAACTCAGAGACAAGTTCAACTGCCTTACCCAAGGCAATATGACAGTAGAAGAATACAATACAGAATTCATTCGTCTAAATCGCTTCGCCCCAACCCTGATCCCAACGGAAGAAGAGAAGGCCGAGAAGTTCTTCGACGGACTGAATTTTGATCTACAGAGACTGATCGGATCCGTTGCACCTACTTCTTACTCGAGCGTCCTTGCAGCAGCCCGATGCATGGAGTGCGTCGTCAAGAGAGAGACCAACCTGAAGCGGCCTTCCACATCCGCACCAACCAGAGCAGCACAAAAGGAGTCTGCAAAGCGTCAACAGATAAATCCACCACCGAGAGCAGCACCAAGAGCCTCATTCCTTCCTACTTGTTACTATTGTGGCAAGATAGGCCATATTGAAAAAGAATGCAGACGCAAGCTGGGAATGTGCTTAATTTGCCGATCCAGACAACACTTAGCCAGAGATTGCACAACGTATTGAGGAGAAATACCGATGATTAACCGAGAAGCCTTACCAGCACCGGGAGGATATCAGCCGAGGCCACCCTTGGCACCACAAGCAGCACTCTTCCAGCAGGCCCAGCAGCAGCAGAGGAATCCACCACAAGGACGCGGACAAGCGTATGCGATGACCTTGGAGGACGCACAGATTCATGGAGTAGCTAATGCACGTAAGTTTTTGTAGTTATCTGTTTCTAGATTTATTTTATCTCGTGCCTATTGGTTCGTGACCCTAGCCTTAACCTAGTAATATTGAACTTGCTAATAACCTAGAATGTTTTTATAATTGATAACCTAATATGTTTTATAAGTAATGAACTATAGTCTTCTAAATCTCCTTTATACGGGAGATTGCATAACTTTTAATGCTTAGGGAAATAATTTTCCTTTTGTATTATTCTTACACCCTCAACCTTGATTCCCCTTGATCATGATGTGCTTCGTGTCATCTCTGTTGATCGGTTATTCTTTGATTGCGAGGACGTAATCCTCTTAAGGGGGGTAGATTGTAAGCCCCCTGATTTTTCAAGAATTTTTAATTTAGATTTTTCATAATTTTTCTGTAATTTTCTGGGATTTTTCTGTAATTAAAACCTAGGTATTTGGTAATTAAATGATTTTTAATTACTGTTAATTAATATTAAAATATTATGGAAATAATATTTTATGGTGTAAAATAAAAAATCGGACATAGGTAATTTTCTGTGAATTTATTGGACCCCAGAAGCATTTTTAAAGCCCTAAAAACTAAGTTATAAATAAACCTAATTAAACCCCTAAAATAAACCCGGTTCAATTGAACCAAACCAACCCAAACCAACCCAAACCAACCCAAACCAACCAGACCTGGTTCACTAAACCGAACCCAGACTTATCGGGTCGGGTCGAATCTAAACCCGACCCGAAACCCGCGGACCCATAACCCAAACCCATGCCTGAACCCTAATCCCAATTCTCATCGGGATTACTGTTCACAACCTATAAATGACCCTCGAATTCTGTGCCCCGCCGCCGCCGCAACCCTAATTATCATCTCCGTCGCCGACTGCCTCCACCTCTCCGCCTTACTCCTCCTTCTTCCCCATGCCGCTGCCTCGCCGCTCCTCGACAACCCCCTCACAGCCTTCACCCTCCCCGAGCTCCGCCGTCCCACAGCTCCTCGAGCCGCCGGAACCAACGCCCTAGCCGCCCGACCTCCCCGCCGTGCAATCCCGCTCCACCGACGAGCTGACGACCCCGGAGCCCTAGCCGCAGCGCCGCCTCCGGCCAACAGAAACCCTAACCTAGACGGACACAGCGGACACAGGACTCGGACACGACTCAGACACGCGAATTCTCAATTTCTGGAGCCCTGTTCAGGTAACCCGTTCTCTCTCCTCGTGATTCCATTTTCTGTTCCGTCAGTTGTGTCGCGTAGACTGTGTAACCTTCTCGATGCATGTGCAACCTGTTTGGTACGTCGCGTCCTGTGGTGATCGCAACCCGCGATCCAAAAATAGGAAAACCAACACCCTGTTTCACCCCGGAACTGAGTGCGCCCCGCCAAACGGGACGACTTAGTCGCACCCAATCTTTACCGAAATGTGCACGTCGTTGATACGGACGTATGGGATTTCGCAGAAGTTGATTTGGATGTACGTGCACACCGGAATCAATGCGTATCCGCCGACAACGTCCCGTATCCGCCTATTCTGGAACACGCTGTAACTTTGTGTACACACATCGGATCGAGACGAAACTTGGGCCATCGGACTCGTAGCAATATGCTGGTCCTGTGACCCAAGTTTGGTTCGATTCTGAGAATGTTGACAAAATCGCGTATCGTGGCCCCCACAAGCTCCACTTGACGGGCGATTTTGTGATCGGCTCATCGGAATCCAATTCTGGAAATTTCGTTGGGTTCGTATCATCGTTCCTGACTTGTTGACACTAATTTTGACGAATTTAGAGACCTATGACCCTGACACAATTTTTGGTGCAAAGTGGCCCACATGTGGACCCCGTTTTGACCCGGAAATGTCATTTTTGTCCTTGTGTCCAAATTAGACTCAAGGACAGGCATTTCTAGCTATTTGATATTTTTTGAATCTAATGGTGAAGTTTATTTCAGGAACCGGAGTAGTACCTGCGGATCACACTGAGACCAGAGCTACAGTTGGAGCCAGACCCCCAGGCAAGTGTACCTTGCCAAAATCCTGCAGTTCTTGTTACATATTTCTTTGACTTATTTATATATTGTTGTACATGCTTGACCTAGGACCGTGTGACTTTACTTAGCGTCCGACTAATAGTCGGGCGCCAACACCGTACGCGGAGTTGTGTAACGTCACATAGACATGGATACCGAGACCCTATACTTCTCGTACTTGTCTTATCAAGTACATCATAACCCAGGACACTTGACACTATTCATAAGACAGAATCTTCCTGAGATATTCATAGTGATTCTGTATAGGATACAGGTTTTATGACATAGATATTATATTCATAGACATTATATGACTTGTTGCATTAGTTTTGATCTTGCGTGTCATGGACATGAGACGTGTGATTACATTGGGTGGGGAGAGACACACAGGCTCAAGGCTGATTTATATATATTTATTATGGTGAGGACTTAGACTCTATATCAGAGCTAGGCACTCTACTAGTGTTATATTTATTGTGAGGCCTCAGACTCTATATCAGAGCTAGGCACTCTACTAGTGATATTACCGTTATCGGCTCCCCGACACAGAGCTTGTAGTGGCTCAGCCTGAGTACTCGTGATGCTCTCACTTGCATATCACTTAGCTGGTTATATAGTTTACCCTATTGTTTCATTTATTGCTGTACTGCATTTATTTTGGCTTGTATTATCTGTACCTTGTTATGTTCCCTGAGGACCTGGATCCGGATTATGTCCCCAGGATTAGCTGACGAGATATATCCCGAGGTATACGGGACCGGAGCATTAGCATTAGCAGAAGCAGGTGCCTACATTAGAGCAGAACCAGGACCAGAGGACGAGATTGTGCCAGAGGACTTCTCCTAAGTATTGGCTTGAGATACTCATTTATTTCTGTTTCTAGTTATTTTATTTCCAGTCTATTGCATTGATGTATCAGACTTGTTCTCGGATTGTTCTCCGAGATACTTTTATTGAGATTTGTTAGTTTATTTTATTTGTATTATTTCTGGCATTTGATCTTGATTATCTGTTGTAGATGAGATTAGTTTAGTCTGTGACTTGTATCATTGGACTTATTATTGTTGTACTACAGCTTAAGTACGCCCCGATGGATCCATTAAATTGGGTTTGTCCATCGGTGTGTGATGCTGGCCATTATCACGCGTCCGGTCCCTCGGTATTTTGGGACTGGGGCGTGACAAGAAAGATGAAGGTGGAGGCGAGGTGGTCGGCTAGGCCAGGCGGAGCTCCAGCGAGGACGGCGGCTCGTGGTACGAGAAGGAGGAAGAAGAAGATGAATAGGAGTATGGGGGTCGGCTGAGCATAGGGTTAGGTTTAGGTTGATTTAGAAAAATAAGGAAGAGGGGAGGAAAAGTTGTTTATATACATGGGGACTTTGGGTTTGGGTTGACCAAGGTAAGTGGGCTTGGTCAACATCTCCTTGGGATGGGCCAAGGCTTGACAAGGGGATGTTTGGAGGGCTATAATTTGCCTTATTTCAATGCAAGGCTAGAATTAAATGGCGGACGATGTTGCGCGTTGCACATTCCAAAAATTTTGAAAAAATTCGTATGATCAAAAAATAGGTTTCTTCATGTGTCATGTACAATAGTGTGGACATCTAAATACACTTTTGCATAAAAGTGCCAAAAATTGGAAAATTGTACAAAGATGGAAATTTGGTTTAAATTAATTAAAATAAATGCGCAAGGTGTTCTTGAATTAATTAGAAGTACATGGGAATAAAATTTGGTGGGACACAAGTGTAATGGACATAGAGGGCCCAAAGTAGAATTTTATCATAAATTGGGTTGCACGAAAAGGGTCAAGATTGTGTCTCCAATTTTGATTGGAAAGCACAAGGATACAAAGTCGTATTTATTTAGAATTAAATATAAACGTCCGCGACGAATATTGTACGACTAAAATGTAGCACAAGAGAGCATAATTATAAGTTACACAAAGGTCAGAATAGTAGGCGGGCATGTCTAGGACATGGGTATGAAGTTTGTAGGAAGGCAGTGGCTAGTGAGGTGCTCCAATTATCGAAGCAACGGTAAGGTGCACTATGTGATATAAATATTGTATAATTAAATAAAATGTTGTGTTCTATTTCTAATTGGATTCTAATTAGCCCTAATCTTTCTATCTAAGCCAAGTAGGCCTAATTTTGGGTGAGGGGGTTTACAATCTACCCAACTTAAAATAATTTCGTCCTCGAAATTAAATTAGGGTATAATTTGTCAATCCTTCATGTACATACGGCAAGTCAATCGCAACTCTTCCAAAAATAACATAATCTTTTCAATTTTATCACAATTACTTTAAATTAAAGTAACCATTGTTTAATCAAATTTAACATATTGTAATCTCTTCTCAAATTTTTAAATCATCAATATCCAAATATAATTCAAATCTATATGACATCCAACATCAAAATTTATATTGCAATTTCCAACTATCATAATCTCCTCTGGAAAATAATTCCAATCAAATATTATTTCTATTTTCAACTTGTGAATTCCGTACTCTTCAAATCTTACTTTTAATTTACATCCTCAATATTTCAAATAGGTAATCCAACAATCAAAATTTCTTTTAATTCAATCATCAAATTTGGAATTCAATCCGACCATGTTCATATTTAGAGTTCTATTTTTTTTCCTCAAGATTTAAATTGATGATTCATCCTCCAATTCTCAATATTTAAATTGTGTGCTCAAAGTATAAATATTTGGTTCGCCATATCAAGGTTTTTAAAATTCATTAAATCATCATCATCTTAATCATTCTTTTAAAATTTCTCGAAATTAAAATGGCTTGAATCTCCTAATCTAATCTTACTTGATCACAATCTAAAAGTATTTCATCGCAAGTTAACAATGCAATTTCTACCCAACTTAGAATTTACCCATCTATCACATAAGGCTATACATTTAAGGAGATCTTCCTCAAATTATTTAATCATGTTATTCAATCCTCGAAACTTTAACACCAATATATCATCAAGTAATATGATTGGCCTATGGGGTATATCTATTACTATCTGTATATCAAGCTTATACTAAGCACGAGGTTTCGTCTTTCCGAAATAAGGGAAGACGGAAAACAATAATAAAGAGTTCAAGGGGGAGATAATGGGATAGAAGGATGGGGATCAAGGCGTTAAAATAATTCAAATGGAATTGTCAAGGCAGTTATGGATTGAAATCCTATTTTGGTAGGTTCTTATTCACCTGCTCATATTAGTACAGTTATGTAATCGATATGATATGCTCAGACATGTCTAAGGGCAAGTACATTTGTTTACTAGTCAACTATATATCTTAATCCACGTAAAGTAGTCATGCGAAGAGTGAACCAAGCGCACTAAGGTTAGCTAGACCTTAATACACTGATTCTGAAATATATTAGTGTGTCGACCCAATAATACATATATCATGATCAAGCTCGATGGAAGAGTAATCTTGCAAAACTAGGCTATAATAGCAGCATAAGTCATGATAGTTTTAGAAAATATAAATACGCAGGATTATGATGAAAAAAGGTACAAAATAATTCAAGTTCACAAAAAAAAAAAAAAAAAAAATAAGACTCAACAATCTCTACAGTTGTCATACTAACTCCTTATCTAAGTCGCTAGTCGACCAAATAGGGGTATGGGCCTCTAAGTTCTACAGTCTGAATAATTATTATCTTCTTATGCAAGTCTACAGTTGATGTCATTCAGTTACACTTCATTAGTGTGTCAAGAGGACTATGTGATACTAGGTTATGAGGCACACTACCCAACTTAAAAGAATAAATTAATATTGTAATGCCTTAAGAATAATGTAGAAACTCCTATTAAGGTTTACGAGAAGAGGTCTTGGTACTTATTAGGGTATCCTATTATATAGGTCATGGTCATCTTAAGTCTTAGTCATAGTGCTTATAGAACAAGTGTCAATAGTAAGAATAGAAGAATTACTGGCCTTCAAGGGAAAAAGGGAAATATAACTCGTATCGAGGTATGGTACAAGTTACGCGATTTAAAACTAAGGGATAATCATTAGGTCATAATCTACACGAATAACTTAAACTATCAAGTTCTAACTACCAATCACATAATTCAAAATTTAAGAGTAACAACTATACTCCTAGCAAACTATATATCCTAACATGAAATAAAATCACTTGGCCTACAATCAGAAAGGTTAGGTGGCACGAATTAAAAGATGAAGAATAGAAGAACATAATTAGTCGTCGCATAAATCACGAGTGCTAAGTTTTCAGAGGAACAAGATATAAAGTTAGAAATAAAGGAACTCTAGATAATATCATGGTCTTCTAAGGGAAAGGTGGTAGCTAATCTCTGTGTTCGAGGTATGATAAGGGAAAATATTAGTTTATTCCTCTTGGCTTCCTAAGGTATTGTTCGGCTACTATAAGACGAGAAGCTAAAGTTGTAGTTCTCTAGTACTATCTCACCATGAAAAGCTAGGCTTAGTCCTAGTATTTAACCTTGGATTTCTATTGGTTCCTCAATACTAGGGTCAAACACTATGGTCAAATTTCAAACTAATCATAGTAGCGTCTATACTACTCTCAAGTCATTCATAAATATATCAAGGGATAATGGTAAATCAACCTATAGGTAAGGGATGCTAGGGTTTATTAGGTAGTAAGGAATGTTAGGGTTCATTAAGTATTCTAACTCAGTGTTGTGTCATTATCCTAGTTGCACTTTTAATAGGAAGGTTACCCTACTTATTATCTAACAAAAGGGACTTCTATATTCTAGGAGAAGGCTATACTCAAGGAATTATTAGAGAAGCACATGAATCAAGCAGGATGCAGCTATTCAAATAGAACAGATTGGAAAGAAGGTGAATCATAGTCAATTGTGGATGAGATCCTATACCCTATTCCTAGGATGCAAGCTTGCTCGGTACAGTAATGTAACCGAGACAATATGCTCTCGACCTGCATGGGCCACCACTAAAAATATGTCATGCCCCAGTCCCAAAATACTTAGGACTAGGACACGTAAGCATGCCAGCCGCATGTATATAGCAACTCCATTATATGGAAACCATAACACAGGCGTACGCTGTATCATGAACAATAATTCACAAGTGGTAAAACTATCACAAGTTACAGGGTATAATCTAAATCCTCATCCACATAAATCAAATAGAATTGAATAACCAATATCTATGTAACTAGATCTAAATATGAAGTATCAAAGATGATAGTCGGGTGGAAACAAATCCACTACCAAACTAGAATATAAAAGCAAATACAATATAAGTACATCAACCAACAATCACTGAGACTCGAAGAGAAGACCACCTTGAAATATAAGTAGCAAGTCTGGATCTGCGCTTCTGCGAATACTCATGAACATCTACACCTAGAAAGGGGCCAGGTCCTCAGAGGGACATAACAAGATACATAGAAGCATGCCAACAAGTAAATACTGAATAAATAAAAGGGGTGCGCTAACCATCTAAGTGAATGCAATTTGATGACAACTTTGGTACGTATAGGTAGGCGTAGGCATAACGTCCAACATTCTCTAGAGTGTGGTATCTGTAACGTCCATTATTCCGAAGAATAAGGTATCTGTAAAATCACCAAGTAACGTCCAACACTCTAAGGAACGTGGTATCTGTAAAATATATACGTCCGTATCGCTCCGAAGAACGCGATCTGTATAAAGGAGGTGGGTGTCCCATACGCCTACTAGTCGTCCTCCTCGCCCAATGCAAATATACAAGTCGCGAACACGACGTGGACATCTCGTACTATAATGCAAATCTCTATAGAAATAAACAACTAAACGAAATACCGTCACACGTGTTGCTCACACCGATGGCCAGTCGATTATGAGGCATGCGTCCCTATATGAACTCACTTTATGACGTGAAATGATACGTGTCAAGGCCTGGGGAGTCATACCGATAACTCCACAATTTTAGGTGGGTCTACTAGACTCTAGGTCAGACACAAGTCCTAACGTCAACTCCTTCGTTGACTGCACCCGAGTCTCTCTCGGACGCGCACAGTTTATATATCTAAAATAATAAACATGCAACTAAGAATGACTGAATTTAAACAGTACAACGAGGCAAGGTATACTTGCCTGGCAAGAAAGCTGCAAAATACCAATAACCTGCTTCTGAAGTTGCGTAGAACAATTCGATATGTCCTATATACATATAATATAATACAACACAACATCAGTCATTACACTAACACATACATAACCATAAATACTTTAAACTCAGGGCATAGCTAGGTATGACACTGGTCAACTAGGGTCAAGTGTGTGTCTAATCGCACGGGTGTCGTGTCTGTAATTGCTGTGCAAGACAGACAGTCAAAATAATACGGGGCTCGCCAGTACGTCAGTGTACATAATGGCAGTCTGCTAATAAATCATATGGTCACAGGTCAATGGTAAACACAGGGTATCCGTAATTACGCTCGGGTCACCTAGTAAATATATAAATATACATTATTATTAACTAGCATATAACATTAATACTTATAATATATATATACCAATTATTTACATACTAACATATACTAATGAATAACTAAATATACATATACTAAATGTATACATACATATACCTATTTGAATACCTATATACATACGTACATAAAATTACGGAGAAGGGGACAGGTACGAACCTGCGCGGGCGTGCACGTGCACGAGATTGACGATGACGACGACGATGGTAAACGACGATGATGATGAAACGATGTGGATGACGATGAAGATGTTGATGACAACGATGTTGATGACAATGATAATGGTGGTGATAACGAAGATGTTAATGATGATGATGACGACGAGGGTGACGATGATGATGATAATGGTGATGATCATGATGATGATTACATGATGGTGATGATGAGGATGAGGATGTGGGTGATGGTGATGACGAGGATGATGATGTGGACGATGGTGATGACAAGGACGATGATGTGGATAGGTTGATGATGATGATGAGGATACGTTGATGATGATGAGTACAATGGTGATGATAATATGGTAATGGTGGTGATGATGATCATGGATGATGGTGAGGATGGGCTGCCGGAGTTTACTGTTTCGGCCATGCTCAGGCGGCCGAGGAGGAGCAGGGAGGAAGGAGGACAGGGAGGAGTGGTGGTCGAGTCGGGGGTAGACAGAGTTTCTCTCAGGCGAGAGGAGGAGAAGAGGTGGAGGTGCTGATAGGGAAGAGGGGAGAACGGGGTGGCCGGAAGAGGCTCAGGCGAGGCTCGGTGGTCGTCCGGGGAAGATGAGGAGGAGTTCGTGGAGGAGAATTCGGTGATGGAGAGAGGAGGCCGGGCTGGGTTCAGTGGTCGGGATGGCATCGTGCAGTGGGTCGACGAGTGCAGCGGGTTCACGGTGGTTCAGCGGGATGACGAGGCAGTGGTCGTGTGGAGGCAGGGGGTTGTGAGGGATGGCAGCGGGTTGTCGACGGCTCGGCGAGGGGTTCGTCCGGCGGGTCGACGGCTTCTGGGTGCAGCGGTCGACGGGGTGCGGGATGGTCCATCGGGTGATGGTGTCGGGGGGCTGCTGTGTGGTGCAGCGGCGTGGAGGAGATGGAGGAGGAAGATGAAGGTGGAGGCGAGGTGGTCGGCCAGGCCAGGCGGAGCTCCGGCGAGGACGGTGGCTCATGGTGCGGGAAGGAGGAAGAAGAAGACGAATTGTAGTATGGGGGTCGGCTGAGCATAGGGTTAGGTTTAGGTTGATTTAGAAAAATAAGGAAGAGGGGAGGAAAAGTTGTTTATATACATGGGGACTTTGGGTTTGGGTTGACCAAGGTAAGTGGGCTTGGTCAACATCTCCTTGGGATGGGCCAAGGCTTGACAAGGAGATGTTTGGAGGGCTATAATTTGTATTATTTAAATACAAGGCTAGAATTAAATGGGGGACGATGTTGCGCGTTGCACATTCCAAAAATTATGGGAAAACTTGCATGAACGAAAAATAGGTTTCTTCATGTGTCATGTCCAATGGTGTGGACACCTAAATGCACTTTTGCATAAAAGTGCCCAAAAATTAGAAAATTGCACAAAGATGAAAATTGTGTTTAAATTAATTAAAATAAATGCGCAAGGTGTTCTTGAATTAATTAGAAGTATATGAGGATAAAATTTGGTGGGACACAAGTGTCATGGACATAGAGGGCTCAGAGTAGAATTTTATCATAAATTGGGTTGCACGAAACGGGTCAAGATTGTGTCTTCAATTTTGGTTGGAACGCACAAGGATACAAAGTCGTATTTATTTAGAATTAAATATAAATGTCTGCGACGAATATTGTGCGACTAAAATATAGCACAAGAGAGCATAATTATAAGTTACACAAAGGTCAGAATAGTAGGCGGGCATGTCTAGGACAAGGGTGTGAAGTTTGTAGGATGGCACTGGCTAGTGAGGTGCTCCAATTATCAAAGCAACGACAAGGTACACTATGTGATATAAATATTGTATAATTAAATAAAATACCGCGTTCTATTTTTAATTGGATTCTAATTAGCCCTAATCTTTCCATCTAAGCCAAGTAGGCCTAATTTTGGGTGAGGGGGTTTACAATGCAGCTAAGACGTACATGTGTCCTGTCCTCAGTTATCGTGTACCTCAGGGCAACAAATTACCAAAGTCCTGTTACGAAACTAATTACGTTTTGCACAGAAATACCTGTCCTAATTATAATGTTAGGGTGCACTTGGTCAATGTCTAGGTTTCTAGGTCAACACGACGTTCATATTAAGAAATCATTTTATTAGAGTAGTTACTTGACCTTAATTACTAATTTAACAATAAACACACACGCACACACATTGCACTTGGGAATTTCCGCTACTCGTGTCCGTTCGACGACACGTTAACACTACGATACATGAAATTTTAATTGAAATAGACATGCAATACCTAGTCGTGGCCGGGGGGGGGTCTGTGCTCGTCGATGACCTGCTCTCCAGCGTGGGGCGGAGCTCCGGCTATGCACGGGGAAGCAGCAGCGGCAGCAGCAGTCTCAACAGCAGTTGCAGCAGCAGCATCAGCGGCGATTGGCAGTGGATCTGGTCATGGGGAAGGCGGCGGTCAGGCTGGTGGTGGTGGTTGGCGGTGCTGGTAGGTGGTGGTCAGGCGGGCTGGGGGTGATCAGGGTCGGGTTAAGGTGGAGTCGGGGAATGGTGCGGGTTGGTGATGGTGATGTTGATGATGGTGATGATGGTTGATGTGGAGAGAAAGGTGGCTGTCAAGTGCAGGCGGTTGGGAGGCGGTGGTTGGACGTCGACGGGGAGGGGCAGGCGGAGGAGGTGATCGGGGTCGGAGGAGAATAGGATTCGGCTAGGGTTTTATTAGGTTAGGGGAGACAGAAACACACACACACACACACACACGCACACACACACACACATATATATATATATATATATATATATGGGAGAGAAAAAGGGGAGTCCTCCTAGGGAATTGGGCCGGCTAGGGTTTCTTGGGGCAGGGAATATGTTCTCATGAAGGAGTGTAGGGTGTATATGGGCTAGGTTGGGTCTAGCTTTGGGTGAGGTTGGTCTTCACAATAATTTAATTAAAAACTAATGCACAAGGTGTTCTTTAATCAATTGAAAATATATGGGATTAAAATTGGGTGGGACACAAGTATCATGGGCGTAGCAGACTCAGAATAGATTAATGCCATAATTTGGGTTGTATTAAAGTGGGTTGGGTATGTGTCTTAAATTTCGATTGGAACGAACAATTATGCAAGGTTGGATTTATTGGATTTAAAACTAGACAATTGCAACGAATATTGCGCGACTAAAATGAAGCACAAGATAGAGTATTTATGAGTTACACAAGGGTCAAAATGGTAGTCTGGCATATATAGGAAATATGTATAAAATTTGTTTGCAGGTAATAGCTAGTATAGCGATCCAACTATCGAAGCAATGGTGGGGTGCACTAAGTGATAAATATTGCACAAATATATCAAACACTGTGTAATAATTCTAATTGGCTCCAGATTAACCCTAATCTCTATCTAAACTAAGTAAACCTGAATTTGGTCGTGGGGGTTTACAATCTATCCTCCTTAGAGCATTTCGTACTCGAAATTATAATATACAAATGGTAAAACTATTGACTGAAATTAAATGTTACTGCATACCTAGGCCTTCGAAAAGATGGGGAAAACGATGTCGAATCTCATCCTCTCTTTCCCAAGTTGACTCACCTGGCGCATGATGCCTCCATGCGACATGAACTAGAGGGATAGTCTGACCTCGCAATACCTTCTCTTTTCTATCCAGAATCTCTACAGGCTCCTCTTGATATGATAAACTCGGCCCTATTGTGATCTCTGAATGGTCAAGCACATGACTCGGATCTGGTATGTACCTCCTTAGCTGAGATACATGGAAGACATCATAAACTCCTTCTAAAGTCTGTGGTAAGGCTAATTTGTAAGAAACCTCTCCGATGCGTTCTAACACATCGAATGGTCCGATGTACCTCGAACTCAGCTTTCCTCTGCCTCCAAACCTGATAGTTCCTCGAGTAGGTAAGATTTTTATAAACACATGATCTCCAACCTAGAACTCTAGGGGTCATCGATGTGCATTTGCCCAATGCTTCTGTCTGTCCTGTGCTGCTCGTAGGTGCCCTTGGATCTTTTTTACCTTCTCCACCGTATGAACAACCAACTCTGTTCCAAGAATCTACCTCTCGCCCACATCGCTCCAACATACTAGGGAACGACATTTCCAGCCATACAACGCTTCATAGGGAGCCATCTGAATGCTCGCTTGATAGCTATTATTGTAGGAAAATTTGAACAAATATAAATGGTCCTCCCATGATTCACTGAAATCAAGCATGCACGCCCTCAACATGTCTTCCAGCGTCTGAATGGTGCGCTCGGACTGGCCATCTGTCTGCGGATGATACGATGTGCTGAACTTCATGCGGGTACCGAGACTCTCTTGCATACTCCACCAAATGTAAGATGTGAACCTCGTATCCCTATCTGATACTATACTGACTGGCACTCCATTCAGTCGCACGATCTCTCTCATATACATATCTGCTAAGACCTCCGTAGACTGCCCAACTCTGAAAGGTAAAAAGTGAGCAGACTTGGTGAGTCTATCCACGATTACTCATACTGTATTGCGACCACTAGGACTCCTCGAAAAGCCCATAACGAAGTCCATAGTGATGTGCTCATATTTCCACTCAGGTATCGGGAGCGACTGAGTAAACCTGCTTACCTCTGATGCTCAGCCTTGACCTGCTGACACACCAGGCACTTCGCCACAAAGCAGGCTATCTCTCTCTTCATTCTATGCCACCAATAGTACTACCTCAAGTCTCTATACATCTTCGTGCCTTCTGGATGAATAGAATAAGTTGAACTGTGTGCCTCTGATATCAGCTCTTAACGAAGTTCTCCATTCGGAACATAGAGACGATCTCCATATCTCAAAGTCCCGTCCTCATGTATGCGCAATCCTGTCTGTATCTCGGCCTCTGTCCTCTGTCGAAGCCTTTGAAATCTGGCATCTGTTGGCAAGGCAGCCTTGATCCTCTCAACCAATGTTGATTGCAACTGAAAACTCGACAACTGGATGTCTATTCCGGGCATAATGACCTCTATACCCATCTGCTCTAGATCTCTCAACAGATGTTGCTGAGTAGTCAAAAAGAATGCCATGGGTCTTCTGCTTAATGCGTCGGCTACTACGATGGCCTTTCCGGGATGGTACTGCAGCTCAATCTTAAAGTCTGTCATCACTACGAGCCAACGTCTTTGTCTCTGGTTTAGGTCCTTCTGAGTATAGACGTACTTTAGGATTTTGTGATCTGTGAATATCTCCACTCGTTCTCCGTATAGGTAGTTCCGCCAAAGCTTCAAGGCAAAGATCACTGCGGCAAGCTCCAAGTCATGAGTTGGATAGTTCTTCTCATGGGTCCTCAGCTGTCTAGAGGCATAGGCCACAACCTTTCCATGCTGCATCAAGATGCATCCTAATCCTTTTCCGGACGCATCGCTGTAGATCACGAATCCTTCGGGTCCAGAAGGTATAGTCAAGATAGGTGCCGTAGTCAGATGCTTCTTTAGCTCATCGAATGCCGTCTGACACTCCTCTGTCCAGGTGAACTCCTGCTCCTTGCGGTTCAAGCGGGTCATCGGCTCTGCGATCCTTGTGAAGTTCTCTACAAACCTCCAGTAATATCTGACAAGTCCTAGGAAACTCCTCACCTCCGAGACATTGGTAGGAGTCGGCCACATCTCTACTGACAAAATCTTCGCTGGATCTACCGAAATACCATCCCCCGAGATAACGTATTCGAGAAAAGCGACACGATCTAGGAGAAACTCACACTTGCTCAGCTTTGAATAAAGCCTCTTATGCCTCAGCGTCTCTAACACTAGTCTCAAGTGCTCTTCGTGCTCCTTGTGGCTCTTTGAATACACCAAGATGTCGTCGATGAAGACTACCATGAACTGGTCTAGGTATTGGTGGAAGACTCTATTCATCAAGTTCATAAATACTGTGGGCGTATTTGTCAATTCGAAAGGCATCACCAAGAACTCGTAGTGACCATAACGAGTCCTGAATGCTATCTTTGAAATGTCTTCTCTCTGCACCTTTACCTGATGGTAACCCGATCTCCAGTTGATCTTGGTGAATACCACTGCTCCTGTCAGCTGGTCGAACAAATCATCAATCCGCGACAGGGGGTACTTGTTCTTGATAGTCAAAGCATTAAGGGCTCTGTAATCAATACACATACGAACTGTCCCATCCTTCTTTGGCATAAACAAAACTGGTGCTCCCCAGGGTGATGCACTAGGACGGACGAATCCCTTGATCTGCAACTCTTATAACTGTAGCTTCAGCTAATCTAGTTCCTTCTTTGCCAATCGGTACACATTTGAAGATACCGGTGCCGCTCCGGGTACTAACTCAATAGTGAACTCCACGTCTCTTTCTGGCAGTAAGCCTGGCAACTCCTCCGAAAAAACATCATTGAACTCTGCAACTATCGGTGGGGGTGCCGTCTCCATAGCCATATAAGCTCCAACTGTCTGACTTACTCCTTGCTCAATGGTACTTCGCATGTACTCGAACTCCGGTTGATCTGGCATTCTAAAAATGATGCTACCTCTCCGACAATCTAGTACGACATTATCCTGGCTCAACCAGTCCATGCCTAACATGACATCAAAGTTTGGCATCAGAAATACCAAAAATTGCGCTCTCATCTCTCGACCACACATGACTACTGAGCACGTTCTAATAGTGCTGGTAACCGACAAGATACCTCCTCCGGTAAGAATCTTCCAACTCTTAGGTAAGGAGGAAGTAGCTACTCTATGCATAACTACAAAACTACTAGATATGAAAGATAGTGTAGCACCAGAATCAAACAATGCAGTCGCAGGTAATTATGCAACTAAAATGGTACCTGTGATAGCTTTCCCTTATGTTTCTTCCTCAGTCGCTGCTAGTACAAAGGCCTGTCCGTGCCTCTGCCCTCCGGCCTGCTATCTGGCTCGATCAAACTGCACCTCCTGTGAGGCCAAGGTTGGTCCCCTCTGAAATCCTCCGGGTGCTGGTGGACGTTGAACTCCTGGCGGGGGTAGTATCCTCAGGGCTGGTGCTGCTGGCATTTGTCCTGTCTGTGGTGCTGTATCTCTGTGCTGTAGGCAATCTCTGGCAAGGTGCTGACTCACTCCACATATCATGCACAATCCAAGCTTCTTTCGACAATCTCTGACGACATGTCCCCTCTTTCCACAATGGTGACAAGTCGGAAGCTCCTTATGTTGGTATGGCACTATCCTCTGCTGTGTCTGTGCCCCTAGATGATGGATCGGTCCTCCTGCTCCAGGCTAGGATCTGGCTGGTATGGTCATGCTGGAACGTCTTGCTTCTCTGCCAATGTCTTCCTGGATCCTCGCCTCTAACAAAACCTCCTCATAAGAAATCCTCGCCTGGGTGGTGGTGTACCTCTGCAGCTCGAAAGTAGGGCCGTGATGGAATCTTTGGGCCTTCTCTAGATCGTTGGGTATCAAGGCGACAGCAAATCTGCTAAGTTGGCTAAACTCTGTGTCGTATGCGTCTACGGTCATATTTCCTTGTTCTAGATGCAGGAACTGGGAGTACAGGGCATTTCTGACTGTAGCCGGGAAGTACTTCGCATTGAAGTACTCTAAGAACTGCTTCTATGTTTGTGTCTTGCCTACGTTATGCTCTATGGAATCCCACCAGTGATGGGCATTGACTTTCGGTTGGGACCTCACTGCGGTCATCCAAAGGTCTGGATGTAACTGAGAAGCCTCGAGTAGCATCTCCGTGTTGGCGACCCAATCGGAGATCTCCTCTGCAGTCTCGTTGTCCAAAAAAGTATCCGGGCCCATCTGGAGGAACCCTCGTACAGTACCAGTTGGCTGAATAGGTGTAGGGGCTGGTGCGGGTGCTGGTGCTAGTACAGGTGTCCTCTCCAGGACTGCCATCAAGCTTCGTCTCAACGTCTCGGTCTGATGCCACTGTGCCTGTATCATAGCCTGGAAGAACTGAAGCATCTGTGGCTGTCCATCTGGATGTGGCATCTATGGTGGAAAGGGTGGAGGTGGTGGCAGCGGAACCTCCGACTATGCAGTAGGTGTCTCTTCTGATGTCGGCCTCTCGGTTTACGGCATCGGCGTAGCCCCCTAAGTCTGGCCCTCGAAATGCTGTGTGGGGATTGTTTGTGAAGTTTGTCCCTCGTGCTGCTGCGTAGGATCGCCCTGATAATTCTCGCACCAATGTATCAACAGGGCCTGTAGAATCACCGGGGCCTGTGGTGGTGCTTGCTCTCCAGGTGGTCCCTGGGATATATCCTCTCTCTGGGTAGTGTCGGCTGGCACCATGACACCGTGTGCTCCTCGTCCACTGCGCAAGTTCATCTTGCTGCAAGAGATAGAACTTCATTAAAAGAGTACGGAATCAAGCAAACAGGATGTAGATATTTAAAAATAATATGAAGGAAGTTCAAAGACGTAATCAAAGTGGATGAGACCTAGTAATTCCTATCATATTGCAGGCTCGCTGGGCATGTTACCAACCGCAAGCGATAAACAAGACCTGCATGGGCCACCACTAAAGCCATGTCACGCCCCAGTCCCAAAATACACGGGACCAGGCCACATGGCAATAGCCAGCTAATACGTCTCTGAGGGATTATCCAATTTAATGGATCCTACGAAGCGTACTCCGCTGTTCTAAAATACTAACAAGTCCAATACTAACATCAAAATAGGTAATCTAATCTCATCCACAATACAAACAAGAAGTAATAAAATAAATACTGAAAAATAAACGCCATCCTGAAATATTATAGTACAATCCAAAATGTCTGGTGGGAACAAACCCACTACTATGACGAAATAAAAGTACTGAAAGACAGATAAAAAGAATAATGACTAGAGCATCGGCTGACTAGATAAGGATGCTCCATTCCTAGGCGGAAGGCCTACCAATGATCAAGGGAACTCTGATGGAAGCACCTCTAGCTCCTCCTTGGATGCGTACCACGTCTCATGTCCGGGTCCGTACACTGTAGGATAATATGCCTCGTCCAAATCTGGAAGGGAACCAGTCCTCAGAGGGACGTAACAAGATAAAAAAATGCATGTCATATGTAAATACAGAATAAAATAAAGGGATGTGCTAACCATCTAAGTGAATGCAATGTGAGGACAACCCTGGTACGTATGGGTAGGTGTAGGCATAATATCCACACTCCGAAGAGCGAGGTATATGTACATGTAATGTCCATTATTTCGAAGAATGAGGTATCTAAAAATATATATACGTCTGTATCGCTCCGAAGAACAAGGTATCTGAATAAAGGAAGTCATTGGATCCGTGGCTCCTCCAGATACTACGAATTAAAATGTGTGTATCCCATACGCCTACTAGTTGTCCTTTTTGCCCACTGTAGATATACAAGTCGAATACACGATGTGTATACCACGTATCTATATGCCAAGTCTCTACTAATTATATAACCCTGATTACGTACTAACCGTGATGCATGTCTCACGCACCAATAACTAGTCGGGTACGCGAACCCGCATCCCAACATGAGTTTGTTACTGTGATGCATGCAAGAGTGTCAGGTCTCAGAAGATATCAGAGTATCCTCCCAATGGGGGGTAAGTCTGCTAGTGACTAGGTCAAGTACACTACTCATCTACGCATTCGTCGACTGCACCCGAGTCAATCTCGGATGCGCACAGTTATATGAAATAAAGCAACAAGATATCATACAATATTTGCATAATTTAAATTAAATAGTAAATATGGCAAGGTGTCTTGCCTGGGTCCTCAAGCTGCGAGTGCCAATAACCTGCTCCTGAAGTCTCTCCTGAATGGTCCAGCGACCCTATACATATAATATAATATAGAAATTCGGGCATCAGTCACTAAAGTAATACACACAGAAACACTACGGTGCTCTTAGGCACTGACGCAAGGGATCACATTGGTCAACTAACAGAGTCGCGTGTGCACGCAGCTAAGACGTACACGTGTCCTATCCTCAGTTACCATGTACCTCAAGGCAACAAATTACCAAAGTCCTATTACGAAACTAATTACGTTTTGCACAGAAATACCTGTCCTAATTATCATGTTAGGGTGCACTTGATCAATGTCTAGGTTTCTAGGTCAACACGACATTCATATTAACAAATCATTTTATTAGAGTAGTTACTTGACCTTAATTACTAATTTAACAACAAACACACACGCACACACATTGCACTTGGGAATTTCTGTTACTCGTGTCCGTTCGACGATACGTTGACACTATGATACATAAAATTTTAATGAAATAGACATGCAATACCTAGTCGTGGCCGAGGGGAGGGTCTGTGCTCGTCGACAACCAGCTCTCCGGCGTGGGGCGGAGCTCCGGCTGTGCACGGGGAAGTAGCAGCGGCAGCAGCAGCCTCGACAGTAGTTGCAGCAATAGCAGCAGCGGCAGCGGCGATTGGCAGTAGATCTGGTCATGGGGAAGGCGGCAATCAGGCTGGTGGTGGTGGTTGGCAGTGCTGGTAGGTGGTGGTCAGGCGAGCTGGGGGTGATCTGGGTCGGGTTTAGGTGGATTCAGGGAATGGTGCGGGTTGGTGATGGTGATATTGTTGATGGTGATGATGGTTGATGTGGAGAGGGAGGTGGTTGTCAGGTGCAGGCGGTTAGGAGGGGTGGTTGGACGTCGACGGGGAGGGGCAGGCGGAGGAGGTGATCGGGGCCGGAGGAGAATAGGATTCGGCTAGGGTTTTATTAGGTTAGGGGAGAGAGAAACATATATATATATATATATATATATATATATATATATATATATATATATATATATATACTCCTAGGGAATTGGGCCGGCTAGGGTTTCTTGGGGCGGAGAACATATTGTCATGAAGGAGTGTAGGGTGTATATGGGCTAGGTTGGGTCTAGCTTTGGGTGAGGTTGGTCTTCACAATAATTTAATTAAAAATAATGCACAAGGTATTCTTTAATCAATTGGAAATACATGGGGTTAAAATTGGGTGGGACACAAGTGTCATGGGTGTAGCAGACTCAGAATAGATTAATGCCATAATTTGGGTTGTATGAAAGTAGGTTCGGTCTGTGTCTTAAATTTTGATTGGAACGAACAATTATGCAAGGTTGGATTATTGGGATTTAAAACTAGACGATTGCAACGAATATTGCGCGACTAAAACGAAGCACAAGATAGAGTATTTATGAGTTACACAAGGGTCAGAATGGTAGTCTGGCATGTTTAGAAAATGTGTATGAAATTTTTTTGCAGGTAATAGCTAGTGTAGTGCTCCAACTATCGAAGCTACGGTGGGGTGCACTAAGTGATAAATATTGCATAAATATATCAAACACTGTGTAATAATTCTAATTGGCTCCAGATTAACCCTAATCTCTCTATCTAAACTAAGTAAACCTAAATTTGGTCGAGGGGGTTTAGAAGTATACCCAGAGAAATGAAAAACTTGGACAACTAGAAGCAGAGAACCCGAAGATCCTGGCAGTGTACCAGGAACTACTATGCCATCATGGCATCTGCCAGAGGTCGTCGAAGAATACGAAGAAATCTACTAAGGGGTCTTCTCCTCATATCACGACTTGGACTCGCTATATTTTCCCAGAGTTGAAGAAGTCCGCTAGATTTCATGTTCGGACACCACGATCAAAATAGGAAGTGGCTGATTCTATCCAGGCGCACAAGGAACTGGATGTTGAGGGTGAAGAAGTTGAGGGATCCTCGGGGGAAGAGGATGAACCCCTTGACCAGATGAGTTTCCTTGAAGAGGAGCTCATCTACTTCTATATGGACACCCACAAGTTGTCCTCGAATGCCATGATGGTGGGATACCTGATGCTCTAGTTGCGCAACTGCGTAGTCCCTGACGGGTCTGGCACGATAGAGAGGATCAGTCGTACCCTCATTCTACCTGTTGTAAAGTTGGCCTTTGGCCACAAGTTAGCCCTTTTACCAGCCATGGTGTGCTATATCCATCGTGGCCATCGCAACTTTGTCGAGAAGGTGAAGGACCACCCAGGTAAAGTACACTTCAACAGGGTCAAGCTTCCTTACCATTACTTGATGGGGTGGCTTCTTCTGCATTACGGGTCCTTGATCAGCCCTGAGACCGACGAGGATATGGTGGCTGCCGATGCCCTTATCCGTAGGTATCGGGGGATAAAGTAGAAGTGAGATACCGTCCCCGCTGGTAGAAGAGATCTCTCCTTTATGACTAACTGGAGTTTCTTCACGTCTGAGCCAAAGTTTACTGATGACGAAAGAAACGTCAGTCACTATGATGACAGGGGGCACTCCGCAGCTTGCCTAATAGGCTCTTTTGCTGGATCCAAGCCATCCGTCCCTTCCATCTAGTGTACCAGAATAAAGCTGCCATTTTCGTGGAGCCCTATTTGCCCAACCGATTTGCTCGTTAGTTCGGCTATCCTCATCTCTTACTGGGTCACACGAGTGCATCTATTAGGTATAGTGGCAGTTTGCTCGATGAAGCCTGAGCCTGGAGTCATTATAACACTACTAGTACCCAAGTTCAGTTTTAATTGCCAACAACTGGGGTCGTACCGATAATACTATATACAACGACAAAGTATTATTGCACGATGAACGCCCTACCGGCTAACTCTGACCCAGAGAGGAGTTATATTGAAGGCACCATGTTGATGCCTCCAGTTGTAAGAGCGTGTAGGACGCACAAGAAGGGCAAAGGAGTTGCTAGGTCTCTGATCGTTGAGCTAGATCCTTCGACCGGGGAGGAAGCAATGTCTCCTTCTGATGATCCCCACCCTTCTAAGCCCAATTCAAAGGTCGATACACATCATGCTCTCTACTCTAAGAAGGCGAAGACGAATGTGGTTCTAGAGACGAAACATGCGGAGAAGTCAAAGTCTCTTGTGAAGGGGACTATGAGAAAAGAGGTAGGGCCCCATGCACTAGTGGTTTCTGAAGCAGAGCCCACTTTAGATGCTATGGCGGTATCCGTAAACTCTCTTAGTTTGATTCTGCCAGGTCCTCTATATAAATATCTCGGTTCTGGTCTATTTGAAAATTTATAGACACATGAGAGAAGGGACCTTCCCTGACTAAACGTTGCTTCGGTGGTTTCTTAGGCCGAACCGGAAGATGAGACCTCCACGGAGTCCGATGCGGGTGCTTCGAAACCAGTTCCTGAGGACTCAGGAGCTTAGGGCTCAGATACAACTTTAATAGACCATCCTTATACCCCCTTGGAGCACATATCCGTAGATGACATAGATGCCATGGGGAAGTCTATGACAACGCTGGACAAGCCGCTACATAAATCATCTCCCTTGGGTATGTTATTTTGCAACTTCTCAAGAGGTAAAATTTTAGACTTCATCTTTTAATTCTCTGGGTGAAGTTAATTACCTATTATTTTTGTTCTGCAGACCCCGCCTCTCCCTTTAGGACCATGGACATGGCTTCCAAGGAGGGAGTCATGGAAGAAGGGGGCAGTAAGCTTGTTAGGAAGATGCTTAAGTCTCTCCCTATCTCTAGTTAAGGACTCCTGTAGTGCCCCCTACGGAGGCTGTGGAGGAGGAGGTTTCTACCGTTGTCGGTTCTTCTGGTGCTGTGGATGCTCCCCCAACTATTGCTGCTGGGAGCTCTGCGACTGAAGCCTCTGTAGATAGCGGGGTGTTAAACTTTCGTGGGGAGTCCGTTCCCTATGTTCCTGGTTTCGTGATAGCTGGGTCATTTTCCGAGGCTACCCTAATGCAGTCTGGGATTGGTACACAAGTGGAAGCCGAAGCAGTGGGGCACTCCGGTACTCCTGTCCCAAGTCTCGGTATTATCCCACTATCCTTTGCTCAGCTACCGGGTATCCAGACGTTTTATGCGTCCTTGAAGGATTGGATTGCAAGCAGGACTGGCGGTCTCTCCTTTGCTGCTACTTCGCCTTCAAGGCCTTCTAGGTCGTCGAGCATCATTGCGCAACCCGTTGCCCCTGTGGCTTCTTCCTCCATCCAGCCGCCTCTGACTCCGGCTACGCTAGAAGAGAATAACGAAAATGCCAGACTCTCCATTCGGACCTTCCATATATTCTTGAAGCAAGGGGTCGAGGGCGTGCTAGAGCACAAAAAATCCTTTGTGTGTGCAAAGCATTTTGCCAAGGGCCAGGTTTATTCTCTGACGGGTCTCCCCGGTTTTGAACAGATAGCTGACCTCCTGGGCTAGAATTTGGTAGAGGTAGAGCGATGCCTGATGGAGTTGCGACAATATCAGCAGACAGATATGGGAATGATAATATTCCACGAATATCATGAGTTCTCGAAGAAGGTAGTGACGAATAAGGCCTTCTTTGCTTCATCTATGGAGTGTTTGTAGCATGATCTCTGAAATTTGCAAGAGAGGCGCGATTGGCTGGGTGATCTCAGAGAAGTGTGCCTCTCCCGACAAAACTGGCTGACTGAGAATATTAGAAAGCTCCAGGTCGAGCTTGATGCACTAGGGATTAGGCTGCAGGAGGTCCAGCAGGAAGATGAGGCTATCTGCACCGAGGTGAGCCAAGTAGCACAGAACACGGATGGCATTGAGGTTATGGTACAAAATATAGAGGACAGACATGAGTCCTATGCTCGTTACGAGGATCCCGATGTTATGGCCATGAAGGTTGAGCGTCGGGCCAAGGTGGGTCTGGATGGCCATATCGCCCGTCTCCATGAGCGGATAACAGAGTTATGCTCTGACCAACAGCACCAGTAGCTCTTCATTTGCCTTTTTTTAATACCTCTTTTTGTGCCTTTTGTTTTGGCTTTTAGTTTTCCTCAGATGTAGTTTGCTTTTAGTTTTCTTAGGCGAAAGAAATAAAAGCTATTCCTGTTTATTGTAATTGTTTGTGTGAACTTTGGATATCGTACCAGAAGTAATATGGACATAGTATAATATCTTATTTTGTTTATGGACGTCCCACTGAAGGAATTTGGTAGACCTATTACTTCTTGCACACGAGAGTGCAAGTAATAAATTTAAAATAAAACCCTATCAGACGTAATATGGACGTGATAGGTTTTGTAGACCCATTACTTCTTGCGCATCTAAGTACAAGTAATGGGTTTGAGAAAAGCCCTACCAGAGGTAATATGGATGTGGAAGACTTTGTGGACTTAACACCGCTGGCATATTTAGAGTTAAGTACAGGTGATAAGTTGAGATGACAACCGATATCAGAGGTAATATGGACGTGATAATCGATAGACGTACCCAAAAAATTTGTGGACGAAAAAGAAAATGAGCCAGAGGTAATATAGACGAGGTTGTTTTCTTTGGATGGGGAACATAAGTAGCTCATAGTTCAGAGGTAATATAGACGTGAACTGTTTGCTTCACACTGGGGGATCTTTGGTGGACTTATTACTTTTTGTGCATGAGAGTGCAAGTAATAAGTTTGAGACAAAACCCTATCAGAGGTGATATGGACGTGATAGGTTTATGGACCCATTACTTCTTACACACCTGAGTACAAGTAATAGGTTTGAGACAAGCCCCGCTAGAGGTAATATTGACCTCGCAGGTTTTATGGACTTAACACCGCTCGCGTACTTAGAGTTAAGTACGGGTGATAAGTTAAGATGATAAGCGATATCGGAGATAATATGGACGTGATAATCGATAGCCAAACCCGGAAGGTTTGCTCAGAGGTAATATGGACAACGCAAAATTGGCCAGGGAGAAATGTTAGGACAATTGGTTAGAGGTAATATAAACGTGAACTAATGGTCGGGAAACTCATTGAGGAGTGGTTTACTGAGTATGGTCTATCTGGGAATATAGATAGACCTGAGGATTACTCCGTTGGGGAGATTATTAGGTCGATAGCTCAGAGGTAATCTGAACATGGCTAGCATCTAATATATTAGTTTTTTTAATGGTCCCTGCGGGAGTGTGCAGGTGGACCTGAGGACTGCTCCGCTAGAGAGATTTTGGGGATTCATTATCCGTTGCTTATCCAAGGCTCCTGAATACCGGTAATGGCTTATTAAGGAAGGATAATGTCGTGCGTGAGTACTTATTGGGGATGAAAAATAAAAGGTAGGACTCATATACATCTTTGTTGTCTTTGATAGGGATAAGTACAAGCCTATACTTAGACATAGTACTTTTTTAGGAACTTGCCGTTGATGGGCATCATGAGCAAGTCACCATTAGGTTTTGCCAGTCGGTAGGCGCCGTTGGAGAATACAGATTCTACGACGAATGGCCTTCCCATTTGGGTTAGAACTTGTCGACCGTCTTGTGGGTCATAGCCATCGACCTTCTCACTGTCATGATGAGGTCACCCACTTAGTAAGTCCTCTTCTTGACCTGTTTGTTGAAGGTTCCTGAAAAGCGCACTTGGTACAGCTCAATGCGCTGTTAAGCTAAGAGTTGCTTCTCATCGAGTGCTTTTAACTCTTATAGGAGTCGGCGGTGATTGTCGTCGATGGTTAGCCGGTTTGAGAGAGCCACTCCGAGAGAGGGAATTTGGACCTCGAGGGGAAGGACCGCTTCGCTCCTGTAAACCAAGGAGAATGGTGTGCTACCAGTTGGCGTCCGGACCACTGTTCGATAAGTCCATAGACATTCACCCATCTTCTCATTTCAGTCGTGCTTGTTGGATAACACAAACTTTTTGAGTAGCTTTAAGATGGTCTTGTTAAATATTTTCGCCAGACTATTTGTTGCTGGTTTGTAGGCCGTGGAGATTATATTTTGAATTTAATTTTTGTTGCAAAATCGGTAGAAAGAGTAACTTACGAATTATGGACCATTGTCATGGATGATCCTTTGTAGGAAGCAAAAGAGGTATTTGACGTGATACTTGTCGAAGCTGATCATGTTTGATGTTTTGACTTTAGCGAGTGGTATGGCTTCCGTCTACTTGGAGAAGTAGTCGGTAATAGCAAGGATAAACCGATGTTCCTTAGACGAATGTGGACTAATTGGTCCTATGATATCCATGCCCTAGGCTTCGAATGGCCAAGACGCAACGGTCGGGTATAGGAACTCCGAGGGATGGTGGATGAAGTCCGCACAAATTTGGCACGCTCGATACTTTCTCGCATAGTCAACATCATCTTCTACCATTGTCGGTCAATAGTAACCCATTCTTCGGAGACAGTTCTGTAGCTTGGGTCTGGGTTGATAGGCACCGTATACCCCATCATGAGCCTCGCGGAGGGCCTTCTTCACTTCTGTATTCGATAGGCATCGTATCAGAAGATCGTCGTAGGAACGACGATATAATATTTTTGCAGCCGTATCGTAATAGAATCAGAGGAAATGTCTTCTGATGGAAGTGACTTCCTTTGGGTTCTCAGAAAAAATTCTATAGACTCAGTAGTCGATGAATGGGAGTCTCCAGTTTTGGGAGTCGGCGCTTGTCTCTATTGAGTAGCTCAAGCACAGACAGAGGTTATTCTTCAGGCAGACCACCTCCTTACCGACCACGGCGATCAGTTCATGAGTATTGGTTGGAACAACTGAAGAGGCTGCGATGTCAGCCAGGGTGCCACCCTCGATATTTTACATTCAAGGGATGTGCTCTATGAAAACCCCTCAAAGGTGGAGATAATATCAAGCGCGACTTGGTGGTAGGGAATCAAGTCTTCATTCTGGACTTCATACTCGCCTCGGACTTGATTGACTATCAACTTGGAATCGTCGTAGGTTTTCAAGTAGTCTACTTCCACTTGTTTAGCGAGTTGGAGCTCGATAATGAGGGTGTTATACTCTACCATATTGTTGGAGCATGGCTCTATGAGGGAGTAAGTGCGGTTGATGACCAGTTCATGTGGAGAAATTAGTACTATCCCGACGCCAGCGACAATATCGCCTTTAGGCCATGTTCTTGAAGCACTGTTGAAGAATATTTGCCAAACGACCTCTACACTTGTGGTCATGTTCGAGTTCGCTACTTCGTCTGTGATCTCCTCGTAGAGCTTTAAGGTTTTTGTTACAGGGTAGGATGCAAGAAAATCTGTCAATGATTGGCCTTTTACAGGGTAGGCTGTAAGAAAATCTGTCAATGATTGGCCCATCATTCATGTGGCTAGGAGAGAGCTGAGCGCTCCAGGTTTAGTCATAAGAACCCTGAGCAGATTAACTCATGAGATCACATGGATGGTTTGGCCTGCCACGTAATATCGAGTCTTTTGAATGGCGACGACCAGAGCGAGGCACTCCTTCTCAATGGGGTTGTACCTGTGCTATGCGCCAGCCATCATTCTGCTGAGATAATAGATGGCCTGTTCATGACCTGCATCGCTTGTCTGGGCTAGCAGATCCCCGAGGGAGTGATCCATTGCCCTTACATATTGTAAAAAGGGTCTTCCCATAATAGGGTCCACCAATACTGGAGGATTCATGATATACTCCTTGATATAGTCGAAGGCGTTGGCATTCTTTATTCCAAACAAAGGAGAATCCCTTCTTCATAAGCTGAGTGAACGGCTGATAATTTTCAGAGAGGTTTGATATGAACCTCCTGATGTATGCCAGTCTTCCTTGAAGGCCACGAAGTTCTCCGAGGTTCTTCGGTGAACGTATTTTAAGGATTATTTTAGTCTTGTTAGGGTCTACGTGGATACCCTTCGAAGTTATGATAAAACCTAGAAACATGCAGCTGAAGACTCCTAGAAAGGTTTTATTGAGATTTATCTTAAATTGGTGCGCATGCATGAGGTCGAACACAGTCTTCAAGTCCCGGAGGTGATCATCTTTGGATAAAATCTTGACGGCGATGTCATTAACACAACACTCTACCGTCTTGCATAGATGTTCATGGTAGATGGTGCTTATAACTCGTTGGTATGTAGCACCGACGTTCTTTAGATTGAACTACATGACTGTGTAGCAGTATACTCATATCGGCATTCAGAATGATGTGTGCTTCTCGTCATCAAAAAATATCTTGGTTTGATTGTATCCTGAGAACCCATCTATGAAAGATATGCACTCGAAGCCACAAGTGTTTTCGATCATTATATCTGTGATAAAAAAAGGGAAACTCGTCCTTAGGGCATGCCGCGTTTAGATTACGGAAGTCAATGCAGATCCGGATCTTCTCGTTCATTTTTACGACGGGTACGCTGTTGGTTACCCAATCTGGATATTGTTCTTCATGGACGAATCCAATAGCTATCAGTTTGATGACTTCAGCTTTGATGGCATTCATGATGATCGGCCAGAACCACCGTTTCTGTTGCTTGACTGGCTTACCGTTTGACAAGTTGAGTTTGTAGACCGTAATTTTGGGGTCCAGTCCCGGCATGTCTTTGTAACCCCAAGAAAAGACATCGATGTATTCCCTAATGAGCTGTAGCAGGGATTCTCAATCCTTATTAGATAGACTCTTACTGATAAAGATAGGTTTAGGAGAGAATTTATCGCCCAGATCGATTTATACGACTTCATCCTCAGTAAGAGGTTCTTGTTGTTCGAACCATATCTCTCATTGTGCGTCTAGGCGTTGGGCCCACAGTTCTACTTCAAAGAGTTCAGGTAGATCCTCGTCGTCTTCCTCAGTGTCAGCTGACACCATGTTGGCAGACTATTTGTTTGAGCATCTCTTCGATAATGGTGTCGGAGTCCTAAGAGGAAGATTCTGAAGAGTGAGAGTGTAACTCATCTTTTTTGTTCGAGCCTTCGGGGGTTGTGGGAGGCATGATGTAACCTAAGTCATGCTTGATCTTATGGTAGTAATCCTCAAGCTTGCCTGCAGGACCCTGCAAACGTAGAGGTAGCCGTCGGCCTTGGTCGTAGTTCAAGCCCTAGCGGCTTTCAAATCATATTCTATCTTCTAGATAAGGTGCTTGGCTCGAGAGTTGTACCTATAAAGTAAAATTTTGTCGGTATCTAGTTCTTGCTCCAGTTCCTCTGAGTCGAAGGATTAAGGACTTTCCACTCTGCCGAATATGATGCGTTTATCTCCCATCTTTCTTGCTAGAACTATGAATTAGGAGTTTTGACTGGGAAGAATTTGGTTTGTTACATAGGTGGTAGTCACCTGTATATGTAGGTGTAGGCCCAGACCATGCTCAAGGGAATATAGCGTACTGAGATGTGTAACATCCGAGTAGTTCAAAGATAGTCCTTTATTAATAAAATAAGGTATCTCGTCTTCCAAAATTATATCATTGAGAGAAGGGATGTTAGTATGAGCAGCTACGTACTCCTCTAGTACGAGCGACAAATTTGCAGGTCTCCTGCGCAACTTTACCACTAGAGGTTCGAAAGTCGTAGTAGGTGCTAGATATTCCTTTGGTGGTCGACTCAGTCTATGAAGGCGAACGACCAGAGGCTCAGGTGATTTTTTGTGTTGTTTCACCCTGAGGGGAGGAGCTGTGTCAGAACGCATTCTTTGAGATGGACTCTTAAGGGATCATCCTATGTTGTCCCAGTATCTGACTCATCATCGGCATTATTGCCACATTTATCTTGGTGGATTTGCATGTAGAGGATTGAGTCAGAGTAGTAGACCTCGGCCCCTTTAAATGGATCAACGTAGACAAATTCTGTCTTGACGATACTGTGATCGTCCACGTACTTCAAGCACTGGTACAAGGTTGACAGTACGATCATATACTGATGTATCCATGGACGTTCCAACAAGATGTTGTAGGATACGTCTATGTCTATGACGTAGAAGGTGACCTATGTTTTTATGTCGCTGATCTGACATTTCAAACGAATCTTGCCCAGAGGGTAGCTCCTTCCAGCATTGAATCCATTGATGGCAGTATTGGTCATTGTCAGGCGATGCATCGGGATACCTAGAGTCTGAAGCAGACTTCGCAGGATGATAATAATTAACGAGCCGGGGTCAATGTGCATCCGGTCCACTTTGATGGCATTAATGTACCCTGTATAATAAAGAGGATGATCGTGCCAATTATTCTTTAAAATTATATCTTGTTGCGAGAACGTGATATTGGGTATCGCCCCCACCACATTATTGCAGTGGGGGCATGCAGCAGGATCCTCAGCTGGCGACTTGACCTGCGCCAAGTAGGTGTTGGCATTCTGTAATGCCTCACTCATAGCAACCCGAGTGTCTTTGAAGAGTCGAAGAAGATCGAATAGTGATAAATTCGCTGGAGTATTAGCCAGTTGTGCCAAGATGTCGAAGTTGTAGGGCTTCTCCAGCCCCTGAGTAGTATTTTTGCGCAACGGTATGTTGAAGCGAGTTTCTTTCTGCTTGGACTTGTCCGTTGTTGGAGGCTGGGATGGGCCCAAATCGGATGTGGCGATTGGGAGCACACCATCGTCGGGGATATCGTACTCTCGTTGGTACACCAGTCCTGACCTCGTTGTTCCTGCTATAGCTTCTTCGGAAGGGATAAAAACCGTGTAGCAAAACTTGGATTTCTTGTCCTAGGACTTGGAGGCAGAAGGTGTTGTCTGCTACATCAAGTCTGGAGCATGATCGGAATGGACCCACATGACCTCCCCCCATGATGTGTTGAGAGGTATCATCCCGACTGTTTGGTCAAGAGTTGGTAGGAGATTGACAACCTCCATTGTTGCCCAAGGGATTGGTATTACTCCGTCTTAGGCTTCTGTCGCCAGGAAGTTACCGAATTGGAGAGATACCATGTATGTGGAAACTGTCTTGTCATCGAAGTCCATAGTGAGGGTCTTGGTGTCAACCAGCCGTTATATGTACCACTTTAGTGTGTAGCATTCCCACATCGCATGATAGACGTAATGAAAGTAGTTGCAGTACTTCAGATTATTCACCTCGGCTGCCTCAATAGGGAATTTAACGTTGGGGAGCCGAAGCTTATTTTCCTGCATCAATACGTCAAATATTTCCATGACATCATCGTCTTTGATGGAATAGGTTTCCTTCAATTTTGGAGCCTCTGTGGGTTTTCTTACGGGCTTTTTGGCTATATTGGCGACTAGAGCATGCTTCCCCTTGCCCTCTCAAGCGTTATTATCGCTGTTGTTGTTGTTATAAGGGCACTTTCTCCTATCATCAGCGACAGGGATCTGTATTCCCAAAAGGCGGGCATCCTTCACCTTCTTTTCAGCACCGGCGACATTTATGATGAACGCCATCCAGTCTTTAAACTGAGAGTCACCCATCTAGAGCTTGATTGTGGGAAGGAGATTCCTCCGATAGGTGTCCATCAGCGTGGACTCAGTGTTACCGGGGGATAAATTCAATGCTGCTTGCCTGTACCGCTCGATGTATTCCCGTACAGACTCTTTCTCCCCTTGTATGATGTCCATTAATGAGGACATCATCATGTCATTTCCCCTATCATAGAATCGAGCAAGGAAAAGGCCTTTGAGGTCGTCAAATGACAAAATGTAGTTGTCCTGGAGGCTGTAGAACCAATCGAAGGCTATACCAAATAATGCCCCAACAAAGAGCTTGGTTAAGAGGGCATCGTTATGAAGCAGATGCCCCATTCCCGTCACAAAGTAACTCATGAATTGATGGGGTGATATCTTCCCATCAACCAGAGTGAAGTTGAAGGGCTTGTACTTAGGCAGATACGGTATGTCTCTCCACTCGAGCAGTTGTCGTATCCTAAGCTTGCGCAGTGAGTCCTGATTGCCCATAGAGTCTAGGCGGGCTCGGAGTTCTCGTAGCCCCGTATTTCTTCCCGAGATTTATTGACTGCGGAAGGAGCAGACGATCCGGGTAGGGGATCGTTACCGCCAGCGGGTGGAGTGGTTGTATTAGAATCCCCGTTGGTCCCGGGGTCCAGGCTTGCTTGACCAAAGTCCCTCGCTGGTTGGGGGCCATATTTGCCTTGATTTCCAGTATTGTCTAGGTCAAGGATTGCATTGATGCGCTCATGGTTTACATCATGGCCTCAACGGTTTTGAGGCGTTATCGATCGTTAGAGCCATCGTGATCGTCCCCTGCCATGTATGTTGTTCTCACATAGGAAAAAATTGATGGGAAAGTGGATGTCACACTTTCTACCACAGACTCTTGTCGGGAATGATCCAGGAAAGTTGGTATTTCTGCATCATCTTCAGACACGGAGGGAATACTACCCCCAGCGTCGGAAGCTGCGTCCACTCGACGAGGGTGGCTACCCCCAGGGACCTCAGCATCTGTTCCATGGGAATCATCATCTTCAAGTAACGCCAGATTGTCATAGAGCTCCGGGGGATTATAACTCCTAGCTTGCGTAGCCACCTGGGGTCCTGAGAAAGAACTACCCCCAGTGGCTAACAGCTTCTCCTTTGAGCGGGTGTCCAAGAAAATACCTTCCGCGGGTTCCATTGCCTGTCCCCCTTGGGCCTGCCTCCTTGACCTACTGGCCGAGAGCAATGGAATGGAGGTGTTGGACCTCTGACTTCCCCTTATGGAGGAGGCCTTCCAATCAGAATAATATGAGGCAAAGGGCAGCTTCTCTTCCTCTGGTGCTTGCACCCGTTCTCCGGGTTGCAGTCGGGTGGGTGCCTTTGGTTGTAGCCACTGGAATATCGACTGCCTTTTTGTAGGTAATGCTATATTGTTACAGCAGCAGTTGATGATAATGTTGGCACAATGATGCCCTGGAGAGGACACTTCGTATGCCAAAGTTGTTTTCCTCGCTTTGCACTTGTGATTGATCATGTTGTGCAAGTCAAGCTAGGGCTGACTCACCTTTGTGCCCTTCTTATAGGCCCGGATAGACCGAGCACATGGGAGCGTAGGTATTGATTATTCTTCCTGACCTGGGGTTCGTACAAGAACTTTCCCAAGTTACCGACAAAAGACTCTTTAGACCTACCCTTCTCGATTTCCACTACGGGCTAGACGCATGGGCCAGTTTTGTATGAATTTTTGTCAGGGGCATGCATAGTAAGCGGCGCCTGCTGACGGTCGATCGAATGAGCAATTGATTGAGCTTGGCGAGCTCGTATTTCCCTAGACATCTTCGTCTTAGCACATGCCGGTGCGTAGTATGAAGAGTCCAAGTTTACATCTTCCCCTTTTTCAGCAAGGCACATTGAGCCAGCACTGTATAAAATTCGGTCGAAGACGAAACTTCTGTGGCTGTCCTGGCCGCATGAGGCCATTTTTCTATAGCTATCGACCAGTGCCGCTTGTGGAATTTTTCCTATGGCTATCGACTTATGCGACTTCTGCTGTAGCCACATAGAACATGTCTCAGCACTTGAACTTCTAGCATCATAGTATTTTCCTTTGCCAGAGTTTGGGCGTTGAGAACATTTCTTCACAGCCCTGACTGCCGAATGGACAGGGTTAGTCTGGGTGGACGCATGGTATGTATCTTCAGCAACAGAGAGAGAAGAAGGGAGCGCATGCTCCACAGTTGGATGAGTCACAACGGCCTTTGCTACCCACGTCCTGCGGGCCTTCTTAGGCTTTGCTAGCCTTAAAAAAGGACTCGCGCTGTCCCCGAAGAGCATTTCCTCGAACGCTTATTGGTCGAAGCACACCACCAGCATCCTCTGGGTGGATCCAAGTTTGGCCACGTCAGACTGTGTTATTGTCTTCTCATCAGAGGATAAGGTAGTCCCCAGCAGTGTGACGATGGAGATCGAGTACTACGGTGGCTCCTTTACTTCGTTGACAGTATAAAAAGGGAATGAGGATGCTCTATTATCTTCTCTCTCCTGAGCTTGTGTGCACGTACGTATATTCACTTTTGTATGGTCTCTGAAGCAGAAAAACTAGCCCTTTGGAATGTCCAAGTTTCTCCTATTTATAGCCATCATGCTAATGGGCTATAGGTGTCACATATGCTTTTGTTTGGTAGCCGCAGGAAGCTCCTTCAACAAAATACGGTTGCAACTGTAGCCGCATGTCATGGGAAGGCTGCCACACAGCTTCGGTTGTGATATGCTGTTAATGAGATCTCGGGGTTGTTTTCAACCTATTGTGTGTGTGACTTGGTCAGCTGGACATGCAGTTAGCACTGACTATGCCAAAAATCTTCTTCAGTTGGAACAGAAAGATCTTGTAAGTCGAGAGTTGCATAATGTCATGGACGCATAGTGTGTGGCCGCATATGTGCCCTCGTTTGGCCTTGGTCGGATGGACACTCTGGCCGCATGGCATTGTTGTCGCATACGTGCTCTAGTTTGGCCTTGGTCGAATGGACACTCTGGCCGCATGGCTTTATGGCCGCATACGTGCTCTCATTTATCCTTGGTCGGGTGGACACTATATCCGTATAATGGCGAGGCCGCATTGGTATGCAGTCGCATATGAGTGAACACGTGGTGTGTCACGTCTGACTAGGCCATCAATGAGTTGATGTAACTTTTTGTCTTTTTCTTAGTCGCCATCTTCACGAGTCCCGAAGCATCCCAGTGTGATGAGTGATGTGTCAAAGAGTTTGACAGACATCAAATATTGTGTTAGGGGTGTCTTATGCGACTCCATGCTCTTTAGTCGTTCAGGCTGCATGTGACTACTCTGCGGCTAGGCTGATCCGGCCGTATGTGACTCCTCTGCGGCTAGGTTGTTCAGGCCGCATGTAGCTCCTCTGCGTCCTGTTTTCGTTCTTTTGAGGGGGCATAAACTTTATGTGGCCTGTATGATTTTTCATGCTTCTATAACCATGCTACGATAAAATATAGGTGCGATGATGAATCGCGCCTTCTTGCCCCACAAAATGATACTTGCCCCGTTCTATCAAATTATCCATAACCGTTCTCAAATTATAGTGTCTTGACCCGCACCTGAAAAATGGGTCAAAGAAATAAGAGCCTTTATCTCCCAGTTTAGGCCCTCTCTAAAGCGACTCGCCTGGATCTTCGTGTCACACACCATATACCCGACATATCTGCTAAATATGTCGAACTCCGCAGCATACTCCTCAACTGACATACTCCTATGCTGGAGGTTCTGAAACTATCGCTCCATGTCGAGTCTCTCCGTAGGTGGGAAGAACTTTTTCTTGAATAAATCCTTAAAGCCTTCCTATGTCAACCCTAGATCTGTTATCTGTGTCAACCCTAGATCTGTTATCTGTGGTTCATTCTGGAACCAGGTGTGGGCTATGTATAACATATGCAATCCAGTCGCCTCTACCTTCAAATCCTCTGTGAGGCGGGATAGCCGCATGAAACACTCGATGTCCTCGAGCCAGTCATCAGCATAAATAATGCCCTTCGTCCCCTTGAAGACTCGGGGATCTAGCTTCTTGAAGTCCTGAATGTTTCCCGATTTGAGCTGAGCAACCTGTGGCTGGGGTGACGCCTTCTTCTCCACTACAGTTAATGCAACCTGGTGGGCATTCTTAATGCCCTTATGCAGAACATTCGCCTGTCTCTGCTGTGCTTCCATCTTCTCTCGGAATAAGGCGAACATCTGTGCCCCGTCAGCTGGCACGGGTAGTGGAGGTAGAAGACCCTCCGATACAGCTAGAACAACCCTCTGAGCTGCTGGAGAAGGAGGAAGACCATCATATATGAAATAAGGCGAACATCTATGCCCCATCAGCTAGCACGGGTGGAGAAGGAGGAAGACCCTCTAATACTGATGGAACTGCTCTCCGAGCTGCTGGAGGAGAAGGAGGAAGACCCTACGCAACGGCCTTATCTCCTAGAATAATGCGAATATCTGTGCCCCGTCAGCTGGCACAGGTGGTGGAGGTGGAAGACTATCACTCCCCGTTCCCAATATAGGTATTAGGAGCGTATTATTTTTTGCTGCATGTTTATTTTATTGCATGACTAGACCCATTCTTTGGTGGAGAATTAGTTCGGTTTATTTTGAGGTTAGGGCTTGGTCATGACTTGAACCTTGGGTCAAATAAACCCAAACCCTCCATGTATATAAACTAAATATCTCTTTCTCTCTCTCTCTCTCTCTCTCTCTCTCTCTCTCTCTCTCTCTTCATTCATTCTTTTCTTTCTCTCTCTTAGGTTTCTTTCTCCCTCTTTAGGCAAGTACATCTTGCATGAGAAATGGAGAAACCTCCATACTATTAATCTATTATGTTTATTATGTGATTTTAAGCAAGTTTAGAACTTGGTATTTTCGAATTTGGTAGATGGAATGTTGTAGATCTAAATTTTTATGAGAGTGGGTATTCTTGAGTTTTTCTTGGTTTTGATCTTCAAAAGCTTCTTGTTTCAAAAACTATATATTCTATGTGATGTAGCACTTTACTTTGAGCATTTTAGCTTTTAAACCACTTGATTTGGAGTTGAGATGAGGATTTCATGGCAGAACAAGTTTTTTGGGTTCTTGGAGTTTTTCTATGGCCGAACTTGTTGTTATGGGACGATGGAGTACCATGCGGCCCAGCAACATGCGCCTCCTCCAACATGCACCCATCTTCTTGGACGCATGTCTTCTTTGTGCATGCTTTCAAAAAGTTGGACGTATAGTACCTTGAACGCATGGAAATTCACTAAGGCCTAACTCCATGCGCCCAAAGTCCATGCAATATTTAAAACTAAGGGATAATCATTAGGTCATAATCTACAAGAATAACTTAAACTGTCAAGTTCTAACTACCAAGCATAGAAATTCAAAATTTTAAAATTACAACTATAATCCTAGCAAGCTATATATCCTAACATAGAATAAAATCAATTGGTCTATAATCAGAGGTGTCAGGTGGCACGAGTTGAAAGATGAAGAAAAGAAGGACATAATTATAGTTGTCGCACAATTAGCGAGAGCTAAGGGTTCAGAGGAACAAGTCATAAAGCTAAATAGAAAGACTAGATAGTGTCATGGTTTCCTAAGGAAGGGTGGTATGCTAATCTCTGTGTTTGAGGTATGATCAAGGAAAATATTATATTTATTCCTCTTGGCTTCCTAAGGTACTGTCTGCTTAATAATAAGACAAGGAGCTAGATTTATAGTTCTATAATACTATCTCACTATAAAGGTTAGGTTTAGTCCTAAGGTTTAACCTTGGATTTCTAGTGGTTCCTCAATACTAGGTCAAACACTATGATCAAATTTTAAACTAATCCTAATAATGTTTATACTACTCTCAAGTCTTCATAAATACATTAAGGGTAATGGTAAACCAATATATAGATAAGGAATTCTAGGGTTCACTAGATATTCTAAACTTAGTGGTGTGTCAACACTCAAGTTGTACTCTTAATAGGAAGGTTACCCTACTTATCATCTAACAACAGGGACTTCTATATTCTAGGAGGGGGCTATACTCAAGGAATTATCAGGGAAGCACATGAATCAAGCATGATGCAATAGTTTAAATAGGACAGATTGAAAGGAATGTGAATTATAGTCAATAGTGGATGAGATCCTATACTCTATTCCTAGGTGCAGGCTTGCTTGGTACATTAACATAACCAAGACAATATACTCTCGACCTGCATGGGCCACCATAAAAATATGTCACACCCCAGTCCCAAAATACGTAGGACTAGGACACGTAAGCATGCCAGCCGCATGGATATGGCAACTCCAATATATGGAAACCAAAATCCATACGTACACTGTAATATGAATATTAAATCCACAAGTGGTATAAATTATCATAAGTCATAGGGTATAATCTAAATCCATAGGGTATAATCTAAATCTCATCCACGAAAATCAAATATAAATAAATAACCAATATCTATGAAACTAGATCTCAATAAGAAGTATCTAAGGATGATAGTTGGGTGGAAACAAATCTACTACCAACTCGAATGTAAAAGTAAATACAATATAAGTACAACACAACAAACACAAAATAAGAATATCAACTAACGACCACGGGGCTCGAAGAGAAGACATCCTCGAAACATATGTAACCAGTCCGGATCTGCGCTCCTGCGAATACTCATGAACAACTACACCTGGAAGGGGCCAGGTCCTCAAAGGGACATAACAAGATACATAAAAGCATGCCAATAAAGTACTAAAATAAATATCCAATGGGTCGCCTAACCGTCTAAGTGAATGCAGTTTGAGAACAACTTTATAACAAGTGGGCTATCTGGCTAAAAATGGGATTGGCATGACTCTCTCAGAGAATCAGGGGCCTCAAAGCATGTCGTCTTTTGAACGGCAGAGGCCGCCAATTATATAGGGGTCATCACCGCCCGTATCTCCAGCGAAGCTTCCGGGTTACAATAAGGAAAGTGCAAAGGAGCCCAAATGCGGTACTTGTTGTTCCCCCCACCCCATGCTCTAAGCATGTCACATCCATGACACAATTTGTTCATAGCCTATTTTTAGTACCCTAGCCCAATCCTGTAACCAAACAAGGACAAGGATTGGACTACCGTACTACAATAGACTATGTCCATGGACCTCTAATAACTGTTAAGTCTTCTAGCATAAAAAGTTTCTATCAGCAGTCATCCCTAACGCACGGCCCATACGTACAGGAGGCCAGACCTGTCACGCAGTCCGTGATCTATATGAGACTCACACTCGTGTAACAACTGTGTCACGACCAATGAAACCTAATGATGCTACATAATAATGGGGCAGTCTCATAAACAAGGTTAATGCATATACATAATAAAAACATATCGCGACGACACCGTCGCGCGTATTTTATATAACAGTTAAAATATATGAACTAAAGACAGAAAATAAAGATGCATGCAACATATGGAATATGAATAACAGTACAATGGCAAGGTATACTTACCTGGCAAGAAGCTGCAAAATATAACGTCCAGATGTCAAACACCAAGAGTCAGAAACTATAGCCTCAGAATGAACGTCTCCGGATGCTGAAATAGACATCATCAACATTCCCAGAATAAGCGAAATAGCTAGAAATCACTTCCCTTTCGTCCAATTTGGACACAGGGGCAAAACGGTAATTTCGGATCAAAGTGGGGTCCACATGTGGCCCACTTTGCACCGAAAAGTGTGCCAGGGGTAACGGTCTCTAAATGGGACAAATTATAGGTCAAACAAACTCTAAATGTCAGCACGAACTCAACGGTATATCCAAATATGGATTCTGGTGAGTCGAACACAATTTTGCCCAAAAAGTCAACCGTGGGGCCCGCCAATTGGTGACTTGGTCAACTATCTCAGAATTGCGTGAAATTTGGGTCACAGGACCAGCGCGTTACCATGAGTCCAGTGGCGCAAGTTTCTTCGTATTCTGACGAGCGTGCACAAAATGCGCAGGGTTTTTGCAAAAGTTGCGACACAGGAAAACTTCGCGGATACGGGCTGATTTTGACGCGCACACGCATCCAAATCAGTTTCTATGAAAGCCCACACGTCTGGTTATATCGCACACACCTTTTGGTACACTCGGTACGCGACGGGGTGGTCCCGTTTGGCGGGGCGTGCTCCGTATCGCAATTTTTGGAAATCTAAAAAAAGTATGTTTTTAGGATTTTTTTTATCTAATTTATTTCTACACAAAGCAATTAATAAATTAATGTATTTAACAGAAATTAAACTATGTCAAGTGGTCTCCGCATACCAAAAAGAAAAATTGAATTCGGATCTCTGTGGTGGGAGATACGAATCCGGGAACATAGGTAGTTACCGCAATTTTCTGCGATACCCAAAAGTTGTCAATTTTCGTCAACTTGGGCGCTGTTTTCGCCTAGGTTTATGCGCTGTTCGTGTCACACCCCAGTCCCAAAATATCGAGAGACTAGACACGTGTCAATGGCCAGCAGCACACACTGATGGGCAAATCCAATTTAATGGACCATCAGGATGTACTTAAGCTGTAGTACAACAATAAAGGTTTAATATACTAATATCATCCACAGAAATGAATACATCAATATCAGAAACATAGTGCAATATCAAATATCAATAAACATAACTCGGAGAACAACCCGATAATGAGTCTGATACAATAGTAAAAAAATAAGATAACAACTGCATATACTGAGTATGGATAAGACATATACTCAGGAGAAATCCTCGGCGATCACCTCGTCTTCTGGATCTGGTACTGCTCCAGTGCCTGCTACTGTTCCTGCTTTTGCTAATGCTCATGTCCCGTATACCTCGAGGTAGATCTCGTCTGCTAATCCTAGGGACATAATCTGGATCCAGGTCCTCAGGGGACATAGCAAGGTACAAAATAACTCAAGCCAAAATAAATGTAGTGCAACAATAAATGAATCAATAGGGTAAACTATATAACCAGCTAAGTGATATACAAGATGAGAGCATCACTAGAACTCAGGCTGAGACCACTACAAGCTCGGTGTCGGGGAGCCGGTAGTAGATATATCACTAGTAGAGTGCCTAGCTCTGATGTAGAGTCTGAGGCCTCATAATAAATATATATATATAAATCAGCCTGTAGCCTGTGTGTCTCTCCCCACCCAATGTAATCACACGTCTCATATCCACGACGTCTCATGTCCATGTCACGCAGGATCATATCTAATGCAACAAGTCACAATAATAGCTAAGCATGCAATATCTATGTCATGAATCATGTAACCTATACAGAATCACCATGAATATCTCAGGAATATTCTGTCTCATGAATAGTGTCAGGTGTCCTGGGGATGACGTACTTGATGATGCAAGCACGAGAATGTAAAGGGTTTTGATATCCATCACTAGGTGACGTTACACAACTCCGCGTACGGTGTTGGCACCAGAATATTAATCGGACGCTAAGCAATGTCACACGGTCCTAGGTTAAGCATATACAACATATAAATAAGTCAAGGAAATAATATGTAACAAGAACTGCAAGGTTGGCAAGGTACACTTGCCTGGTGTTTGGTTTCCAACTGCTGCTCTGATATTAGTGAAATCTTCAGGAATATCTCCGAAAGCTGTAATAAACATTACCATCAGGTTCAGAAGATATCAAATAGCTAGAATTGCCTGTCCTTGAGGCCAATTTGGACACAAGGGCAAAAGTGACAGTTTCTAGTCAAAGCGGGGTCCACATGTGGCCCGCTTCGCACCAAAAACATGCCAGAGACAATGTTCTCCAAATTTATCAAACTTAGTGTCAACAAGTCCAAAACGACGATACTAACCCAACGGAATTTCCAGAATTGGATTCTGATGAGCCGGTCACAAAATCGCCCGTCAAGTAGAGCCGTGGGGTCCACGATACGCGATTTTGTCAACGTTCTCAGAATCGAACCAAACTTGGGTCACAGGACCAGCGTATTGCTACGAGTCTAATGGCATAAGTTTTGTTTCGATATGACGTGTGTACACGAAGTTACAACGAGTTCCAGAACGGGGCCAATACGGGGCATTGTCGACGGATACGTATTGATTTCGGTGTGCACGCACATCCAAATCAACTTTCGTGAAATCCCACATGTCCGTATTAATGGCGCACACCTTTCGGTGAAGTCCGCACATGACCAAGTCGTCCCGTTTTGCGGGGCGCACTCAGTTTTGAGGAAAAATAGGATAAATATTTTCCTGATTTTGGATCGCAGTTTGCGATCGCCACAGGACGCGACACACCGAGCTAGTTGCACGGGTATCGAGAGGGTCACGCAGGATTCGTGTCAAAGCAAACGGAATGGGAAATGGGACAGCGAGGAGAGAGAAACGGCTACCTGAACAGGGCTCCGCAGAAGACCAAAATTTTGTCCTCGCGAGGCGGCGCGACGCGGTGGCTAGGGTTAGGGTTTCTCGCCGGGGCGGCCGGAGGATGGCGGAGGGGGCTGCTAGGAGGCGTCGCCGGAGGCGGCGGAGTTCGCTCGGAGGCCGGGCATCACTGGAGGAGCTCTGGCGGTCGGAGAACGGCCGCTGCTGCAGCTACTGCTGCTGGAGGCGGCCGGAGGAGATGGGGGCGAGGGCAGCGGAGGCGGGGGCCGGTGGCAGCGGGCGAGGGTGGTGGCAGGCTGGGGACGACGGGTTGGCAGCGAGGCGGTCCGGAGGTTTAAATAGGGCAACGTAGGCGGGGACGGGGCCTAGCGAGGCGGAGCCGAGGGGGTCGTGGGTCGGGCGAGGCGGAGCGGGGCGGGTCGTGGCCGGGCAGCGCGGGGACGTGGCCGGGCAGCGCGGGCGGGGACGTGGCCGGACGAGGCGGGGCGGCCGGAAATCTTGGGGGTTCGTGCGGGTGAGCGGGTCGGATCCGGGTCGGGTCTAGTCGGGTTGGGTAGGACCCGAACCGTTAGGGTCTATGCCGGTCCGTTTCGGTTGTACCGGGTTCAGTCGAGTTCAACCCGGTTTGAGCACGGTTCAACCCGGTTCATTTGGTTTTTATAAAAATTGGATTTTTGGGTCTTTAAAAATGGTTTTGGGGTCCAATAAATTCCAGAAAAATTACCCTATGTCTAATATTTTATTTTACACCCAAAAATATTATTTTTATAATATTTTAATATTCAATAAAAACATTTAATTTTATTTAATTCTAAAATACCTTAATTTTACTTAGTTAAAAATTACAGAAAATTCTAGAAAAATTAGAAAATTTTATTTTAAAAATCCTAAAAAATCAGGGGGCTTACAGTTTGAGGTCATCTATCATACAGATATGGAAGGGGGTCAAGTAGTGAACGTACTGGTGAAGACGGGGTCGAGTTTGGTCGAGCAAGGTGACGGGAAACAGGGCTGGAACACAGGTAAGTTGATGTTCCAAACTGCAACGCGCGGTTGTGCGCGTTGATCGCGGTCGTCGTGCTCGCGGACGTCGCGGACGTCGCGGTCGGCCGTGCGGCGCTGAACTGCGGTGGCATGGGGCTCCGGTCGGCGGGGAGAGGGAGGATGAGAGATTGAGGGTTAGGGTTTTATGGTGAAACAATGTATATATATAGAGAAAAGGGGAGAAAGGGAGCGGGTCTAGCGGGTCATACGCGAGGGGGGGGGGGGTTCTAAATTGTTGCTGTTGTAGTTTTGTTTTTCACGCAGGTGGGTTTGTATGGGAATAACGGGTTGGGTTAGATGGGTTAACGGGTAGGATCCAATAGGGATTATATTTTCTTTTTCTTTTTTTTTTCTTTTTTTTTCTTTCTTTATTCTATTTTCTTTTCTTTTATAATTCTTATTTCTTTTTATTTCTTATTTCTTTTTCTTTTTTTTTCTTTCAAAATATATATATATATATATATATATATATATATATATATATATATATATATATATATATATATATATATACACATAAAAAATCTTGAATTTGTATTAATGCTTACCATTAAGCTAGCAACTGTCCAAAGGGTCTCCTACATGAAATAAATTAGAAAAAATTTATACCGGCTCCATAAATATCCTAAATTCACAAACACCTAAAATAAAAATTAAATAAAATCTATTTCTCCTAATTAGCTCATAATTACTATAGTTCAATTAATAATTAATAAAAAAATAGCTTAATACGGTTTTTAGGATTAGGGGTTTTACATTAGTAATAGAAGAAAGAAGCAAATTGAGGGACATAAAATTGACGAATGCATTGTAATTTGATTTATGACAAGAATTAGGTGGAGGATTAACTTGGATAGAATAATTGGTGACATATACCTAGGATAAAATTCTAAGAACGATATTAAGTGTGAACTTCTACAGGATAGTATCGAATTAAGATTATATTTGACTTAGAGGCATACACTTAGAGGATATAAAAGAATGAATACATAATGGAATTATGCTTATAAGAAGATAAATACGTATAAGCAGTATTTAAGGATATCAAATTGAAGACCAAGTAAGAAATAGATTGGGGATTTAGAAATGATATTTATACAAGCTTAAAGGACTATATGGAATCAGAAAAGGGGTCTAAACTCAAGGAGAATTTAGGAAGAGAATATTAGTTATACGATAAAATAGAGAAATTATCCAAAAAGAAAATTGCAATGGAAATATTGACAAGGCTATATGGGTAAACAAGAATAAGAAAATTTTAGTTCAGGAGAGTTTGAAGATAATGAGATCTTATAAATGAAGGGAGAGTTTTAAGTAAAATTGATGAAGGTCAAAATGGGATTAAGGGTTCCTAGAAAATCATTGAGACTTCAACAGTGTTTATGGAAAGGGACTTTCGACAGAACTGGATCATAGATTCAAAGCAACTGGTTAGGAAGGGGATAGATATAATAGTTAAGGAGGAACGAAATTTGTCTATTTTCCATGGTGATTGATAATTGAGTATTGGAGGCAGCATACGTCTATTAAGTTCAGAACACTAGACCTTAGTTGAAGAAGTTCTTGGTGAACAATTAGATTTTGGAGTCATGATACAAACTTGAGGTTTTGAAATTATTATTATTATTATTATTATTATTATTATTATTATTATTATTATTATTATTATTATTATTATTATACTCAAGAAGTAGAACTTTAAGTGGTAAGACCATAGGGACTCAAATTTCTAGTCACCTCAAGATTTCTAGTACAAGATCTAGATCCTTACTATCTCCTTAATTAATGATAAATATATGACTAGGCTAAACAGATAGATAGCTAAAATTATTTTGTTGAGTAATTTGATGTGTAGTTTTAGAATTTATCTTAGGTAACTCGATATAGTGGATTTAGCAAGGATAATAAGGTAGTTGGACTTGAAGGCTTCACCACTAATAGCTAGTGTGAATTGGTAAACTGTTGTATAAAGATAGGGTAACCAGATTGGAGGAGAAGTAATATTCATAGATGTTACAGTTCTAGATTAGATATAGTGAATTTTCTATTTTAGGGGATGAACTCTATCAAGGATGACCATGTGTATTTAGAAGGGGTGTATGTTAGATGAACTAAACTAGAGAAACCTCAGGTTTAAAGTGAAACAATGAAATTAGTGATAAGAAGAGGTTCACGAGGGCCATTGACTTTGAGCATATTAAGAAAATGATTTAGGAAATTTAAAAATTTTCGTTTCTTGATGGTTGCCTGGAAGATCTATACTTTGCGGCTGAAGGTACTGAACCCTGTTGAAATTAGTTGATTATTTTATTGATTGTCCCATTGGCATTATATAGCCTTACAGTCATTAATACAATGATCTCAATCATTATGACAATAATCTCATAATGGAATATCCTGTGACATATTCTGGCATCCCAAATATGTCCTCAGGATATTCCCATGTGCTTATACTATACTTAAATATGACACCCAACATACCATATCAACACTCCCCCTCAAGATGGGTGAAAGATATTCACTAAGCCCATCTTGTCACATCCTCTAATCATGCTCACTGAGGCGAGTCCCTTGGTTAGTCCATCTGCTACTTGATCCCTGGTTGGAACATGGCCAAGCTCCAGTAATCCACTATCCAACTTCTCTTTGATGAAGAATCTATCAATCTCGATGTGTTTGGTCATGTCATGCTGTACTGGATTGTTAGCGATACTAATAGCTGACTGATTGTCACACCACAGCTTCATCTTGGCTCCTTGATCCAGCTTCAGCTCCACCAGCATATTCTTCAACCATAGCAGCTATGCAACTCCCAAGGCCATAGCTCTATACTCTGCTTCAGCTGTCGATCTGGCCACCACAGACTGCTTCTTACTCCTCCAGGAGACCAAGTTACCTCCTACAAATATGCAATATCCCAAGGTAGACCTCCTGTCATCAGCACAACTAGCCCAGTCAGAATCACAGTAGCCCTCGATGCTCACGTGATTGTTCTTCCTGAATATTAGTTCCTTCCCGGAAGCACCTTTCAAGTACCTCAGAATCTAGTACACTGCATCCATATGACCCTTCCGTGGGTCATGCATGTAGCGGCTCACCACACTTACTGCAAAGCAGATATCAGGACGTGTGTGGCTCAAATAGATCAACTTGCCAATCAGTCTCTGGTATCTGTCCCGATCAACTGGTTCTCCAGCCTTAGCATCAATCTTGAATCTCTGATCTATTGGTGTCGCTGCAGGTTTGCACCCCAATATCCCAGTTTCTGTGAGAAGGTCCAGTGCATACTTCCTTTGAGAGAGAACAATCCCCTCTGCTTCTCGAGCAATCTCAATCCCAAGGAAGTACCGAAGAAGGCCGAGATCCTTCACCTCGAATTCCTTGCCAAGCTTTCCTTTGAGTTGGGCGATCTCCTGCTCATTATCTCCTGTGATAATCATATCGTCCACATACACCGCAAGCATGGTGATGTGGCCTCCACTCCGACGGAAGAAAACAGTATGATCAGCATTGATCTGCTGATATCCCATCCCTATCATCGCCCTTCTGAATCTGTCAAACCACGCTCGAGGAGACTGCTTCAGTCCATAGAGGGACTTCTTCAACCTGCAGACCTTGCCTACTGTCTGATTGGTGCCAAATTCTGGTGGTATCTCCATGTACACCTCCTCCACTAGATCTCCGTGAAGAAATATATTCTTCACATCCAGTTGGTGTAGCTTCCATCCATTATTCCCTGCCAGAGAAATCAGAGTCCTGACAGTGCTCATCTTTGCAACTGGTGCAAAGGTCTCGTCATAGTCGATGCCGTACGTCTGACTGTATCCTTTGGCTACTAGTCGAGCTTTGTAGCGCTCAACCTGTCCATCTGGGTTCTGCTTCACGGTAAAGATCCACTTGCATCCAACTGCTCTCTTCCCCTCTGGCAGTCTCACAAGCTCCCAAGTGTGGTCTTCTCCAGAGCTCCCAACTCCTCGTGCATTGCCGCTTTCCACTTTGGATCGTTCATGGCAACCTGCCAATTGTTAGGTACAGTAATACTATCCAAAGATGCTATAAATGCTCCATGAGAAGAAGGGATATGGTCATAAGAAACAAACTAAGCAATATCCCAACCATATCTGTTTGGAGGATTTCCTGCATTGCTGCGAGTGGTCCTCCGTATAGATAGTGGTGTGGGAGGAGTAGAAGTAGGAGGAATGATATCTTGTGAAGGAGGGGGTATTACCTGAAGGGGGGTTGGTGTCGGTGCCTCAGGAGTTGGGACGAACGCAGGCAAGGGACTTGGCACTGGCACTGTCGGTACTGGTCCTGCAGTTTGCTTCTCTCTCCTGTTGTAGGTAAGTAACTCTCCCTGAGCCGTAGGCCTAACACCTTCACCTTCTTGTCCCTTCTCCGTGCCTCCATGCCAAACTTCTAAATCGGTTACCACCAAGTTCTCCATCTAACCCTGATTGGAGGAGCTTACAGTGAAACCAAGATTTAATATGCTGGTGAGGAATGAAGGTTTGTATGAATAATGATGAAGGAAATATATTTTGTAGTTGCACAACCCAAAATGAAGAGTTGATGACTCAAGAAATGCGGGCTTGAGGAATAACAATTTTATTAGCTCCAAATTATAATTTCTTTTGAAATTCTGAGGATCTAATGCAAGTAGAACTTGAGGACTAAGGTTACACATATCCAGGATGGAAATATGGATTTAGACTGCAGATTAACTCATTGATCACTTTTAGAGGATACATGATAGAAGTTTAAAAGTTGAAATTGGAAAGGATGTTCGATAAATCTAGACTATAAAATGCTTTTATTGAAAATTTTCGACTCTATAGTGGATATATTCTGGTTATATTTGTAAAAAGCAGTAAAACTATTTAAAATGATACAATTCTCTTTTAATGAAACACGGGGAAGACTTTCTCCCACCAATTCTTCCAAAAATGGAAAAACATGATACATAAGTCCTGACCCATTCTTTGTTATTAAGGGAATCCTGAAAATGTCTGGGTCGAATATGAATGAGGTATAGGTTACAATTGAGGGAAAAGAGTTATACAAGGCTTAAAAATGGTCCTTTGAAAATATGCAACTGAACTATAGAATAAACTTCATAACTCAACCATGTTGGTGCCTTCTGAGCATCTGGTAAGAAATTTCAGTTGCAGAATTAGGTACTCCATCTATCGACAATTGTTTTAAGTTTTACAAGCACATATAATAGGAACTTTTTTTTTCCTTATTATTATATGTGCTTGTAAAACATAAACAATCGGTAGCCTTGTGGCACTGGGAGACCCCCTATTTTCTTGTAATATATTCTTGGTGCTTGCGCTATGCATGTTTGTAAGATATCTGATAAATACAAAACTTTTTGGATAGTTAATTACTGAACTCTTAACTTCATGTGTGTTACAGGCCAAACATCAAACTCTATGCAAGTAACAAGCCAAACACAGATCAATACGAACTGCAGCACAAATCCTTTAGTTACTGAGACTAAAGGATACCCATCAGAAAATCTGAGCTTTACCGCAGCCAATAAGAACTTCAGTCATCATCCTCATTCAGGAGGCATTGGTGTTAACGGTGTTCCTGTACATGCCCGTCATCCAGTAAATGGAGACATTGGTGTCAATAACTGCCACATGCGTCATCATCCCTATTCCAGAAGCCAAAGGAACAGTGTTTCTCAGAACAGCGACTTAAGATGTAAGATTCCTAACCCATTTTTTCTTAACGAAAGGAAATGATGAAAAATAAATAAATAAACGAAACAAGCGATTGTTTTACTCCATTTTTCCGTATCTAAAGTTCCTTCCTTTTTACACTGACTTTGGAATATTAAGATTGTCGTGAAATTGTCTCCTCGGGTCTTCAAAACATATCTCTATGTTCATTTCCATATTGTTCATTTGTGAAAATTAGAATATTCTGATGAGGTCTAGGTGTTTGTCATGTATCCCATATAAAAGAAATTACTCAGCGACAAATGTTCTTCCTCTGATAGTGAGTCATTATACTTTCAGATGTTTTGACTTGTAGATTTATAGTGGTATAATTGACTAGTTTGTATTACAAATGTGTATCAGGATTCAGATGTATGACTTGTAGATTTGGGAATTTTATATTTGGAAGAGTCCTATTTATGCTAGCTTTTCTTGAAATTATCGAGTCTATAGTGAATATTCTGGTTACATTTGTAAAAAGCAGTACAATTATTCAACATGATACGGAAGTCCTGACCCTGTCATTTCTAAATCAGTATGCAACTAGGTGTAGGTTAAAACTTTTTTATGAGATAAAGGACGGTCATTAATGACCGTCCTTGTCTTGGGCTACTAGCACCAAGACCCCTCTCCCCTTTAAACTAAAATTTACTTGCGCTGGGACTTGAGCCCAAGCCCATTCCTCCCCTCCCTTACCAATGCTACAACTGGACCACCCCTTCCGTGGTGTGTAGGTTACAACTCTTTAGGGAAAAGAGTTTTATAAATCTTAAAAATGTTCTTATTATAATATGCAACTGAACTAAAGAATAAACTTCACAACACAACCATGTTGGTGCCTTCTAAGCATCTGGTAAGGATTTCAGTTGCAGAATCAGGTGCTCTATCTGCGGACAATTGTTTAATTTGTACAAGCACATATAATAGGAACTTTTTTTTACTGGTTATGTTTTCTTGTACTCTAATATTTTGCTGGTGCTTTATGCATGTTTGTAAGAAATTATATAAATATAAAATTTCTTGGTGGCTAATTATTGAGTCTACATTTGGCTATGAACTCTTAATTTCCAATGAATTTATATGCTTTATGAAGGAACTCATTGTTTCATTGCATATAACTTCATGTGTATTACAGGCCAAACATCTAACTCAATGCAAGTAACAGGCCAAGCACAGATCAATACGAACTGCAGCACGAATACTTCATTCACTGCAACTAATGGATGCTCGTCGGGATATCTGAGCTTTAGCGCAGCTAATAACAACTTCAGCCGTCATCCTCATTCAGGAGGCATTGGTGTTAACAGTGTTCCTATTCATGCTCATCATCTAGTAAATGGAGGCATTGGTGTAGATAACGGCCACATACTTGATCCTCCCCGTTGAGTGTATTAGTGGGCGTTTAGTCCCACATCTAGTAGAATAGTAGAGTGAGGGGTTAGCCTCTCCTATATATATGTAGCCCCACTCATCAATGAAATTAAGCCAAGTATTAAACCAAGTTTCTATTTGGTATCAGAGCCAAATCCCCCCACCCTTCTCCAAACCCTAACACTAACCCTCTAAGAGCCCCCCGCCCCTCCCTTCTTTTCCCGCCGGCCCCAACGACCGTCTGGACGCGCGCCGCAGCACCGCCGGCCTGCCCCGCCTCCGCGGCTGCTGCTGTCACGGCTGTTGTTGTTGCGGCTGTTGCGGCTATTGTCGCGACTGCTACTGTTGCCGCTGCGATCCCGGCGACCCCAAACCCCGACGATCTTCTTTTTCGTCTTCTCTCCTGCAAGTTGTAACTCGGTTATGTCCATATGCAACTGCGATTGCACGAAAGACCAAAACAATTAATTTTCTGATTATTATTTTGTAGCAGTAAGTTGTAATCGGATCTCGACTACAAATTGTTGCTTGTTGCTTGTTGGATCGAGGTATATCAGCTGAAGGAGGAACAGTAGACGTGGAGAAGACGGCGATCAAAGGTGGAGATAATCTAGATCTGTCACCGTCTTGCTGATCTTGCTGATGGAAGAGGATAAGAAGAAGACGATGGGGACGATCTACGGCAAGCTGACGGCCCAAAAGATGAAGGTTTTGGTGGACGATCTCTTCCGAGAGGCTGACCGAGACTAGCTTCCATGGTGCACACGCGGATATGGATCATTCCCATATAAAATGAGGAAGTTGGAGAAACTGGAGATAAAGTTGGAGGGTACTTCCAACTACTTGAAGTGGTCGCGTCAGACGATGCGGACTCTGAAGGTAAAAGGCTTAGTGGGCTATGTGAATGGCCAGCCCAAGGCACATGAAATCACTCCTTACGGGAATTTGTTGTATGAGAGATCGTCAATAATATTGTTGCTGGATGGTTGACTGCCTCATTGACTGACCAAGTGTCGGACAATGTGAAAGCAATGAAGGGTGTTGGTGACATTTGGATGACGCTGAGAGATATATACTCAGGGTTGGGCAATCCTATGAGAGTTTTCCAACTACAAGATGAACTTGATAAGGTGGTCCAAGAAAATCATACCATCCCTGAGTATGCGGCTCTGCTGAAGAAGTATTAGTCACATCTCGACCACTATGACTCCATTGGCGTGGAAGATGAGAAAGAGGAATCGGCATTTACGAAACATTATAAGAAGTTCATGGAGTATATTTCAGGACAAAGGATGATGAAGTTCCTGAAGGGACTCAACCCAACATTCGAGCAGAGGAGGAATATCCTACTTGCTCAACCCAGGCTGCCATCACTGGAGGAGGCCATAGCTGCTATGGCACAAGAAGAAGCACAACTGAAACTGATGCCTAGTACCACTAGCTCTCTGGAAAAAAAATTAGCTCTAGCTGTTTTTAACCCAAACAACTGAAATTTGTTGGCTACTCAGGGACTCAGAAGGGATACTCTTGTTGGAGTCCGGTGGAGCGAAGGCTTTTTGTAACCATAGACGTTACATTCAGAGAGATGGAACAATATTACCATGATGGTTCAGGTAAAGGTTCCGCATTTGGTGACACACCTAACACAAGAAGTATTAGGAGTTAGGGGGAGATGGGCCCAAGCATGATTGTCGGGTCAGTTCCATTTCCAATGATGGAAGCTGGTCCAAGGGAACAAGGGAGAGATAGAGAGGGTGAGAAAAGTGATGATGATGCACATAATTAGGAGAAAGAAAGTGGTGACAATCAGGAGAAAGAAAGCGATGCTCATGTCACCCCCACTTTTCCAGCTAGGGGTAATTTGGTAATTTGGCCTAGTTATTTTAATTTTAGGAATATAATATTAATATTAGTGGTCCACATATATTTATTTGATGCATGTATTAGTTATTTAATTATTAGAGTGCTATATTTAATTAGAGGCTTGTAGCATTTAATTTAGTTAGTAGACTAGCCTATTTAATTTGACTTGACATTAAGTGGACCTAAATTAGATTTGTCATGACAAATAGTGAGCCAACATGGACTAGTGTAAAACCCCTAATTATAAAAACCGTATTAACCTTTTTAATTAATTATTTAATTCATTTATAGTAATTCTGAGCTAATTAGAGGAAATATAATTTATTTAATTTTTATTTTAGGTAATAGTGCATTTAGAGGATTTATGGAGCAATTATAAAATTTTCCTAATTTATTCCATGTAGGAGACCCTGTGGACAGCTGATAGAATAATGGTATGCACTATAGAATTTTTCTATCTATCTATCTATATATATATATATATATATATATATATATATATATATATATATATATATACTTAAAGCTTATTAATTAGAATAGAAATAGAAAAGAATTAAATGAAAAGAAAAATAAAAAGAAAAAGAAAAAGAAAAAGAAAAAGAATTGGAAAAAGATTAAATCCTAACGAACCCTAACCCATTACTATAAAACCTACCCTACCCGTTTCCTAAAAGCCCAACTACCCGCCCGTATACAAAACAGCAGCAACAACAGCTGTAAAACCGCGTGAGCGAACCCCCCCTGCGTTCTCAATCCCTATATATATATATAACATCTCCCATAAAACCCTAACCCTAATTCATCCTCACATCCAATCTCACCTTCCCCACGAGCCACCACCCCAGAGCCGCGCCTCTAGCCAGAGAACCGCCGGAGTTTCCCATCCGACGAACGCGACTCCGCGCACAACCCGCTGTAGGAAGTGACTGCAACGTACCTGTGTTCAAGCCCTGTTTCTCGTGCCCTCGCTCGACCAAACTCGACCCCGTCTTCACCGGTATGTTCACGACTTAACCCCTTCAATATCTGTGCATTAGATGACCTCGAACAGCCCGTAAACCTAGGCAAAAACAGCGACCAAGTTGGCAAAAAATGATAACTTTTGGGATCGCAGAAAACTGCAGTAACTACCTATGTTCACGGACTCGTATCTTCCACCACAGAAATCCGAATTCGATTTTTCTTTTTGGCATGCGAAGACCACCTAACCTAGTTTATTTTTCTGTCAAATACAATAATTTATTAGTTGCTGTCTTTAGAATTAAATTAGTTGGAAAACCCCGAAAACATACTTTTTACAAACTTCCAAAAATTGCGATACGGAGCGCGCCCCGCCAAACGGGACTGCCCCATCATGTACTAAGTGTACCAAAAGGTGCGCACAGTATACCCAGACATGTGGACTTTCGTAAAAACTGATTTGGACGCGTGTGCGCGTCGAAATCTGCCCATATCCGCAGAAAATTCCCCGTGTCGTAACTTTTGTAAAACCCCATGTCATTTATTGCACGCTCGTCAGAATGCGACAAAACTTGCACCACTGGACTCATGGTATTGTCCTTGTCCTGTGACCCAATTTTCATGCAATTCTGAGACAGTTGACCAAGTAGCCTATTGGCGGGCCCCACGGTTGACTTTTTAGGCAAAATTGTGTTCGGCTCACCGGAATTCACATTTGGACATACCGTTGAGTTCGTACTAACTTTTAAAGTTTTTTTGACCTATAATTTGTCCCATTTAGAGACTGTTACCCTTGGCACGCTTTTCGGTACAAAGTGGGCCACATGTGGACCCCACTTTGACTCGAAATTATCGTTTTGCCCCTATGTCCAAATTGGACGAAAGGGTAGTGATTTCTAGCTATTTCGCTAATTTCAGAAATGTTGGTGATGTCTATTTCAGTATCCGGAGACGTTTGTTCGGAGCCATTAGTTTCTGATCCCGTGTCCTTGATATTTGGACGTCTACACTATACAGATTTCTTGCCAGGCAAGTATACCTTGCCATTGTACTGTATTTATATTCCATATGATGTATGCATGTTTATTTTTGTTTATTTTAGTTCATATATTTTAACTGTTATATAAATTGCACGTCCAAGGAAACTTGGGTGCAACGACGGTGTCGTCGTATTATATTTTTATTTATGTATATGCATTGGACCTACTTTATGAGACCACCCCATTATCATGAGAAATTTTATGTTTCATTGGCCATGACACCATTCTTACACGAGTGTGAGTCACATGTAGGACACGGACTTGCGTACTCGGCTGGCTACTGGTACGTATAGGTCGTGCGACAGATAGGGATAACTGCCGATAGAAACTTTGCATGCTAGTAGACCTGGCAGTTATTAGAGGTATTATCGTGTCATAGATGTGACATGCTTAGAGCATAGGGTGGGGAGAATAACAAGTAAAGCGTTTGGGCTCCTTTGCACTTTCCTTTGTTCGCCCGGATGCTCCGCCGGAGCGACGGGTGGTGATGACCCCATATGTTACTGGCGGCCTCTGTCGTTCAAAAGACGACATGCTTTTAGGCTCATGGATCTCCAAGAGAACCATGCCAATCCCATTTATGGCCAGATAGCCCATGTGTTGGAAAGTTGTTCTCAAACTGTATTCACTTAGACAGTTAGGCGACCCATTTGGATGTTTACTTTTCAGTACTTTATTGGCATGTTATTATGTATCTTGTTATGTCCCTCTGAGGACCTGGTCCCTTTTCAGACATAGATGAGCAAGAGTATCCGCAGGAGTATGGACCTGGACCTGACGCTACTTATTAGACTGAGGAGGTCTTACCTTAGGAATATCTGTGATTTAGTGCAGCTATTAGAGATTTTAGTTGCTATTCTTTTAGAGACATTTATCTTATATTAGATTGATTCTCTTCTCTCTTTAGTAGTTTAGTATAGTCGATTTGCAGTGGATTTGTTTCCATCCGACTATCATACTTGAGACTTCCTATTTGATATTCAGTTATTATTCAGCTATTTATTTCCTATATTTTTTTATTTGTGCTGTGGATGAGATATAGATTGCGTGTGACTTGTTGTGACAGTATATTACCACTGGTGGATTGGATATTCATGTACAGCGTACGTGTGTATATGGTTTCCATATATTGGAGTTCGTATACATACGGTTGGCGTGTTACGTATTCCTAGTCCTACGTATTTTGGGACTGGGGCGTGACAACTAGGCCCAATGAACCCTCATTCCCACTAATTAACTAAGGAGAATTAGTTTAATTGTAATTAGTGCAGAGACTTCCCAAAATACCCCTTTCCTAATTATTCCTCATATTAGCATGTAGGGGCATAGTTGTCTTTGTCAATTGCTTGGAGAGGGGGTAATGAGGGGCAGGCCACATATAGAGGGTTTTCTCTCTCTCTCCTCTTATTTGCTCATTCATTTTAGATCTCAAATTCTAGATCCCCAATTTTTCATTTTCCCTCCATTGATTTTCTACACAATTCTTCCCAAATTTATTCCATTCCCTCTCATTCTCATCACTCAAGGAGCATTGGAGCTTGGAGAAGCAAGAAGCACAAGGAGGAGGAGCATTGGTGAAGAAATCGTGTCCGGATCGTGTCCAATTGTATTTTCATGGAAAATCCATCTCCTAATTGGTAATTCATGAATTGTTCTCTCATTATAGCTTCTTAATCGTGCATTTGACCACTAAAAATCACCCCAAGGCATAGGACTACCTATAGGAACAATTTCTAGGCTATTTGGTTGTGTATTGTGATTTCTACATGGTGACTTGTGTCCATTTTGGGAGAATTACGAGATTGACACATCAAGTGTGTGTCATGAGCCTAATTTAGTCATAATGGACTTAGATCAGGGTTGGGATACTAGCTACGTGTCCACAATTGGATACGTGTAGGCCATATCAAGGTATCTTGTGATACGGTGTGATACGGGGCCCAAATTTGGGTGTTTTGCACAAATTCCTTCAATTCCTATTGTAACTAGTTGTAATAGTTATATAAAAGTGTATTTGTTAGGTGAGAATAAATATTATGATGAATTATGAGTTTGGACCTTTCTTTTGGATGAGTATCATAAGCATCCTACTAGTGCACTCAAGGTGTTTGGTGAATAGCCAATAGTGTGTGTATTGTGTTCATTCCACCTTAATTGTAGATATAAATATATGTTAGTATGTGTTATGTTTATGTGATATAAATATATGCTACTAGTGTGGATTGTTCAGTGGAAATTGGTCTCATAGTGTGTGGATGCATACATGCCTATGTGTTAATGCAAATATAGTTGTAGTGTGGTGTCAAGTACATGCTTGTGTGTTGGTGATGATGATGTAGCTGAGATGGTGTGCCAGTGTGGGGAGGGATGCCCAGTGTGTGTATATATAGATAGGAGAGTGTTGTGTTGCAGTTTGTGTGAAGGTAGAGATGAGGGGGGGTTGGGTAACAAGAGATGTAGGTGATCATGCACAACAAGTGTTATGCCATGCACAGCAGGTGCAACTGAGGGGGAGGGGGAGATTGGAAGCAGTTGTAGCATGGGCAGTAGAAAATGCAACAGTAGCAGTCAGTCCATAACAGTGGGGATTCATATCAGATAAAAGAGAGGGGGGACCTGCAGTCCAGAGAGTAGCAGTTGCAGAGTTGGGATGGTTTGCTGCAGTGAGAGGAAGCTCACTATATGTATTAGTGTAGTTCATTCCAGGTCTGTGTCCAGGGGAGGGTAACTTGCAGTGGTTGTTTGGATATATGTGAGTGTATCAGTTGGCAGGGAATGGGTTTAGGTTGCTGTGAAGGTTGGATAGTGAAGGTCACTGTTTGGTAGCAGTGGGTTGGTGTACTAGGAAAATTGGTCGATCAGTAAGAGAGTAAGGACTTCCATGTGTGCAGTATGTATTTAGACAAGTGTGTGCACCCTGTGAGCAAGAGGAAAAGTGTATCAGTGAAATTTAAGTGGATATTAGGTATGTGTATCAGATTGGTGTCTTTGGGTGGATGTTGTGCATCAGGTAGTATCTTTTTGCAAATAAGGTATTGTGTTTTGTTGATAGTGTTGGTGATATTGTGTGCAATGAGTTTTATGTTGCTAGTGCAACTGTGTTGGCAGTAGGTTTTTGGTGTAGGGCTTTAAACTTCAGTATACTGCTGCATGGGTGGTGACCTGCTGTTGCAGACAGTTTGGAGGAGTTGTGAATGAAAGTTGTATCAAATGGGGGATATGGACTGATGGGGTTCGGGTATTAGTTAGTGCAGACTTGTGCACTTATGCACAAGTGTGTGGGAGGGAGAATTGAAGGTTGGTTGGCTTGGAATAGTAGTAGGGATATCAGGTAATATAGAGATGTGGGTGTGGGACTGCATTCATGTGTGTGTGTGCAGTGCTCGAGCATGTAGGTCTGTGCACAGGTGGAGTTTTCAGATGTTGTGTTGGGGATATGCTACCTGTACAGTGAGGCTCGGGATTGTGCACATGTTGGTGCACTGCCAGTGGGTTAATGGCCTGTGTACAAGAGATGTTAGATGTGTCTGTAGGTGTATCATTTGTTGCAGTGTAAGGACTGTTGTGTAGCTGGGTTGGTGAAGGAGGTTAGTGAGGGGTGTTGTTGTAGCAGTAGACAGTGGTGTCCAAGTGTAGAAATCTGGACTAGGTTGGTATATGAGGAGTGATACATAAGTATCATATGAGAGCTGGAGTATCAGTTAGTTTCTAAGCTTGGGGTATTTATGCTAAATATAGGTGAGGTATTGTTCATAGTTAGGATACTAGATAATATTAGTAATATGACTTAGATAAATACATAATTAGTAAAGATAACTAGTATAGCTAAGGTATGAGTTATTATTCTAAGGAAATAGTTAGTATCATTTAGATACTTGTTAGTACTATATATCAGATGGTAGTATAAAAGATAGTAGGATATGTATAGTAAATTATGATGACTAGCTAGGTACTAATTAGTAGTTGTTATCAGCTAGATAATGACTCAGATAGACCAATTCACCTTAGTTAAACCTAGTTTAGCCTAGAATGACCTAGTAAAGCATCCTTAGTGCATATTTTAGCTCTTTTATCATTCATTGCACCAATATTGACCTATCATTCATATCTAGGTGATTGTGACATCAGTTCGGACACAGTTTGACATTCATTGCTCCGGATCTTAGGCGAGTACATTCTCTGATAGTTTTCATTATTTGATAGTTACTATAATACAAGTATTTAGAAATGTTTTACTTGATTCCGACACAGTGGTTACACGGACTGGTACTACATGGATCCTGTCAGGAGATGTCATCCCATTATCGTGTACATTGGATACTCCTTCACATGTACCTTATCGTGTGCATCAGGTATTTTTTGTGCTCGTGTTCATTCGTGTACATTCATGTTCTTTGTGTACTCATAGTATATTCGTATTCGTGACGTGTCGTGATTGGATCTATGAGTATTGGTTGGGGGCAGGGTAAATGTTAGCTAAATATGTGATCAAAGCCAAGATAATGTTCAATATTCAATATTTTAGTTAGACAATTTTTATCCAACGTTAAGTAGACAATGTTCAACCAAAGCCGATCCCATATCTAACTAGTATTTCAAACACTTAGTATAGTTACAGTTTTTCACTATATTCTATTTTATTATCTTGTTCTATTTCATTATGATCAGTGTATACCATATTGCTCTTGTTTACCTATTTCTTCTACCATAGTATGATATTGTTCATTGTTTCTTGTTTTGTATTATATTCTCTATTTCTATTTATAGTCATTATCAATTAATTGGAACTGCTATTGGGTTGTACTTCGCTCCAATCCTGACTGGATATATTTTCAGATGACTGGTTAGTGAGAATGTGTCTCACTTACTACGGGCTAGCAGATGGAGTATCACCTGAGGATGTAGTGCTAGATACTGAGGCCATTTAGATTTTCATATCTTGTAGTAGTTATTTCTAGTTAGATTTTGGATTGTATTATTATTTTGAGATCTTGAGTTGTGTCTAGATGTTGAGTTGGATCTATGATGTATTGAGACTTGTATTTCTTTTTCTTCTATTCCACATCGTGCTTACATCTTCCTTTAGTTTTTTTATATGTGATTAAGTATTGACTACCCTTTATTATATCATCATATTGCTCCTCCATTTGGAGTTGAGATAGCATGATAGGTATTTTATATATTGTGTGAGATGTTAGATAGTATAGAAGACCGAGATAGCGTTCTACCGTCGATGCTACGGCGTAGGCTGGACGTACCCACGTACTCGTGCCCCTATACCAGGTGCAGGTCGTGACAGCTCCAGTGCAGGGGGAGGAACAAACTACAGAACAATCTGCAGAGCTCCAAGTCTACAGAAGGAGAAAGCAGCAGTCCACTACTGTACCTATTGCCCCTACTGTGCCATGTCCCTCGCCTAACCATGCCCCAATTCTTGAAGATGTACCTCCTGCAACGGATTCCTCTGATTCGGATGGTATGATCTCTTCAGCACTTTCCCATATTCTCTTAAGAAGATCTTCTCGCAGTAATGTGAAAAAGCCCCTAATTGTTATGGTTATGAACATGACATTGCCAATTTCTTATCCTACTCTAACATATCCCCTACCTATCGAACATTCATTATATCATTAGACACCACCTCTTTGCCTAAGTGTTGGCAGGAAGCGAAGGAAGATCCAAGGTAGAGAGCTGCAATGTTGGAGGAACTTGGGGCACTCGAAAGAAATGGGACATGGGAGCTTGTTTCGCTGCCTAAAGAAAAGAGAGCAGTTGGATGCAAATGAGTCTTCACAGTAAAGGAGATGCCAGAAGGAAAGGTAAACGGTACAAGGCAAGGTTGGTTGCAAGGGGGTTCACTCAATCCTATGACATTGACTATGATGAGACATTTGCTCCAGTGGCAAAGATGAGCACTGTGAGAACCCTGGTCTCCCTTGCAGCAAATCATGGGTGGCAGCTGTATCAATTGGATGTAAAGAACTCTTTTCTTCATGGGGACCTACAAGAGGAAGTATACATGGAGACCCTCCCGGGGTTTTGCACGAAGCATTCGACGACGGAAAATGTGTGCAAGCTAAAGAAATCACTGTATGGGCTCCTCGAGCCTGGTTTGATAGATTCAAGAAGGTTGTCACAGGTATGGGGTACCGCCAGACCAATGCAGATCACACGATTTTTTTTCAGCATGCAAGAGGCCACATCACCATACTTGCAGTGTATGTGGATGATATAGTGATCACAGGTGATAATGAGGAGGAGATCACCCAGCTGAAGTCAAAACTAGCCAAGGAGTTTGAGGTGAAGGACATGGGAATGATGAGGTATTTTCTTCTTTGCTTTCATTTAGAAATAGCTACTAATTCTATTTGGAAATTATATTATTTACTTAACCAGTTCACAGTAGAAATGATAATGTGGAATTTCAACTCACCATCACCTTTTCTATCTTGCCTAGAAAATGTGTCGCTTTTCTAAATGATAGAACAAAAGATGTCCTGGTAACTAGCTTGTCAGAATAAAGCTAGTTACTAGTTTGGTTTTCATTTAGAAAGAGCAAGCAGTACTAGTTCTATTTGGAATTATTATATTATTTAGTTATTCACATCACCTTTCTTCTATGTTGCCTAGAAAAATGCATCGTCTGCTGATTCAATGGACTATTTTGACGGTGAGGACAAACTCCTTTTGTTGGTTAATTTTTCTATCTTGAATTTTCTTCCTGAATTTTGATATAGTTTGTTAAATGTTCTTGCTTGCCCAAGATTTGGATCTGGAGGATATACTGGACTTCACTTATCCCCACTGATCACTAGGCTACCAGCTGAGAATAGTAAAATCTCCATCCTATCTGAAGCATAATAGATTTAAAGGCTTATTTCCTTCCCTTGTTAGAGATGAAGATCAATTATAAGATTAAGAATAATTTATCCAAGTGCACTGGCAGAGAACTATCCTTCAACATAAGTACAGTGAGGGTATTGATCTCCAATCCAATGTGGGACCAAAAGAGAAGCACAAAAGAACAAAACACTATATGATATCATTTTGAAAAATATACACTTGATATGTATATTTTTTTTTTTTTGGCCGAACATTAAGAGAGAAAAGAAATTTGTATATGATTTATTTGTCAAATTAATTTGTTTTTAAACAATCCTGCATGTTTTGTTTTTGTCATATAATATTTTATTTTTTTAACAAACTTAACATTTATATTGTGTTTTAAAACAACCATGCATCAGAAAGGTTCTTTCATCTATTTTTCATTCTTTTGCTTACAATCAATCCATAGAGTAACATGTTCTTATATGCCAACTAATAAGACGAATATTCCAAAAGAATAAATACACTATAGCTTGCTTTCTTACCAAAGAAAATTTTCTTCCATTTAGTATATGGGTATTGTAGTCAAAATTACAAGTGTCCACTAGAATTTTTTTTTAACATAAATAAATCTCAATATGTTACATATAAGAGTAAATCAACATTCACCACAAGCATTTCCTCGAACACATAATAGAAGAATATTCAATTTAAAATAATAGAATTAGAAAGAAGCATATTTTCGTTAGAAGACTAAACCTTTCCAACGTAAACTTTAAACTTGCACTTGACCTTTCTGCCACATAATATGTAGGTCAAAAAAATTCAAGGTGATAATAGAATTTCATAGCAAGTATTGTGGATAAGGAAGAAAAAACTAAATGTATACCAAAGTAACATCACATATTATCATATAATCAAGATATCCAGTAACCAAATAAATATACAAACTCCTAGCAAACACTAAAAGGCTTCACACCCATTTTTTTCTCTCTTCGTCAGGAACACTAAAAAAAATTAATTGATCTTGCTAGAATCACAACCAATAAGGAAGTGAGTTGTGCTATGTCAGATAACCTTTTTAATTCATCATCTAGCAATTTTTTATTGTCACCGGCCTCTTCTTCCAAAGTCCGAAGACTCGAACGATTGAGGATTCCTTAATCTCACTAGCAATTATACGGGTTGCACTTTAAACCCTTTTGACAAGGATGTTTGTATCATTATGCTTTCTCTTTTGTCCCATTGAGATCACATGAGAGCCAAAAACCATTTGAGAAGCTAGTGAATTAGGAGGGAGAGGAATTTGAAAATCATTTGAGAATGTAGGGAAAAGAATTTGGAAAGTCCCCTCCTTGTCTCATGATTTGCCAACTTTTCAATCACATCAGAACGAGTCTTTGCAAAAAATTTAGTGACATGGTCTTTTCCAAAGATTAAGGTCAACTTATCATAGTATTCGACCGGTGTGTTCCTGAATTTTGCCGTCTCATGATGATTTTGAAAATAAAATATATAAATAGTCAACAATAAAATTATATAATAAAGGTGAAGCTCTCATCAAGCAAGAAAATAATTTGATACTTAAACAGGAAGCTGATATCAAATTGTAATCCACCTAACGAACAAAACTCATAACAAAACAAAATTCCTTCTCTAGTTTACAGTTATGTCTATGAGCCAAATGTACATTCATTATATAAAATATATACATAGTAACATACATAAAGTTGTCTTACAGAAATAAACACAGACATCTTAAATTTCTTGCTCCTTGTTAGACGCCAAGGAAGTTACAAAAATGCGAGAATAGAAATGTCACATAAAATTATAACTTTGTAAATGCTGGAAGGATCCTCAGTTTCCTGAAACTGTACTTGCTATTCAATAAACTCCAAAACTCAGAGCTGGGTAGAACATTAATCTCAACACATTTCAAATCCTTAGTCTCCAGATAGGTTAAGCAATCATGGACCATTTGACCATCTCAAAGAAAATACTTCTATTATTGATTGTAATAGAATCAATTTCCAGTTTTACAATTAGCACAATTTCATAATAGATGAAATAAGCCAAGCAGTGTATAGCTAAGCTCACTTCAGTCATGGACCTGTATCACAGGGATGAGTAAGGATAAAGATACTCCAAGAACTCGAGCATGTACACAGACGCACCTTCTTTTTCCCCAAATGTGTCCATCAAATTTCAGTGCCCTTGTCAGACATTTCTCAGACAACTATTAATCAAATTATTTAATAGTTAATATCTGGGACCTATTCTTTAACATATTTCACATTATCATAGTGCTAAGCTTCATTTTTCTTCCCTTGAAGATGGGAGTATAACTATCAACTAATAGATAGCACATACCTTCAAATAATAGATAGTACATTCTGATAAAAGGATTAATAAACCAAATAATAGTTAGCACATACCGTCAAAATGCCTCCCAAACAACATCCTCTGCAGTCACCATTTTTGTTTCATGGTTCCTTCCAAAACTACTACAATTTTGGTCCATCAACAATACATCGATAGTATTAAAATTCTCTCTTAAGATCTTTATCCGGAACTCGTTGTGTGGTTTTTTTAATACCCGAACCAGTGAGTTTTTGCTCAAGCTTCTCATGAATTTTGGTCAAGCTGCCTCATTTGAGATAAGTGCCGGTTCTGATTTCTCCTTCATTTCGCAACTCTTGAAGAGTTTCAATGAGTTTTAGATCTTGTTCCTTTGTCTACTTGAACTTGTTGCTTTTCGTCTTGAAAAGACATGATACAATTTATGAGCACAGTTATACTGTGTTAGAAAAACACAGTTATACTGTGTTAGAAAAACACACTGAATATCTTTTAATCCTTAACACATTAGATTTGCCAACACACTGAATATCTTTTGCTCCCCTGTTCCATTTGGTTTGTCTGCTGTGCACATGGAAAAGCTCTGGTATTGACAATAGTTATCAGGTTAAGAAAATGCAATTAGTTGTCATTACTAGAAAAATCATATATTCATCATGTTGAAATCAGGGGCATGGTGGGTTATGAATCTATGATCTACTGCATGTCAAAAGAGAAATATTATACATTTAATACATTTAGATATGCATTTATTACATTTAGATGCAAGTTGTATAACATGTATGGAAGGGTCCCAGTATTCTAGAGTCCTAGAAAATCATATCTGAGTATAAAATTGAATATGTGCTAATAAGAACATTCTGATCCTTAATATCCAACAACAACAACAAAAAACCCTGTCAAAATTCTTGAAAATGGCTTCTAGATGTTAGTCTAGTGCAGACCACAATGAGACGGTTGGATTATCTTGATTTCTTTGCATAACAAGAAGTGGATATCTAGGAAATCAACTCCAGATTCAATTTAGGCCATCACTTACTAAGAAATTGCATAGCTAGAAGCCAATATCTAGGAATTGTAAATTGTTACTACAGTTTTTTATAGGAATTGCAATGAGCACCTTACGCGAAACTGCAGATTATGTTTTTCTATTGAAACAAGGTTAGAAATTAGTCTATCTTCATTTTCCTGAAATTTCATAAATCAAGATGCAATTTCATAATGCACTGTACTTCCAATCCAAGCCAATATTCCACTGAATATACATTGCACGATTTCACATTGGAAAACAACTGATCTAATGGCATATATTCAGGATCCACGGGAAAAAGAGAGGTAAACCTCCCCATAAGGATAACACACAAATTCATACAGATAATATAAAATTAATGACATTCAAAGTTTCCATACAATTGACCCAGACCATATAAAAATCAATATCATGATAAAAAAATAAAGAACATAAAACTAATGACATTCTAAATTGAGTCTTTCATGCATGTTGTCTATTTGCCATCCAATCATTGTACATTTTTTGTGCTAAATTTGCACTCCATGTAGTCCATTAATTTGAAGTTTCGATGGTAGTTACAAAATCACCGGCAGAAGTGATATTGTGTTCCACATATTCTAAAATACCCGTTTCTATAGTGGATCTGTTAGCCTTGCTCGAGCAAAAGCTCAATTTCCTTCTTTTCTTTAGTCCCACATCGGATGGGCCAACCCCTCCTTGTGTACATATATTAGTTCCTCTTCTTTGCTTTCTTAAAGTTGTTGTGTGGGGAACCCCTTGGGCCACACGCGCGCCGCCGCCGCCGCCCGGCCCGGCTCGGTTCGGTTCGGTTCGGCGCACGTAACGGGTGCGGGTACGCGCCCACATCTGCGGGGGCCGAATGCCGATTCGATTTTCTCTTCGGGTTCGGGCTGAGACCCTAAAATTCTTTTTGCTCCTCTTCATTATTTCGTTTAATTTTCTGAACGTTGAAAAATTAATTTTGTCCGTTACTAATTATTTTTGAACCGTTAATATATTTTGTGTCCAGGTTCATTCTCTCCTTCTCCTGTGTAACGGCTGAATTAATAGAAAAAATAATTCAGACCATTACATATTGGATGGACTATTATATATATGAATGGTTTTCTTTGTAAACATTATCAGAAATTTTTTCCTCCAAACAATTGCTGCCAACATTCTGTTATGTCCAATCTTCGTCGTTTCACTCGTCTCCAAGCTCTGGGCAGAGCTAAGTTCTGGTCGTTCTCTCCGAGTCGTGTGCGGCTACAAGATACCGGTAGTGCGGGGGTTTTACTATTAGGAGCTTTGGGAAACGTCTACACACAGATTCCGAATCAACTCTTAGGGCAGTGCTTCGTGCACGACTTCCCAAGAGGCCGGTGACATCAGTCTATTTTTATTTTTTATTCACAAAGTTTTCAATAAGAAAACGACAATTTTCTGGAAAGGATTCTTCACCTTTTTGAAAGAGGGTGATCCCTCAACTTATGAAGAAGCAATATCGTCTCCTGATGCTCCCTTCTGGAAAGAAGCCATTAACAGTGAATACAACTCCATCATGGAGAATAACACTTGGTTTCTAACAGATCTACCTTTAGGCAATAAACCAATAGGTTGTAAGTGGATTTTCAAGAAGAAACTCAGAGCCGATGGTACTATAGAGAAATACAAAGCTAGATTAGTTGCTAAGGGTTTTACCCAGAAGAAAGGGTTAGATTATTTTGATACCTACTCTCCTGTAGCTAGGATCACATCCATTAGAACTCTCTTGGCCTTAGCATCCATTCATGATATACTAATCCATCAAATGGATGTAAAGACAGCATTTTTGAATGGAGATATAAAGGAAGAACTTTATATGGACCAACCTGAAGGTTTCATTGCTAAAGGTCAAGAAAAGAAAGTCTGCAGACTAGTAAAATCCCTCTATGGCTTGAAACAAGTCCCAAATAATGGCACAATAAATTTGACAAAGTAATTTGTGAATATGGTTTCTTGTCAATTGAGTGTGACAAATGTATATACTCTAAAGGTACATGTAAAATTTGTGTCATTTTATGCTTGTATGTAGATGACATCCTTATCCTAGGTTCATCACTGGAATTGATAAATATTACAAAGAACTATTTATCTAGCCAGTTTGATATGAAAGGCCTAGGAGAAGCCAACTTAATTTTAGGAATGCAAGTGACCAAAGGCAAAGAGGGTTATACTCTATCTTTAGCACATTCAATTGAAAAAATGCTAAAAAGGTTTGAGTTATTTGATAAGAAACCTGTCCTTACTTCTTATGACAGCAGTATTGTACTAAAAAAGAATGAAGGATCACCTTTGGAACAACATAATTATTCACAGATGATAGGCTCACTTATGTATATAACAAACAGGACAAGACCTGATATTGTATTTGCTAATTGGGAGACTAAGTAGATATACCAGTAACCCAAATCAGTCACATTGGACTGCCTTGGATAGGGTATTTAGATATCTCAAGGGCACCCTAGATTACAAACTTCATTTTACTAGGCACCCTGATATCATAGAAGGTTATTCAGATGCAAACTGGGTAACTGACTCACATGATATAAAATCTACTACTAGATATGTATTTACTCTAGGAGGAGTTGCAATCTCCTGGGGCTCTTGTAAGCAAACTATCATTGCTAGGAGTACAATGGACTCCGAAATGATAGCTTTAGATACAACTTGCACAGAAGCTGAATGGCTTAAAAATCTTATTATGCATATTCCTGTTTCTCTTAGTCTTGTTCCTGTAATTTCTATAAACTATGATAATAAATCTGTTATTGAACTACTAAAGCATGATTTTGTGAATGCTAAGATGAACAGGCACCTGCAGCTGCGCTTCAAGTCAATAAAAAGCCGACTAGGCAAATATGTAGTTCTTGACTATATAAAGTCAGAAAAGAACATTGCAGATCACTTGACGAAGGGTCTGTCTAGGACTTTGATCCTAGAATCATCGAGGGGGATGGGGTTAAGCCCATAAGTTAGTCACCAGCAGTGGCAACCCAACCGAGTCTGACTGGAGATCCCAAGAAGCCGGTTCAATGGGTAGAAACAAGCTGAACTTAGGTGACTTTATGGAACACTGACTCGAGATTAAAGTCTCATTAAAATAAAGCCCAAGCGGCTGTACATGTGTACAATGACTCCCCATCCCTATGGTGACAGTGTTCCTATGTGATATGGTTAGGATGAGGTTAAACTCTTCATAGGTCCAAGCTGTAATGCTGGGTTGATTCATATCACCAACCATTAAGGACTTACCTATATGAGAGGTCGTGAAAGCCGCGACTATGGGACAGGGCGATCCCAGACAACTCTCATGAATGTGAAAAAGTGCGCATGGCCATTTAAAAGCGCCACCCGATAGACCAAGGACCTCTAGCGTACTATGTGTGCTATTTTTCTAAATCTGGTTCAAGAAGTCTGATTCAAGGCATAGTCCATCAAGCACTTCTTCAAATTAAGGCAATAGTCACTACGTGAGATTCAAGGCTGTAGTCCATATCATCTATGCATAGTATTTTACTGCCCAGATGCTCTCTCTCTCTCTCTCTCTATTTACTTCACACTTATCTCTGTTTCAGAACTTGACCTTTTGGGGGGGGGATTGTTAGCCTTGCTTGAGTAAAAGCTCAATTTCCTTCTTTTCTTTAGTCCCACATCGGATGGGCCAACCCCTCCTTGTGTACATATATTAGTTCCTCTTCTTTGTTTTCTTAAAGTTGTTGTGTGGGGAACCCATTAGGCCACACGTGCGCGCCGCCGTCGCCGTCCGGCCCGGCTCGGCTCGGTTCGGTTCGGCGCGCGTAACGGGTGCGGGTACGCGCCCACATCTGCGGGTGCCGAATGCCGATTCGATTTCCTCTTCGGGTTCGGGCTGAGACCCTAAAATTCTTTTTGCTCCTCTTCATTATTTGGTTTAATTTTCTGAACGTTGGAAAATTAATTTTGTCCGTTAGTAATTATTTTTGAACCGTTAATATATTTTGTGTCCAGGTTCATTCTCTTCTTCTCCTGTGTTTAGGCTAAATTAATAGAAAAAATAATTCAGACCGTTACATATTGGATGCAGTATTATATATATGAATGGTTTTCTTTGTAAACATTATCAGAAATTTTTTCCTCCAAACAATTGCTGCCAACATTCTGTTCTGTCCAATCTTCGTCGTTTCACTCGTCTGCAAGCTCTGGGCAGAGCTAAGTCCTGGTCGTTCTCTCCGAGTCGTGTGCGGCTACGAGATACCGGTAGTGCGGGGGTTTTACCACTAGGAGCTTTGGAAAACGTCTGCACACAGATCCCGAATCAACTCTTAGGGCAGTGCTTCGTGCACGACTTCCCCAGAGGCCGGTAAAATTAGTCTATTTTTATTTTTTATTCACAAAGTTTTCAATAAGAAAATGACAATTTTTCTAACAATCTAAGAGGTAATTCGTATGTTAGAATTGCTCATCTAAATCTTGCTAGAAAACTTCTAAAATATTGTTAATATACCATTATTTATTCGCTGCTAAAGAAAAAAAAATTAACCGTTTATTATATATATATTTCTCATAAATTAGGTTAATATTTGTTGCATATTCTTGCTACATAACCAATTTTTTTTTGGGCATTGTTTAATTCATAATATTGTTGCAACATATTATTGGCATAGTAACATAAAATTTTCTGGAACAAAGTTGATTAATAAATTAAAAGTTAATAGTTACTGTAGCATAGTTGATAATTTATCAATTGAAAATTTGAAAATTTCTGACTACAACAAGCTTTAACTTGTAGAAAATTCTTCTTATTGTAGCCAATATTGTTAAGTTGTAGTAGTTTAATTTTTATTCTAGAAAATTCAATTTGCTTAATATTTACCATAGCAAATTTCAGATTATTTGTTTACTTATCAAGTTGCTTACTATACTGTCAAATTGTAAATTTGCTTAAAGTGTTTTAAAAATTGTTAACACATTTGATAATTTTGTCAATTACAATTTTTGATCACAAAATTTCTTTCAATTGTAACATATAATTTGCTTCATTTTTAATCACTTAGTATTTTGAAAGCAATCTAGGACCAAAAGAAAATAGTTTAGTAAAAAAGAAATTGTAAATAAAATCTTCAAATCTAAAGTTTCAAAGTAGAGACAAACTCGGACACAAGCCGAAAGGGTCATTCTGTAAACCGGGTGTAAATAGCCCTAAGCGACCCAGTACTTAAGAGTCTTCGGACCGCCGCTAGCTGGGAACCGGCCCCTACAGCTAACCTGAGTTGATCAACACTTGAAAAACTAAAGATTTTAAGATTGATTAGCAAAGACCACCTAAACTATTATCTTAGACATTGTTATTAAATAAATTTATATTTTTCAGACTGTAAACATGACTGGTAAGGAGGAATCCTTTACTGCAAAACCTGTTAAGTTTGATGGCTCATACTTTAAAATATGGCAGAGCCAAATAAAATTTTGGCTCACGACCTTAGGACTTATTTCAGTCATTGATGGGTCCACACCCATCACAAATGATTCTGATGATACTGAGTCTGACATAGGAGTGTCCACCTCCTCGAAATCAAAAACCCCTAAAGAGATAGACTTCCACTGCTTACATAGAATTCTAAGCACATTATCTGAATCCTTGTATGATATATTTTTTGAATACAAGAGCGCCAAAGAACTTTGGAAAGCCTTGGAAGATGAATACGGCTGTGATGATGCCGGAATAGAAAGGTTTAATTCTTCAACCTTTAATAGGTATTTTATGATAGATAACAAGCCAATGAATGACCAGCTCCATGAATTCCAAGAATACCTTAGGCATATTCAAGCCAAAGGCACATCTTTTTCCAATGAGCATAAAGTAGCAAGCCTAATAGACAAGTTACCTCCCTCTTGGTCTGATATGACTAAGGAACTTATCCATACACAAGGAGATCTTACATACAATCAAGTCCTAAAGAAAATTAGAACCGAAGAACAAATTAGATTGAGGTCTAAGCCTAAGACTGAATCTAAAGCTAAGGTAAACCTTGTAGAAGGCCAAGGAAAACCCAAATCTAATTTTTCTTATAAATCCAAAAAGAATTTCTTCAAGAAGAAGAAAAACTTTCAGCCTAATCACCAAAACTAAAAACCTAGAAACTTTAGTCAGACTTAGGATCAAAAGAGATTTTATTTTGTGTGTGGTAAAACAAACCATATGGCAACCAACTGCTACCATAGGAAGAAGGAAGCTGTCCAGACCTCCTACAAAGGAAGGGGCTCAGTTAGACTAGAAGCGAACATGCTTCACAAAGGTTCTTCGAGTTCCTTCAGGTCTGTAAGCTTTCAACCCTTTATTAACCTCTCTTACCATTCTGATGATTGGTGGTTGGATTCTGGAGCTAATGTTCACGTTTTGTTTGATCGCTCCTGTTTTTTAAACTATCAGGAATCAAGTGGAGGAGGTGTGACCCTAGAAGATGGCTCAACGACACAAATTATTGGAAGAGGAAAAGTTGACCTGAAGATGTCATCAGAAAAAATCTTAACTCTTCATAATGTTCTTCATGGGCCGTCTGTCAGGAAAAACCTAGTTAGTGGATCCCTTCTTGTAGCCTCAGGATACAAAAATGTAATTCAGGCAAATAAAGTAGTATTTTCTAAGCATGACTCCTTTATAGGAAAAGGCTTTGTAAAAGGCGGTCTTTTCATTTTAAGCACGATGAATAAAATTTTTGATTGTTCTCTCATTGTCTCTAATATAGAATCTTCAAATGTTTGGCATGGCAAACTAGGTCATGTGAACCTAGGTTCTATTAAAAGAATGATGACTTTAGATCTTATTCCCAAGACTCCAATAGATGACAAACACAAATGTGAGATTTGTGTTCAAGCCAAACACACTAAATTACCTTTCAAATCTGTAGAAAGAAATTCTGACCTTCTAGAACTTATCCATAGTGATGTATGTGACTCAAATAGGATTTTGTCCAGAGGCGGTAGAAAATACTTTGTTACGTTTATAGATGATTATTCAAAGTATTGTTATATCTACCTTCTCAAAACCAAAGATGAAGTTCTAGATAAATTTAAGGTCTACAAATCTGAAGCTGAGAATCAATTAGAAAGAAAGATTAAGATCCTTAGATATGAGCGTGGTGGAGAATATACCTCAAATGAAATGATTAACTTCTGTGAAGAACATGGAATAATTCATAAGGTAACTACTCCATATTCACCTCAGTCTAACGGAGTTGCTGAACGCAAGAACCGTACTCTGTTAGATATGGTGAATGCCATGCTTCTCAGCTCTAGTGCTCCTGATAACTTGTGGGGAGAAGCCCATTTAACTGCCTGTTACATTCTTAATAGGATTCCTAGTAAGACAAAAGATAAGACTCCCTATGAGATGTGGAAAGGTAGTGCTCCTAGGATTAATTACCTTAGAGTTTGGGGATGCCTTGCTAAAGTCGGAATTCCCGAACCTAAAAAGAGGAAGATTGGTCCCAAGACTGTAGACGTTGTTTTCATAGGATATGCCTTAAACAGCTATGCTAATAGATTTCTAGTGACTCACTCAGAAGTAAATGAAATCTCTAACAATACCATTATAGAAGCAAGAGATGCAGTTTACTTTGAAAATATATTTCCTTTTAAGGATAGAAGTCCAATCTCTTCCTCCATACCCTCTACTAGTTCTCATATCCTAATACCGAGCTCAAAATTTGAACAAGACTTAGAACCTAGACGGAGTAAAAGGAATAGGATTGAAAAAAATTAGGAGAAAGATTCTTCACCTTTTTGATAGAGGGTGATCCCTCAACTTATGAAGAAGCAAATGTCGTCTCCTGATGCTCCCTTCTGGAAAGAAGCCATTAACAGTGAATACAACTCCATCATGGATAATAACACTTGGTTTCTAACAGATCTACCTTTAGGCAATAAACCAATAGGTTGTAAGTGGATTTTCAAGAAGAAACTCAGAGCCGATGGTACTATAGAGAAATACAAAGCTAGATTAGTTGCTAAGGGTTTTACCCAGAAGAAAGGGTTAGATTATTTTGATACCTACTCTCCTGTAGCTAGGATCACATCCATTAGAACTCTCTTGGCCTTAGCATCCATTCATGATATGCTAATCCATCAAATGGATGTAAAGACAGCATTTTTGAATGGAGATCTAAAGAAAGAACTTTATATGGACCAACCTGAAGGTTTCATTGCTAAAGGTCAAGAAAAGAAAGTCTGCAGACTAGTAAAATCCCTTTATGGCTTGAAACAAGCTCCCAAATAATGGCACAATAAATTTGACAAAGTAATTTTTGAATATGGTTTCTTGTCAATTGAGTGTGACAAATGTATATACTCTAAAGGTACATGTAAAAGTTGTGTCATTTTATGCTTGTATGTAGATGACATCCTTATCCTAGGTTCATCACTGGAATTGATAAATATTACAAAGAACTATTTATCTAGCCAGTTTGATATGAAAGACCTAGGAGAAGCCAACTTAATTTTAGGAATGCAAGTGACCAAAGGCAAAGAGGGTTATACTCTATCTTTAGCACATTCAATTAAAAAAATGCTAAAAAGGTTTGAGTTATTTGATAAGAAACATGTCCTTACTCCTTATGACAGCAGTATTGTACTAAAAAAGAATGAAGGATCACCTTTGGAACAACATAAATATTTACAGATGATAGGCTCACTTATGTATATAACAAACAGAATAAGACCTGATATTGCATTTGCTATTGGGAGACTAAGTAGATATACCAGTAACCCAAATCAGTCACATTGGACTGCCTTGGATAGGATATTTAGATATCTCAAGGGCACTCTAGATTAAAAACTTCATTTTACTAGGCACCCTGATATCATAGAAGGTTATTCAGATGCAAACTGGGTAACTGACTCACATGATATAAAATCTACTACTGGATATGTATTTACTCTAGGAGGAGTTGCAATCTCCTGGGGCTCTTGTAAGCAAACTATCATAGCTAGGAGTACAATGGACTCCGAAATGAAAGCTTTAGATACAACTTACACAGAAGTTGAATGGCTTAAAAATCTTATTATACATATACCTGTTTCTCTTAGTCCTGTTCCTGCAATTTCTATAAACTATGATAATAAATCTGTTATTGAACTACTAAAGCATGATTCTGTGAATGCTAAGATGAACAGGCACCTGCAGCTGCGCTTCAAGTCAATAAAAATCCTACTAGGCAAATATGTGGTTCTTGACTATATAAAGTCAGAAAAGAACATTGCAGATCACTTGACGAAGGGTCTGTCTAGGATTTTGATCCTAGAATCATCGAGGGGGATGGGGTTAAGCCCATAAGTTAGTCACCAGAAGTGGCAACCCAACCGAGTCTGACTGGAGATCCCAAGAAGCCGGTTCAATGGGTAGAAACAAGCTGAACTTAGGTGACTTTATGGAACACTGACTCAAGATTAAAGTCTCATTAAAATAAAGCCCAAGCGGCTGTACATGTGTACAATGACTCCCCATCCCTATGGTGATAGTGTTCCTGTGTGATATGGTTAGGATGAGGTTAAACTCTTCATAGGTCCAAGCTATAATGCTGGGTTGATTCATATCACCAACCATTAAGGACTTACCTATATGAGAGGTCGTGAAGACCGCGACTATGGGACAGGAAGATCCCAGACAGCTCTCATGAATGTGAAAAAGTGCGCATGGCCATTTAAAAGTGCCACCCGATAGACCAAGGACCTCTAGCGTACTATGTGTGCTATTTTTCTAAATCTGGTTCAAGAAGTTTGATTCAAGGCATAGTCCATCAAGCACTTCTTCAGATTAAGGCAATAGTCACTACGTGAGATTCAAGGCTGTAGTCCATCTCATCTATGCATAGTATTTTACTGCCCAGATGCTCTCTCTATCTCTCTCTCTATTTACTTCACACTTATCTCTGTTTCAGAACTTGACCTTTTGGGGGGGGATTGTTAGCCTTGCTTGAGTAAAAGCTCAATTTCCTTCTTTTCTTTAGTCCCACATCGGATGGGCCAACCCCTCATTGTGTACATATATTAGTTCCTCTTCTTTGCTTTCTTAAAGTTGTTGTGTGGGGAACCCATTGGGCCACACGTGCGCGCCGCCGCCGCCGTCCGGCCCGGCTCGGCTGGTTAGGTTCGGCGCGCGTAACGGGTGCGGGTACGCGCCCACATCTGCGGTCGCCGAATGCCGATTCGATTTCCTCTTCGGATTCGGGCTGAGACCCTAAAATTCTTTTTGCTCCTCTTCATTATTTCGTTTAATTTTCCGAACGTTGGAAAATTAATTTTGTCTGTTACTAATTGTTTTTGAACCGTTAATATATTTTGTGTTCAGGTTCATTCTCTCATTCTCCTGTGTTTAGGCTGAATTAATAGAAAAAATAATTCAGACCGTTACATATTGGATGGAGTATTATATATATAAATGGTTTTCTTTGTAAACATTATCAGAATTTTTTTCCTCCAAACAATTGCTGCCAACATTCTGTTCTGTCCAATCTTCGTCGTTTCACTCGTCTCCAACCTCTCGGTAGAGCTAAGTCCTGGTCGTTCTCTCCAAGTCGTGTGCGGCTACGAGATACCGGTAGTGCGGGGGTTTTACCACTAGGAGCTTTGGGAAACGTCTACACACAGATCCTGAATCAACTCTTAGGGCAGTGCTTCGTGCACGACTTCCCCAGAGGCCGGTAACATCAATCTATTTTTATTTTTTATTCACAAAGTTTTCAATAAGAAAACGACAATTTTTCTAACAATCTTAGAGTTGATTTGTATGTTAGAATTGCTCATCTAAATCTTGCTAGAAAACTTCTGAAATATTGTTAATATACCATTATTTATTCGCTGCTAAAGAAAAAAAAATTTAACCGTTTATTATATATATATTTCTCATAAATTAGGTTAATATTTGTTGCATATTCTTGCTACATAACCAAAAAAAATTTTTTGGGCATTGTTTAATTCATAGTATTGTAGCAACATATTATTGGCATAGTAACATAAAATTTTCTCGAACAAAGTTGATTAATAAATTAAAAGTTAATAGTTACTGTAGCATAGTTGATAATTTATCAATTGAAAATTTGAAAATATCTGACTACAACAAGCTTTAACTTGTAGAAAATTCTTCTTACTGTAGCCAATATTGTTAAGTTGTAGTAGTTTAATTTTTATTCTAGAAAATTTAATTTGCTTAATATTTACCATAGCAAATTTCTGATTATTTGTTTACTTATCAAGTTGCTTACTATACTGTCAAATTGTAAATTTGCTTAAAGTGTTTTAAAAATTGTTAGCACATTTGATAATTTTGTCAATTATAATTTTTGATCACAAAATTCCTTTCAATTGTAACATACAATTTGCTTCATTTTTAATCACTTAGTATTTTGAAAGCAATCTAGGACCAAAAGAAAATAGTTTAGTAAAAAAGAAATTGCAAATAAAATCTTCAAATCTAAAGTTTCAAAGTAGAGACAAACTCGAACACAAGCTGAAATGGTCATTCTGTCAACCGGATGTAAATAGCCCTAAGCGACCCGGTACTTAAGAGTCTTCGGACCGCCGCTAGCTGGGAACCGGTCCCTACAGCTAACCTGAGTTGATCAACACTTGAAAACTAAAGATTTTAAGATTGATTAGCAAAGACCACCACCTAAAATATTATCTTAGACATTGTTATTAAATAAATTTATATTTTTCAGACTGCAAACATGACTGGTAAGGAGGAATCCTTTACTGCAAAACCTGTTAAGTTTGATGGCTCATACTTTAAAAGATGGCAGAGCCAAATAAAATTTTGTCTCACGACCTTAGGACTTATTTCAGTCATTGATGGGTCCACACCCATCACAAATGATTCTGATGATACTGAGTCTGACATAGGAGTGTCCACCTCCTCGAAACCAAAAACCCCTAAAGAGATAGACTTCCACTGCTTACATAGAATTCTAAGCGCATTATCTGAATCCTTGTATGATATATTTTTTGAATACAAGAGCGCCAAAGAACTTTGGAAAGCCTTGGAAGATGAATACGGCTGTGATGATGCCGGAATAGAAAGGTTTAATTCTTCAACCTTTAATAGGTATTTCATGGTAGATAACAAGCCAATGAATGACCAGCTCCATGAATTCCAAGAATACCTTAGGCATATTCAAGCCAAAGGCACATCATTTTCCAATGAGCATAAAATAGCGTGCCTAATAGACAAGTTACCTCCCTCTTGGTCTGATATGACTAAGGAACTTATCCATACACAAGCAGATCTTACCTACAATCAAGTCCTAAAGAAAATTAGAACCGAAGAACAAATTAGATTGAGGTCTAAGCCTAAGACTGAATCTAAAGCTAAGGTAAACCTTGTAGAAGGCCAAGAAAAATCCAAATCTAATTTTTCTTATAAATCCAAAAAGAATTTCTTCAAGAAGAAGAAAAACTTTCAGCCTAATCACCAAAACTAAAAACTTAGAAACTTCAGTCAGACTTAGGATCAAAAGAGATTTTATTTTGTGTGTGGTAAAACAAACCATATGGCAACCAACTGCTACCATAGGAAGAAGGAAGCTGTCCAGACCTCCTACAAAGGAAAGGGCTCAGTTAGACCAGAAGCGAACATGCTTCACAAAGGTTCTTCGAGTTCCTTCAGGTCTGTAAGCTTTCAACCATTTATTAACCTCTCTTACCATTCTGATGATTGGTGGTTGGATTCTGGAGCTAATGTTCATGTTTTGTTTGATCGCTCCTGTTTTTTAAACTATCAGGAATCAAGTGGAGGAGGTGTGACCCTAGGAGATGGCTCAACGGCACAAATTATTGGAAGAGAAAAAGTTGACTTGAAGATGACATCAGGAAAATTTTTAACTCTTCATGATGTTCTTCATGTGCCGTCTGTCAGGAGAAACCTAGTTAGTGGATCCCTTCTTGTAGCCTCAGGATACAAAAATGTAATTGAGGCAAATAAAGTAGTATTTTCTAAGCATGAATCCTTTATAGGTAAAGGCTTTGTAAAAGACGGTCTTTTTATTTTAAGCACAATGAATAAAATTTCTGATTCTTCTCTCATTGTCTCTAATATAGAATCTTCAAATGTTTCGCATGGCAAACTAGGTCATGTGAACCTTGGTTCTATTAAAAGAATGATGACTTTAGATCTTATTCTCAAGACTCCATTAGATGACAAACACAAATGTGAGATTTGTGTTCAAGCCAAACACACTAAATTACCTTTTAAATTTGTAGAAAGAAATTTTGACCTTCTAGAACTTATCCATTGTGATGTATGTGACTCAAATATGATTTTGTCCAGAGACGGTAGAAAATACTTTGTTACGTTTATAGATGATTATTCAAAGTATTGTTATATCTACCTTCTCAAAACCAAAGATGAAGTTCTAGATAAATTTAAGGTCTACAAATCTGAAGCTGATAATCAATTAGAAAGAAAGATTAAGATCCTTAGATCTGATCGTGGTGTAAAATAAACCTCAAACAAAATAATTAACTTCTGTGAAGAACATGGAATAATTCATGAGGTAACTACTCCATATTCACCTCAGTCTAACGGAGTTGCTGAACGCAAGAACCGCACTCTGTTAGATATGGTGAATGTCATGCTTCTCAGCTCTGGTGCTCCTGATAACTTGTGGGGAGAAGCCCTTTTAACTGCCTGTTTCATTCTTAATAGGATTCCTAGTAAGACAAAAGATAAGACTCCCTATGAGCTGTGGAAAGGTAGTGCTCCTAGGATTAATTACCTTAGAGTTTGGGGATGCCTTGCTAAAGTCGGAATTCCCGAACCTAAAAAGAGGAAGATTGGTCCCAAGACTGTAGACGCTGTTTTCATAGGATATGCCTTAAACAACTATGCCAATAGATTTCTAGTGACTCACTCAGAAGTAAATAAAATCTTTAACAATACCATTATAGAAGCAAGAGATGCAGTTTACTTTGAAAACATATTTTCTTTTAAGGATAGAAGTCCAATCGCTTCATCCATACCCTCTACTAGTTCTCATGTCCTAGTACCGAGCTCACAATTTGAACAAGACTTAGAACCTAGACGAAGTAAAAGGAATAGGATTGAAAAAAATTAGGAGAAGGATTCTTCACATTTTTGATAGAGGGTGATCCCTCAACTTATGAAGAAGCAAATGTCGTCTCCTGATGCTCCCTTCTAGAAAGAAGCCATTAACAGTGAATACAACTCCATCATGGAGAATAACACTTGGTTTCTAACAGATCTACCTTTAGGCAATAAACCAATAGGTTGTAAGTGGATTTTCAAGAAGAAACTCAGAGCCGATGGTACTATAGAGAAATACAAAGCTAGATTAGTTGCTAAGGGTTTTACCCAGAAGAAAGGGTTATATTATTTTGATACCTACTCTCCTGTAGCTAGGATCACATCCATTAGAACTCTCTTGGCCTTAGCATCCATTCATGATATGCTAATCCATCAAATGGATATAAAGACAGCATTTTTGAATGGAGATCTAAAGGAAGAACTTTATATGGACCAACCTGAAGGTTTCATTGCTAAAGGTCAAGAAAAGAAAGTCTGCAGACTAGTAAAATCCCTCTATGGCTTGAAACAAGCTCCCAAATAATGGCACAATAAATTTGACAAAGTAATTTGTGAATATGGTTTCTTGTCAAATGAGTATGACAAATGTATATACTCTAAAGGTACATGTAAAAGTTGTGTCATTTTATGCTTGTATGTAGATGACATCCTTATCCTAGGTTCATCACTGGAATTGATAAATATTATAAAGAACTATTTATCTAGCCAGTTTGATATGAAAGACCTAGGAGAAGCCAACTTAATTTTAGGAATGCAAGTAACCAAAGGCAAAGAGGGTTATACTCTATCTTTAGCACATTCAATTAAAAAAATGCTAAAAAGGTTTGAGTTATTTGATAAGAAACCTGTCCTTACTCCTTATGACAGCAGTATTGTACTAAAAAAGAATAAAGGATAACCTTTGGAACAACATAAATATTTACAGATGATAGGCTCACTTATGTATATAACAAACAGGACAAGACCTGATATTGCATTTGCTATTGGGAGACTAAGTAGATATACCAGTAACCCAAATCAGTCACATTGGACTGCCTTGGATAAGATATTTAGATATCTCAAGGGCACCCTAGATTACAAACTTTATTTTACTAGGCACCCTGATATCATAGAAGGTTATTCAGATGCAAACTGGGTAACTAACTCACATGATATAAAATCTACTACTAGATATGTATTTACTCTAGGAGGAGCTGCAATCTCCTGGGGCTCTTGTAAGCAAACTATCATAGCTAGGAGTACAATGGACTCCGAAATGATAGCTTTAGATACATCTTGCACAGAAGCTGAATGGCTTAAAAATCTTATTATGCATATACCTGTTTCTCTTAGTCCTGTTCCTGCAATTTCTATAAACTATAATAATAAATCTGTTATTGAACTACTAAAGCATGATTCTGTGAATGCTAAGATGAACAGGCACCTGCAGTTGCGCTTCAAGTCAATAAAAAGCCTACTAGGCAAATATGTGGTTCTTGACTATATAAAGTCAGAAAAGAACATTGCAGATCACTTGACGAAGGGTCTGTCTAGGATTTTGATCCTAGAATGATCGAGGGGGATGGGGTTAAGCCCATAAGTTAGTCACCAGCAGTGGCAACCCAACCGAGTCTGACTGGAGATCCCAAGAAGCCGGTTCAATGGGTAGAAACAAGCTGAACTTAGGTGACTTTATGGAACACTGACTCAAGATTAAAGTCTCATTAAAATAAAGCCCAAGGGGCTGTACATGTGTACAATGACTCCCCATCCCTATGGTGACAGTGTTCCTGTGTGATATGGTTTGGATGAGGTTAAACTCTTCATAGGTCCAAGATGTAATGCTGGGTTGATTCATATCACCAACCATTAAGGACTTACCTATATGAGAGGTCGTGAAGGCCGCGACTATGGGACAGGGCAATCCCAGACAACTCTCATGAATGTAAAAAAGTGCGCATGGCCATTTAAAAGCGCCACCCGATAGACCAAGGACCTCTAGCGTACTATGTGTGCTATTTTTCTAAATCTGGTTCAAGAAGTCTGATTCAAGGCATAGTCCATCAAGCACTTCTTCAGATTAAGGCAATAGTCACTACGTGAGATTCAAGGTTGTAGTCCATCTCATCCATGCATAGTATTTTACTGCCCAAATGCTCTCTCTCTCTCTCTCTCTCTCTCTATTTACTTCACACTTATCTCTGTTTCGGAACTTGACCTTTTGGGTGGGGGATTGTTAGCCTTGCTTGAGCAAAAGCTCAATTTCCTTCTTTTCTTTAGTCCCACATCGGATGGGCCAACCCCTCCTTGTGTACATATATTAGTTCCTCTTCTTTGCTTTCTTAAAGTTGTTGTGTGGGGAACCCATTGGGCCACACGTGTACACCGCCGCCGCCGCCGCCCGGCCCGGCTCGGTTCGGTTCGGTTCGCCGCACGTAACGGGTGCGGGTATGCGCCCACATCTGCGGGCGCCGAATGTCGATTCGATTTTCTCTTCGGGTTCGGGCTGAGACCCTAAAATTCTTTTTGCTCCTCTTCATTATTTCGTTTAATTTTCTGAACGTTAAAAAATTAATTTTGTCCGTTACTAATTGTTTTTGAACCGTTAATATATTTTGTGTCCAGGTTCATTCTCTCATTCTCCTGTGTAACGGCTGAATTAATAGAAAAAATAATTCAGACCGTTACATATTGGATGGAGTATTATATATATGAATGGTTTTCTTTGTAAACATTATCAGAAATTTTTTCCTCCAAACAATTGCTGCCAACATTATGTTCTGTCCAATCTTCGTCGTTTCACTCGTCTCCAAGCTCTGGGCAGAGCTAAGTCCTGGTCGTTCACTCCGAGTCATGTGCGGCTACGAGATACCGGTAGTGCGGGGGTTTTACCACTAGGAGCTTTGGAAAATATCTGCACACAGATCCCGAATCAACTCTTAGGGCAGTGCTTCGTGCACGACTTAACATCAGTCTATTTTTATTTTTTATTCACAAAGTTTTCAATAAGAAAACGACAATTTTTCTAACAGGATCTAGTTGCATATCCTTTTGCAACTTTCTCCTAACAAAGTTGTGTAAGAAGCAATATGCTATAATGCTTTGAATTTGTGTCTTGACAGGGTAGAACGAAGACACCTAAGAATTGTCCATCGATTTTTAAGTACACCAAAACATCTATCACATTCCTAGCTCTTAAATGCTTCATGTTGAAAAAACTCTAGGACTATTGGGTTAATAACTAATCATTAATTAGAACAAAAATGACCATTTCATTAGGGAAAAGTTAATATCTAATAATAATTACAAAAAATAGATTAACAATTAAGTAATTTATTCAGAAATCTTAAGTAAATTAATTAGACAAATAACCAACAAAATAACAATACTGACCATATTAGTTTTAACAACTATTATAGTCATAAAAACAATAAAATTGATAAAAAAAATGAAAATTAAAGTTTATTAATAAGATAAAATTATAAAGGATACAAATTTGATTGATGAACAAATTAAAAATTCTAACTAAAGCAATTAGGAATTAATCATTATTAATAATACAAGGATAATATAAACTTCATAGTATAATGCTAAAACAGAATTATATCAAAGTGATTCTTAAATTCAAAATTTTCAATTTCATGGCTAATTAGAAAATTTATAATCACGAGGTTTATAATATCAGAATTGAACTGTTGAACCAATCCTATATATGCTGGGTTTAGGGGAGTTGTCATGGGATGGGATGGACTTGTTGGCAGGGTTAGACTTGGGTGTTGGGATGTCTTAGCCGACGTTAATTTTGGTTGCTCTTCAACTCTATTGAAAATATATAGCTTGTTTAAGTTGGGCTGAAGTTGGACCGGTCCTAAGAAAACCAAACGGTATATGAATTGTCCAGGAGGAGGGTTGCCCAAACCCGACAACTTACGCTTGTGCAGATGCTGCTTGTTGGATCTGGATGAGAATAGGGATTGAGATTGTTCTATATGCTCGATGCGAAGTATATCCTCTGTAGACTCGGCGACATATATACAGGACCAGTCTTAGGGTAAGCCGGACAAGCCATCGGACTTGGACAATCCTCCGGTTAGGGCAACCCTCAGATTCCCAAGTCCCCACATTTCCGCCAATAGAGTCTAGATCTACGGTCCACCCCAATTCATCTATGTCCGTTGAACTAGCAATCCACCGTGTCCATATTTTGAGTTCCCACTGGGAAGGCCTCGAATAGTTCAAGGAGAGAACCTCGGAATCCGAGCTCCATGACGCTATTATAATCGGAGACTTCGACGTCGCTGCCAACCCCACTCGACACTGATTTTTTTTGTATAATTTTTTAGAGTCAAGGGCAAGGGACAACCAAATATAGCTATGGCTAGGACAACCCAACTCTCTAGGTCGATCCTGCATATATATAGACATGGAGCTTGAGCTTGAATCGAGAGGAGACCGTGGTGCTAGTGCGGCGAGGTCGCAGCGGTGTCGGGGATTGCTGACGAGGTGTCAGACTCGGTCGACGAGTCTAAGTGACGAATTAATTGTCATTGGCGATTATCAACGATTTGACGTGGATATTAAGGAAAGAATAAAAGAAAAATGGGGAGCCATGTCTGTACATAACACGGATCCAGTGTGTCCAAGAAGAAATCCAAATCAAGAAAGTTGGCATCTGCAAGTCCTTGTCAACAAGAATATGAAGTTTTTATCGACATAAGTCCAGTTATGGTACGTAATACGTACTTCTTATTCCAGTCAGAATCTTGTTAAAAGTCATAGCTGGAATCTCTATGATTCCAGCCAGCCAAGAATGAACACTTTTTATTTTATTTATATATATCACAAGTTTTTCTTTCTGCGCTCGTCCCGAAGTAACAACACATCGCTAGGTTTTTGACTGGCCAACCAATGAGAACTATATATCGAGCGCTAGCTCTTCTTTGGTGTTTCCGTCAACCATGCATATTGGTATCGAAGTCTCAACCACCATCAGAATAGCTAGCTAGCTAGCGAGCGAGCGAGCGACCGTCCACCATCTAACCATGCAGTCTTCTTCTTGTCACCCCCATGACACAACAATTTTATTCAAATCAAGTTGCAGATGTGCGTACGTATTGCCAAAAGAAGGCCACGCTTTTGTTTTTTTGTTTTGGGCAAGAGACACGTGTTACTTGACTCGTATGATTGGGACAAAAGGACGAGTACGAGTTAGAAAATACAAACACACCAAGAAAATCTACATTGTGACTTTCTTTTCTTCTTTTGCCAAAATAATCTACATGTAACAAACAAAGAATCCAACACTTCTATCTAAATTGTTTCGATATTTTGAATTTATCTTTCTGTCTAAATTCTTTTGATATTTCAACTCTTATTACAAAAATAATGCAAAATAGCGACTGGTTGCAGCGACGGAACAAGATCCGTCACGGATGTAGCAATGGATATGCGAAGGATTAGCGACGGAATTGTGTACATGAAACACATATCCATATTTCCGTCGCTAGTCTGTCGCTAAGGCATAAGAATTTAGGTACCGACGAACTAGCGACAGAATAGTTCCGTCGATAGCAAATATGAAAATTAAAGTGCAGTTAGCGTGCTAGTCTTCTTGGGCTGGGAAGTCGCCGAGGGACTTCCCATCAGCTCATAATAAAGCAAGGGGGTTGATCCCTCTCACTACTCTAGGAGGTGAAGTCATGTGGGTTCACCCAATATCTTGAAAGATTTGGAACGAGAAAGTGCTTCTCTTGGTTATAAGTCTTAAAAAAGAACAAAACATGCCATATAGTACTTGTCGTCGTTATGAACGAAGTGATGTCCTGAGAAACTGGGTCTGGTAGAACCTACCTACCAACTTACGAGCCCATTCAAGAAGATGTTGCTCCAATGCCATCCACTCCTACTGCTCCAGCTGCTCCCGAAGCAGAGCCGACGACAGCTGACAAAGCAAAGCAAAGCAAAGCAAAAGGAAGTTCGGTTCAACAAGCCCTTAAAGAATGATCTTGCTCAAAGACTTGACAAACCAAACAACTTTAATATATTCGCACAACTTGCCAATACACCTGCACGACTTTCTTTTTTCAAGCTCCTTCGTCTCTCAAAGGATACTCGTGAAGTCTTAAGCGAGGCATTATTACACGCTGACACATATCTGACACAGATTAAGATGCCAGATAATAATCCCACGGAATGTCCCCATTGTCACAATGTCATGAAGAACATCCCCAACATTACCTTCTCCCAAGAAGATATATTGCTAAAGAATAATGTCTACGATAGGCCGTTATACTACACCGGCTATATCGGCTCTATTAAGGTAAACCGAATACATATTGACCCGTGTTCGTCACTCAGCATCATCCCCAAGACTCTTCTACAAGCCTTGAGAATCCCGATGCATAGCCTGTCAGCCACAAACACGACGATTTGGGGTTTCAATGCTGAAAGGAGCAAACCTCTGTAGAAGATACGTCTTAAATGTCGGATAGGTGATATTCGAACTGAAGTCACCTGTTATGTCATCGACTCCGAAGTATCTTATAACGCCTTGCTCGGACGTCCGTGTATACATAAAAACTTAATAGTACCCTCCACTCTACATCAATGTTTTAAATATGTAGACAAATAAGAGGTAGTCAAAACTGAGGTCGCTGATATCAATCCCTTCAAAGGCGTCGAGGCCTACTATTCTGACTCAATCCTTTATACACCAGAGTATCTCAATACCGAATATGACAAAGATGATGCACAAGCTCCATCCACTTCAACCAGCGAGGTTCGCTCGTCATCCGCATTAAAAGCCAAATCACCAACAAGAACACCCAGGAGCCTCGTATAATTGACTACCGCACGTCAGCTCGTGGAAAGGAACCAAGATTCTACTGGTGACGGACATCGCCAAAACCGCTCAAAAGACAGATCCTCTAATTATCAATCTTCGTCATAAAGAATGATATATCCTTAATTACCAGCCTCTGGTTATAAACCTGACTAAGGCTATGCCTAGGGTGTAGAAGCATAAAAAATACGCTGAACAGTTATACGCAGCATTTTAGTGCTGGGCAGCATAAAATATAACTTCAGAGCCATCGGCGTACAACAGAGCTTTCTCGCTAAGCACAGCGTAAAATATAAGCTCAAGGACTATCCGCGTAATGCAGTATGTCCAGGCTGCTTCAACGTAAAAAGGGTATTATATCGCCTTTATGGCGTAAAACTCATCCGCTTTTAATGCAGCGTAGAAGTGTACGAGGAACGCTTCGTATTTCTCGAATGAACCGGTCAAATCATGCAGTGAACCTGACGTCTGACTCCTGACAAAGAGTACTGCACGACTATCCAGACGACGGCTGTAATGATGGCACGGCACAGCGACCCAAACCGTCATTTAGTGGCATTTCCTTGGCGTAAACTGCTTTTACGCATACAAGGGAGTACGCTGCCTAGTTTTACACAGACAGATGTGAGCTTTTTACGCTCCGAAGAAGACAAACAGACTGCCACGTCAAAAGCTGCTCTTCGTACAGAGCTCGAGGTACGTCTTTGCATTTAATGCTCAGAATGGTGGCAGATCTTCGAGACACGTCTCTGCATTCAATGCTCAAAATGGTGGCAGATCTTCAAGACACGTCTTTGCATTTAATGCTTGGAGTGATGGCAAATCTTCGAGGCACGCCTCTGCATTTAATGCGCAGGATGGGGACAGATCTCTGCATTTAATGCGAGAGATTTGATTATATCTCCAAAAGCCATAATTTCCACTAATATGTCTCCATCATCACTTTTGCACATTACGCCACCGGGCTATTTTCAGCTATGGGAGCACGCTGTACGCTATCTCCTTGGAATACGCCACCAGGCTATTTTCAGCTATGAGGAGCACGCTGTACACTATCTCCTTGGAATACGCCAACTCAGACTACACTTGCACTGGTGCATATTAAGGCTATTTGGTCCAGAATTCGCTCAAGGCCTCAGTCAAGGAAGGAGGATCAGCTATCTTCTACGCTAGCTACCTATCTATGCAGCATCAGGCTTCTACGCCTACCCGGCCTCTACGCCAGTTTGATAACTATTTGGCTTCTATGCCATGGTGACAGTTAGCTTCTACGCCAACCTTTTCTACGCGAGGGATAACTACCTACGTAGCTTTTATGCCGTGATCTTCGCAGCCGTTATACGCATTATCCTTCAATGGGACACGCGTCACATGCAGATTCAGAAGATCATTTATACGTGGGTAACGGTTATTGTAACCGTCACGTAAAAAGTGCCATACTCTCCACTACCTGGCTTCTACGCCGACTGGATGGTTACTGTTACTAAAACCCTATAAATAGATACCTCTATTGACAGAGGTCCAAGGTCAAAAACGAAGAGGTCAAAGGGTCGAGGAATTAAGGTCAAAAAGATCAAAGAATTAAGGTCGGAAATTGATCTTTGAGAGAGAAGAATCCAGAGCTCAGACAGAGAGTAGTGATCGACGACTTTGGCATCGAGCATCCACTCCCCTTTGCAATCTTCAAAGCTTTTTTCTGTCTTCTATAGCACTTCTTCATCATCGTATGGTCCAAGGGACAAAGTGATCGACTGCAGATCAGACTCCTATAGCAATATCTATCCAGATTAAAAATTGTACTTGACATCCTCGTATAGGATTAATTGTACTTCTTGTTTGTAAACCAAAGAACGGGTTTCGTATAAACCTCGTTTTATTTCTTTCGTTTATTATCAAACATAGGGCAAAGACCGATGTTGATCTTCTTGAAGGAGAAGAAATTATGTACCGCGTGAATAAAAAGGACATGCCTTCGCACTATTTCAACGTTGATCATTCCACTACAAAGTGTAGGACCGTGTATGGCAACTCTAGAGGGGGTGAATAGAGTTTATGTATGCAGCGGAATAAAATCACCTATTAAAAAAATAATTCTATGGCATGCAATGGTGATCAACTACTAGCAGTTAGAATATATCTCGTGTATAAGTGATATTACTAGCAGTGTTAAGAATACACGTATATATATATGCACCAGAGTGAAAGAAAGCAAACGCAAACACCAAGATGTATATTGGTTTTCCTCTGAGAGGACTAGTCCAGTCTCGAGAACTCAAGCTCGGAGTTTTATCCACTATAATCACCAATAGTGAATCACAAGCTTTGATCTGAAGGCTTGCCACTTCTTTACACCACAAGATTTGATCCGAAGTCTCGCAACTTCATAGCTAGAGAGAGAGAGAGAAAATGATGGAGCCAAGCTCTTTACAACTTTATAGACTTCTAGACCGAGACCGCACTTGGCACTAGGAAGTCTAGGGAGTTGCTCTTGGAGATAAAAAAGTTAAAGCTCAGATGTTTGGTCATAATAGGATGGAAGGATTATGAATGATTGGGTAAGTAGGAATGTAGAAATCTAATCATATTTATAGTGTGTTGGCAAACAGAATTCGGACAGAATTCGAATGGGGTTCAATTCAAATTTTTGAACGTTGGGCCAGAAAATCAGGGATATTATTATTGTACTAATTTCATACCAAAGGGATAACCGAGTTCAGTCCGAGTTCGGCATGAATTCGGCCCGAGTTCGATTTCAAAGTATGGTAGACTTTGTTAATGAATGTGGTCGGATTTTGTGGATAGATTCGTTAGTTTATTTGAGTAGAATAGGTATCTGGGTATAAGTACTTTGATTTTCTCGTGCAAGTCAGCTTACATCAATCCTAGATTCAAATAAATAAAAGATTACATTTGAATATGGAACTAAACTTTGATAAACTAATCTTTTAGCTAGTGTAGAGTCTGACGGAGTTGATATACTTTGCATCGAGTATCTACTTCATTTGTATTTTAGATCTAATGTTTGATGATTATCAGAATCAGGTTGACTGTAACCACATTATGTCAACAATCTCTTCCATTATGATAATTGACAAACTATGCCAAAATACACATAGGTGAGTCTGATATAGCCTTTGATGCAAATATTTGAAACGTAGAAGAAGATCCCTTGTACGTAGAACTTTCCGTTTAAAATCAAGAAAAGCTCCCCAGTAAGTAGATCTTTCCTTTGAACGGTTGCACTTGAATGACCAGTAACTTGTCATTTCTTTATAGCAAAATTAGTTGCAGGTATATCAAGGATACAGATAAAAATATATCTCATAGTTTATAATTTATATATGTCATCAACCACAATTGTCATTTTGTCATTTCTTCCCCTTTGTCAATATATCATAGGAGAAAATAAAACTCCCATGTAATGAGTGATTATGACAACTTAAGAAGAAAAAGACATAAACCAGAGTAATGTATATCATGCATTGTTTAAGCAAAACAAGTATCAACACTAGCAAATATCTAGATGCAAATAACCAAAATAGCATAAAAGTTTTTAGAAGTTTTACGCAAATATTTCTAGTACACTGAATAAAAGTCCACATAGCGAAAAGAAATAAAAATGAAGTCATTATATTCACCGAGGTTTGGAATGTTGGGAGAAAATAGGGAATATAGAACATCATCACTTGAAGGTTAGGAAGATGAAGCTTTATTTGTTTTTCTCTTCTTTTCCCCAAATTTAGGAGCCATGAAATTAGGGATTGTCAATGTGAAGGATGTACCTTGAAGAGATGGAAGAAGATTAAGGAGAATTACATGAAGAGCCTTAGATCCCAAGTTTTGGAGAGATAGAGCCTTTGTGGAAGGAGAGCACCAAACTAGGGTTTAGGAAGAAGGAGGTTATTCTCGGTTTGGAGAAGAATGATTGGAAAGAGGAAGTTATATGATTAAATCCGAGGGTTGCTGTTGCTATATAAAAACACTAGAACCGAGTTTGGACCGAACTTTGTCCGAGTTCTGATATGCTCAGGATTTTAAAAAATTATGATTTATAGTATACAATAAAAGTTTTATGAAAAACTTACAAGTGATCTCATCATAATACTAGTATAGATATATGAGGTCTATAATTAAGACGGGCTATATTATCAGTCATTTGTTTTTAGACAAGTCATTAAAATAAGTTGTAATTGCAGTCAATTACTGAATGAATGATAATTGTATTTAAGAAACGTTTGTAAATAGCTTTTTCTATATCATTACTCAGTGAGGTATTTTGTTATTATTAATTAGATGTAGGGGCCGGTTCCCTGTCATGCCCCAGTTCCAAATATATAGAACTGAGCCACGTGACAATGGCCAGCAGCACACTTCGGCGAGCATCCCATTTTAATGGACCCGACGGAGTGCACTTAAGCTGTAAAGTACAATGATAAAACCCAATCACATAACACATAAACAGTGGAACTAAATCTCATCCACAGGCAACAGATATAAGAGCACATAGAGGTAATCATAACTACTAATGTGCAGAAGGGAAATAACACGAGAAATATATCATAGTAAAAATACTAGAAGAGTCACACGAGAACAAACCCACTAGTACAAATACAGAAATGAAGGAAAGCAGGAAGATAACTAGGAACAGTATCTGAAAGCTAGAAAGTAATACCGTCCCAGGGTGATGTCACTACCAGAGAGTCAGACGAAGTCCTCGGGACTGATATCGTCCTCTGCAACTGGTCCAACTGCCGGATATGCTCCAAGTCCGTACTCCTCTGGGTAATCCTCCTCGCCTATGCCTGGAAGGAAACCAGGTCCTCAGAGGGACGTAACAAGGTACAAAAATACAGCATGCCAAAGTATAACAGAAAGTACAAGTACAATGACGGTATAATCTAGCATAACCACCTAAGTGAGACATAGTTTCAAGACAATGTTTGACGCGTGGGCTGTCCAAAATAAAACTGTAGCTCCGGACACGGAAACACACGGGACGTACTGCAGCTCCGGGCAAAGAGTCACACGGGTGATACAACTACTCTAGATACAGGATCACTACAGAAATAGTACATATACATATATAAGCGCGTGCATAGGAGCCCAAACATCTAGTAATTGTCTTCCCCTTCCCCAAGCGATCAATGAGTGTGCGTTGAACCTGAACCTCTATCTAGCAGTCTCGTCATATTGAAGTAACTATCAACAAATGCGACCCTAAGGTCATCCCAGATTCTGGTCATGCTGTCAGTATCAGGATATAGGAAATCTGGCACGATGACAGTGTCTGTAGGTGTCCTAGGGTTATGATGTAATCAAGTATGTACATCAAGGTATTACGAACATCTATCAATCGTTATCAAATATTACCGACGAACGTCTGCACCCGGTTATGACCCGGACGCGAAGCAACGATTCTAATCCAAAATGCACACAATGTATATAATAAATAAATAAATATCTAGTAACTGAAATACAGGGTGGCAAGGTACATTTGCCTGGATCCGGCTGTTGAAGATAGGACTCTGGTACAACGTCCAAGTCTGTGGGTCCCGCGGTACCTAGAGACGCGATACAAGCTCCATCAATAAACTATCACGAGGCTAAAATAAGAGGTGACACACGTCTAACATATGTATAAACCTCTGTTACAACTCACATAGACACTAAGCTAGAGGGTTGACCAAGGTTGACTAAAGGTATGTTACATCTAATCCAATTAATCACTTATACATTATCATCAAACAATTCTTCAATCCTACTATATTCATCACGAGGTTCAGTAGTTCAAGTACGTTCATTCCTCATATTTTACCCTGGTCTTCATAGTCATTACCATGCACGTTGACATATTTCATCCTCAAATAAATTATCAATTATTTATTAAACCCTCAAATATATGCATTCACTTTCATTTCATAATAAAACTTCTCCTCAATTAAATTCATTATTATTATTCAGTCCTCAATCACTGACTAATGGTTTGATATTACACATTATTTCACAATAATTTTAAATTTGTTCCTCAACAAGAATCAATATGCATATTTTACATTGAACAACACCCTAAATCTCTTATGAAATTTTAAACCCTAAACTCATTATATATATCATTTCAACCATCAAAAGCAGATGTTTCGTAACATCGAACCAAAAGACCAATGCATACACATACCATCAAATGCATGTAATAAACCCTAAAATCTCGCATAGCATATATGTAAACCTAACTAGATCTATATCATACTTAAACCCTAAACTCAATATATAAAACCCGTATTAATATATAAAACACACTACAAGGAGAGGGGGAGAAGCTCACCTTGGCAGCAAGGACCGGTGGTGGAGGCTCAGGCGGTTCAGTCGGCAGTCGGGATGGAGTTCAGGTGAGGTGTTAATGGTGATGGTGTTGATAATGATGAAGTGGTGGTGATAGACTGTCGATGGGTTGTCGACGCTGGCACGCCGGAGAAGAGGTGGTCGGCCGAGGGGGCGCAACGGCGTGGAGGAGAAGGTAATGGTGGTGAAGGTGGTCGTGGTGGTTACTCGGGTTTGATGGCTGTGGTGGTGCTGTGAAGTCAGCGGGGTGGTCGGTCGACTAGAGGCCGGGGTCGAGGGAGTGCAGTCGGCGGAGGAGACGGCCGGTTAATGTTGGAAAGTGGGGTCGACAGTAGCAGCGGGAATGGATCGACGTTGGGTGTTCGGCTCGTGGGTGCAGCGGGTGGAGCTCGGCGGTAGATGGCCAACTGGAGAGGCCGAGGGGGAGACGGTGCAGTGGTGTTGACGCTGCTGTCAAGTGGAGGTTGGCCGGCTCGTGGAGGTGCGGGTGGCCGGGTGGCAGTGGGTGGATGGGTGGAGTCACGGTGGAGTCAGGCGAAGGTTGGTTCGAGGGTGATGGACGGAGATGGCAGCTCGGATGGTGGTGGCCAGTTCAGTTTAAAAAAAAGAAATGAAGAAGTGGAGAGGAAGAAGAAGAAGAAGAAGAAGGAGAAGAAGAAGAAGAAGAGAAAGGGAGGGGTTTGGTTTACTGTGTAAAATAGAAGAGGGAGGAGAGAGAGAGTGGGGAGGTTTCCAAAGTTTGGGGATTAAGGCCGGCATGGGAAAGAGTGAAGTGAGGAGACATTAAATAGGAGGGTGTGATGGGGAGTGTGTGGTAATGATGAGTCCCCATTTTGAATGGATGGCTCAGATTCATCATAGAGAAATTTTGGCATCCAAAGGAGAGAGAGGGGAGGGGTTGGACCAGTCATGAGTGAGGGTGAAGTTTCTTCATTGGCTTGGACCAATGAGGTGATGACACCTAATACAATATTTATAAATAAGCCCCTTAATTTTGGGTATTTGTACAAACACATAAAATGATAGAAAAATGGTGTGGGAAGTGGTGTTTGGTGTTTTGTAGGGTGATGGGGTATTGTGTGTTTTGCATGGGCTTAATGAATGAGGGATTGGGTTAAATTGGGGTTAAGTTGGGATTAGTCAAAGTTGGTATCCTCAATTTAATTAAAATAAATATCATATGCTCTTAAATTAAATAGGGGCACATGGGGTCTCAATTTGGAGCAACACAAAGGTCATGAAAGGTGTAGGCTTGGTGTCAGTCTTGGACCCTTTAATTGGCCCTGCTAAACGGGTTGAGTTGGTGTCTCAAAATTGATGGCAACGACACAGGTGCACCACACAGGATTAAAGAATGGGTTTCGGGTACAGAAAGTTATGAAATTAAATTAGAGCACAAGGGATTGTGATTTTTGAGTGACAGAAAAGTCCAACGCCTAAGTTGGCTTGTCAAGTCTAGAATCCAATAATTTGTGGGAAATTAAGGGCTAATGTTGGGCTTCGAATATTGCAACAACGGTAGGGTGCACCAAGGGTTTAAATACAGTACCAAAAAACTGTAACAAATTTCTAAACCTCAATCACCTGATGCTAAACTAAAAATTTCTAACCCAAAACCAGTCTATCTATAAAAATAAATGAGGGGGTTACATACCCAGCTAGCGGTGGTCCAAAAACTCTTAAGTACCATGTCGCTTAAGGCTGTTTACACCTTGCTAGAAGGACCCTTTTGGCTATTAACAATAATTTCTACACCTTTAGAGCATAATATTGAAGAGTCATTTAACGAAAGTTTCTTCGTACACAGTTAAGAGCAATTATACTACGATATTTTAATAAATTAAATGAGTACAGTTTACTACTATAAATACCATAATGACTTAATAGTCATATTTTTGTGTTGGTGCAATTGTCATAAGAATGTCCATTTTTGCCTTTTTACAATCACCAACTTTCTTCTTTAACATTACATCTTGCTGCAAATCGTTCCACCTATATGATTAGAACAAGACTTTGGTATCCAGGATTTGGATCCATAGTGATTAGTTTTTGGAACCCAGATTAACATATTCATATACACTAATCTTTGTGCTTTACAAAATTGTGAGGAGTGTCCTTTCAATCCACAGTAGTGACATGTAATAGTGTTGTTTGGGTTAAAACCAAGTGTATGAGCATGATATGTCATGTGATTATTTTTCTTTGGTCTGGTGTAGATAAAGGCGTGATTATGTGATTTACCAATCATCTTGTCTCTCTTATGTGAGTGTCTTATGTCCTTTTGTTTGGACAAGTATCGTGTGTGTCCAGTGCTAGATTAGGTTATAGGTTGTATAACATGTTTACCTAGTATGTTCTCTAACTTTTTAGAGCTAACAAGTAATTCATCATATTTAGAAGAAAGATCCTTAATCTTAAGTGAGGCATTAGATTACTTCTCATTTTCCTGTTTTAAGTCCTCCTTAAGTTTAGCATTTTCCTGATTGCTTTCATCAAATCAGTCAAGAGCTTCTTGTAAGCTAAGCTTAAGTTTGGAGATTTCAATTGATTCTTCAGAAGAGGCGTTTTCTCTAGCTTCCTTAAGTAAGCAAATAAGATGATTATTCTTAGGCTATAAGATTTGATATCTTTTCAAGCTTGCTTATAGTTGTTTCTAAGCTTATTAAAGTCTTTAAATAAATCATTAAAGGCATCAGACAATTTATCATACGAAATATATTTTACTAGTGAATCATCATTTACCTCGCTTATCATTAATCACAAGTCTGCCGTATGTTGAGGGATTTTGTCATTTTCGTACTGGATGCTTGTATTGGTTGCTAGACCTTTATTTGGGCATAAGCTTGCAACATCTTCTTCTTTTGAGTTATTGCCATCATTGTTGCATTGAATGTCTGCATCTTTCTTCGTACTTGCAGCTTCTTCATTTTGATACAAGCTTCCAACATCATGAGGTTCTTCTTTATTTTCTTCGCTGTTTCCATAACTTGCTTCCAGCATTTTTTATATTTTATGTGATATTTGACACTTGGAAATACGTTTAAATTCATCTTAGCCTAGAGCACAGTAGAGCAAGTATATTGCTTTTGCATCACCGCTTGCTGCTTTCGATATATTCATCATCTGCTTTGTTAATTCTTTTGTAACCATTAGTAACATAAGTCCATTAATTAAAGCTAAGAGATTTTAGAAGAACACTCATATGTATTTTCTAGAATAAATAGTTAGTGCTGTTTAAAATATGTGGCTTATCAGGGAGTTGGATTTCACCATTGATGGAAAATAGTGATCGTATTGTTGCCATGTGTTATACTCTTTGGATGTTAATCTGGTAATCAAGAGAACTTGCTCTGATACCAATTGTAGGACCGTGTATAGAAATTCTAGAGGGGGGTGAATATAGTTTATTTATGCAGTGGAATAAAATTACCTGTTAAAGAAATATTCTATGGCATACAATGGTGATCAACTACTGTTTGATAATAAACGAAAGAAATAAAACTAGGTTTATACGAAACCTTTTCTTTGGTTTACAAACAAGAAGTACAATTTATCCTATACGAGGATGTCAAGTACAAAATTTAATCTGGGTAAATATTGCTATAGGAGTCTGATCTGCGGTCGATCACTTTGTCCCTTGGACCACACGATGATGAAGAAGTGCTGTAGAAGACGGAGAAGCTTCAAAGATTACAAAGGAGAGTGGATGCTCGATGCCAAAATCGTTGATCACTACTCTCTGTCTGTGCTCTGCTCTCTTTGATTTTACAACTTCTCTCCTCAATTCTTCGACCTTTTTCCGACCTTGGACCTCCGTAGACGGAGGTCTCTATTTATAGGATTTTAGTGACAGTAACCGTCCAGTCGGCGTAGAAGCCGGACAATGGAGAGTGTGGCACTTTTTTACACGGCGGTTATAATAACTGCCACCCACGTATAAATGATCTTCTGAATCCGCGTGTGACGCGTGTCCCATGATGAGGTAACGCGTATAACCGCTGCGAGGATCACGGCATGCAAGCCACGTAGGTAACTGCCCCTTGCGTAGAAAAGATTGGCGTAGAAGCCCATAACTGTCACCATGGCGTAGAAGCCAAGTAGTTGTCTAGTTGGCGAAGAAGCCAAGTAGGTGTAGAAGCCCAGTAGGCGTAGAAGCCTGATGCTGCATGGACAGGTAGCTAGCGTAAAAGATAGTTGATCCTCCTTCCTTGGCTGAGGTCTTGAGCGTATTCTGGACCAAATAGCCTTATCACGCACCAATACAAATATAGCCTGAGTTGGCGTATTCCGAGGAGATAGCATACGGCGTACTCCTTATAGATGAAAATAGCCAGTTCGGCGTATTTCAAGGAGATAGCGTACAGCGTGCTCCTTATAGCTGAAAATAGCCTGATGGCGTAATATGCAGAGGTGATGATGTGGACGTATTAGCCATAATTATGGCTCACCCAGTTCTTGAAAGTAGAGCCAAATCTTGTGCATTAAATGCAGAGATCTGCCCCCATTACGTGCATTAACTGCCAAGACGTGCCTCGAGCTCTGTACGAAGAGCTGTTTTTGACGTGGCGGTTCATTTTGTCTTTTGTAGAGCGTAAAAGCTTACATCTGCGTGTGTAAAACTAGGCAGCGTATTCCCTTGAATGCGTAAAAGCAATTTATATCAAGAAAATGTCACTAAACGACGGTCTGGGTAGCTGTGCCGAACCATCATTACAGCCGTCGTCTGGATATTTGTGCAGTACTCTTTGTTAGGAGTTAGGTTCACTGCATGATCTGACAGGTTCATTCGAGGAATACGAAGAGTTCCCCGTACCACTTCCCACTGCATTAAAAGCGAGTAGGTTTTACGCCGAGGGGGCGATATAACAACCTTTTTACGCCGAAGCAGTCTGAAAATACTGCATTTATGCGGGTTGTTCTGGAGCTATATTTTACGCTGTACTAGCATAAAGCTCTATTGTACGCCGATGGCTCTGAAGTCATGTCTTACGCCACACAGCACTGAAATACTGCGTATGACTCTGCAGCGTATTTTTCATGCTTCTATAAGACCCCCTTCAAAGTTTTCAAATTCCTCGTAATTTGAAACACTTTGAATGAAGCATGAAACAGTCAAGTCTGACTCGTTCCTCGAGGCTGATTTCTCGACGGATTTTTGGGAGTTTGTTGGGATTCGGTGTGTTCTCTTTTGCCTATATAAAGGCTGATGAGTTAACCTGTTCTTCCCATATTTTCTTTACCACATAGAGATGGTTGTCGAGGCTCGTCTTGCTGACTTGAGGAAGAAGAAGATCATGTTCTTCCAGCATGTAAGGAGCCAAAAAAGAATGCATCTTCGAGCAAATGTCCTCTGCAACGATGGATCATGAAAGGATATCATAGCTTCCTTTGCTCGGGATGATCAGCAATTTCATATGGCAATTCGTCCAGGAGAGAGAAAGGGTCACATTCGACCATACAGCTTGCAAGCTGTATTTTCTTCCGTTACGACGGTGGACGTGTCACGCCCCAGTCCTAAAATACGTAGGACTAGGAATACGTAACACGCCAGCCATATGTATACGAACTCTAATATATGGAAACCATATACACACGTACGCTGTACATAAATATCCAATCCACTGTGGTAATATATGTCACAACAAGTCACACGCAGTTCTATATCTCATCCACAGCACAAATAATAGAATAATGGAAATCAATAACTGAATATCAAAGAAGCAGTCTCAAATAGTAATCTCAAAGTGTGATAGTCGGGTGGAAACAAATCCACTGCAAATCGACTATAATAAACTACTAAAGAGAGAAGAGAATAAACTCTAATATAAGAATAAATGTCTCGAAAAGAATAACAACTAAAATCTCTAAACAGCTGCAATGAATCACATATAATCAGAAGGTAAGATCGCCTCGGACTGATAGGTAGCGTCAGGTCCAGGTCCATACTCCTGCGGGTACTCCTGCTCACCTATATTTGGAAGGGACCAGGTCCTCAGAGGGACGTAACAAGATACAAAAAGCACATGCCAATAAAGTACTGAAAATAAACATCCATTGGGGTCGCCTAACCGTCTAAGTGAATGCAGTTAAGAACACCTTTCCCCACAAGTGAGCTATCTGGCTGAAAAACTGGGATTTGGCATGGTTCTCTATTGGAGATCCAGGGGCCTAAAAAGGCACGACAACTTTCGAACGCCGGAGGCCCGCCTGATAATAATATAATATATAGTGGTCATCACCACCCGTATCTCCGGCGGAGAATCCGGGCGCACAATAGAAAAAGTGTAAAGGAGCTCAAATGCGGTACTTGTTGTTCTCCCCACTCAATGCTCTAAGCATGTCATGTCCATGACACGATAAACCTCTAATAACCGCCAGGTCTACTAGCATGCAAAGTTTCTATTGGCAGTTATCCCTATCCGTCGCATGACCTATACGTACTAGTGGCCAGCCGAGTACGCAAGTTCGTGTCCTACATGTGACTCACACTAGTGTAAGAATAGTGTCATGGCCAATGAAACATAAATGTCTCATAAAGATGGGGTAGTCTCATCAAGTAGGTCTAATGCATATACATAAATAAAAATATAGTACGACGACACCGTCGTTGCACCCAAGTTTCCTTGGACGCGCAGTTTATATAGCAGTTAAAAATAAATAAACTAAATAAATAGAAAATAAATATGCATGCCTCATATGGAATGTAAATACAGTATAATGGCAAGGTATACTTGCCTGGCAGGAAATCTGTAAGTGTACGCGCCCAAATGTCAAGGACACGGAACCTGGAACTAAGGACTCCGAACAAACGTCTCCGGATGCTGAAATAAACATCACCAACGTTTTCAGAATGAGAAAAATAGCTAAAAAGCACATCCCTTTCGTCCAATTTGGACACAGGGGCAAAACGGTAATTTCGGACAAAAGTGGGGTCAACGGATGGCCCACTTTGCACCGAAAAGCGTGCCAAAGGTAATAGTCTCTAAATGAGACAAACTATAGGTCAAACAACTCTAAATGTCAATACAAACCCAACGGTATGTCCAAATGTGGATTCTGATGAGCCGAACAAAATTTTGTCCAAAAAGTCAACTGTGGGGCCCGCCAATTGGCGATTTGGTCAACCGTCTCAGAATTGTGTGAAAATTGGGTCACAGGACCAGCGTATTACCGCGAGTCCAGTGGCGCAAGTTTCGTCGCAATCTGACAAGCGTGCACAAAATACGTGCGAGTTCCACAAAAGTTACGACACAGAGTGTGTCCGCGGATACAGCCTGATTTTGGCGCGCACACGCGTCCGAATCAGTCTCCACGAATTTTTACGTGTCCGGTTACGCTGCGTGCACCATTCGGTACACTTGGTACACGGCGGGGCGGTCCCGTTTGGCGGGGCGCGCTCCGTTTTCCAACTTTTGAAAATCTGGAAAAAGTGGGTTCGCACAGTTTTGTGACGAATTTAATTATGTTCACAGCAACTAATAACATAGGGTTATTTAACAGAAAATAAACTAGGTCGAGTGTTCTACATGTATCAAAAAGAATCACCGAATTCGGATCTCTGTGGTGGGAGATACGAACTCGGCAATATAGGTGGTCACCGTAGTTTTCTGCGATTCCAGAATTGGGTCTGCTCGCGCCCACTTTGGGCGCTATTTTTCGCCTAGGGGTATACGTTTTTCGAGGTTGGTTATAATACAAATATGGAAGAGGGTTAAGGGGTGAGCATACCGGTAAAGACGGAACGACGTTTGGTCGAGCGAGTCGACGGAAAATAATTCCGGAGCGAAGGTGCCTCGTGTAAGAATCTGCAGTGCGCGAGGTCGGAATCGTCGGAATGGTTTGGATGGCTTGGCGGGGCTTCTCTGGCTGCGGTGACGGCTCTAGATGGGAAGAGGAGGTCTGGAGATTTAGGTTAGGGTTTTTGAGATATATATATATATATATATATATATATATATATATATATATATATATATAACAGGAAGAGAGAGGAATAGGGCGGAAGGGTTTGCGGGCAAAGGGGGGTCTGGATTCCTGGGTTGGCAAGGTCTAAAGGGCTGAAGGGGGCGGGTCCTATTTGGTTACTAAGTTGCTGAAGGCTGAAGGCGGGTAGTAGCAAATTGCTAAAGTTGAAGTGGTTACTAAAGTTGCTGATAGTAAAGTATTAAGTAATATTATTATTAATATTACTATTATTAGGCGGGTCCCTGTGGTTAGCAAATGTTGCTGAAGTTGCTGAAGGGGGAAGTCTTTGCATTGCATTTGCTAAGGATGGGAATAAGAATAACATTATTATTATTATTATTATTATTATTATTATTAGTTACTTTCTTATTTGATTATTCTTTTTCTTTCTTTCCTTTTTCTTTCTAAATATATATATACATATATATATTTGCGTATACATATATATTTTATATATATACTCATAAGAAAATTCATGGATTAGAATAATGCACACCATTAGGCTAGCAATAGCTTAAGGGGTCTCCTACATGGAATAAATTCCAAAAATTTCCTGATGGTCCCATAAGTCCTCTAAGTGCCCGAACACCTAACATAAAAATTATTAAAAATCTATTTCTCCTATTTAGACCTAATTACTATAATTTATATTAATAATTAATAAATAAAGGGTATATATGATTTTTAGGAAGGGGGTTTTATATTCTACCCAACTTGTAAAAATTTTGTCCTCGAAATTAAAATTAAGCCACGATAGAATGCAAGGATGGTATAAGATATAAATTAACAATGTAAATTTATACCTTGGTCTGCGAATAGGTTCGGAAAATGCTTGCGCATGTCGTCCTCGCGCTCCCAAGTTGATTCTCCTGGCGCGCCATGCCTCCATGCTACGCGAACCAAGGGAATAGACTGGTTCCTCAACACTTTCTCTCGACGATCAAGGATTCCCACGGGTTGCTCTTGGTAAGACAAGCTCGCCCAATGGTGATCTCCGAATGGTCAAGAACATGACTGCTGTCTGCCACATATTGCCTGAGCTGCGACACATGGAATACGTCATGTACTCCCTCCAGTGAAGGTGGTAGCGCAAGTCGATATGCCACCTCTCCAACTCTCTTGAGCACGTCAAATGGCCCAATATACCTTGGACTCAACTTGTCGCGCCCTCCGAATCGGATGGTGCCTCTGGTAGGTGATATCCTCAAGAAGACGTGATCGCCCTCTTTGAACTCCAAGGGACGACGATGAAGGTCTGCCCACTGCTTCTGCCTGTCTTGCGCCGCTCGCAAGTATCCCTGAATCTTCTTGACTGTCTCTACGGTGTTGACCACCAACTCGGGTCCCAAAATTTGACGTTCTCCCACGTCACTCCAACACACAGGAGACCTACATTTTCTTCCATACAATGCTTCAAACGGAGCCATCTGAATACTCGCTTGATAGCTGTTGTTGTAAGAAAACTCTACAAGATGTAGGTGGTCCTCCCATGATCCTCCGAAGTCTAACATGCAAGCCCTCAACATATCTTCCAATGTCTGAATGGTACGCTCCGACTGCCCATCTGTCTGCGGGTGGTAAGATGTACTGAACTTCAGACGAGTACCAAGACTCTCTTGCATGCTCCTCCAAAAGTGCGATGTGAAGCGCAAATCTCTGTCCGATACAATACTGACTGGTATGCCGTGCAATCTCACGATCTGCCTCATATATAAGTCAGCTAAAGCTTCTGTCGACTGACCCACTCTAAAAGGTATAAAATGGGCTGACTTGGTGAGTCGGTCCACTATTACCCACACTGCATCTCTCCCACTTGGACTCTTGGGAAAACCCGTGACGAAGTCCATAGTGATGTGCTCCCACATCCACTCTGGAATCGGAAGTGGTTGCAATAATCCTGCTGTCCTCTGGTGCTCCGCCTTCACTTGTTGACATACTAGACATTTAGCTACAAAGCGAGCTATCTCTCTCTTCATTCTATGCCACCAAAAGTGTTGTCGTAAGTCGCGATACATCTTGGTGCCTCCAGGATGAATAGAATAAATCGAACTATGAGCCTCTGTCATCAGCTCCTGTCGAATCTCTCTATTTGGAACATAAAGACGATTACCACATCGTAATGTCCCATCCTCGTGAATGCGCAATCCTGTCTGCTTTCCGGCCTCTGTCCTTTCCTTCAGTCTCCGAAATCTGGCATCTGTAGGCAAAGCTGCCTTAATCCTCTCTACTAATGATGATTGTACTTGCAAGTTGGCTAGTGTCCCATCTGCTCCGGGTAGTAACACTTCAATGCCAAGCTCCTACAAGTCCTCCAATAGTTCCCTCTGTGCTGTCAAGAAGTAAGCTGCTGGCTTCCGGCTTAACGCGTCTGCTACCACGTTAGCCTTGCCTGGATGATAACGTAGCTCTATCTCAAAATCTTTCATCAACTCGAGCCATCGACGTTACCTCATATTTAACTTCTTCTGCGTAAAGACGTACTTAAGGCTCTTGTGGTCTGTATAGATCTCCACTCGTTTTCCATATAAGTAATGTCTCCATAGCTTCAGAGCAAATACAACGGCTGCAAGTTCCAAGTCATGAGTCGGATAATTCTTCTCATGTACTCGTAACTGCCTAGATGCATATGCAATCACCTTGCCATGCTGCATCAATACGCATCCTAAGCCTTTTTCTGATGCGTCACTGTAGATCACATAACCTCCTGATCCTGACGGAATCGTCAATACTGGTGTTGTAGTCAGTCGCTTCTTCAACTCTTCAAAGGCTGCTTGACACTCGTCAGTCCATATAAATTCTTGGTCCTTACAAGTCAAGCGAGTCATAGGTGCCGCTATCCTTGAGAAGTTTTCCACGAACCGTCGGTAATATCCCGCAAGTCCAAGGAAACTCCTCACCTCTGCTGCTGATTTAGGAACAGGCCATGTCTCAACTGCTGAGATCTTCTCTAGATCAACAGAAATACCATCTCCTGTAACAACATATCCAAGAAATGAAACTATGTCCAAGAAGAATTTATATTTGCTGAGTTTAGCATATAACTGCTCTCTCCTCAAAGTCTCTAGAACAATCAGCAGGTGCTCCTCGTGCTCCTCGTGGCTCTTCGAATAGACAAGTATATCATCTATGAAGACGACCACGAACTGGTCCAAGTACTGGTGGAAGACTCGATTCATCAAGTCCATGAAGATCGCTGGAGCATTGGTCAATCCAAATGGCATGACCAAAAACTCGTAGTGTCCATATCTTATTATGAATACGGTCTTCGGAATATCCTGCTTCCGTACCTTCACTTGGTGATATCCCGATCTCAGATCTATCTTCGAGAATACCTTAGCTCCACTGAGTTGATCAAACAGGTCATCAATGCGTGGCAATGGATATTTGTTCTTCACTGTCACTGCATTCAAGGTTCTATAGTCAATGCACATACGCACTGACCCATCCTTCTTGGGTACAAACAACACTGGTGCTCCCCAGGGTGATGCACTCGGTCGGATGAAACCTTTCTCCTCTAGCTCTTTTAACTGTGCCTTCAGCTCGTCCATCTCCTTCTTCGCCAGTCTGTAAATATGCGATGCTATAGGTGCTGCTCTGGGTGCTAGTTCAATTGAAAACTCTACGTCTCTGTCTGGGGGTAGTCCTGGCAAATCCTCTGGAAAGACGTCTAGAAATTCTGAAATAATAGGGTGATAGACAACATCGTCCATTGCGAGCTGCATACAATTAAGAATTTCTGTGGATCCTCAGACAAACTCAAGTTCAGGCTGGCCTGGTACCTTAAAAAGAATGCTTCCTCCAAAGCAGTCGAAGAAAGCATGGTACTTGCTTAGCCAGTCCATTCCAAGCACAATATCAAAAGACGGCATAGGAAGGACTAAGAGTTGGGCATTCATCTCTCTGCCACGAATCACTATAGGGCCCGATCTACAAACTCGACTAACTGGTACAACTTCTCCTCCGGTTAGAATTCTAACACAACTAGATAATGGTGTAGAAGCAATGTTGTGTTTGGCAATAAAACTAGATGATATGAATGAGTGGGTGGCTCCCGTATCAAATAATGTCACAGCAGGAAAAGTAAAAGCAAGGGTAATACCTGCTATGACATCCACCTCATGATCCAGGTCATCTACCTCCAATGCAAAAGCTCGCCCGTTCCTCTGCGGCTGTCCATGTCTGGTCCTCATATACTGCTCCTCCTGAGTGGGTAACGGTGGTCCTCTCTGAAATCCTCCTGCTGCTGGGGGTCGAGGTGCTCCCGGTCCGGTCATCTGTTGGGCTGGCTTCGGTGCTGGAAGCGCTAATCTCTGAGCTGGAGGTGGAAGTGTCTGCTGCATTGGGCAGTCTCTCGCCAGGTGCTGTCCAGAGCCACATCTCATACACTGACCCAAGCGAGTCCGACAATCTCTCAAAATATGTCCGTTCCTCCCACAATAACTGTAATAGGGCTTCCCCAGATTCTGGTACGGTGCTGCTCGGTGTTGCTGATGCTGTTGTGCCAAAGGACGTCTGATAGGTCCTCCCAGCTGTGTCCTTGTCGGTCCCTGCTGTATCCTTGCTGATCCTTGTTGTGTCTGCAGCTGACCTCCTTTTCCTCTGCTAATGGTTTCCTGAAATCTGGCCTCTGTCAGTAGTTCAGCGTAAGAGACTCGGGACTGCGAGCTTGTATAATATTGTAGCTCTTAGGTCAGTCCTCGATGAAATCTCTTAGCCTTAGCCAAGTCATTTGGTATCAAAGCAGCGCCATATTTGCTGAGTCGACTAAACTCGGCATCATACTCGTCCATGGTTCGGTTCCCTTGCTCTAAGTGAAGAAACTGATCATACAAGGTGTCCCTGACAGTGTCCGAGAAATACTTTCCCTCAAAGCACTTCCAAGAACTGCTCCCAAGTCTGGTAAGTACCCAACTGGCGCTCCATGGATTCCCACCAGTGATGAGCATTACCATCTAGAAGCGTCCGTACACCCGTCATCCATAGGTCCGTGGGTAACTGCGATGCCTCCAGTAGCTTCTGAGTATGAGTGATCCAGCTGGTAGTCTCCTCTAGGCTCTCAGTGCCCTTGTACTGCCTTGCACCCATCTGAACAAAACCCTTTACTGATCCAACCCTAGCTCGAGGTACTGGAGCTAGTGCTTTGGCTGGTACAGTAGCATGTGCAGCCATCCTCTCCAGTGCTGCCAAAAATTCTTGCCTCTGCTCGGCTGCCTGCTGCCTCTGCTCGGCTGCCTGCTGCCTCTGTTCCTGTATCATCTGAAAGAATTGGAACATCTGCGCTTGGCCATCTTGCGGTACTGGGACAGGTGGAAGGCTCCCAATAGGTGAAGCGGGAAGATCAGATGGAACTGGGATATGAGTCTGTTCATCTGGCCCCGAAAGCCTAGGAATCGTTGGGGTCCCTCCTTGAGTCTGACCATTGACTCCAGAAGTTGCGTCGCCATCGGCGGCAGTACATCCATTTTGCATATCCATCTCTCTGCAGTTGATGTACGAAACAATTAGAAAAAGTACAGGAATCAAACAGGATACAAGTATTAAATAGGAAGGATGAATTTCAATCAAGCGTGGATGAGATCCTTATACTGTATTCCTATACGCAGGCTTGTTCGGTACAGTTACGTAACCGAGACAATATATTCTTGACCTGTATGGGCCACCACAAAAACATGTCACGCCCCAGTCCCAAAATACGTAGGACTAGGAATACGTAACACGCCAGCCGTATGTATACGAACTCCAATATATGGAAACCATATACACACGTACGTTGTACATGAATATCCAATCCACTGTGGTAATATATGTCACAACAAGTCACACGCAGTTCTATATCTCATCCACAGCACAAATAATAGAATAATAGAAATCAATAACTGAATATCAAAGAAGCAGTCTCAAATAGTAATCTCAAAGTGTGATAGTCGGGTGGAAACAAATCCACTGCAAATCGACTATAATAAACTACTAAAGAGAGAAGAGAATAAACTCTAATATAAGAATAAATGTCTCGAAAAGAATAGCAACTAAAATCTCTAAACAGCTGCAATGAATCACATAAAATCAGAAGGTAAGATCGCCTCGGACAGATAGGTAGCGTCAGGTCCAGGTCCATACTCCTGCGGGTACTCCTGCTCACCTATATCTGGAAGGGACCAGGTCCTCAGAGGGACGTAACAAGATACAAAAAGCACATGCCAATAAAGTACTGAAAATAAACATCCATTGGGGTCGCCTTACCGTCTAAGTGAATGCAGTTAAGAACACCTTTCCCCACAAGTGAGCTATCTGGCTGAAAAATTGGGATTTGGCATGGTTCTCTATTGGAGATCCAGGGGCCTAAAAAGGCACGACGACTTTCGAATGCCGGAGGCCCGTCTGATAATAATATAATATATAGTGGTCATCACCACCCGTATCTCCGGCGGAGAATCCGGGCGCACAATAGAAAAAGTGTAAATGAGCTCAAATGCGGTACTTGTTGTTCTCCCCACCCAATGCTCTAAGCATGTCATGTCCATGACACGATAAACCTCTAATAACCGCCAGGTCTACTAGCATGCAAAGTTTCTATTGGCAGTTATCCCTATCCGTCGCACGACCTATACGTACCAGTGGCCAGCCGAGTACGCAAGTCCGTGTCCTACATGTGACTCACACTCGTGTAAGAATAGTGTCATGGCCAATGAAACATAAATGCCTCATGAAGATGGGGTAGTCTCATCAAGTAGGTCTAATGCATATACATAAATAAAAATATAGTACGATGACACCGTCGTTGCACCCAAGTTTCCTTGGACGCGCAGTTTATATAGCAGTTAAAAATAAATAAACTAAATAAATAGAAAATAAATATGCATGCCTCATATGGAATGTAAATACAGTATAATGGCAAGGTATACTTGCCTGGCAGGAAATTTGTAAGTGTACGCGCCCAAATGTCAAGGACACGGAACCTGGAACTAAGGACTCCGAACAAACGTCTCCGGATGCTGAAATAAACATCACCAACGTTTTCGGAATGAGAAAAATAGCTAAAAAGCACATCCCTTTCGTCCAATTTGGACACAGGGGCAAAACGGTAATTTCGGGCAAAAGTGGGGTCAACGGGTGGCCCACTTTGCACCGAAAAGCGTGCCGAGGGTAACAGTCTCTAAATGGGACAAACTATAGCTCAAACAACTCTAAATGTCAATACGAACCCAACGGTATGTCCAAATATGGATTCCGATGAGCCGAACAAAATTTTGTCCAAAAAGTCAACTGTGGGGCCCGCCAATTGGCGATTTGGTCAACCATCTCTGAATTGTGTGAAAATTGGGTCACAGGACCAGCGAGTTACCACAAGTCCAGTGGCGCAAGTTTCGTCACAATCTGACAAGCGTGCACAAAATACGCACGAGTTCCACAAAAGTTGCGACACGGAGTGTGTCCGCGGATACGGCCTGATTTCGGCGTGCACACGCGTCCGAATCAGTCTTCACGAATTTTTACGTGTCCGGTTATGCTGCGTGCACCATTCGGTAGACTTGGTACACGGCGGGGCGGTCCCGTTTGGCGGGGCGCGCTCCGTTTTCCAACTTTTGGAAATATGGAAAAAGTGGGTTCGCGCAGTTTTGTGACAAATTTAATTATGTTCACAGCAACTAATAATATAGGGTTATTTAACAGAAAATAAACTAGGTCAAGTGTTCTACATGTATCAAAAAGAATCACCGAATTCAGATCTCTGTGGTAGGAGATACGAACTCGGCAATATAGGTGGTCACCGCAGTTTTCTGCGATTCCAGAATTGGGTCGGCTCGCGCCCACTTTGGGCGCTATTTTTCGCCTAGGGGTACATGTTTTCCGAGGTTGGTTATAATACAAATATGGAAGAGGGTTAAGGGGTGAGCAAACCGGTAAAGATGAAACGGCATTTGGTCCAGCGAGTCGACGGAAAACAATTCCGGAGCGAAGGTGCCTCGTGTGGGAATCTGCAGTGTGCGAGATCAGAATCGTCGGAATGGTTTGGATGGCTTGGCGGGGCTTCTCTGGCTGCGGTGACGGCTCTAGATGGGAAGAGGAGGTCTGAAGATTTAGTTTAGGATTTTTGAGATATATATATATATTTATTTAACAGGAAGAGAGAGGAATAGGGCGGAAGGGTTTGCGGGCAAAGGGGGGTCTGGATTCCTGGGTTGGCAAGGTCTAAAGGGCTGAAGGGGGCGGGTCCTATTTGGTTACTAAGTTGCTAAAGGCTGAAGGCGGGTAGTAGCAAATTGCTAAAGTTGAAGTGGTTACTAAAGTTGCTGATAGTAAAGTATTAAGTAATATTATTATTAATATTACTATTATTAGGCGGGTCCCTGTGGTTAGCAAATGTTGCTGAAGTTGCTGAAGGGGGAAGTCTTTGCATTGCATTTGCTAAGGATGGGAATAAGAATAACATTGTTATTATTATTATTATTATTATTATTATTAGTTACTTTCTTATTTGATTATTCTTTTTCTTTCTTTCCTTTTTCTTTCTAAATATATATATACATATATATATTTGTGTATACTTATATATTATATATATACTCATAAGAAAATTCATGGATTAGAATAATGCACACCATTAGGCTAGCAACAGCTTAAGGGGTCTCCTACATGGAATAAATTCCAAAAAATTCCTGATGGTCCCATAAGTCCTCTAAGTGCCCGAACACCTAACATAAAAATTATTAAAAATCTATTTCTTCTATTTAGACCTAATTACTACAATTTAAATTAATAATTAATAAATAAAGGGTATATACAATTTTTAGGAAGGGGGTTTTACAGGACGAGGGCAGACAAACTGGCCCTGTCTTCCAGTATTTCATGGCGTACGGAGGGTGGGCTCTTGAATAATTTAAACAAGCCCAGTTTTGTATCCTCCCGCCATTAATCATTTTCTTGTTAATCGGCCCCGGAAACTGATTAACTGCTGAAGAAGACGGAAAAAGATCTCTACCAATACGAGAACCTGGCAGAACAGATTCTCGGCGTGATCTTTTAAATGAAAATGAGAAACCCTTGGTAGAACAAGGATTTCCATCATATGTAATCATGAAGATGAAAAACCCTTTGTAAACTAGATTTTCATCATATGTAATCATGATTAATAAAGTTGTCTTCTTTTACTCATCTGATGATTGGCCATATTTTTTTTGCTGTGATAAAGTCTGAATATGTGTAGCTTCGACACGTCTGGATAACTTTATGCCGACTCTGATAAAAAGAGTATCTGGTCTCGTCCCGTCTTTTACGCGTAACTGAAAATGCGTAGAAAGCTGCTTAGCATTTTAAGTCGAATATTTGAACTGTCCTGCTGTTTTGAACGAGGAGTCGTGTAGAATTCTGAACTTTCACTTCTCTGATAAGAAGAATTTTTGTTCAGACCATCATCTTCAAGAATGATTTCCCGAAAATTCTTTGAAATAGGGCGAGAAATGGCTATCAAAACTGACCATGCTTGAACTGTAGAGAAAAGATTCTGACTGGATTTTGGATGAACTTCCAATCGACCCAAGAAGAAGAGTCATTTTCAATGCTGAACTCTTTATGTATTGGGTACTTGGAATGTTTTGAGGCCAAGAAGGAGCATCTTCTGCGTGAACCTTTGTAGTTTGCTGTCATGAGAATTGTTCAGATATACGCATACTCTGGCCTGCGTATTTTAAGATATACGGAAAGTCATAGATCCGTAGTATGGATGAGCATAAAATCGTAAGTTTGTAGCCTCTCGAGCGTAAAAGCTGCTGAGCATAAGAGCATCTGGGCGTAAAACTGTAGATTTATAGCCTCTGAAAAGAAAACTTCCGAGCGTGAAGTCGTAGATTTGTAGCCTCTGAGCGTAAAAAGCTTCTGAGTGTGAAATCATAGATTTGTAGCTTCTGAGCGTGAAGTCATAGGTTTGTAGCCTCTCGAGCGAAAAAGCTACCGAGCGTAAAAGCATCCGTGCATAAAACCATAGACTTATAGCCTCTGAACCTAAAACCGTAGATTTGTAGCTTCTCGAGCATAAAAGCTCTATAGCGTAAAATCACGAATCTGCTCTGCACGAAAAAACTTTTTGAATTCGCCGACTATCCGTCTTCCCTAAATGATAGGCTGACGTGGTCTCCAATCATAACCGAATATTAAATATCGGATTTGGTTAGGGATTCGAAGAGTTTATCTGAACTCTATAAATACCTTAAGGCCATCAGAGAAGAAACTCTTCATCTGTCTTTTGCAAAAGAAAAACCTTCGCCTCTTTGAGAACTCTTCTTCGTTTATTCTCTTAGCACTCTGAGTTTTGAGCAATGGCACCGAAACAACCTTCCACCGCTAAGGGAAAGAAAGCTGCCTCCTCTTCTCGCTCCTCTGCTCAAGCACGAGCGACTCCCATCGGGCTGAGCGAACCCCACTCTGAACAAAGTGTCCCACCGTCATGCTGTGCACCGGACGTTATAGGTAAAGCTTTTGGGACGACAAAAATGAAGAAAACTCTTCGCACACGTTGTACGTGAACGCGCTAGGTCATCTTCTGTGCTGAGAGCCTCTTCGAGGAAGATGATGCACAGAGATATTTTATCATTTACGCCTACATTCCTAATGTGTCAGCGTAAAAACTCTATATTTTCGCAGTCTGGCGTAGAAGCTTTGACTGTCGAAATTTGGCGTATACTACAAATTTTGGGTGTTACGCTCTAGATGAAAATTCTGGCGTAATAACTCAAATTTTGTCAGTATGGCGTGAAACACAGACTGTCAGATTTTTGTGTATACTGCCAATCTTGAATTTTACGCCTAGGTAATAGGTTCCAGCGTAAAAAACTCAAGTTTTTACAGTCTTGGCGTAAAAGCACAGACTGTTGATCTTTGGCATAATCTGCAAGACTGTAATGTCTAGTCTAGAAATTGACATATTCTTCTTGCATTTTGTTGTTGACTTGCAGATTCCTCCGTTGGCTGAGGTGATGGATTCTGAAGCTGGGATGCTGAACTCCAATTACCTAGAGGATTTGTCCCACATGTCATTCCCTATTTCTGGAACTCAGTATCCTGAAGGAAGGGGAAGTCTGATATCGTCTCAAGGAGAACGAATGCTATTGAGCATGATCAACGGGGGAGCCCCTGACATATATAGACGGGGCCAAATATATAAAACCAGCTTTCCTCTTCGGGGATATGATTGATAAACAATCCCAAACGAAGCCCAAGAAGGAAAAGTGGGTTTTTACTGCTGGGGGCATGGTCATATACCAGCCCAGGATGCTGAGAGATTATCCTATCTCGGCATTCTTCCATGCCACGCATCCCAGGAAGATATCGTAGACCTTGACCCCTAATCTTCACGGCCAGCCGGGGAAGATATTTTATCAGAAAGGATAAGACCAAGGGTTATTTGTAAGTCGCCCTTCCAGCCCGGTCATGCCTTTCAGGAGATTATTTCCGTACAGCGTCCCGAGTGAAGACACTTCACTGCTCCAACCAGTCCAATTACAGACTTTCTGCAATGACTTCATGGGGCATGGAGGATTATACCCCAAGGTTAATCCTCGGACCAGCGGGTGGGTTAGCCCTGGGAATCTTCGATGGGCTCGTTTAAGTGCCTGGGCCCTGAAGAACTTTCAGACGGAGCTGGAGAACATTGGTCTGTACGCGGCTGTGAGTGCTACCAGTGTTGGGTTACCTCTCAACCCCAACCTATTTTTGGCTTTGATGGAGTGGTATATCTCGCTCACTGGGACTTTCGCTACTCCGTTAGGGGAGTTGGGATTGGCCCTTCATGAAATGGCAGAGATTTCAAGACTGCCAATGGGGGATACTCCTTATGAAGAGTATGTTCCCATAAACCGGGAGCTGGGGGATACAAACCCTCGGGTAGTGGCAGTGTACCAGGAGCTAATGAGCCATTATTTAGCGTGCACCGCCTTCTATAATGAGCCCTCTGATTTGGCTTATACCAACAAATGGGCGTCCTATCTCTTCTTTCATCACGCCCGAGATGCTAAGCCAGACAAACTTGTGGATAACAGGGATAGGCCTTTGAACTTTCTGAGCGTGCTTAATGCTCAAGTATGATCTTATTGAAGACGCTGGGGCTTCAGATCAAGTTTTCGATGAAGGGATAGGGAATTATCCTGTAGGCACTAAAGCCTACAGTTATTTGAGGCATTGCCGCAGGCCTCTGTCAAGGGAAGCTCAACTGGCTGGATTCCTCTCTGTATGGCTACGCCGATTGGAAGTACCTGGCATTGCATCTTCGGATCGCATTTACCGTAACACCTTATGGTCTGCAGTACGTTTGGTGTTTGGGAAAAGACTGGGCCTGCTCCCTACCATGGTATGCCGGATACAAGTTGGCCTGAGGGCCATTACTGATGGGCTGCTTGCCGACGAAACACGGCGTGACAGCTTTCCTAGGGTAGAATTACCGTTCCTGTATCTGATGGGATGGCTAATTCTTCATAACCCCAGGGTGATGTCTCCCGGCTCTGCCAGTAGTTTGGAGAATAATTTCTTGTTGAATTACAAGAATTTCACCTAGAACGTGACCACCGTTGTAGACTCCACAAAGTCAGATAAAGTCTCTTTATTATCTCCAGAAAGAGCAAATTACATATAAAAGCAAATAGTACATCATTTTTTTAATATAAATAACAGGATAGGGTGAAAGTGATATTAGAGGTAATATGGACGTGATATACTTTCGGTAAGCTTCAACTGGACATATCTATTCAGAGGTTATATGGACATGATAGAATATGATCCAACTAAAATTTGTACACAAAACACTATCAGAGGTAATATGGACGTGATAGGTTTTGATGTTCCAAATTAGTTAAACATATCTATTCAGAGGTTATATGGACATGATAGAATATGATCCAACTAGTTCTTTGGAAGTAGTATTGTCAGAATGAGATCTTCACCATACTCCGTTTGAGCAAAGGAGATTAAGCGTAGTACCTCTTCAGGAATTTGTCGTTGATAGGAGCCATCAACAAGTCTCCATTAGGCTTGGCTAATCTGTAAGCGCCGTTTGAGAACGTCGTCTCGATCACATAAGGGCCTTCCCATTTGGGTTGGGATTTATCCTTACTTTTGTGAGTAATAATCATTGGCCTTTTTACAGCTAAAACTAGCTCGCCAACTTTGAACACTCTTTCCTTCACTTTTATATTAAAAGCTCTAGAAATACGTGCCTGGTAGAACGCGATGCGCTGTTGGGCTTGAAGGCGTTTCTCATCTAATCCTTCTAGCTCTTGAAGCCTTAATAGGTCATTCTTTTCCTGAGTCAACTCATTAGCCACTGCTATTCTGAGTAACGGAATTTGGATTTCGATGGGGAGAACTGCTTCACTCCCGTAAACTAGTGAGAATGGGGTACAACCCGTCGATGCTCGTACCGTTGTGCGGTATACCCAGAGATATTCTCCTAGCTTCTCGTTCCAATCTCTTTTGTTCGAAGAAATGAACTTTTTTAAGAGTTTGGTGATAGTTTTGTTGAAAGCTTCCGCCAAACCATTAGCAGCAGGATTGTATATCGTAGAGGCCATATTTTGTATCCGATTTCTATCGCAAAATCGATAAAATGCTTAGCTGATAAATTGAGGCCCGTTGTCATGAATTATTCTTCGGGGTATCCCGAAGCGATAAATGACATGATGTTTGATGAAGCTGATCACGTTAGATGTCTTCACCTCAACAAGAGGGATCGCCTCTGCCTATTTGGAGAAATAATCCGTGATGGCTAATATGAACCGATGACCTCTGGAAGAAGACGGGTGAATAGGACCAATGATATCCATACCCCATGCTTCAAAAGGCCAGGATGCCACCGTAGGATATAAATGTTTAGAAGGTTGATGTATAAAATCTGCATGAATCTGACAGGCTTTGCATTGTCTTGCATATTTTATTGCATATGTGATCATAATAGGCCAGTAATAGCCCATCCTCCTGATACGATCCTGTAGCTTAGGACCGGGTTGATGCGCTCTGCATACGCCATCGTGAGCTTCACGGATAATCCGTTGTGCCTCGTCATCGGAGAGATATCGTAATAGCAGTCCATCGTATGTTCGACGATATAGACATTGTGAAGACGCATCAAAATAGAAGCATAATGATCATCTTTTGATTGATACTGCTTCTTTAGGATCCTCCGACAAGATTCCGTATGCCACGAAATCTATAAATGGACTTCTCCAGTCTCTCTTGGGAGGATCTGTGTTCACAGCGTAGCTGCGTTCTATGTGAAAGTTGTTTTTCACACAAAATAAATTTCTGTTAAGAAGGATCACCGAATTCTGCCTTCTTATAGGAATAGCTAAATATGTAGCTAGACTTGCAAGGGCATCAGCTTCCAGATTCTGAGATCGAGGCACATGCTCTAGGAAGAACCCTTTGAAAGACATGGCTATCTCGATCTTTGCTTGGTGATAAGGGATGAGGTCAGGATTACGGACTTCATATATCCCTCTGACTTGATTGATGATTAGCAGAGAATCACCGAAAGCTTCCAGATATTCGACGTCCAATTCTTTAACGACTTGGAGTCCGATAAGTAGGGCATTATACTCTGTCGCATTATTAGAAGAAGGCTCGCTAAGAGAATATGCTCGATAGATGATGAGTTTATCAGGAGTGACCAGGATAATTCCTACTCCTGAAACTACGTTCCCCCTAGGACCAGTCCTGGAGGCACCATCGAAGAATAGCTGCCATGTATCATTTTCTATTGCGGAGTTACATTCTGCAACTTCGTCGGGAATGTCCTCGTATAATCTGGAGGTTTTCGGAATCAGATGAGCAGCTAGGAAATCAGCCAATGCTTGGCCTTTGATGGACTTCTGAGGGACGTACACCATATTATACGGTGTTAATAACATCGCCCAAGTCGCGAGTCAGGAGTTAAGAACACTAGGTTTGTTCATCAATATCCGAAGAGGATTGATCCTGGAGATGATATAAATAGTCTGGCCTGTGACGTAATGTCGCATTTTCTGAATGGAGAACATTAGGGCCAAGCATTCTTTTTCTACTGGATTGTACCGGTGTTCAGCTCCGACCATTATCCTGCTTAAATAGTAGATAGCTTGTTCATGACCCTCATCGTTCTTCTGTGCGAGAAGAGCTCCCAGAGATGATCCATTGCTCGAACATACAGCAAGAATGGTCTTCCTATGACGGGAGGCACCAGAACTGGAGGATTAGTGAGTTAGCGTTTAATATCATTAAACGCTTGCTGACAGGCTTTATCCCATACGAAGGATACACCTTTCTTCATAAGACGAGAAAAAGGCTGACACCTCCCAGAGAGGTTGGATATGAATCTCCGGATATAAGCCAGACGATCTTGAAATCCTCTGAGTTCTCTCAGATTGCGGGGTGGTCGCATTTCTAAGATGGCCTTGACTTTATCAGGGTCCACTTGAATGCCTTTGGCGGTGATGACAAATCCCAGGAATTTGCCACTGGATACACCAAGAAAGGACTTTGTAGGATTCATTTTGAGTTGATGTTGGCGCATCAACTCGAACACTGTCTTCAAGTCTTGGATGTGATTATCTTTGCGGCGGCTTTTGACAGCTATATCGTCTACGTAACATTCTACTATTTTGCATAAATGCTCATGGAATATGTTACTCATAGCTCGTTGGTATGTAGCCCCAACATTCTTCAGTCCGAAGGGCATGACCGTATAGCAATATACCCCCAATGGTGTACGGAAGGAAGTATGCTTCTCGTCTTCAGGATGCATCTTGATTTGATTGTATCCTAAAAATCCGTCCATTAAAGACATGCGTTCAAAACCGCATGTATTATCGATCATGACGTCTGTAATGGGAAGAGAAAACTCATCCTTGGGGCAGGCTGCATTCAGATCTCGGTAATCGATGCAGACACATACTTTCCCACTTTTCTTCATGACTGGGACAACATTGGCGACCCAGTTAGGATGTTGTTCTTCCCGGATGAATCCAGAGGCTATCAACTTCTTGATTTTATCTTCAATGGCGTCCATCATATCCGGGCGGAACCGGTGTTGATGTTGCTACATAGGCTTCGAATTGGACAATATATTGAGCTTATGAGTAGCCACTTTTGGATCAAGACCTGGCATATCCTCATAATTTCACGCAAAGACGTCGATATATTCTTTTATCAGCTGGATTATTTCTTCCCTTTCTTCTTTGGAAAGATTGTTACTTATAAATATTAACTTTGGTGAAATCTCATCTCCAACATCGATATGGATAACTTTATCTTCAGTGGGGGGTTCTCTCTGCTCGAACTTGAGTTCCCACTGTGTACCCATTTACTGAGCCCAAGAGTCATTCTCAAACGGTTCAGATTCTTGTTCGTCTGCTTCGAAAGAATCTGTCAATACCATATTTAATGGTAATGCTCGTTCGAGATCATCATATGAGCCGGAGGATGACGAGCCATCTTGAGAAGAGGAAAAGATATCCTTATTTGACTCAGAAGTTGCAAGGGAGGTGGTATAACCTAACCCGAAACGAGTTCATTGACAGTAGGGATCACCGTGCAACGGCATTCGTCTGCCTTTCCCATAGTTAAGACCTGGTTCCAGCTTCAAGTCATATCCCATACTTTGTATAATCTTCAAATCTTGTGGGCTATATCTGTGAACCTGTATTTTACCAGCATCGTCATCGAGAGAATCTTCTTGTACAGCCAGTTCATTGCACATGCGACCGAAGACTATTGGATGCTGACTGCTGCGAGTAGGCGGGATAATAAAGATAGAATCCTCATGTGGCCCATATGTCATGATAACATTAGATGGTGACGCTACTTCCCACATATACGGATGATAGGAATCTATAGCTTTCAAGAATTTTTGTGCTATAGGTTATATATCGTTATGGGGAGAGGATTCCTGTTTAGGAATTTGAGCGTCAATGTACTGGAAAAGAGGATCTTTATTATCATCAGAAACCACGTTCCTGGTTATATTTACATCAGTCGGCTGCTTGTTACGCCGAAGTTTGATGACCAAAGGTGGAGGCTTCTGGTTCAAAGTGATCACTAGAGAATCACCTCTTTGTCTTGACTCGATTTTGTTCAGGTGGATAGCCATGGGTTCCATGACTTTGGACGAGTAATTCGCCCCTTCACTTTGATTGACAGAGGTTGCTCTGCAGAGGGTTTTTCTGGCTCCCGGTTGGATTCCTCCTCTATTTTGCCTGATACCTCCTCTATGTAGGCTTGGGTGTACAATATGGCATCGGAGTAGTAGGATTCTACTCCTTTAAACGGGTTAAGATCAGCAAACTCTGTTTGTACTGTTCCTTGGGCATCTACATATTTGAAGCATTGATGTAGAGTTGAAGGAACGATGTTGTGTTCGTGGATCCATGGTCTGCCCAGCAGAATGTTGTAGGACACCTCTGAATCAATGATATAACATGTAGCCACTGATCTGAGGTCGCCAATCTGGATCCTCAGACAAATTTTCCCCAACGGCTTACTTTTCCTGGCGTTGAAGCCCACGATTGTAGTGGTGGTGTAAGCCAATTCGCTGGTAGGAATCCTCAGCGGTCTGGGCAGACTATGAGGAATAATACTGATCGATAATCCCGGATCTATGTGAATCCGGTCAACCTCCATGTAACCGACGTATCTGGTGTAATAGAGGAGTCTGTCATGCTTGTTATATTTCAACAGCATGTCATCTTAGGTGAAAGTGATATTCGGGACCACCTCCATCACACTATGGCATTGAGGGCATGCCACAGGTTCTTCATCAGGGGACTTGGGCTGGGTCAAGTATGCATCCGCCTGCATTAATGCTTCACTCAGGGCTTAACGAGTATCTTTAGAGAGCCTGAGTAGTTCAAAAATGGATAATCTGGCTGGTGTATTAGCCAACTGGGCCAGGATGTCGAAGTTATATGGCTTCTCCAAACCTTTGTTTTAAATGTTCTTCAAAGGTTTATCAAAGCGCACTTTTTTTTGCTTGCCCTTGTTCGCCGAAGTTGGTCTAGAAGGACCGGCCTCTGGTATGACAGGTTCCAGTTCTGAAGGCTTGGCAGCTGAAGTGTCTGCCGATGCATCTTCCTGACTTCCTCCATAGTCCTTGAGTTAGGCTTTCCCTGAACGGGTTCCAGTAGCCAAAACCTTTTCTTCTGATGTCGAGGATACCGTAACCATATGACATGGTTTATGCTTCGAGTTCTTTTTAGATTTAGCCTTAGCAGCTTGAGTCTCTTCCTCGATCTCTGACACCAGATCTGGATGAACCCACATAATCTCATCACGTTGGGTAGTTAGGGGTACCAGGTCATGATTTTGACCCCTGGCTGGAGGGAGATTAACGATGTTCATCGTTGTCCGGGAAATAGGTACAACACCATCCAAAATTTCTTGAGGAGGCAGATTGCCAAATTGAAGAGAGATCATGTTGGCTATGACCGTCTTCTCACTATTGCGCAGAGTGATGGCCTTAGCGTCGATCAACTCCTGGATTTTCCTCTTTAGTACATAACACGCCTTGGTGGGATGATGTATGTACCTATAGAAAATGCAGTACTTGGGGTTATTGGTACTGCCGACTTCGTTAGGCCGCTTTACATCATGGAGGGTAATCTTGCCACTTTTGACTAGACACTCGAATATGCTCGAAATATCGTCGTCGTCAAAAGAGTACACTTCAATGGGCCTGGAAGTCCCAGGTTTCGTCTGTGTGGTTGCCGCAGTCTTTTGCCTGGATATATTGACCGCCAAAGCTTCTTTTCCTTTGGAACCACGAGGATGGTCGCTGTGGGAGGATGATCTCTTGCCTCTATCAGAGGCAGATATCATAATTCCATTATCACGCGCCTTTCGACTGTTGTCTTCAGCGGCTACCGCTGAGATGATGAACGAGGGCCAATCATGGAACTGATATGGTCCTGTGAACACCGAGATCACTGGAAGAAGATTCTTCCTGCAAATATCCATCAATGCCGAGTCTGGAACTCCGGGAGGCATTTGCAAAGTGGCTTGATGAAAATGTTCGATAAAAGTGCGAACGTTCTCTTTTTCCTTCTGCTTTACTTCGATGAGAGAGGACATAGATATGTCCATCCCTCCTTCGTAGAATCGTGCAAAGAACAAAGTCTTGAAATCTTCAAAGAAAGTAATGCAGTTGTCCGCAAGACTACGGTACCACTGATAAGCCACTCCCGAGAGACAGCCTTTGAACACTCGAGTGAGAAGGGTGTCATTCCCTTGCCATAACACCGTCATCATACTGAAGTAGTTCATATACTGGCTCGGTGATGTCTTTCCCTTAAACAAAGCCATAGTCTGTGGTTTATATTTAGGAGAGAAAGGGATCTCATCCCAGATAGCTGGGTAAGGTTGGTTTATTCCAAATTTCTTGAGCTGATCCTTATGCTTTAAGGCATCAAATTGGGCTTTCAATTCCCGCACTGCCTGCATCGGATCTTCAGCCGGTAGAGGGAACGCGGAGTGATGAGAGATTGGTTGTATTGTAACTCCAACAGGAGGCAGTACATTCTCCGAGTTAGGAAGTGGAGGAGCTGCTGACTCCTGATTCAGAGCAGGCTCCTGATTTACATTGGATGGTGGTAAGTCCATCCCCACACGTATCTGAGTCGGAGGGACCGATGCTTGAGCTATAGCAGCTGTGTGTTGAGTCAGCATTATCTGGTGCATATTCTCCATCATTGACTGTATCTCTTTCAGAGATGTCTCCAACACAGCGATGCGTTGCTCAGTACTTCCTGATGGGGAAGCCTCTTCGCGTTCATCTTCAATGGCATAGACTCCCATTTCTCTGGATGTCATTGAAGGGTTAGTATAGGTCTCTGTAGAGATGGACTCTATACTTTCAGCATCCGATTCGGGAAACTGGCGACCCCCAGTGTCGGAATCGGAAGAATACGAAGCCGGTTGTCGTGACCTCAAATGGGTGTTTCGAAACACCCCAGCTTCAATGTTCTCAAGGAGTTTGTCGAATCTCCTTTGGCTTGGAGTTCTAGAGGGATGACGTCTTGAATTCGACCTTCCTCTAGGAACGTGTGAAGCCATATTCATAGTGTCGATATAATACTAATCTGTGTATCCATAGTGTCGAGGAATCAGGAAAAATAATGCTATAAACCAAAATTATAGTAGATATCAAATAATGGAAACTATCAGAGAGTGTACTCGCCTTTTGTCCAGAGCAAATGAGGTAGAATGGTGTCTGAACTGGTGTCACACAAACCTATATATGAATTTACATGTTATTTGGTTTAATGAAGGGATAAACAAGTTTAAAATGAGTTAAAATAGTTTTCTATGTCATAATAGCTACTAGAGATACCAAGTATCATATATATACTATATAGGGTCTAAGTATCAAAATATTTATATAATAACTTAGCTATACTAGCTACTATAACACATTACCACCTAAATACCCAATACCCACACACTAGACACCATACTAACCCTTTATCCCTAAAACTTATCATAACCATACGAATATCTTAGTATAAACATTATTCATTACCTTAGTACCTGGACACATTACTTATTAATTTACCTATACTTTACTCTAGGATTCCACACTACTGGTATCCTACTTAACCGTATATTCAAGGTATTGTATATCTTATTAACATTCTATTATCACACATAACACTAACCAACTATTATACAGGAACAGAACCCCTTAATCCTACTGCCTTGAGCAGGCTGAACCCGATGCTTGTTGTTGCTGTTAAGCACAATATCCCCCCCTGCTTGCACACTAACACACAAAGCCACACTCCCAAGATACTTCAATTATACACCAAGAGTCACTAGAGCTCCTAATACACTGATACTTACTCTGCCATTAGAGCAACCACATGCAGGTACCACTAACACTTACACTGTGATACTTAAAGTCATACTGGTATCTCACTACTATTCAAATGTACACTTACTCCCCCACCACACTGTCTTTACTGCACTATACCCCCTTCACAACCACAACAACAGACACCGTAGGCCTATACTAACCTGACACCAACATCTGCCCCATACTAACACTATACTGCTATTGTTGCTGCCACTCTCATACACTTGGCATATACTAATACCACCCAAATAACATATGAACACTACACACTAACCCAAATTACAACACTCACACTAACACTAATACCCTAAGTAGTCTGTACACTTATCTGCACAATCCCTAACCTGAACTCCTTCCCATTTCCCCCATACCTATTTTATTGCAATTCCCCAAATTGCAGGACCCCCCCACCTGCACTGCCACTGGTATAACCCCAAGCTCTGCACCAAAATTGAGCACACTTGTGCACTGCATTCTGCACAACACGCTTCCTCACTTGACACTCACATTGGCACTTCACATTCTATTCTAACACACATATACACAATGCACATCTAACACTCAATGTAAACACCTGTGCACATCATAGTTGTTATATATAGAGGTTGATCACCCCTTTCCAGGTACTCTACAACTTCACTGTTGTATTCCAAGACTATAGCACATGAACCCACACAGTGTTATTTGAAATATCCATCTCACACAGGTTCCTCACTGAACTTGCAGTCACCTCTAATCAATTCTTAGCCCAAATGTATCAGGATACACACACATACACACACACCCCAAGGCCTGATACTAAAGTGTATCAGATTCAATCAAATCTCACATCCATCACTCATATTCTTATAACCCTCATATACTCAAGACACTCCTCATCGCCATCCCTATTGCCTATATTAACTATATAATCCAAAATACTACCTAATTTCCCCAATTGTAGCTCAACCATACACTACCCGACCTGCCTGTAGTATCCAACAAAGGGTGAACCCCCAACTGTGATGAACCCTGAGATCCCCAACTAAACAACCTTACATAAGCCTTACCCTCTAGTACTCTGCCTATCCCTCAAGTCTATGCATTGTACAGACCTTCCCTAGACTTGTTGTCCTATATCCAGTACTGCAGTTAGGTACAATTATTGTAACTAACTACCTGGCACACCCCCTCTCTTATCTCAACCAAACTAATCCTGGTAGTCCCCCCCCCCTCATATTGTACACCTACACCAATGCAGCATGCACTGTCTGTGCAAGCTTTCCCTCTAGTTCCTTCAAAACAACAATGATTACAACCATGCCAGACCGAACAAGAACAACAACAACCATATCACCAATATCACAACCAACCATATTTCCCCTATTACCTACTTGATGTGCAGTGTTTGCACATATGTGCTGCTGCCACAGTTCAGATGATTGCAACAGTCAATCCCATGTTTCCCCTAAAGACCAACACTCACCAATGACTGACATTCATTGACCATATAGGGTCTGCGGCACATTTACTTGCCTGGACAAAGAGTTCAATTCCCTCTTCAGTGCACTGATCTTTACATACCATGGATACACACATCACCACATAATTACCAATGCACCCTACCTATATGCAACATATATAATACATAGTAAACAGGAAAGCATAACAATTTATACGTATATATAGACACACACAATCCATGTTAGCAATTCCTCAAACACTTGTGATGCATAAATTGTGATTCATGATACACACTCAAACAAGTGCCAAAAACCCCCACATCCTACCAACACTATATATACACATCAACTAGGGCCTCTAATACCAAATAAACATATTCACAAACACTTGGTGCACCAAATTCAGATTTTTTCTAATTTGGACACAAATCAACATTCCATAAGAAGAAAATCTTAGATCTAGCAAAATGAGAGCTCCTAAGACCTAGATCTAGCTAAATTATAGCAAATTATCAAAATACCCTTGTCTTGAAAATAAGGTGGTTATAATCCTACCCTTTAAAAAAAATGTGTCCTCGAAATTTAAAGGTGGTCGTACTCCCTTCTAGGTCAAACTCTCAACCCGTCTATAATCACACAAGTATGCAATTTAAGAAATCACTAATTATCATCATATGCAAGGTTATAGTCTCTGTCTGTCATGATTTTGTAGTCTCTGTCAAGGTATACTACTAACTACACTAATCATATAACACAAGCAATTATAAGGTACTAAGGAAGTAATCAAATCAAATAGATTGAAAAAATGGCAGAAAGAAAGAACAGAACAAAACCTGCTAACCCATCACCTGTATCATCGACCTCATCGGCTGTCAATATAAAATCCCTGCCTTGCTGGGGTATCTCCCTATGTTGGTGTAGGGCATGATGTTGTGCCACAGGTGGCATAACTCCATCTCTCTGAACTTTTGCTATACCAAATAGAGGTGTTGTAGGACAATCCCTCATCTGGTGTGCTGCGGATCCATAAAACAGGCACACTTTTAGCCTCCTCCTACAAACATCCCAAGTGTGTCCTGACTTCTTGCAGTAGGCACAAGTGGGCACTAGTTGAATCTGCCTCTGGGGCTGCTGCTGAACTGGAGCACGAACCAGTGTCTAAATCTGATGGTGCTCCTAAAAGGCTCTCTACTAGAGCTGGGGACGCTTGGTCGGTCCCGTGCTGCTACTGGCACCACCCAAGATATCATGATCCCTCTTAGGCCTCAAACTCATATCTCTCTCAACCTTGCGTGCCTCCGTAAGAATCGTCGTCTAAGTCTCATGGCTCAAAGAAATAAGGGCCTTCACATCCCAGTTTAGGCCCTCCCTTAAGTGACTCGCTCTGTCCTCCGGCTCTTGTACCATATTAACCGCATACCGTCTCAGCCTGCCAAACTCTGCGGCGTACTCCTCAACTAACATGTCCTCCTACTGAAGGTTTTGAAACTGTCGCTCCAGGTTGAGTTTCTCCATGCGCAGAAAGAACTTTCTCTTGAACAGATCCTTGAAGTCGTCCCAGGTCAACCCTGGATCAGAAATTTGTGGTTCATTCTGGAACCAAGTGCTAGCAATATCTGACATCTGCAATCTAGTTACCTCTATCCTCAGATCCCCGGTAAGGCAGGACAAGCGCATAATATGCTCGAGGTGCTCGAGTCAGTCATCAGTGTAGATAATACCCTCTGTTCCCTTGAAGTCACAGGGACCCAACTTCTTGAAATCTTGAATGTTGTCCAATTTGGGCTGAACACCCGGTGGCTGGGGTGATGCCACCTTCTCTACTGCAGCCAATACAACCTGATGGGCATTCTAAATACCCTGGCGTAGTATATTCGCCTGTCTCTGCTGCACCGCCATCATCTCCTGGAATATGACGAACATCTATGTCCCATCAGCTAGCACGGGTGGTAGGAGTGGAAGACCTTCTTATACTACTGGAACATCCTATTGAGCTGCTGGAGGAGAAGGAGGATAACCCTCTACAGCGGCTAGAATAACCCTCCGAACAGGTGGGGGAGGAGAACCCCCGAAAATAGTCGAGGCCCACACCTGAACTAGCGAGGCAACCCTCTGAACAGGTGGCTGTGGGGCGACATCAATCTCTGTCTGAACGAGAGGCCGGGAAGTCGCCGATCTCTCTGAAGCTGCTCTCGAGCGCTGGGACCTGGTCTTTTATGGCATCCTGAAGACAGATCGAAATAAGAGATTAATAAGAACAAGATACGATATCTTCAAGGAATGACATCAATAATTCAAAGAAATCAATATTCAGAATGAATAAGAATAGCAAAAATTAATCGATTGAAAAAATTCCTAGTTGTGATTGAGCATTCTCTCGTCCTAGTATCCTATATCCTATACTTATCGCAGGCTCGCAGCAGTACAACTAAGTCGTTGCACTACCATTATATCACACTAGTTGCGAAGCTCGACTTGTGTAGGCCACCACAAAAATGTGTCATGACCCACACCCGGTAAAGTGGCACGAGTATGTGGGTACGTCCAGCCTACGCCGCAACATCGACGGTAAAATGTTGTCTAGGTTAACTAACTATCAATTTCACACAATATAAGTAAAATTTGTAAATGATATCTCAACTCAAAAATAGAGGATAATATAATTAAGTCAACATAATACTCAACCACACATCTAAAGCACGATAAGATATCAAAGAAGTCTAAAATAACTACAAAGTCTAAAATCAATAACATCCAATAACAACATCAATATCCAACTCTCAAAATATAAGCCAAAAATAAATCTGGTACCAGAATTCTAATAAAACTAACTAGTGATTCCGGCTAGGCCTCCCGGCAATCACTCCTGAGCTACTGGGTCCAAGTCTGCACCATCTATCTCCTGGGGTCCATAATATGTGGGACACAAGTCCTCTAAGAGATCATCTAAAAAATGTTATACAGTCAGAATTTGAGTGAAGTACATCCCAATAGCAGTTCCAATTAATTGACAAAGACTATAAAACATTTATAGTAAGTAATACATGATGAGCAAGGAAAAGAAATAAAGTAGGGAATAAAATATAGTCACAGTTAATTAAAGAAGCAAGAAAGATAAGCATGGTGAATCAAGAAAGTATGGTAAATAAATACTATAAATAAATGAGAACTAATCTGAGATAGATATGATGTGTATCCAGCAAGTATCATATGAAGACAACAAGAATGTAACTAAACTAGTGTGTCTGAAATACCACTTTCGACATGTAAATGGCTGAGGGATAATATGGCTCATCACACACTTGGTGTGCAACTGCTATCATTCCTGATTAGACCAGAGGGGGTAGTTCAAGATTTTGGGAATGTTTACATGTCTACTCGAGTATTTCCCCGCCCTGACTAGTATAAATAAATCCAAATTTTGACACATAAATCAAGTACGAGGCCAGCCAGATAAAAGTAAGTGATGACAGTAGGTGAATCCTGATGCGATGCCAGTAATGAGTCCTGAAGTAGAGGCCAGACAAGCATGACACACGTGTTGCAAGAGATTAACTCCATATAATACTAATCTGTGTATCCATAGTGTCGAGGAATCAGGAAAAATAATGCTATAAACCAAAATTATAGTAGATATCAAATAATGGAAACTATCAGAGAGTGTACTCGCCTTTTGTCCAGAGCAAATGAGGTAGAATGGTGTCTGAACTGGTGTCACACAAACCTATATATGAATTTACATGTTATTTGGTTTAATGAAGGGATAAACAAGTTTAAAATGAGTTCAAATAGTTTTCTAGGTCATAATAGCTACTAGAGATACTAAGTATCATATATATACTATATAGGGTCTAAGTATCAATATATTTCTATAATAACTTAGCTATACTAGCTACTATAACACATTAACACCAAGATACCCAATACCCACACACTAAACACCATATTAACCCTCTATACCCAAAATTTATCATAACCAAACCAATATATTAGTATAAACATTATCCATTACCTTAGTATATGGACACATTACTTATTAATTTACCTATATTTAACGCTAGGATTCCCACACTTCTGGTATCCTACTTAACCGTATATTCAAGGTATTGTATATCTTATTAACATTCTAGTATCACACATAACACTAACCAACTGTTATACAGGAACAGAACCCCTTAATCCTACTGCCTTGTGCAGGCTGAACCCGCTGCTTGTTGTTGCTGTTAAGCCCAGCATCCCCGCTGCTTGCATACTAACACACAAAGACACACTCCCAAGATACTTTAATTGTACACCAAGAGTCACTAGAGCTCCTAATACACTGATACTTACTCTACCATTAGAGCAAGCACATGCAGGTACCGCTTACACTTACTCTGTGATACTTAAAGTCATACTAGTATCTCACTATTATTCAAATGCACACTTACTCACCACCACACTGTCTTCACTGCACTATACCCCCTTCACAACCACAATTACAGATACCGTATACCGACACTAACCTGACACCAACATAAGCCCTATACCAACACTATAATGTTATTGTTGATGCCACCCTCATACACTTGGCCTATACTAACACCACCAAATTATATGTGAACACTACACACGAACCCACATCACTGCACTCACACTAACACTAATACTCTTATTAGTCTATACACTTATATGCACAATCCCTAACCTGAACTCCTTTCCATTTTCCCCTACCTATTTTACTTGCAATTCCCCCAACTGCAGGACCCCCCCTACCTGCACTGCCACCGGTACAACCCCAAGCTCTGCACAAAAATTGGGCACACTTTGTGCACTATATTTTGCACACCACTCTTCCTCACTGGACACTCATACTAGCACTTCACATTATATTCTAACACACATATACACAATGCACATCTAATACTCAATGTAAACACCTGTGCACATCATAGTTGTTATATATAGAGGTTGATCACCCATTTGCAGGTACTCCACCACTTCATTGATGTATTCCAAGAATGTAGCATATGAACCCACACACAATTATTTGAAATATCCCTCTCACACAGCTTCCTCACTGAACTTGCAGTCACCTCTAATCAAGTCTTAGCCCAAGTATATCAGGATACACAACATATACACACACCAAGGCCTGATACTAAAGTGTATCAGATTCAATCGAATCTCCCATCCATCACTCATATTCTTATAAATCTCATATACTCAAGAAATTCTTTATCGCCATCTCTATTGCTTATACTAACTGTACAATCTAAACTCCTACCTAATTTCCCCAACTTGAGCTCAACCATACACTGCCCAACCTGCCTGTAGTGTCTAACTAAGGGTGAATCCCCAACAGTGATGACCCCAGAGATCCCCAACTAAACAACCTTACCTGAGCCTTACCCTCTAGTACTCTGCCTATCCCCCAATTCTGTGCATTGTACATACCTCCCCTAGACTTGTTGTCCTAGATCCAGTACTGCAGTTAGGTACAATTATTGCAACTAACTACCTGGAACTCCACCTCTCCTTTCTCAACCAAATTATCCTGGCAATCTCCCCCCCCCCTCACATTGTACACATGAACCAATACAACATGCACTGTATGTGCAAGCTTTCCCCTCTTGTCCCTTCATAATAGAAATAATTACAACCATGCCAGACCCAACAAGAACAATATCAACCATATCACCAATATCACAGCCAACAACATTTCCCTCACTGCTTACTTGATGTCCAGTGTTTGCACATATGTATTGCTGCCACAGTTCAGATGATTAAAATAGTCAATCACATATTTCCCCTAAAGACCAACACTCACCAATGACTAACATTCATTTACCACCTATGTTCTACTGCACATTTACTTGCCTGGATGCAGAGTTCAGTTCCCTCTTCAGTATACTGATCTTCACACACCATGGATGCACACATCACCACATAGCCACCAATGCACCCTACCTATATTCAACATATATAATACATAGTAAACATTAAATTATAACATTTTATACATATATATAGACACACACTATCCATGTTAGTAATTCCTTAAACACTTGTGATGCATAAATTGTGATATTCATGATACACACTCAAACAAGTACCAAAAACTCCCACATCCCACCAAAACTATATATACACATCAACTAGGACCTCTAATACCAAATAAACATATTCACAAACACTTGGTGCACCAAATTCAGGTTTCCCGTAATTTGGGCAAAAATCAATATTCCACAAGAAGGAAATCTTAGATCTAGCAAAATGAGAGCTCATAACATCTAGATCTAGCTAAATAGAGTCAATTCCTCCTATAAGAGGGTTCATATAAGTCCAATGGATATTTTTAACCATGAATAGAGTATAAAATATATAGTTACCTAAGTTTTGAGTGACCTGCTTGAAGAACTCTGAATTTGGATGCGAGAAAGACGAAGTGTACACGATCCTCAACACTTTGACTCATCTTCAAGCTTCCTCTAGCAATGACAAGCTCCTTAGCCTCCTTGGGAAATGAAATAAGAGGAATGAGATTTGGAATGGATTGCTTAGGGTTTTCTCTTAATTTTTGGGGATTAACTAATGGAGGCAACTATGAATAAAGAGGCTTATATAGACTCCCCTTAGTATTAGGGTTAGGTTTTGTGTCATGATGGTTTGATTTGACTCAAAAGTCCCTCTCATTCTTTCATGAATAGGATCTTATAATTCTTAAAAAGCAATATTCTATTCTTGAGTCTAAATAAGTTTAATGGTCCTAATCTAGTCATGACTAACTAGTGGTTCAACTTAACTAGTCTAAATTAAATGAATAATCCATTAGTCACATATTATATATATACACTTAAAAAATTTAAATTATAGTAAATTACCAAAATGCTCTTGTCTTGAAAATAAGATGGTTACAAGATCGATCCCAGTGCAACGACGGTCGTCCGCAGGAACGAAAAACCTTGTGCATGAAATGTCCATGACCAAGCGTCGTCTAAAAACTAAATTATCAAACGAAGCAATTCAAGACAACATAAAGCATGAAACAAGTAACAGGACATGATCTGATTGCATAGTAAAGTGTTCTACACATGGCACAATAACAGAAGAATATGTTCTAGGTAGAATTAAAACATGATAAAAGCACATTCTAAGCAAACTATCATGCAACAGTATAATCGTCCATAAATTGTATGACAAGCATCAAGTATTCCTAGTCTATATTATTCTTATCTTGATATGTTTTATTTATTATGGTATCGTTAATCGGATCAATATCAAGAGAGCAAGATTATTAGATGTGAAGACTTGGAAGAAGGATCAACTAATCAAAATTATAGTCACTCACAAGTTGGTAGAGAGAGGGAAAGAAAGAAGGTTCATCAAGACTCCGCTCGCATGACGCCTACACGATCACCTGGATTGCCACTAATAGACGATCAATACCTCTTCTTCTCTTTTTGCCAAAGTTTGAAACGAAAGAAAATTCAAAAAACAAAAATAATAAAATCCATCAAAACCGTTCAAGAAAATACAAGTTCGAAAACTAACTCGAAAGTAATGATGCGACATCAAAAAAGGCAAAAAAAACTTGCAGCAAAGAGGTTTCTCTTGACTCTGCTGATAAGTTTGTCCTTGGGATGCAGTCCACTGAATATGGGAATTGATTCCGAAGAAGACAATCCATAATGAGGAAAGGATCTTAATTCAATTTATCATAATCGAATGTTACCAAAAGTATTTCTTAGTCGCGCTCCCCACAATGGGGGAACGTGACCTACTTCCTAACTAACTAATATGAAGTTTCATCCTCAAAACTTAGGAATATAACCTACCACTAAGAAACAAGGAAGGAAATTATTTTTTTCATCTCAGACTCAAGTTCCTATGTCAACTCCTCGACTGAATGATTCTTCTATAGCACGCGCAAGAGACGAACCGAACGACTCTCAAGCAACTTTGCCTTTCGATCCAAGATATGTACAGGTTATTCGATATATGATAAGTCTGCCTTCAAGTCTAATTGACCAAAATCTGTTACATGACTCAGATCATACACGTACTTCTTAAGCTGTAAAATATGGAAGATATCGTGCACCTCTGATAATGACGGTGGCAGGGCAATCTGATAGGCTACCGGGGCAACTCGCTTGAGTATCTTGAACTAGCCGACAAATCTCGGACTTAGCTTCACCTTCGCACTGAATTTCGTGACTTCTCGCATAGAAGAGATATTGATAAATAAGTAGTCGCGTTCCAAGAACTCAAAAGGTCAACGATAGGTGTCGGTGTAGCTCTTCTGCCTACTCTGAACCACCTTTAACCTGTCACGGATCAAGCGAATCTTCTGAACTGTTTGCTAAACTAGTTCTAGGATGAGAACCTGATGTTCCCCAACTTTATCCAAATAGATCGGTGACCTTCACTTCCATCCATACAATACCTCGTATGGAGCCATTTGGATGTTGAATTGGTAACTATTGTTGTATATTAATTTTGCCAACAGTAGATGAAAGTCCCAACTTATCTTTGAATCAATCATACAGAACTGTAGCATGTCTTCGAGAATCTTGTTCACTCATTCGGTCTAGCCATCGGTCTGAGGATGATAGGCTAAGCTAAACTTCAACTTGGTCCACAAAGCTGACTGAAGGCTATTCCAGAAATGTGACATGAATCGCCCATCTCGATCCGAGATGATGGATACTAGAACTCCGTACAGACGGACTACCTCATCAAGATAAATATAAGCAAGGCGATCGATGCTTTAAGAAACTTTGATAGGGATGAAGTGCGCTGACTTGGTCAACCGATCGATGATCACCCAGATAACATCATTCTCCCATTGAGTCTTAGGTAGGACAACAATAAAATTCACGCAAATATGCTCCCATTTTCACTCTGGAATAACATGGTTCTGTATCTCCTCGCCCAGCTTCTGATGTTCTAGTTTCAACCTCTGAAAAGTCATGCTTTGCGACACGAAGTGTGCCACATCCTTCTTAATGCCATGCCACCAGAAGATAGTATGAAGGTCTCGATACATTTTTGTGCTTCCATGGTATGCTCTATAGGCTGCGTAATGAGCTTTCGTCAGGATTTTCTTTCTGAGTTCTGAATTTTTAGGGACGCACAGTCTTTCCTTCACCTACATCTTTCTGCTCTTGTCTTCTACGAAGGTCGTTGCCTTCCCTACCGCAATCTACTTACACATCTTCATCAGGAATGGGTCATCCTTCTGGGTGAATTTGACTTTCCCTATCAGGTCTGGCTCGAGTCATAATTGAGCTAACTATGCTCCTTTGTATATAATATGGAGTGTAATACCCAAACTCTCCAAATCCTTTTATAGCCTTCTGTCGATAGCTAGACTCTTCACAAACACCCGACTCAGTGCATCAGCTACAATATTAACCTTACCCGGTGTATATCTGATCAATAAGTCAAAGTTGCTAAGGAGTTTAAGACAACGCCTTTGCCTCAAATTTAGATCATTTTGGGTATAAAGGTACTTGAGGCTTTTATGGTCGGTGAAGATCTAGCACGGTACGTCGTAGAGGTAATGCCACCATAACTTCAACCCGAACACAATCACTGCCAGTTCTAGGTCATGCATCAGATAGTTCTTCTTATATGGATTTAACTATCACATTGTCCCTTTGCATAAGGACACATCCCAAAACCTTACCTGACACATCGCTAAAATCTGAAAATCACTTGGCATGTCCGGGAGTGTGAGGAGCGGTGCTGAGATAAGGCACCACTTTAATTCTTTGAATGAAGCTTCATAGTGGTCTGACCACACAAAAGTTACTCCCTTCCGAGTGAGATGAGTCAGAGGAAAAGCAAATTTTGAAAAGTCCTTGAGGAATCTTTTGTAGTAGCCGCTAGACCAAGAAAGCTTCAAATATCGCTGGCCAACTCAGGTCTCTTCCACTCAACAATGGATTTGACTTTCTTCGGATCGACTGAGATTCCTTCCGCAGAAATGACATGCCCGAGGAAAGATACGTCGTCCAACCAGAATCTGTACTTGCTCAGCTTCGCATACAACTTATTGTCTCGAAGAGTTTAAAGCACGATCCGCAGGTGTTCGGCGTGTTCTTCCTTATTCTCTGAGTATACTAAGATATCGTCAATGAACACCACTACGAACTTGCCGAGGAATGGTCGAAACACCCAATTCATCAGATCTATGAAGGCAGCATGAGCGTTTATTTTTTTTAATGGTATGACTAAAATTTGTAGTGGCCGTAACGGGTGCAGAATGCTGACTTCGGCACATCATCTGGCTTGATCTTCAATTGATGGTAGCCAGAGCGAAAGTCAATCTTTGAAAATATCGATGTCCCTTGTAGTTGTTCGAAGAGGTTATCGATCCTTGGTAGGGAGTACTTGTTTCAGATAGTGACCTTGTTCAGCTCCCGGTAGTCTACTTAGAGTCGCATCGTCCCATCCTTCTTCTTCATAAATAGCTTAGGCACACCCCAAGGGGATATGCTCGGATGGATGTACCCACGAACTAGAAGTTCCTTTAATTGGTTCTTCAACTCTTTCAGTTTTGCTGGGGCCATTCTGTATAGCGTCTTAGAAATCGGTCGGGTATTTGGGAATGTGCCGATGGTGAACTTAATCTCTCGGTCGGGTGGCATGCCGGGTAACTCGTCTGGAAACACATCAGAGAATTCTCCCACAATGAAAGTAGACTCTACGTTTACACAATTCTGTCGGTTGTCTTTAACAGTCGCTAAGTATCCTTAGCAGCCAGAGTGTAACATTCGCCGAGCTGATATCGTAGAAATCACCATGCAGTCCTTCAACGCTTCTGACGCTAGACCACTCGAGTAGTAGAATTTTGCCTCTCCAGGTAGACATAACACGACCCTTTTCTCTACATAGTCGATTCTTGGATTTTCTGTGAACATCGTCTCAGATCGAGATAGTCGCTTCACATCCCACTTCTTAAGGAGTTTGTAGGCTAGCTTGGGCACCCAGCTCAAGTTCAGTACCGTATATCACCCCCAAACAGACGAGCTATCAGAGAGGACTATTCAGACTCTCGAGGATATGCTTAGCACATGTGTATTAGATTTTGGAGGCTCTTGGGAGGATCATCTTCACCTGGTAGAGTTTGCTTACAACAACAGTTACTAGCCAGTATTGAGATGTCACTATTCGAGGCTTTATATGGACGGAGATGTAGCACTCCTCTATCTTGGGATGATGCTGGTGAGAGAGCCTTGTTGGGGCCAGAGATGATTGTGGATGCAGCTGAGAAGGTGAATCTTATTAGAGATAGACTTCGGGTGGCGCAGGACAGAAAGCAATATTGGGCCGACAGCCACCGGAGACCCTTGGAATTTGAGGTATATGTTTTGTTTGTATTGATTTTGATTGCTGTGTTTTAGGTTGAGTGTTAAGGTTATAATTTTTCTAGGTTGTCGATCTGGTATTCTTGTGGATTTCTCCGACACGGGGCACGATTTATTTTGGTGGAGGCGGAAAGCTTAGTCCACGATACATCGGACCCTTCGGTATTTCTTGAGAGGGTCGATGTAGTGTCCGACAGACTATACTTGCCACCTGTACTAGCGAGAGTGCACAACATGTTCCACGTGTCACAGCTGAGATGGTACATGGCAGACCCTAGTCACGTATTGGATCACTCGGAGATCAAGGTGGGTCCTACTCTCAGTTACCCAGAGCAGCCAGTTGAGATTCTGGATAGCAGGGAGAAGGTGCTACGAAACCAGACGATTCTTTTGGTACTTGTTGCGTGGGGCATCACTCTCCGGGAGAGTCTACCTGGGAAAGGAAAGCCGAGATGCGCGAGTGATACCCTTATCTCTTTGAGCCGTAAGGTATCATTATTTCTGCTGTGATTTCTTTTTGTAGCCTTATTTTCTTCCTTAAATTTTGAGGACAAAATTTTTCTAATGAGGATAGAATTTTTACTACCATATTTCTAGATAGAGGTATTGTTGTCATTTTTTTATTTATTATATTTTATGATTAAATATTTATATATTATGCTACTATTTATTTATTAGTTAGTGAGCTAGCCTAATTATTGAAATTGACACTAGTGGACCCAATTAGATTAGTCATGAGACATTGAGCCAACATTGGACTAGGCCCATTAGACTCATTTCCTTTAGTTAATTAAAGAGATTAGATTATTTTTTATTAGAATTAGATGCTTCCTAATATAGCCCTCCTAATTAATTCCTTATAACTACTAGTAGGGGTATATTAGACATTATGTAGTTGCTTGGGAGAGGTAAAATAAGGCCGGCTACTATAGGAGGAGGTTTCTCTCTCTCTCTCTCTCTCCACTTTATTTCACTCCAAATTTATATCCCTAATTGTGTTATTCCTCAAATTGACTTATTTCTCTACCAAATTTCTCATAAATTACTCTCATTATATTCCATTTTTATCATCTAAGGAGCATTGGAGCTTGGATTTCAAGGAGTACTTGAAGAAGAAGGAGTTGGCTAGGAGCTTGTGTCCTAATTGTGTCCATTTGAGCAATTCATTGGGAATCCATCTCCCAATAGGTAAATTTCTAATTCTCCTATAATTTAGACTATAATTTATATATTTGATCATTAGGAACCCTTTCATGACTTAGGACTACCCATAGGAAGAAGTTCTAGGCCTAATTGACCTTTGTTGTGACTTCTACATAGATTTTTGTGCCCAATTTGGGAGAATTTCGAGATTGGTGCATCAAGTATTTGTTATTAGGTCAATTAGATCTAATTAGACTTAGATTGATAGTGTAGAACTAGATACGTGTCCACAAGTGGATACGAGTGGGTCGTATCATGATACACCATGATACGGGATAATTTTAGGGATTTTTCCTTCGATACTTGTGATACACATATCAATTCCTTTAATTACATGATATATAGGTAATATAATTATTATATGGTATTATATATCTATATTATGATGTGTTTGATATATTTTGAGGGGTGGTATCATAATGGATTAGATTTTTGGAGGGTGTATCATAAATATCAAGAGCATCTTGATATTGCACTTGAGGTGTTTGTTTAATTGCCATGCTAGGTGTTTATATATATATATATATATATTTATATATTGTATTAGCATTTATGTATATAAATTCTATTGGTGTGTGTTAGTTATATTAGAGTCTGGGTGTGTGTGTGGATGCTAGAAGGTGTCTATGTAGTGAGCAAGCATCACAGTTACAGTACATGTGGGAAGATGTTAAGAGGTTGCAAATGTAGGGTGGATGATGTGTAGTCAAGGAAGCTATTAGGAAACTCTATGTTGTTGTATCTGTGCAAAATGGTGCAATGCACAGTTTTAGTTAAGAGGGGAAAACCTGTTGGTGTATCAGCTGTGTGTGAGTGTCTGGGATCATGGAGTAAAGCATCAGTGCACTGCAAGTGATGCTTGTGAGTTATCGTGTGTGTGTTGTATGTAAGGGCAAGGGGGGGTGTAACAACAGACACTGAGGAGGATACTCGGGTGTGTGCAAGGGTGAACCTATTTGAGTTGTATCAGTTTGTGCATCAGAGAGTTGGATTTCCTGAGTAAGTTAATTTATCTCAGTATAAGAATGTTGTGAGTATGATTAGAGGGTTATGAAGGAGAAGAGTGAATGTGAGATATGCATTAGACAACATTGAAGCTAGTAGCAGCAGATAACTCAGATATACAGATTATCGGAGTACAGCAGCAGTAGTCACCTGCAGAGCAGTTATTAGGCAGTATGGCTTAGAGCAGTAGGTTGGAGAACTTGAACACAATTCCTACACACTATGGGCCACAAGATGGCGAGACAGTTGAGTTAGCACCCATTTAGCATGTTGAGCTAATGCCAGCAGTCGAGAAGACTTAGTTAGTTTATTTATGATATTGTATTTATCCTATTTTAGACATATGGCATTTATTATATTCGAGATCTTTGAGTTGTGATTAGACTATTGGTCTAGACTTGGATTGTATTATGACTCTTTTTTTTTCTATTCCATATCGTGCCATATCTTCCCCTAGTTTTAAATTGTGATTGAGTATTGATTACAATTATCATATTATCCTCTATTTGGAGTTGAGAACGCATGACAGGTACCTTATATATTTTGTGTAAGATGTGTAGATAGTATTGTTGACCTAGAAAGCATTCTACCATCGATGCTCCGACATAGGCTGGACATACCCACGTACCCGTGCCCCTATACCGGGTGCGGGTCGTGACAAGTATAGTGGTATTTTATGATTCATTCAAATCTACACATAATGTCTCTATGATTATAAATATGAGTATTCAGATATTATGTATGAGTATGGCCATATTTTCAGGATGTAATAATAATAATAATAATTAGGTACATGTTAAAAAGAAATATCCTAACTGATAAATATTTATAATTTATATATGCATTGGTATATTTATGTAAATCCCTTTTTTTATGAATATGCACTTATATAAATATATTTATAATAGACGTTATTCTATATTTACATAATAAATTGTTTATAAAATATTATTATTATTATATATATATATATATATATATATATATATATATATATATATATATATATATATATATATATATATATATATATATATATGGCTTTCATATCTCTATATTTAAAGTAATATTTTTATAAGCAAAATTTATGTTTATATTGGCCTGATTCTAAATGTTTATATTTTGGTGCATATATTTTATATAATTTTAGCAACAAACACCCTATTAAGTTTTGGAACATATATAATAAATGTAAGCATATAATTATAGGTATTTTTCCTAGATACCTAATAAGGACTTGTGTAAAAATATGTGTAGAGGTGTGATACTTGGTTATTTGTCTTGAGTACTGGTAGATTTCTTGAGGACTGTAGAAGTTGTAGTTCATGTTTAGGCCTGGATACGACTTTGGTACCCGCAGTCTCAGTACGGATTGGGCAACTGAGTCAAGTATACATTGCATATTGATTTACAGTATTTACATGCATGTCTTTTTACTAGTTATTTATTTTGGATATACTGCTACATATTTTACCTATTTCTTACCTGTATGGTTACGTCATTATTCCTGCTAACACATAGGCATGATACACGGATTCATATTACATGACATGCGAGGCGACCCGTATATGACACCTAACGTTTCTTGATTATGGACCTATCCCTATACATGATCGTCTGGACTTCACCGGTTAGTAGTCGAACTGGTTGTCATGGATGCGATGCGGATAGTAGCATTGGGAGGGGATAACATTGTGACTACCATATTTTCTAGAAAATAGTATTTTGGTCATTTCATAATTAATTAAATATTATGCAAGTTCAATATTATTTATTTATTGTTAGATGTTAGATTTTATTTTGAACTTGTGTTAGTGGACCTAAATAGTTTAGATTAGATCCATGGACCAACATTTATTTCTAGTTAGAATTGAGCCCAATAAGAAGCTCAATCATTAGGAGGAGGATTAATTAAGTTAAACTAATTAGACTAGAACCTTCCCTCCTTAATTATTTTTTTCATGACAAGCCCCAAGGGGTATTGTGAATATTTCATAGTAGCTTAGAGGAGGGGATAGTGGTCGGCCATAGATAGAGTGAGGAGAGACTCTCTCCCTCCCTCTCTCTCTCTCTCTCTCTCTCTCTTTATTTTTTTATTTCAAATCTAGATCTAGAATTTCCCTCTTCCAAATTTCTTCATTCCTACATCAAATTTACCCGAATTTCTTTCCAATTCTTTTCCTAATCATCATTAGAGACTATTAGAATAAGGAGGAAGCAAGGATCTATAAGAATGAGCAAGGATCTACAAGTTGAAGGCTCTTGACACTCAATTTAGAATTTTTATAGGAAATCCATCTCTCAATAGGTATAATTTATTTTTTTCTCTCTAATTAGACTCTAAATCTATAATTTAATCATTAGGAACCATCCTATGTACTAAGGCTACCCATAGGAATTAGAATTAGGTTCATAGGAGCCCTAAGGAGAAAATTATGTAGTACTTTGTGTCAATTATGGAAGAATTCCGAGATTGACACATCTTGTGTTTGTCAATAGGTCAATTAGACCAAATTGACATGTGTTTGGTTGTGTGTAACTAGTGTCGTATCCATAATTGGATACGTATAGGTCGTATCCCGACAATTTGGAGATACAGGTTAATTTTGGGATTTTCCTCTGACACGGGAGGTTTGAGCATGTCATATTTTGACACGGGCACGTAGTTGAGTAGCAAGCACTTCGTGTTGTTCATAATTATGATTTTAGACTTTTTCGTGTCTGTTGGGATACGTTTGGTGGTGTGGTGGAGCCATATCGCAAGCGTATCATAGATCTAGTGTGATACGGGTGCGGTGCACTCCACGTATTTATTTTATTATATTTTAATTCAATTTACCTTGATTATAGATATTATAATATTGTAATTATAATTATTATATGATATGTATATATATATATATGTGTGTGTGTGTGTGTGTGTGTGTGTGTGTGTGTGTGTTTTTATATTTCTTTGTGATGTATTGTTGGTCATGAGAGAATAGGAGAGTGCTTGTGCATCACTAGTATGAGTATGTGGTGACATATATATATATATATATGTGTGTGTGTGTGTGTGTGTGTGTATGTATGTGTGTGTGTGTGTGTGTGGATGTGTGTATGTGAGCTAGAGGGGAGAAGAAAGCAGTGAAAAGCAGTCAATAAGCAGCCTGAAAGCAGCCGGATAAGCAAAGATAAGCAGAAGCGGTAAACAGAAGAAGAAGCAACAGCAGAAGCAGCAGCAGTAAGCAGAAGCAGAAACAGCAGCAGAAGCAGCAAGCAGCGGAAGCAGCAGCAGCAAGCAGAAGCTACAGCAATAAGCAGCAGCAGCGGCAGCAGCGATAAGCTGTAGTAAGTTGCAGTAGCTTGAGTGCTTATAGTTAAGTTATGGATAAGTTAGGGTAAGCTAGTTAATAAGCTAGTTAGTTTATATTGATAAATTAGTAAGTATATATATATATATATATATATATATATATATATATATATACTTACTAACTTATCAATATAAACTAACTAGCTTATATATATATATATATATATATATATATATATATATATATATATATATATATATATATAAGCACTAGTTAATATTAGTTAGTATTTATTTCTAGATTACCTTGTGACACCAAGGTATGAGAGTTGAGGTATCTTGGGGTACGGGTATTGAATATCCGAAGGGGTATGTTAGTATATTAGTTTAGTATAGTATTGTCATAACTTTAAATGCATATTAGTGTATAGTGAGGGGTATGGGTAGTAAGTTATATGTTAGATATTGAATTACCTTATGATACCAAGGTAATGTCAAGGTATTGGGTTTTATTCAAGGTATTGAGTTTGTATATCAAGGTGGGTGTGTAGGTGGTGTGATACCGCATTTGGTTCAAAGCCAAGGCATCCACTTAGCATTAGTTTGGCTAGGAGTACTATATACTTTATCTTGTATATATATATATATTATAGTATTTTTATATCTAATAATTTACGTATCTTATGATAAACTGTATTTTATTGGTATTCTAGTATCTTCGTATAGCTAGTATAGCCTAGGTACATAGCGTATGGACCCAATATCCCAGAGGTTGACTCATACAACCTAAAAATAGCTAGTTTGACCAAGTTTGACTAGTTTGACCTAGAGTTGACCTAGTTTGATTATTTTGACTTAGAAATGGCTTTATGACCTCGAATTTGACTAGTTTAACTTATTTTTCATTCCAAAACTTGTATTGATGTAATATTCCTTATTTAGGTCTCCGATGCACCATACCGGACATCTTTGATACTATTTACCAGATTTCAGGCGAGTACATTCTCTGATAGTTTTTTAATTATGATATCCTCTGTGTCTCTTGTATCTAGTGTAGATATCCTTGATTTCTTGACATAATGGTTACATGGAATGGTATACCCGAATCTCGTCATGAGATATTATTCCTTGGTATTTATGGTGCATCTTGTGCAAGCCTTGTTCCTTGTTCTTCATGTACATGTACAGACATTGATTCTTGGGGAGACTTGCTACCTATCCAGAGAATCTCGTGTCATAATGTACCATGGTTGGATCCACTATACCAGTCAGGTGCGGGGAGTATTTAGTATAGATATGTGATTATACCCTCCTTGTGCATGTCTTATTCCTTGAATAATGTTAATCATACACCTCATGTTTGATTAACCAGGCCATTATCCTTGTGCAAGTTCCCAAGCCGATCATATGTTGAAGCTAATACTCACTCACTTAGTAGTAGTATTTCATGTTCATTCCTATGATGCTCATTCTTGTATTTATTTTCAGTATTCCTATATTGCATATCTCTTATACCTTTATATTGCATCTTGTATATTTGCTCTATTTACTGTTACATAGTTTACATCATTTATTAGAACTGTTGTTAGAGATGTACTTTGCTCCTTTCCTGACTGGATATATTTTTTCTAGATGAGAATGAGGAGTAGTACTCCACTCACTACGGGCCTCAGGACGTAGTTGGCTTAGAGCCAGAGACTTTGGCCCAGGAGGATCTCATCCCAATTGAGACAGACGACCCAGGACTCATAGCTCAGTAGTTAAATCTTTTTGTACTGGATTTGTCTCTAGCATTGTTATTAGTATTTCCTTGATATGACTCGTTGGATATTATCTTGTCTTGTGAGTTATAGTATCTCTTCTGTTCATTTATCTATTCGTGCGATTGTTCCATCTTAAAGATCTGTGATTTGAGTATTCATATTTCATTGGTGGCATTATTATATCTTGATTTTTAGATAGATAGTTTACCCAAACAGCATTCTACAGTCGATGTTGTGGCGTAGGTTGGGCGTTGTTCACTACTCGTGTCTCTACACCGGGTGCGACTCGTGATACATTTTTAGTAGTAGCCCATGCAGGTCATCGAGATCGCAATTAGTGCGATTCATAGTGGTGCTCTAATTTGAGTGCTATTATGAGCATGTTCCAGGATATAGGATATAGGATATAGGCTGAGAATACTCAATCATATCTAGGAAAAACTCTATTGATTCATTTCAACTGTTCTTCCTTAATATTAATATTTGATCTTTAACTATCCTTCTTTGAATGTATTACATTATGTGCCATATTAATTATTTCCTTTCGCTTTGCCTCAGGATACCACATAAGACTTGATCACAGCAGAGGAGCAGTTTCTGAGAGATCTACGACTTTCCGAGGGCCTCCACCAGTCACTTCTCCGGTGATTGGCGTATCAGCTACGTTCGGGGGTCCACCTCCAGCTCAGAGGACTGTTCCGGCTGTGTTTGAGGGACTTCCACCTCCACCTTCTGTGTCGACAGATGCGACTCAGGTTTTCATATTGTTTTACGATATGCTGGAGGCTCAGAGGGGCTAGTTAGAGGCTCACCAGAGGCAGACCGACATGTTATGGCAGGGTATTGAGAGTTCTCATCAGCTTGCCCTTGTTTTAGTAGAAAGAGGAGCTCCGGTCCAACAGCAGGTTGCTCCGCAGGTTGCCCAGCTTTGGTCGAGTAATATCCAAGACTTCAAGAAGTTGGAACCTCGGGTCTTCAAGGGGACTGAGGGCATCATCTACGCTGATGATTGGCTCGAGGATATTGAGCGTCTCATGAGGGTGTCTCATCTTGCTGAGGATCTGAAGGTTGAGGTAGTAGGACTTTAGCTGTTCGAAATTGCACGCACTTGGTTCAGGAATGAGCCACTTCTTACTGATATGGGGCAGTCTTGGGAGGTATTCAAGGACCTTTTCAAGAGGAAGTTTTTAGCTCGAGCGGACAGATTGGACTTGGGGAGGCAGTTTGAGGGCCTTACTCTGGGGATCATGTCCGTGGAGGAGTATGCCGCAGAGTTTGGTAGACTGAACCGATTTGAGAAGTATTTGGTGAGGGAGCCAGAGGTTTGAGCTATCCGCTTCCGCAATGGTCTGAACTGGGAAGTAAAGATCCTTATTTCGTTATTTTATGAGACATATTCGGAGATACTTGCGGAGGCACGCAAGGTTGAGCGGGAGTTGGGCTTCAAACCCAAGAGAGATCGTAATTCTTTCTGGGGGCTAATAGCAGCACAGTGACTGCTAAGCATCCTCATTTCCAGTCCAAGCCTTTTCAGCAGTCGCAGCAGCACCAGACTCCAGCTAGGGCACCATTTCACCAGGCACCGCAGCAGCAGAGACAGTCACAACAAGCTTTTTGCCACTATTGTAAGAAGCCCGGACACATCTGGGAAGTTTGCAGGATGAGGTTGGGAGTTTGTCTGTATTATGGTGCCGAGGGACATCAGCTGAGGGATTATCCTTCCAACCCTCGTCGTGCAGTTCAGGAAGCAGCTCCAGCTCCGAGGACACAAGCGAGGCCACTTGCAGTACAGCCGAGGGGACCGCCGCTTCTGACCCAACAGCAGCGTATGCCCAACACCAATATCAGGGAGGTGCACGTCAGGGACGAGCGTTTGCTATGACGGTTGAGAAGGACGAGCCCACCAGAGAGGTCATCGCAGGTTCTGTTCTTCTTAATTCTATTTTAGCTTTAACTTTATTTGATAGTGGTGCTTTCCATAGTTTTGTATCTATTCTATTTTTTGCTCTGAACCATCATTTGGTAGCTTAGTCTTTGCTTAGGACTTGAAAGATTATGACCGGGGGAGGCATTATCATGGTTAGTGATATTTTCAAGGATCAAAGAGTTACTCTGGGAGGCCGGGAGCTGAGTGCGTGTTTAATTGTAATGCCACTTCTGAGCTATGACATTGTACTCGGGATAGACAAAGAGTTGTCGCATCCTTTTATAGCAGAGTTCTTGGATGTATTTCCTAAGAAATTATCAGGATTATCGCCAGATCGAGATATTAAATTCTTTATAGACTTAGTGCCAGGTGCAGAACCAATTTCATAACATGTCTAAAGAGTAAACAACAGCAAGTTGGTCGAGCTGAAGAAGCAAGTGGATGAATTACAGGATAAGGGGTTTATCAGATCCAGTTCTTCACTGTGGGGAGCCCCGATATTGTTTGTACCAAAGAAAGATGGATCGATGCGAATGTTCATCGATTATAGGATATTGAATAGTCTCTCTATCAAGAATAAATATATGTTGCCATGGATTGATGACATGTTCGATCAGTTGAGTGGCACCAAGGTATTTTCCAAGATAGACTTGAGATCAGGCTACCACCAAGTGAAAGTGAAGCCGGAGGACATTCCGAAGAATGCTTTTAGGACTCGGTATTGCCAGTATGAGTTCATGGTGATGCCGTTTGGGTTGACTAATGCCCTAACGGTATTTATGAATTTGATGAACAAGGTGTTCCACCAGTACCTTGACAAGTTTGTAGTGGTGTTCATCGATGACATACTCATATACTCGAAGACACCAGAGGAGCACAAAGAGCATTTGCGTATTATGTTGGATGTGCTGAGGAAGGAGAATCTGTATGGAAAGCTGTCCAAGTGTGAGTTCTTCCTAGACAAGGTAGAGTTCTTAGGACATATTGTGACTAGTGATAGAATTTCAGTGGATCCGAAGAAGATTGCAGCAGTGGAATCTTCGAAGACCCCGAGTTCAGTGGCAGAGATCAGAAGTTTCTTGGGTTTAGCAGGCTACTACAGGAAGTTTATGCAAGATTTGTTGAGAATTGCTGAGCCGATGATTAGACTCACTAGGAAGGATGCAGAGTTTGTTTGGATAGAGGAGTATCAGGTTACTTTTGAGAAATTGAAGACGAGGTTGACGTCTGCTCCTATTTTGATGTTGCCATCAGGGTCTGGAGGTTTCACTATTTATAATAATGCATCAGGAAAAGGGCTGGATTGTGTTCTTCAACAGAATGGAAAAGTGATTGCCTATGCATCCAGGCAATTGCTTTCTCATGAGAAGAACTATCCTACCCATGATTTGGGGTTGGCAGCAGTCATCTTTGCCTTGAAGTTATAGAAATACTATTTGTACGGAGAGCGTATGAAGATCTTCAGAGACCATAAGAGCTTGAAGTACATTTTTACTCAGAAGAATTTGAACATGAGGCAGCATCGGTGGCTGAAACTGATGAAGAATTTTGACATATCCTTATAGTATCATCCGGGAAAAGCCAATGTAGTTGCTGATTCCTTGAGCAGGTATCCGGTAGCTATGTTGTTGACTCAGGATCGGTATTTGTTGGAGGACTTGGAGAGCTTGAGCATTGAGGTGATAGTTCTTGGTTTTGCCATGCAGGTGTGGGGGTTGCAGATATACTCAAAGTTGATAGACAGGATCAAGTCAGCCCAGTATGAGGATATATCTCTGAAGAGCATCAGAGCTCAGGTGAGAGAAAGATTGGAGGATGATTTCACCATTGCTGAGGATGGTTTATTGCGGCATGGTGTTAGATTATGTGTGCCTAGTGGGGAGCATCGTGAGGAGGTATTACTGAAAGTAGATCGCTCTCAGTATTCCATGCATCCAGGTGCTAACAAGATGTATCGGGATATGCGAAAGAGTGTGTGGTGGTATGGCATGAAGAGGGAAGTGAAAAAGTTTGTATCCAGATGCTTAGTGTGCCAACAGGTGAAAACCGAGAGGCAGAGGCCAGGTGGTTGACTTCAGCCATTACCCATTCTAGAGTGAAAGTGGGAGCACATTACTATAGATTTTGTGTCCGGACTTCTACGATCTCTAGGAGAAAAGACACGATTTGGGTCATCGTTGACAGGTTGACCAAGTCAGCCCACTTTTTGCCTTTCAAGGTGGGTTTGTCTACGGAGAAGCTGGCAGAGATGTATGTGAGGTAGATCGTCAGGATACATGGGGTTCCCGTCAGCATAGTCTCAGATCGGGATAGTCGTTTCACTTCTCATTTCTGGAGGAGTTTCTATGCGAGTTTGGGCACCCAGCTCAAGTTCAGTCCTGCATATCATCCCCAGACAGATGGACAGTCAGAGAGGACCATTCAGACTCTCGAGGATATGTTGTGCACCTGTGTACTAGATTTTAGGGGATCTTGGGAGGACCATCTCTATTTCGTAGAGTTTGCTTACATCAACAGCTACCAGGCTATTATAGAGATATCACCATTTGAGGCTTTGTATGGTTGGAGATTTTATACTCCCTTGTCATGGGACGATGTTGGAGAGAGAACTTTGCTAGGGCCAGAGATGGTTATGGATACAGCGAAGAAGGTTAAGTTGATCAGAGACAGACTTTGAGTGGCGCAGGACAAACAACGGTATTGGGCCGATAGCCACCGGAGACCTATGGAGTTTGAGGTATATCTTTAGATTTTGTTTTGTGCTTGATATTGGTTGTTTATTATAGATTAAGTTCTTAAGATTGTGTTTTGTTCTAGGTTGGTGGTCTGGTATTTCTGAGGATTTCTCCGACACGAGGCACGATTCATTTTGGTGGAGGCATGAAGCTTAGTCCGCGATTCATCGAACCTTTCAGTATTCTCGAGAGGGTCGGTCCAGTTTCTTACAGACTAGACTTTTTACCTGCATTGGAGGGAGTGCACAACGTGTTTCACGTGTCACAGTTGAGACGGTACGTGGCGGATCCTAGTCACGTATTGGATCACTCGAAGATAGAGGTGGGCCCTACTCTTAGCTATCCAGAGCATCCAGTTGAGATTCTGGATCGGAGAGAGAAGATGCTGAGGAACCAGACCATTTCCTTGGTACGCATCGCATGGAGGCATCACTCTCCGGGTATGTCTACCTGGGAGAGAGACGATGAAATGCGAGAGCATTACCCATATTTGTTTGTACCTTGAGGTATGTTCTTTCCGGATTCTATTCTATTTTATTTTCTAGGGGTAGTTTCGTCTTTGAATTTCGAGGACGAAATTATTTTAAGGGGGGTAGACTTGTCACTACCATATTTTCTAGGAAAGGGTATTTTGGTTATTTCATAATTAATTAAATATTATACACGTTGAATATTATTTATTTCTTATTAGATGTTAGATTTTATTTTGGAATTATGTTAGTGGACCTAACTAATTTAGATTATATTCATGGACCAACATTTATTTCTAGTTAAAATTGAGCCCAATAAGAAGCCCAATCATTAGGAGGATGATTAATTGAGTTAAACCAATTAGACTAGAACATTTCCTCCTTAATTATTTTTTTATGACAAGCCCCAAGGGGTATTGTGGATATTTCATAGTAGCTTGGAGGAGGGGTAGTGGCCGGCCATAGCTAGAGTGGGGAGAGACTCTCTCTCTTTATTTTTTTATTTCAAATCTAGATCTAGATTTTCCTTCTTCCAATTTTATTTATTTCTACATCAAATTCTATCCAAATTTCTTCCTAATTTCTTTTTTAATCATCATTGGAGGCTATTAGAATAAGGAGGAAGCAAGGGATCTACAAGGAGGAAGCATGGATCTACAAGGAGGAGCAAGGATCTACAAGTTGAAGGCTCTTGACACTCAATTTGGGATTTTTATTGGGAATCCATCTCCCAATAGGTACAATTCAATTTTTTCTCTCTAATTAGACTCTACATCTATAATTTAATTATTAGAAATTATCCCATGTACTAAGGATACCCATAGGAATTGGAATTAGGTTCATAAGAGGCCTATGGAGAAAGTTATGTGGTATTTTGTGTCAATTTTGGGAAAATTTCGAGATTGACACATCTTGTATTTGTCAATAGGCCAATTAGACCAAACTAACATGTGTTTAGTTGTGTGTGACTAGTGTCGTATCCACAATTGGATACGTGTAGGTCGTATCCCGATAATTTGAGATACGGATTGATTTGGAGATTTTTCTCCGACACGGGGGTTTGAGCATGTCACATTTTGACACGGGCACGTAGTTGAGTAGCTAGCTCTTCGTGTTGTTTATATTTATAATTTTAGACTTGCTCGTGTCCATTGGTATACGTTTGGTGGTGTGGTTGAGCCATATCGCAAGCATGTCATAGATCTAGTGTGATACGGGTGCGGTACACTCCACGTAAATGTTTTATTGCATTTTAATTCAATTTACCTTGGTTATCGATATTATAATATTATAATTATAATTGTTATATATATATATATATATGTGTGTGTGTGTGTGTGTGTGTGTATTTTTATATTTCTTTGTGATGTATTATTGGTTCATAAGAGAATAGGAGAGTGCTTGTGCAGCACTAGTGTGAGTATATGGTGATATATATATATATATATATATGTGTGTGTGTGTGTGTGTGTGTGTGTGTGTGTGTGTGTGTGTATGTGAATTAGAGGGGAGAAGAAAGCAGTGAAAAGCAGTCAATAAGCAGCCTGAAAGTAGCCGGATAAGCAATGATAAGCAGCAACGGTAAGCAGAAGCATAAGTAGAAGCAGAAGCAGCAGCAATAAGCAGAAGCAGAAGTAGCAAGCCGCAAAAGCAGCAGCAGAAGCTGCAGCAGTAAGCAGCAACAGCGACAATAGCGATAAGCTGCAATAAGCTGCAGCAAGCAGCGATAAGCTACAATAAGCTGTAGTAAGCTGCAATGTTTTGAGTGCTTATAGTTAAGTTGTGGATAAGTTAGGGTAAGGTAGATAATAAACTAGTTAGTTTATATTGATAAATTAGTAAGTTAGTATATATATATATATATATATATATATATATATATATATATATATATATATATATATATATCTTGTGACACCAAGGTAATGAGAGTTGAGGTATCTTGGGTACGGGTATTGAATATCCGAAGGGGTATGTTAGTATATTAGTTTAGTATAGTATTGTTATAAGTTTAAATGCATATTAGTGTATAGTGAGGGGTATGGGTAGTTAGTTATATATTAGATATTGAATTACCTTATGATACCAAGGTAATGTCAAGGTATTGGATTTTATTCAAGGTATTGAGTTTGTATATCTAGATGGGTGTGTAGGTGGTGTGATACCGCATTTGGTTCAAAGTCAAGGTATCCACTTAGCATTAGTTTGGCTAGAAGTACTATATACTTTGTCTTGTATATATATATATATATATATATATATATATATATATATATATATATATATATATATATATATATATATATTATAGTATTTTCATATCTAATAATTTACGTATCTTATGATACGGTATTTTGTTGGTATCCTAGTATCCTAGTATAGCCTAGTTACATAGCGTATGGACCCAATATCTTAGAGGTGGACTCATACAACCTAGAAATAGCTAGTTTGACCAAGTTTGACTAGTTTGACATAGAGTTAACCTAGTTTGACTGTTTTGACTTAGAAATGGCTTTATGACATAGAATTTGACTAGTTTAACTTATTTTTATTCCAAAATCTTGTATTGATGTAATATTCCTTTATTTAGGTCTCCGAGGTACCGTACCGGACATCTTTGATATTGTTCATCGGATTCCAGGCGAGTATATTCTCTGATAGTTTCTCATTTATGATATCCTCTATGTCTCTTGTATCTAGTATAGATATCCTTGATTTCTTGACATAATGGTTACACAGATTGGTATACCCGGATCTCGTCATGAGATATAATTCCGTGGTATTTATGGTGTATCTTGTGTAAGCCTTGTTCCTTGTTCTTCTTGTACATGTACAGACATTGATTCTTAGGGAGACTTGCTACCTACCCAGAGAATTCTGTGTCATAACATACTATGGTTGGATCTACTATACCAGTAGAAGTGGAGAGTATTTAGTATAGATATGTGATCATACCCTCCTTGTGCGTATCTTGTTCCTTGAATAGTGTTAAACATACACCGCACGTATGATTAACCAGGCCATTATCCTTGTGCAAGTTCTCAAGCCGATCATATGTTGAAGCTGGTACTCACTCACTTAGTAGTAGTATTTCATGTTCATTCCTATGATGTTCATTCTTATATTTATTTCCAGTGTTCCTATATTGCATATCTCTTGTACCTTTATATTGCGTCTTATATATTCGCTTTATTTATTGTTACATAGTTTATATCATTTATTAGAACTGGTGTTAGAGTTGTACTTTGCTCATTTTCTGACTGGATATATTTTTTCCATATGATACTGAGGAGTAGTACCCCACTCACTATGGGCCTCAGGACGAAGTTGGCTTAGAGCAAGAGACTTTGGCCCAGGAGGGTCTCATCCTGATTGAAACAGACGACGCAGGACTCATAGCCCAGTAGTTAGATCCTTTTGTACTGGATTTGTCTCCAGCATTATTATTAGTATTTTTTTGATATGACTCATTGGATATTATCTTGTCTTGTGAGTTGTATTGCCTCTTCTGGTCTTTTATCTATTCATACGATTGTTCCATCTTATAGATTTGTGATTTGAGTATTCATATTTCATTGGTGGCATTATTATATCTTAATTTTTTGATAGATAGTTTACCCAAATAGTGTTCTACCGTCGATGCTGTGGCGTAGGCTGGGCGTTGTTCACTACTCGTGCCCCTATACCGGGTGCGGGTCGTGACAAATATACACTATGCACTTGGGCTAATTTTCTATATTGTTACCGTTGCCTCATTCCCAGAGCTTTAGAGACTCATTAGTTACCACAGTTTTCCTTACAGGGTGTCACTACCACATTCTGAAAACAGGGGTATTTTCGAATTTTTAATATTTAATATTATGTTATTTATAATTAATTAATTGCGTAATAGTATATTGATTTAAATAATTATTATGTGTGATGTGTAATTAAATATATAATTATATGCAGTGTTAATTATTTTATTTTAGCTAGCAGACTAGACCTAGAAGCCAGTAGACGAACCCCTATCCGAATTATAGAATTCTGGATTTTATTATTTTATTTAGAATTTAATATTTGGAGATTGTAATTAATTACTGTATTTTATTTAATATTTTGTGCATTGCCTTTGCTTCGATATTTGGAGCACTATCCAGACTTTTGTCTTCCAACAAATTTTACCATCTTGCCCTAGACATGCCCGCCTTCAATTCTGCTATTTTGCAACTCATAATTATGCTCCCTGTGCATTGTTTCTGGCCGCACAAAAATCGTCGCGGACGTTATTTTTAATTTCCTATTTTTGTATCGTTGTGCGTTCCAATCGAAAATTGGAGGCCATCTTGACCTATTTTTCGTGCAGCCCAAATTAGGGTAATATTCTGTTCTGAGTCTTCTTCAATATTGGTATTGATGACTTGATCTGATTTTGACCCCAAGTACTCCTAATTAATTGTTGAACACAACTTGCATTTATTTCTATTTAATTTGAGGATACCATTTTATCTGATTTTAAAATCCCAAATTAATTCCAGTGCCCTGCAAATTCAGCCCATACCCATCTTACAGCGTCCCCTGACCCTACAAAACATCGGACCCCGAATCGCCCGCCCAATTTTCGTCATTTTATGTGTTGGTGCAATTTTCCGAATTTAAGGGGCTAAGTTGCAATTATTCAATTGTAGGTGCCAACACCTAATTATTTTTAAACCAATGAGGGAACCCACTATCTTTAATTAATCTCACCCTCATCCCCCATGAATAATTTCCTCATGTTCAATCTGGACCACTCAATTAATTGAGTGCATCCTCACCCTCCATCATAACACCCTCTCTCCTATATAATATCATGTCCCATCCTAAACCCTAATCCCTAGGCAACCTAGAGAACACCACCTCACAAGCCTCCAAAATTCCCCAAGCCCCCACATCCTCTCTCCTACGTTGGAACTTTTCCTTTCTTCTTCTTTTCTTCTTCTTCTTCCTTTCTCCTTCTCTTTCCTCCCTTCTTCTTCTTTTCTTTATTAGTTTGAATTTGAAGGAGAAGAAAGGGGGGGAACACTGTTCATCCCCCCCCGGCACTGTTCACCGGCGGCGCTCTGTGCAGCCCTGCCCACCCGACGGCCTGCTCTCCGGCGGTCAGCGCAACTTCAGCCCGGCGCTGCTGTGCGGTCCGGCGGCCTTCGGCGGACCCCCCTCACATCCTACGGTCCGGCGGCTCTGTGTACAGCCACCCAGGCCGACCCCCTCAGTCCGGCGCCGGCGTCAACTGCTCCCCCTCTGCTGCTGCTCAACTCCATCTGCTCCCTGCGGCGGCCCGGTCAGCCACCCGAGCTCCTCTCAAACACCATTCCCCACCATCATCAACCCCACACCACCACCAACAGCGGCCCGGCGGCTTCCCCCTCCGGCCCGGCGGCCGGCGGCAACCCCCTCTCTGTAAGTATTCCTCTTCACCCCTTCCTTCTCTTTATTTATATATATATATATATATATATATATATATATATATATATATATATATATATATATATATATATATATATATATATATATATATATATATATATATATATATACATATATATATATATGTATATACTTGAATATATATATATATGATATGTATATGTATTGTAGGTATTTAAATTCATGTAAATGTATAGTATTTATTTTATTAAAAATTAATTGTATGTATATAACTTGTAAAATATATTAGTGTATATATGTTTTATATATATATCTCTATATTTTAATACATATGTATTGCATATATATTCTAGTATAAATACGTATTAGATATGTACATGCATTCGTAGGTATATGGGTATAGTATTATTTTTATTAAATGTTTAATAGTATATAAAATATTGATATACGTATAAATATATATTTCTTATATACTTAATATATTTTTAATAAAATGAGAATACATGTATATATGTATATATATAAATGTATAGTATATATAAAATATATATAGATATAATAGTTATTTAGTTTATGTTAATACATAAATATGTATTAGTATATAATGTAAAGTGTATAATTGGTATATGTGTATACATGTATTATATATATATATATATTTAGCATATTTTCAATATAAAATTGATTGGTAATGTATGTATTTTAAAATATGAATATCTATATATTATTTATTTATTAATATTAATTGTATAAATATAGTATCATTTCTCTAATTGCACATAAAATACGTACTATTTTGGTATATGTACAAACATATAAATGTATGTATTCTGGAAAAGTATATAATTAAATTAATACTTTTGGTATAAATATGTGTATGTTAATGTATATGTATATATTTAATTAATGTATGTAAGTGTGGTATTAAATTTAACTAGTATAAATGCATATATTTTTAGGTGTATAATTATTTTGATATATATATATGTATACATATATTTTGTATAAGTATTTAATTTGATATGTATATTGTAAGTACATATGTTAACTTAGATATGTATATTATGTATCTAGCTATTAGGTGACCAGTATCATACCTAGAGAAGGCCCTGAATTCAGTATTTTAGACTGTGTTAGTGTAGCATCTGATGCAAATATGGTTTTGCTTGTGATGTGGTTCTAGGACTGCTACTTCACCCAGGGGATACTCTGGAACAGGACATCCATAAATACCAGCTAAGGACCCGAGGCAAGTACATTCTCTGATAATTTCCAATTCTTGATAATAGCTATAAGTTCAATGATCTTAAAATGTTACAACTGAATCTTTGACACTGTGCTACACGGACTAGTATAGCTTGGATCTGCAGTCATGAGATTTTACCTTGATTATCGTATTGACATTATACACGACATTTACATTGACATTGACATTTACATTAGACATTGATATTAGACATTGTACATTTACATTAGACATTGTACATAATATATTAGACAATGTTGTGTATTCGTGACGTGTCATGATTGGATCCACAGTACTAGTTGGGGGCGGGGAAATTGCTAGTGAGAAATGTGATCAAATACCTATCGTACAAGTTTATATTATTGGTGTTAATCATACCCCACGTATGATTAGCCAGACTGTAGCAATTGTACATGTCCCAAGCCGATCACATTTTGAAACTACTATTTCAAACACCTAGAATAGATTACAGTTCCCTAATTTAAATCATATACTACATCACCGTATATGATACTGTCCCTTGTTCTTTTATTTCCATACATGCACTGACTATATCATAATTGCCTATTACCTGTCTCTTTACATTGCCTGTCTCTCTTAAAATTGCCATTGCATTTATTTCACTGTCTTCTCAGTAGCTAGCATAACATGTTTTATTGTATTATAGACATTATCAATTAATGGAACTGTTATTTGAGATTGTGCTTTGCTCCTTCCTGACTGGAAACATTTTTCCAGACTATGCCTTAGAGGACCGCTGTCCGACATTTTATGGACTATGGTGAGTAGCTGCAGACTTGGTAGTTAGTTGTGATTCTGGAAGGTCTAGACGGAATTATTATTTCTTGTTAGTTCTTAAGTAGACTATTTGGTACCAGATTTGTCTCCGGTATTTTGATGATTCTTGGATATTGTTAAGTTAAGTTATTTCTTGTGGACTTGTGTTGTGTTTAATTTTAGTTTATTATTCAAAATCTTATCGTGCTGTAATCCTGTGATTGAGTATATGTTCATCTAATTGTGTCATCCGTGCCTCCTAATGGAGATTGGATATTTGCGTGACATTAGTTAGATAGTATCAATACCTAGACAGCGTTCTACCGTCGATGCTGCGGCGTAGGCTGGACGTACCCACGCACTCGTGCCCCTAAACCGGGTGCGGGTCGTGACACATTTTTAGTGGTGGCCCATGCAGGTCAGACTTCGCGAGTTGTGCGATGTCGTAGTAGTGTGACATCCTTGTTATACTACTGCGTGCCTGCTATAGGACATAGGATATAGGACATAGGATACTAGGATGAGAGAGGATACTCAATCACAAATTCTTGAAAGATTTCCTGGGATGACCCCTTGAGAATCTTGTTATAATTTCCAATTTAAATCCTTCCTCCTTGTTTTCGTCCGTCCTCACTTATTGATATTGAGTTCAATTCTTGTTGACCAGTTGTTAACTTTAATTCTTGGTATCGTTGTGGAGTTTTGATTTCATATCGAGGTGAATTTTACGGGCTAAAATTTACGGTATCATCTGATAACGTATATTGATGAGGACAGTGAGAAAGGTAAAACGTCTACTTTGATTATGGAACCTAGAATTTATCGCAGCCATATTAGCTGTCGTGACGAGAACGTAGGAACCTAACTTGGATGAACATACTTTAGTTATGAGATTTAGAGTTTCTCGCAGCCATACCGGTTGGCGTGGCGAGGATTCTAGATGACATGATTATAGAGTTGCATACCTTAGTTACGGAACCTGTCGTTATCGCCTCTATGCTTACTGGCGTGGCGAGGAATTCTGTGTGTCATGATTTCTGGCAGACGTGTATGATTATCAGGTTGTATCTTAAATTGGTCCTTAAAATATCATCTCAAGACTTATCCATTTTGTTATTCCAGGACTTTGTTCCATCGCTTCTTTTCTTTACTAGCAGTAAGGATACCTTCCGTCCTTGATCCAATTCCTTTTGAGCTTATTCCTTGTTAGTATGATAATTAGTGACTTGCAATTTTGGTTGTGTCTTGTATTAGTTGACTGAGTGTTGCCTGTGAGATTGTAAGTGTTTCCTAGTTGGACATATGAGCATTAGGCATTAATCTAGAGATACCCATAGCATAGTACCTTGTAACAATAGTTCTATGATAGGTGTTATTATAATTAGTATTGGTATTATAGAAAGTGCAAGTGATCGTGATTTGTAATAAGTTTGACGAGTTAATCTAAGGATGAAGCTAGCGTTACCATACCAATAGTGCTAGTGATTCTACATCAAATATTTGTTGAGCAAGGTGCAAATGACAGTAAGTACTTCGTGTGATGACAAATAGATTGGGGTATTAAGTAATATAGATAGAAAATCATTGAAGAAAATATGTGAGATGATAATTTGGATTATTGGAAATGATAGTGCAAATAATTCGGACAGTACAATTTTCGTATACAGTTGAGGTTGTAAATAATTAGTGTATTAGTGTGCACCTTGAGTATTAGAGACTGTGAGTAGTATATGTATACTTGTGGATTAAATTATAATTTGTAGAGTGGAAATGAATTTCAATTTTTAAAGAATTTTTGAGGAGATGAGATTTATGTTATTAAAATTTGAGTATTCGAATTCAATTCAATAAGCATAGTCAAAGCTATAAAGATTTTTAAAAGTGATTAAATTTTTCAATATTTGAGTATCTAATTTTTGAGGAGGTATATGCAATTTATTTTGATCGAGAAGTTAAACCTTGACGATTATTCTGAGGATTAATTTTATGGTAGATAAGAGATGAATATTAATATATGAGTAGATGATATACATGTGTAAGGACCCATGATTATGTTAGAGATAGGGGATACTACAAGTAATATATTAGCAAGTTCTTTCTTTTCCTTCCTCATGTTCTTTTATCTTCTGATTGATTGATACCTTAGTACCGTAGCTTGTATGCATAAATTCTTGTTATAATGTAGTTAGTAGTACCCCTGATACAGAGACTGCAATACCATGACAAAAGACACCCTGATCATACATATTTCCCTTAGGTTGCAGGATGTATGGTTGTAAGTAGAATTCTCTTAGACCTTGGTTGTTGAGGATTTAACTGTAGTAAAGATTAACGAAGAGGTTATGACTCGACAAAGAGAGACAAGGTGCCTAAAATTTTGAGGAAAAATAAAATATTAAATAAAGAGTTGGGAATTTAAGTTTTGTTAAATCGTTAATTTTTAAGAAGATTATGAAATGATTGAATTTTTCATTGAATTTGAGGAATTTAAGAAGGCCATCGATATATTTATTGGACTGCAAGTTGTGAACTTATATTTTGAATATTGTATTGGAGGTTCCATAAGTATTACATCGTTGCATATTATGGGAAAGAAAGAAATTTGGAAAAAAAAAAATCGAGGGATAAGAACACAAATGGATTAGTGTTAAATTCAAATTGGGACGAGATTCAATTTTTGAAATATGCACTGATTGGATTTCAATTAGAGGATTGAATATTAAATTCTTGTATTTCGTAATTAACTTAAAAATTTTTGGAGGATATTGTGATAAGAATGGGATTTGATTTATTTTGAAGATTTTTGGGATATGATATTTATAGAATTTTTGAAAGAAATAACAATATGGAGTAGTTCATGATTATATGATTTGAGAAATTTAATTTTGATGGTAGTAAATACATAAATAAAACAATAGAGGATTTAAAAATTCGAGGATAAACATTGAACTAAATAAAGGGTCAAGAATTTAACATGGCAGAATTTATGACTTATTAATTCCAGGAAGGATATTATATGATTGAGGTTATCATTAGAATTTGAGGAAATTAAGGAGATTGTCATTAAATTATTTGATTGCAAGTTATGAATTATAAAATGTTATATTTGGATGTTGCATTTGGAGAATCCTTAAATATCATATTGTTGAGTATTTTAAGGAGTGAATATTAAATTCCGAGTACTGAATTATTAACAAAAACTTTCAAGGAAATTTGGATGGACTTTGATTTTACTTTGAGGATTTTTCAGGTTATACAACATTTTAAAATTTTGAATTTGCGAAAGGACATTGTGGATTATTAAAAGATTTCATGGATGACAAATTTAAATTCTGAGGGAAATAATAAGGTGTATGATTAAACACTAATATGAGGATTTTAAATTTCGAGGACGAAATTCTTTTAAGGTGGGTGGACTTGTCACTACCACATTCTGAAAACAGGGGTATTTTTGAATTTTTAATATTTAATATTATGTTATTTATAATTAATTAATTGCGTAATAGTATATTGATTTAAATAATTATTATGTGTGATGTGTAATTAAATATATAATTATATGCAGTGTTAATTATTTTATTTTAGCTAGCAGACTAGACCTAGAAGCCAGTAGACGAACCCCTATCCGAATTATAGAATTCTGGATTTTATTATTTTATTTAGAATTTAATATTTGGAGATTGTAATTAATTACTGTATTTTATTTAATATTTTGCGCATTGCCTTTGCTTCGATATTTGGAGCACTATCCAGACTTTTGTCTTCCAACAAATTTCACCATCTTGCCCTAGACATGCCCGCCTTCAATTCTGCTATTTTGCAACTCATAATTATGCTCCCTGTGCATTGTTTCTGGCCGCACAAAAATCGTCGCTGATGTTATTTTTAATTTCCTATTTTTGTATCGTTGTGCGTTCCAATCGAAAATTGGAGGCCATCTTGACCTATTTTTCGTGCAGCCCAAATTAGGGTAATATTCTGTTCTGAGTCTTCTTCAATATTGGTATTGATGACTTGATCTGATTTTGACCCCAAGTACTCCTAATTAATTGTTGAACACAACTTGCATTTATTTCTATTTAATTTGAGGATACCATTTTATCTGATTTTAAAATCCCAAATTAATTCCAGTGCCCTGCAAATTCAGCCCATACCCATCTTACAGCGTCCCCTGACCCTACAAAACATCGGACCCCGAATCGCCCGCCCAATTTTCGTCATTTTATGTGTTGGTGCAATTTTCCGAATTTAAGGGGCTAAGTTGCAATTATTCAATTGTAGGTGCCAACACCTAATTATTTTTAAACCAATGAGGGAACCCACTATCTTTAATTAATCTCACCCTCATCCCCCATGAATAATTTCCTCATGTTCAATCTGGACCACTCAATTAATTGAGTGCATCCTCACCCTCCATCATAACACCCTCTCTCCTATATAATATCATGTCCCATCCTAAACCCTAATCCCTAGGCAACCTAGAGAACACCACCTCACAAGCCTCCAAAATTCCCCAAGCCCCCACATCCTCTCTCCTACGTTGGAACTTTTCCTTTCTTCTTCTTTTCTTCTTCTTCTTCCTTTCTCCTTCTCTTTCCTCCCTTCTTCTTCTTTTCTTTATTAGTTTGAATTTGAAGGAGAAGAAAGGGGGGGAACACTGTTCATCCCCCCCCCGGCACTGTTCACCGGCGGCGCTCTGTGCAGCCCTGCCCACCCGACGGCCTTCTCTCCGGCGGTCAGCGCAACTTCAGCCCGGCGCTGCTGTGCGGTCCGGCGGCCTTCGGCGGACCCCCCTCACATCCTACGGTCCGGCGGCTCTGTGTACAGCCACCCAGGCCGACCCCCTCAGTCCGGCGCCGGCGTCAACTGCTCCCCCTCTGCTGCTGCTCAACTCCATCTGCTCCCTGCGGCGGCCCGGTCAGCCACCCGAGCTCCTCTCAAACACCATTCCCCACCATCATCAACCCCACACCACCACCAACAGCGGCCCGGCGGCTTCCCCCTCCGGCCCGGCGGCCGGCGGCAACCCCCTCTCTGTAAGTATTCCTCTTCACCCCTTCCTTCTCTTTATTTATATATATATATATATATATATATATATATATATATATATATATATATATATATATATATATATATATATGTATATACTTGAATATATATATATATAATATGTATATGTATTGTAGGTATTTAAATTCATGTAAATGTATAGTATTTATTTTATTAAAAATTAATTGTATGTATATAACTTGTAAAATATATTAGTGTATATATGTTTTATATATATATCTCTATATTTTAATACATATGTATTGCATATATATTCTAGTATAAATACGTATTAGATATGTACATGCATTCGTAGGTATATGGGTATAGTATTATTTTTATTAAATGTTTAATAGTATATAAAATATTGGTATACGTATAAATATATATTTCTTATATACTTAATATATTTTTAATAAAATGAGAATACATGTATATATGTATATATATAAATGTATAGTATATATAAAATATATATAGATATAATAGTTATTTAGTTTATGTTAATACATAAATATGTATTAGTATATAATGTAAAGTGTATAATTGGTATATGTGTATACATGTATTATATATATATATATATATATATATATATATATTTAGCATATTTTCAATATAAAATTGATTGGTAATGTATGTATTTTAAAATATGAATATCTATATATTATTTATTTATTAATATTAATTGTATAAATATAGTATCATTTCTCTAATTACACATAAAATACGTACTATTTTGGTATATGTACAAACATATAAATGTATGTATTCTGGAAAAGTATATAATTAAATTAATACTTTTGGTATAAATATGTGTATGTTAATGTATATGTATATATTTAATTAATGTATGTAAGTGTGGTATTAAATTTAACTAGTATAAATGCATATATTTTTAGGTGTATAATTATTTTGATATATATATATGTATACATATATTTTGTATAAGTATTTAATTTGATATGTATATTGTAAGTACATATGTTAACTTAGATATGTATATTATGTATCTAGCTATTAGGTGACCAGTATCATACCTAGAGAAGGCCCTGAATTCAGTATTTTAGACTGTGTTAGTGTAGCATCTGATGCAAATATGGTTTTGCTTGTGATGTGGTTCTAGGACTGCTACTTCACCCAGGGGATACTCTGGAACAGGACATCCATAAATACCAGCTAAGGACCCGAGGCAAGTACATTCTCTGATAATTTCCAATTCTTGATAATAGCTATAAGTTCAATGATCTTGAAATGTTGCAACTGAATCTTTGACACTGTGCTACACGGACTAGTATAGCTTGGATCTGCAGTCATGAGATGTTACCTTGATTATCGTATTGACATTATACACGACATTTACATTGATATTGACATTTACATTAGACATTGATATTAGACATTGTACATTTATATTAGACATTGTACATAATATATTAGACAATGTTGTGTATTCGTGACGTGTCATGATTGGATCCACAGTACTAGTTGGGGGCGGGGAAATTGCTAGTGAGAAATGTGATCAAATACCTATCGTACAAGTTTATATTATTGGTGTTAATCATACCCCACGTATGATTAGCCAGACTGTAGCAATTGTACATGTCCCAAGCCGATCACATTTTGAAACTACTATTTCAAACACCTAGAATAGATTACAGTTCCCTAATTTAAATCATATACTACATCACCGTATATGATACTGTCCCTTGTTCTTTTATTTCCATACATGCACTGACTATATCATAATTGCCTATTACCTGTCTCTTTACATTGCCTGTCTCTCTTAAAATTGCCATTGTATTTATTTCACTGTCTTCTCAGTAGCTAGCATAACATGTTTTATTGTATTATAGACATTATCAATTAATGGAACTGTTATTTGAGATTGTGCTTTGCTCCTTCCTGACTGGAAACATTTTTCCAGACTATGCCTTAGAGGACCGCTGTCCGACATTTTATGGACTATGGTGAGTAGCTGCAGACTTGGTAGTTAGTTGTGATTCTGGAAGGTCTAGACGGAATTATTATTTCTTGTTAGTTCTTAAGTAGACTATTTGGTACCAGATTTGTCTCCGGCATTTTGATGATTCTTGGATATTGTTAAGTTAAGTTATTTCTTGTGGACTTGTGTTGTGTTTAATTTTAGTTTATTATTCAAAATCTTATCGTGCTGTAATCCTGTGATTGAGTATATGTTCATCTAATTGTGTCATCCGTGCCTCCTAATGGAGATTGGATATTTGCGTGACATTAGTTAGATAGTATCAATACCTAGACAGCGTTCTACCGCCGATGCTGCGGCGTAGGCTGGACGTACCCACGCACTCGTGCCCCTAAACCGGGTGCGGGTCGTGACACAGGGACTGTGTAGAGATTTATTAGTTACCATAGTTTTCTTAGAGGGACTATAGAATACACTGTGACAGCCCACGTATTCGAGTGTTGTTCTCAATTTGTATTGTTCTTAATTTGTATATCACATAGATTGGTTAGACTTGTTATGGTTAGGTGTACGTAGCCCCATGTTTACTCTTTCGCATGTTATTCACTATTTTTCATATGGCATGTTTTTATGTATCTTGTTGTGTCCCTCTGAGGATCTTGTACCTTTCTAGGTATATGTTGAGATCTGATTTAGAATTATCGGGGATACTTTTTCAGGATTTCAGGCATCTCTAGTGATGCCTTCTTATCTGCTCTTTCATAGTTTATTTCTATTCTTAGTTCATAGTTTATAGCTAGTATTGTGGATGTTATTTATGGATTTATGGATACTTGACTGATTAAAACAGCTTATATGCATTCGAGTCGGACAAGGGTCTGGTAGAATACGCAGCTGGTCATTGCCACGTGGCCTAGTCTCGCGTATTTTAGGACTAGGGCGTGACAGTAAGCTTTATGCATATGTATTTGTTGATTATTTTTCTAGATTTGCATGGGTTTACTTTCTTGCAAACAAAAATGAGCATTTTTTGAATTTGATACTTTTTGCAAAAAGGTTCAAAGCAAAAATTATTTCATGATTACTCGCATCCGAAGTGATAATGGAGGCAAATTCGAAAATAGTAATTTCAAAAGTTTTTGTAATGTAAATAGTTTTTCTCATGAATTTTTATGTCCCAAAACTCCTCAACAAAATGGTGTTGTGGACCGAAAGAACAGAACCCTTGGCGATATGGCTAGAGTCATGTTAAATCATTATAATCCTCTGAAATACTTTTGGGCTGAAGCTGTAAATACAGGATGCCATGTCTTGAATAGGGTTCTTATTCTAACTATATCGAAGAAGACTCCCTATGAACTTTGGTTTGATGGAATCCTTACTATTAGCTATTTCAAATTTTTCAGCAGCAAATATTTTATTGTCAATACTAAAGATAACCTAGGAAAGTTTGACTCCAAGTCTGATGAAGGTATCTTTCTAGGTTATGCTGCCAAAAGCAAAGGATATTGAGTATTCGACAAGCAATCACTAACTGTTGAAGAATTAATCAATGGCATATTTGATGAACTCAACAATCAAGCACCAAATGACAGTAATGACGAAGATGTCAGACCTATATCCAACAAGGATCCTGAAGATACAACCAAAACAAGCTATTTGGAAAGTCTGCCCAAGAGATTGAGAATCTCTAAGATCATCCAGAGGACTTGGTAATAGGTGATGTATCAAAAGGTTAAAGTAAACGCTCTACAAATTGAGATATCATTGCAAATATTGTAGCGCCCCGTTCTCCCGGTGCGGAGAGCGTGGCTAAGAAACACTAGACGGTATCGTTCGATTGGGATAGATTGAATTAAGAACTCGTCCTCGTTATGGATTTGTTTCTTCGGAATCGATTCCCATATTCAGTGGACCGCGCCCCAAGGATCGGCTTAGCGGCAGAGTCAGGAGGGACCACTCCGCTGCTATCTTTTATTGCCTCAATTTTCGATGTCGCTTGTTGCTTTCGTGCTTTGAGTTAGTTTTGGGATTTGCTTGTTTTCCTTGAACGGTTTCGATGGTTTTCATTGTTTTCGTTCATTGAATCGCACTTCAATTCCGATATTTAGAAAAGTGGAAGAGGTATTGATCGAGCTGTTCGTAATGCAGTGAACGAGCAGTAGGCGGCTTGCGAGCGGAGTCGTGAAGCGCCTCTTTCCTTCTCCCTTCCAACAATCTAAGTGAGTGGCTACCATCCCGATTAGCTAGCCCTGCTTCCAAGCTTCACATCTAAAATGACTTGCATTCTTGTTGCCCCGATCAAATGATACAAAGTAATAATAAAAGAAACCAAGATAAAAGAGAATAGGCTTTGATTATATATTGCTTGTCATTCAACTTGGGAACGGTTACTCATATGCTTGCTTGTTCGTTTGGGAATGTTCTATACATGCTTCAAGTTTATTTAGAATGCATCTACTTCCATAAATTATGCTAAGTATGGAATACACTTGTTATGAAATAAACTGTCAGGAAGACTATGCAAAACGAATCATGCAATGTTGCTTATCTCATGTTCATGTTGTCTCAACTGCATCAACGTTAACGTATCATGAACGATCGATCACGGACAACTTGTGCACAAGGTAACGGGTTCCTGCGGACGGTTGCTGGGGCACTGGCACCGATCCGGTCTGGGCGAAACTTCACGATAGTCTCACGCATCTGGAAAAGGATAGTCTACAGCCACCAACGAATCTTTGCTGCATTTCATCCTCGTTCAAGACTAAAATTGGTCCATTATGGCATCCAGCCAGTGATCCCCTGTATATTTAAACCTGTTGCAAACTAACTTGTGTCTTCGTGGCAGGGAAGGCATGGTAAGTATTGTGAAGGTGATTCAGACGGATAGGTAAAATCTACCTAACGGTGGCAAGTTTATTTCAGTATCATACATATATATTGTTGCTTGTAAATGAACTAAGGCAAGATAGAAATCCACAAATATGCATGCTTCATTAAAACAACATGTTGATTGGTATAGTTCGGTTAGCTCGCCTTCACCAGTATGTTTTGACATGCTGACCCTCGTTGAAACAGGTTCTCCGCACCAAGGCGAACCGAGCGAGGAGCCGAAGTCGTCTTCCCGATCCAATCCAGCTGTTGGCGCATCTTCACCGCGTCCCTTGAAGCATTTTAAAGTCAGAAGCTTGCAACTCTTCATACACAAATACAGCTTCGTGGCAAAGCCGTCCTCCAGTCCGGAGGTCTTTATCATTTTAAAGTTTATAAAGGGATGTAATGTACAGGACTGATATCATATTTTGAGTCAACACTTTTGTAAGCCCGTACGGCAAATTAGCTGACTCGTTCAGGAGTTTGTAATAGATGTTCATTATCAATAAAGAGAACTTTTTCATGTTTCAAATCTGTGTTTCAATTTATCTGCGTACTCTGAATATGTGCTTGCTATGCAAATCATTAAAGCCTTGTGCAGGCGCAATCCCAGGGCCGCACGACGGTCACGATTCGGGGGACGCCTCAAACGATTCTACGGAATTGGGTCGTGACAAATATTGCTTTTATTTCACAAATAGAATAAAAGAATATAGGAGAAGCTTTTTCTAATGAATTTTAGATTTCTGCTATGCAAGAAGAACTCAACCAATTTGAACGTAATCAAGTTTGTGAACTTATTCCTAGACCTAATGATTATCCTATCATTGGTACTAAATAGGTTTCTAAAATAAATTAAATGAGAATGGTTCAGTCACGCAACAAAGCATGTCTCGTACATCAAGGTTATAACCAAGAGAAAGGCATTGACGACGATAAGACTTATGCTCTGGTTGCTAGACTAGAATCTATTTGAATTCTTAGTGCTTTTACAAGTTTTAATAATTTTGAACTTTTTTAAATGGATGTCAAAAGTGCTTTCTTTAATGGTTTTATAAAAGAATAAGTTTTTGTTAAGCAACCCCATGATTTTGAAGATTTCAAACATCCTGACCATGTATTCAAGTTATGAAAGGCTCTATATGGACTCAAACAAGCCCCACGAGCTTGGTACTAGCGCCTTAGCTCCTTTCTGTAGAAGCATGAAAAATATGCTGGAGAATCAAACGCGTAAAACCCTCGATATGCAGGAAGCCCGCGTAAAATAGAGTTCCAGCACTGGGTGGCATGAAACATAACTTCAGAGCCATTGGCGTACAGCAGAGCTTCAACGCTAGTTCAGCGTAAAACATAACTCCGGAATAACCCGCGTAATGCATTATTTCCAGACTGCTTCGGCGTAAAAAGGTTGCTACATCGCCATTTAAGCGTATAACCTATCTTCTTTTAATGCAGCAAGAATTTGTACGAGGATATCTTCGTATTCCTCGAATGAACCTGTCAGTTGAAGCAGTGAACCTGACTCCTGACAAAGAGTACTGCACGACGATCGAGAGGACGGCTGTTATGATAATTCTGCACAGAGTCCCAAACTGTCGTTTAGTGAAACAATCCTTGATATAAGATGTGTCACGACCCGCACCCGAAATTAGGGCACGAGTACGTAGGTACGTCCAGCCTACGCTGCAGCATCGGCGGTAGAACGCTGTCAAGGTCTTGATACTATCTAGCCAATCTCACACAAACATCCAATCTCCATAAGGAGGCACGGATGACACAAATAAAATGAACACATACTCAATCACAGGATCACAGCACGATAAGATAGCGAACAAAAATTAAATACAACACAAGTCTAAAGTAATAATCAAACTCAACAATATCCAAGTCTCATCAAAAATGCCGGAGACAAATCCGGTACCAAATAGTTTGCTAAAAGAACTGATCAGAAAACTAGAGGAATTAGTGATTCTGGCTAGACCTCCCGGAATCACAACTAACTATCAAGCCCAAGTGCAGCTACTCACCATATTGTCCATAAAGTGTCGGACAGCGGTCCTCTAAGGCATAGTCTGAAAAATTATTTCCAGTCAGGAAGGAGCAAAGTACAAATCTCAAATAACAGTTCCATTTAATTGATAAGGACTATAAAGTAATAAACATGTGATGCTAGCTACTGAGAAGACAGTGAAATAAATGCAATGGCAATTAAAGAGAGACAGGCAATATAAAAAGACAGGCAATAGGCAATATGATATAGTCAGTGCATGTATGAAAAAGAACAAGGAACAGTATCATATACTGATGATGTAGTATATAATTTAAAATAGGGAACTGTAATCTATTCTAAGTGTTTGAAATAGTAGTTTCAAAATGTGATCGGCTTGGGAACATGTACGATAGCTATAGGGCCTGGCTAATCATGGGTGAAGATCATGATTAACACTTACATTGTTCTATACTACAATAAGAGGTTATGATCATATTTCTTACTAACTACTTTCCCGCCCCCAATTAGTACTGTGGATCCAACCATGACACATCATGATACACGAGCAAGTCCAATCTATCATGTACGATGTCTAATATACATGTCGTGTACAATATCAAACGATAATCAAGGTAACATCTCATGACTGCAGATCCAAGCTATACTAGTCCGTGTAACACAGTGTCAAGGATTCAGATGTAATATTTCATGATTATTGAACTTATAGAAATTATCAAGGAATTAGAAATTATCAGAGAATGTACTTGCCTTGGGTCCTTAGCTGGTATTTATGGATGTCCTGTTCCAGAGTATCCCCTGGATGAAGCAACAGTCCTAAAAACATATCACAATAACACTTGTATCAGGTGCTACCCTAACACACAGTCTATAAATACTGGCCTCAGGGCCATGCCAGGCAGGGCACTAGTCGACTAGGATCATCTAGTAGGGATACATATATACATATTATACTATACCAATTGAACAAAGAAGATATATATATTTATACTTACATCATAATTAACATATGTACTTACAATATATATATATATCAAATTAAATACATATACAAAATATATATGTATACATTATTAAAAATATGCTAAGGGTTTATACAAAAATATATATATACACATACGAATTAACGAATACATACATAGACTAATTATATATATATATATATATATACTCACATGTACCAATTAAAAATACAATATTATATACTTTTTATTAAATAGATATTATAAAAATAACCCAATGGATATATATATACATATATATATACCAATACATTATATATATATATATAACATTAAACACTAAAACACATATAATACATGTTTACCTATACCAAAATAAATTTATATATAGGTATATATACTTACATATCAATATAACACATATATATATAAACTACTGTTAAACATTAATTTAAATACATAATTACATATACATAGGCATTAATTAAATACATACTTATGCAATTAATTATACATACTTAATTATACAATTTATTTAAATACATACTATACTCATACAATTAAATAAAAATAAATAATATACATATTCATATTTTAAATACATACATTACCAATCAAATATATATTAAAAATATGCTAAGTATATATACATGTATACACATATACCAATTATATGTACACTATGCATTATATTAATTTCATACTATACATACATTATATATATACTATACATTATGTGTTTAAATATTATTTAAATAAACAATATACATATACTAATTAAACTTACATACATACCTACATACATCATATATATATATATATATATATATATATATAAAGAAGGAGGGAGAGGGGAGAATACTTACAGAGGTTGGTGGCTGGCCGGAGTACGGCCGGAGACTCGCCGGAGGGAGAGGAGTAGTGGTGGTGGATGGTGAAGATGGAGGTGGTGGTGGTGATTGGAAGCAGCGGGGCCGGCTGTACACAGCAGGGGAGGGAAGTCGGCTGCTGGGTTGGCCGCCGGAGTAGGTTGGCTGACCGGAGGGGCTTCGTCAGAGTGCCTGGGAGAGGGGGTTGGCCGCCGGGGCTCACCGCAGAGGGAGGAGCAGCAGAGAGGAATGGGAGCAGCGGCTGCCAGCGGGCCGGAGTTGGCAGCACCGCCGGGCTGAGCGAGCGGTGCAGTTGGCCGCCGGAGGGAGCTAGGAGCAGGAAGGAATGGGGGGTCGCAGCGTGGGCTGCGGGGGCTCGGCCGCCCGGAGGGATTCGGCCTGGGTGGTTGGCCGCCGGGTGCAGGCTCGGCCGGGGTGCGCGGTGGACTGATGGCCGGGCCGGAGTGCACAGGAAGACGGGATGGCCGTCGGAGTGAGTCGGCTCAGCCGGGTACAGAGGTGAAGGGGTGGGTGAACAGTGTTCCCCCCCCTTCCTTCTCTTTGAATTTAAGTTCAAATGAAAGAAGAAAGAAAAACAATAAAGAAGAAGAAGAAGAAGAAGAAGAAGAAGAAGAAGAAGAAAGGAAAGAGAAGAAGAAAAGAAGTTTTAGAATGAAGGAGGCTACGGTTTGGTGTTGAGGGAGATGGGGGCTTGTGAGGAGGTGGGGAAACCTAGGTTTTCTAGGGATTAGGGTTGATGTGACATGACATTATATAGGAGAGAGGGTTTTGATGGAGGGTGAGGATGCACTCAATTAAATGAGTGGTCCAGATTTGACATGAGGTTTCTTCATGTGGGGATGAGTGTGATGATTAAAAATTAATAGGGCTCCCTCATTGGTTTTAACAAATGGATGTTGACACCAAAAATGCCAATTTGCAAATTAGCCCCCTTAAATTTGGATATTTGCACAGACACATGAAATAACGAAAATTTGGCGGGCGATTCGGTGTCCAGTGTTTTGTAGGGTCAGGGGGTGCTGTAAGATCGGTATGGGCTCAATTAGCAGGGTACTGGAATTAAATTAGGATTTTCAGAATTGGTTTAAATAGTATCCTCAATTTAATTAGAAATAAATGCAAGTTATGTTCTAAAATTAATTAGGAGTACATGGGGCCAAAATCAGGTCAGGTCATCAATACCAATAGTGAAGAAGAATCAGAACAGAATATTACCCTAATTTGGGCCGCACGAAAAATAGGCCAAGATTGCCTCCAATTTCGATTGGAATGCACAACGATTTAAAATAGGAATTTATTAAATAACGTCCGCGACGATTTTTGTGCGGCTAGAAATAATGTACAGAGAGCATAATTATGAGTTACAAAAATAGCAGAATGGAAGGCGGACATGTCTAGGGCAAGATGGTGAAATTTGTTGGGAGGCAAAAGCTAGGATAGTGCTCCAAATATCGAAGCAAAGGCAATGCGCAAAAATATTAAATAAAATACGGTAATTAATTACAACTCCAAGAATTAAATTCTAACTAAATAATTAAATACAAAAATTCCATAATTCCGACAGGTTTCCATCTACTGACTTCTAGGTCAAGTTTACCAGCACAAACACAAATGAACACTGTATATAATTATATATTTAATTACACATCACATAATTATTTAAATTAATATACTATCATGCAATTATTTAATTATAACTACAATAATATTAAATATTATAAAAAGTCAAAAATACCCCTGTTTTCGGAATGTGGTAGTGACAAGTCTACCCTCCTTAAAAGAATTTCGTCCTCGAAATTCAAAATCCTCAAAGTAGCGTTTATTCATACACATTACTATTTTCCCTCAAAATTTAAATTCATAAATCACGAAATCAGGTAATAATCCCCAATGTCCTTTCACAATTTTCAAAAATTCTGAAGTTATTGCATTCCTGAAAAATCCTTGAAATAAAAATCAAAGTCCATTTTATCAAAAAATCTCCCCAAAATTTTTAGTTAACAATTCAATACTCGAAATTTAATATCCACTTCTATAATTTGATTTTTATCAATGCACAATTATAAAATGAAATCTCGTCCCACAAGTTTGAATTTAAACATTTATCCATCAAATTTTATTTCTCGATTTTCTCTTCCTCAAAATACTCAACAATACGATACTTGAGGATTCCCCAAATGCAACATCCAAATATAACATTCTAAAATTTATAACTTGCAATCAATTAAATATAAGGATAATCTCCCAAAATTTCCAAATTTTAATAACCAATTTAATCACATCATAATCTTCCTGGAATTAATAAACCACCAATTATGCCATGTTAATTTCTTAACCCTCTATTTAAATCCATGCTTATCCTCGAATTTTAATCATCTTGTCTCTCTTGTCAAGTCATAACCCCTTCATGAATCTTCGTCATGGTTAAACCCCAATAATCATGGTCCAAGAAAAATCTTTCCTATAATCATACAACATGCAATCTAAGGGAAATATGTATGGTCATGGTGTCTTTTGTCATGGTGTTGCAGTCTCTGTATTAGGGTGTGCTACTAACTACATTATAACAAGAAAATCATGCATGCAAGCTACGGTACTAAGGTATCAGGCAATCAATCAAATAGATAGGAACAGAAGGAAGGGAAGAACAGAACCTGCTAACACATTACCTGCAGTATCGGTCTCCTCGACCGTCATCGCAAATGTCCCGCCCTGCTGGGGTGGTTCCCTTCGCGGGTGCTGAGCATTATACGGTTCCACAGGTAGCCGAACTGGATCTCTATAATCTGAAACTGCGCGCTGGCCGGGAAGATAAGGGGCTGGAAGATAATCCCTTACTCGATGTCCCGCAGCGCCGCAGTGCAAACAAAGTCCTAGCCTCGTTCTACAGCTCTCCCAAAGGTGACCTGGCTTCTTACAAAAATGACAAGTCTGTCGTGTCTCTCTCGAAGGCTGTTGCTGATTCTGCTGAACACGGACTGGTGCCTGGTACTGTTGTTGATACTGATACGCCCATGGATGTTATTGGATAGGAACTGGTGCCAGGTATTGCGGTGGATGTTGAAATATCCATGGTTGTTGCTGAATACGGGGATGCTTGGCTGGTCCTGTGCTACCATTCGTATCTCCAAAAGTATTGTGACTCCTCTTAGGCCTGAGATCCAGATCCTCTTCTGCAATCTGAGCATCCATCAAGATAGCCTCAAAGGAAGCGGTACGACGACCAGAAGTGCGCGACCTAATCTCTCTTGTCAGTCCCTTTCTAAACTTTCGGGCTCGATCTCCTGGGTCCCGAATCATAGATGATGCAAAACGGCTCAATCTACAGAATTCTGGAGCATACTCGTCGACCAACATATTTCCTTGAACTAAGTCATGAAACTGACTTTCCAAGGTTCCCAATGCCACGTCGGGAAAGAACTTCTCCTTGAAGAGTTCCTTGAAGGTCTCCCAAGTAAGTCCTTGTGCAATAATTCTCGGCTCCGTGCGATACTACGTGAGTGCGATATCGAACATATGACTGCCAGCGGCTTCTATCTGCAAGTTCTCCAGAATCTGGGTCAATCGCAGGCTCCTCTCTATATCCTCTAGCCAGTCGTCAGCGTAGAGTATTCCTTCGGTGCCTTTAAACTCTCGAGGCATCATCCTCTTGAAATCTACTATAGTGCCTGATCTCTGCTGCTGGCCAGGAAACTGCTGGTACTGTGCTACTCTCTCCAAAGCTTGGAGAGTCACCTGATAAGCATTCTCCATGTTTTCTCTCATCAGCTCGGTTTGTGCCTGGTGCGCTTCTGCTTGCACCCTCTGAGCCTCAGCTTGAACTTGCTGAGCGTCTGCCGTCACTCTCTGGGCATCTACCATGCCCTGGATCAAGGTAAACATCTGCGCTCCGTCAATGGGCAAACCTCCGGAAATCGGAGTCGGTAGAGGAGGAAGGTTGTCCGTCACAGCTGCGGCAATCTTCTGAACAGGTGGGGGAGGAGGGTCCCCGAAAAGTGCGGATACTCCTACGTGCATCGGAGATGTAGGAGGAACTACTGCTGTCTGTCCCTCAGGTGGAGAGGTGGCAGACCCCTCTAAAGCTGATATTCCCGCTCTCATAGACCGTGTCTGCGGCGACATCCTGAAGACAGATCCCAAAGAATCAATTAAGGCAAAAATGCGATATCATCAAGGAAGGACAGTATAGTTCTAAAGAAGCAACATTCAAGATAAAAGATTGGAAATAAATCCTAGTTGTGATTGCACAGGTCAAAGATACATCCATGGTTTGATACCTCTATCCCCTAGGTATCACAGTTCTACTTGAAACATACTCACTGTTGGCTTCCTTACCTACTGCAATCGCTGATACTAGTTATCCTTATCACTCAAGTGCATATCAATGCAACACACCATACTAAGTACTGCCCTCTTCAATACATTCCTAGATGAACACCTAAGCCAGTTGGCAGTGAAATCTCAATCATGCTCAAGCCAACAAATCCTTACACATGCATCTTATCTACTTATATACTAATATGTCTCTCCCCCTATAAAATCTTATCCTCAAAATAACTCCTTCAATAAATTTTAAGTAAAATGCATATACTTTTCTCAAGGTTAATTATTTAAATACTGAAATGAAAACTTAATCACTTAAAAATCCTTACAGCTTGTCTAGGTTCATTGAATCGAATCTAAATCCTCAAAAAGTTTTAATGACAATGTCTCAACTTCTCAAATTTCAAAAATTCAATTTGTTTTCAATCTTCAAATAATAATTTAAATCCATATCTAGTAATCCAATAGCCCTAGTGTTAATTATTTTCACTGTCCTCATCGACATGCATCATCAGATAATACCATAAATCAGTCTGTAAATTTTATCTTAATACGAAATCAAACCCTACAATGAAACCAAAATCCTAATTTAATACCTGATCAACAATCAACAAGTGAGAATGGACGGAACAAGGGAATGATTTAAATTAGAAATTTTAACAAGATTCTCAGGGGTCATCCCAGGAATCTCTCAGGAATTGTGATTGAGTATTCGCTCTCGTCCTAGTATCCTATGTCCAAGATCCTATTGCAGGCACGCAATAGTGTAACAAAGATGCCACACTACTACGACATCGCACAACTCACAAAGTCTGACCTGCATGGGCCACCACTAAAAATGAGTCCTGACCCGCACCCGGAATTAGGGCACGAGTACGTGGGTACGTCCAGCCTACGCCGGAGCATCGGCGGTAGAACGCTGTCAAGGTCATGATACTATCTAGCCAATCTCACACAAACATCCAATCTCCATAAGGAGGCACGGATGACACAAATAAAATGAACACATACTCAATCACAGGATCACAGCACGATAAGATAGCGAACAAAAATTAAATACAACACAAGTCTAAAGTAATAATCAAACTCAACAATATCCAAGTCTCATCAAAAATGCCGGAGACAAATCCGGTACCAAATAGTTTGCTAAAAGAACTGATCAGAAAACTAGAGGAATTAGTGATTCCGGCTAGACCTCCCAGAATCACAACTAACTATCAAGCCCAAGTGCAGCTACTCACCATATTGTCCATAAAGTGTCGGACAGCGGTCCTCTAAGGCATAGTCTGGAAAAATATTTCCAGTCAGGAAGGAGCAAAGTACAAATCTCAAATAACAGTTCCATTTAATTGATAAGGACTATAAAGTAATAAACATGTGATGCTAGCTACTGAGAAGACAGTAAAATAAATGCAATGGCAATTAAAGAAAGACAGGCAATATAAAGAGACAGGCAATAGGCAATATGATATAGTCAGTGCATGTATGAAAAAGAACAAGGAACAGTATCATATACGGGTGATGTAGTATATGATTTAAAATAGGGAACTGTAATCTATTCTAAGTGTTTGAAATAGTAGTTTCAAAATGTGATCGGCTTGGGAACATGTACGATAGCTATAGGGCCTGGCTAATCATGGGTGAAGAGCATGATTAACACTTACATTGTTCTACACTACAATAAGAGGTTATGATCACATTTCTTACTAACTACTTCCCCGCCCCCAACTAGTACTGTGGATCCAACCATGACACGTCACGATACACGAGCAAGTCCAATCTATCATGTACGATGTCTAATATACATGTCGTGTACAATGTCAAACGATAATCAAGGTAACATCTCATGACTGCAGATCCAAGCTATACTAGTCTGTGTAACACAGTGTCAAGGATTCAGATGTAATATTTCATGATTATTGAACTTATAAAAATTATCAAGGAATTAGAAATTATCAGAGAATGTACTTGCCTTGGATCCTTAGCTGGTATTTATGAATGTCCTGTTCCAGAGTATCCCCTGGGTGAAGCAACAGTCCTAAAAATATATCACAATAACACTTGTATCAGGTGCTACCCTAACACACAGTCTATAAACACTGGCCTCAGGGCCATGCCAGGCAGGGCACTAGTCAACTAGGATCATCTAGTAGGAATACATATATACATATTATACTATACCAATTGAACAAAGAAGATATATATATTTATACTTACATCATAATTAACATATGTACTTACAATATATATATATATCAAATTAAATACATATACAAAATATATATGTATACATTATTAAAAATATGCTAAGGGTTTATACAAAAATATATATATACACATACGAATTAACGAATACATACATAGACTAATTATATATATATACTCACATGTACCAATTAAAAATACAATATTATATACTTTTTATTAAATAGATATTATAAAAATAACCCAATGGATATATATATACATATATATATACCAATACATTATATATATATATATATATATATATATATATATATATATATATATATAACATTAAACACTAAAAACATATAATACATGTTTACCTATACCAAAATAAATTTATATATAGGTATATATACTTACATATCAATATAACACATATATATATATAAACTACTGTTAAACATTAATTTAAATACATAATTACATATACATAGGCATTAATTAAATACATACTTATGCAATTAATTATACATACTTAATTATACAATTTATTTAAATACATACTATACTCATACAATTAAATAAAAATAAATAATATACATATTCATATTTTAAATACATACATTACCAATCAAATTTATATTGAAAATATGCTAAGTATATATACATATATACACATATACCAATTATATGTACACTATGCATTATATTAATTTCATACTATACATAAATTATATATATACTATACATTATGTGTTTAAATATTATTTAAATAAACAATATACATATACATATACTAATTATACTTACATACATACCTACATACATCATATATATATATATATATATATATATATATATATATATATATATATATATATATATATATATAAAGAAGGAGGGAGAGGGGAGAATACTTACAGAGGTTGGTGGCTGGCCGGAGTACGGCCGGAGACTCGCCGGAGAGAGAGGAGTAGTGGTGGTGGATGGTGAAGATGGAGGTGGTGGTGGTGATTGGAAGCAGCGGGGCCGGCTGTACACAGCAGGGGAGGGAAGTCGGCTGCTGGGTTGGCCGCCGGAGTAGGTTGGCTGACCGGAGGGGCTTCGTCGGAGTGCCTGGGAGAGGGGGTTGGCCGCCGGGGCTCACCGTAGAGGGAGGAGCAGCAGAGAGGAATGGGAGCAGCGGCTGCCAGCGGGCCGGAGTTGGCAGCGCCGCCGGGCTGAGCGAGCGGTGCAGTTGGCCGCCGGAGGGAGCTAGGAGCAGGGAGGAATGGGGGGTCGCAGCGTGGGCTGCGGGGGCTCGGCCGCCCGGAGGGATTCAGCCTGGGTGGTTGGCCGCCGGGTGCAGGCTCTGCCGGGGTGCGCGGTGGACTGATGGCCGGGCCGGAGTGCACAAGAAGTCGGAATGGCCGCCGGAGTGAGTCGGCTCGGCCGGGTACAGAGGTGAAGGGGTGGGTGAACAGTGTTCCCCCCCCCCCCTTCCTTCTCTTTGAATTTAAGTTCAAATGAAAGAAGAAAGAAAAAACAATAAAGAAGAAGAAGGAAGGAAGAAGGAGAAGAAGAAAGGAAAGAGAAGAAGAAAAGAAGTTTTAGAATGAAGGAGGCTACGGTTTGGTGTTGAGGGAGATGGGGGCTTGTGAGGAGGTGGGGAAACCTAGGTTTTCTAGGGATTAGGGTTGATGTGACATGACATTATATAGGAGAGAGGGTTTTGATGGAGGGTGAGGATGCACTCAATTAAATGAGTGGTCCAGATTTGACATGAGTTTCTTCATGTGGGGATGAGGGTGATGATTAAAAATTAATAGGGCTCCCTCATTGGTTTTAACAAATGGATGTTGACACAAAAAATGCCAATTTGTAAATTAGCCCCCTTAAATTTGGATATTTGCACAGACGCATGAAATGACAAAAATTTGGCGGGCGATTCGGTGTCCGGTGTTTTGTAGAGTCAGTGGGTGCTGTAAGATCGGTATGGGCTCAATTAGCAGGGCACTGGAATTAAATTGGGATTTTCAGAATTGGTTTAAATAGTATCCTCAATTTAATTAGAAATAAATGTAAGTTATGTTCTAAAATTAGTTAGGAGTACATGGGGCCAAAATCAGGTCAGGTCATCAATACCAATAGTGAAGAAGACTCAGAACAGAATATTATCCTAATTTGGGCTGCACAAAAAATAGGTCAAGATTGCCTCCAATTTCGATTGGAACGCACAACGATACAAAATAGGAATTTATTAAATAACGTCTGCGACGATTTTTGTACGGCTAAAAATAATGTACAGAGAGCATAATTATGAGTTACAAAAATAGCAGAATGGAAGGCGGGCATGTTTAGGGCAAGATGGTAAAATTTGTTGGGAGGCAAAAGCTAGGGTAGTGCTCCAAATATCGAAGCAAAGGCAATGCGCAAAAATATTAAATAAATACGATAATTAATTACAATTCCAAGAATTAAATTTAACTAAATAATTAAATACAAAAATTCCATAATTCCGATAGGTTTCCATCTACTGACTTCTAGGTCAAGTCTACCAGCACAAACACAAATGAACACTGTATATAATTATATATTTAATTACACATCACATAATTATTTAAATTAATATACTATCATAAAATTATTTAATTGTAACTACAATAATATTAAATATTATAAAAAGTCAAAAATACCCCTATTTTTGGAATGTGGTAGTGACAAGATATCATTTACGCATCCAAGGGATACGCTGCCTGTTTTACATAGGCCGAGATGAGCTTTTACACTCAGGAAGAGACAAAACCAACTGCCACGTCAAAAGTTGTTCTTCGTACATAACTCGAGGCACATCTCTGCAGTTAATGCGCGAGATGGGGGCAGATCTCTGCATTTTATGTACGAGATTTGGTTCTACTTTCAAAGACTGGTCGAGCTATAATTAGGGCTAATACGTCCACATCACCATCCCCGCACATTATGCCAACCAGGCTATTTTCAGCTATAGAAGCACGCCGTACGCTATCTCCTTGAAATACGCCGACTCGGGCTATATTTGCAAAGCATCAAGCTTTACACAGAACTTGGCTTCTACGCCAACAAGACAACTATTCGGCTTCTACGCCTATTTGGCTTCTACGCCAATATGACAGCTACTTGGCTTCTATGCCAACATGACAGCTACTTGGCTTCTACGCCAACATGACAGCTATTTGGTTTCTACGCCAATATGACAGATATTTGGCTTCTACGCCAATATAACAGCTACTTGGCTTTTACTCCATCAGAACAGCTATTTGGCTTTTACGCCAACGAGACAGTTATTTGGCTTTTATGCCAACCATCTCTACGCGAGGAGCAGTTGTCTACGTGGCTTATATGCCGTGATCTTCAATGAGCGATTATACGCATTACCTCATAATGGGATACGCGTCACACGCCAATTCAAGAGATCATTCATACATGGGTAGCAGTTATTATAACCGCCGCGTAAAAGGTGCAGTTCTCTCCGCTGTTCGGTTTATACGCCGACTGTAGCTGAACTCTATAAATAGAGACTTTCGGTCACGGAGGTCCAAGGAGGGTCAAGAGGTGGTGGTAGAGACACAGCGGGCGAAAGAGAGGAGAGCAATAGAGGTCAAGGTCAAGAGAGCACATATAGAGAGCTTTGGCAACGAGAGTTCAATCCCTCCTGCAGTCTTTGAAGCTTCTTTTTCGTCTTCTACAGCACTTCTTCGTCATCGTGTGGTCCAAGGAACAAAGTGGTCGACCGCAGATCAGACTCCTATAGCAATATTTCCCCAGAATTATATTTTTGTACTCAACATCCTCGTGTAGGATTAATTGTACTTTTTTTTCTTGTTTATAAACCAAAGAAAGGATTTCGTATAAACATAGTTTCAATTTCTTTCGTTTATTATCAAACACAAGATGGTGACTCTGTTGGGGATTACTTTCTCATCTGACGAGAAAATAATTGCTCAACATGATTCTGTATCCGTAGGATCAACGAAGAAGACTCTGGTCGTCCAATTCGACCAATCGGCTTACGAAGACATGCTTCGAGCAGGGGGTAGCTCTTATTCCCTCTCTGTCCAAGACAACAGGAAATTGTGTAAAGTATGGATGCCCCGGACATCCTCTACCATTCCTGCGGACTCTCTTTCTCCGACCAACAAGGTTGTAGCATCTCAACCTGTGCGCCCCGCGCGTAAAACTCTGTCTTCCGTCTGTGACGTGGCAGACAAAGCTTCTGGCAATGCCTCAGTACCAATCCAGAAGTCCACTCTGCGCCCCACGCATAAAACTTTGTCTCCCATCTGTGACGTGGCAGACAAAGCTTCTGGCAATGCCTCAGTGCCAATCCAGAAGTCCACTCTGTGCCCCGCGCGTAAAACTCTGTCTTCCGTCTGTGATGTGGCAGACAAAGTTTCTGGCAATGCCTCAGTGCTAATCCAGAAGTCCACTCCGCGCCCCGCGCGTAAACTTTGTCTCCCGTCTGTGACGTGGAGACAAAACTTCTGGCAATGCCTCAGTGCTAATCCGGAAGTCTACTCCGTGCCCTGCACGTAAAATGCAGTCTCCTATCTGTGGCGTGGCAAACAAAATTTCTGATAAGGCCTCAGCGCCAATTCATAAATTCCAAAAGTGCCCCGCTCGTAAAAATACATCTTACCTCTACAATGAGGCAGATGGTCCTTACAATCGCCGCAAGGAAAAACAAGTGGCAGATTTCCTGACCTCTCGGCTTTTACGCCATCAAGAGAAGAATCTGCCCGCTCTTCAGATTATGCGGAATACGCTACACCAGGACAAGCCTTTCAGCGTAAAGAAGGCCCAGTTTGTGGATAGATACGCTCCTCATGGATCATGTGCTGCTCATATGGCCGAACTGTTGTATTCGTATGGCAGGGAGAGAGTTATGGTCCCCAATATCCGTGTTCCAACTGATGTAAAAAGGCAGAATAAGCCTTCTTCTTCTTCTGTTAATCCTCCTAACTTGCGTAATTTTTTGATCCAGAAGCGCAAAGATAGGGAATCTTCTAACATGTCTATTATACCCCCTAGGGAGCATTATTGTAATAGTCATAAAGTTGTAGTTAACTATTGCTGTTCTAAAGCAAAACGGTCAGTTTTTGACCGGTTGAACTACTCTTTGTCTTTACAGGAAAAAGACCCAACATTCGCATCAGTGAACATGGCTTCACACACTCCTAGAGGAAGGTCAAATTCAAGACGTCATCCCTCTAGGACTCCAAGCCAAAGAAGATTCAACAGACTCCTTGAGAATATTGAAGCTGGTGTATTTCAGAACACTCGTTCAAGGTCACGACAACCGACTTCATATTCTTCTGATTCCGACACTGGGGGTCGCCAATTTCCTTAATCGGATGCTGAAAGTATAGATTTAATCTCTACGGAGATCTATACTGATCCTTCCATAGCATCCAGAGAAATGGAAGTCTATGCCATTGGAGATGAACGCGAAGAGGCTTCCCCATCAGGAAGTACTGAGCAACGCATCGCTGTATTGGAGACATCACTGAAAGAGATGCATTCCATGATGGAGAATATGCACCAGATGATGCTAACTCAACATACAACTGCTATAGCTCAAGCATCGGTCCCTCCAACTCAAATATGTATGGGGGTGGACCTACCACCATCCAATGCAAACCAGGAGCCTGTTCTAAATTAAGAGTCAGTAGCTCCTCCACTTACTATCTCGGAGAATGTATTGCCTCCTATTGGAGTTATGATACAACCGATCTCTCACCACTCTGCGGTCCCTTTACCAGCTGAAGATTCGCTGCAGGTAGTGCGGGAATTGAAAGCCCAATTTGATGCCTTGAAGCATAAGGATCAGCTCAAGAAATTGGGAATCAACCAACCATATCCAGCTATCTGGGATGAGATCCCTTTCCCACCTAAATATAAACCACAGGCTATGGTTTTGTTTGAGGGAAAGACGTCACCGAGCCAGTACATGAACTACTTCAGCATGATGACGGTGTTGTTGCAAGGGAATGACGCCCTTTTCACTCGAGTGTTTAAAGGCTGTATCTCGGGAGTGGCTTATCAGTGGTACCGTAGTTTTGCGGACAACTGCATTACTTCCTTTGAAGATTTCAAGACTCTATTCTTCGCGCGATTCTACGAAGGAGGGATGGACATGTCTTTGTCCTCTCTCATTGAAGTGAAGCAGAAGGAGAAAGAGAACGTTCGCACTTTCATCGAACATTTTCGTCAGGCCACTTCGCAAATGCCTCTCGGAGTTCCAGATTCGGCATTGGTAGACATTTGTAGGAAGAACCTTCTTCCATTGATCTCGGTGTTCACAGGACCATATCAGTTCCAAGATTTACCCTCGTTTATTATCTCAGCGGTAGCCGCTGAAGACAACAGTCGAAAGGCGCGTGACAATGGAATCATGATCTCTACCTCTGATAGAGGGAAGAGGTCATCATCCAATAACGACCATCCTCGTGGTTCCAAAGGAAAAGAAGCTCTAGCAATCAATACGTCCAGGCAAAATACTTCGGCAACCACACAGACGAAACCTGGGACTTTCAGGCCCATTGAAGCATATTCTTTTGACGACGACGATATTCCGAGCATATTCGATTGTCTAGTCAAAAGCGACAAGCTTACCCTCCCCGAGGTAAAGCGGCCTAATGAAGTCGGCAGTACCGATAACCCTAAGTACTGTATTTTCCATAGGTACATACATTACCCCACAAAGGCGTGTTATGTACTAAAGAGGAAAATCCAGGAGTTGATCGATGCTAAGGCCATCACTCTGCATAATAGCGAGAAGACGGTCACTGCCAACAAGATCTCTCTCCAATTCGGTAATCTGCCTCCTCAAGAAGTTCCGGATGGGGTTGTACCTATTTCCCGGACGATGATGAACATTGTTAATCTCCCTCCGACCAGGGGTCAAAATCGTGACTTGGTACCCCTAACTACCCAGCATGGTGAGATTATGTGGGTTTATCCTGATCTGGTATCAGAGATCGAGGAAGAGACTCAAGCTGCTAAGGCTAGGTCTAAAAAGAACTCGAGGCATAAACCATGCCATATGGTTGCAATATCTTCGACATCAGAAGAAGAGGCTTTGGTTACCGGAACCCGTTCAGGGAAAGCCTACCTCAAGGACTATGGAGGAAATCAGGAAGATGCAACGGCAGACACTTTAGCTGCCAGACTTCCAGAGCCTGAATCTGTCATACCAGAGGCGGGTCCTTCTAGACCAACTTCGGCGGACAAGGACAAGCAAAAAGAAGTGTGTTTTGATAAACCTTTGAAGAATATTTAAAACAAAAGTTTGGAGAAACCATATAACTTCGATATCCTGGCCCAATTGGCTAATACACCAGCCAGATTGTCCATTTTTGAGCTCTTAAGGTTATCCAAAGACACTCGTCAAGCCTTAAGTGAAGCGTTAATGCAGGCGGATGTATGCTTGACTCAACTCAAGTCCCCCGATAAAGAACCCGTGGCATGCCCTCAATGCCATAGTGTGATGGAGGCGATCCTTAATATCACTTTCACTTAAGATGACATGCTGTTGAAACATAACAAGCATGACAGGCCCCTCTATTACACCGGATATGTCGATTCCATGGAGGTAGACCGGATTCACATAGATCCGGGATCATCGATCAGTATCATCCCTCATAGTCTGCTCAGACCGCTGAGGATTCCTACCAGCGAACTGGCTTACACCACCACTACAATCGTAGGCTTCAACGCCAGGAAAAGTAAGCCGTTGGGGAAGATTCGTCTGAGGATCCAGATCGAGGACCTTAGATCAATGGCTACATGCTATGTCGTTGATTCAGAGGTTTCCTACAACATTCTGCTGGGCAGACCATGGATCCACGAACACAACATTGTTCCTTCGACCCTATATCAATGCTTCAAATATGTAGACATCCAAAGAACAGTAAAAATGGAGTTTGCTGACCTTAACCCGTTCAAAGGAGTAGAATCCTACTATTCCGATGCCATGTTGTACACCCAAGACTATATGAAAGAGGTGTCAGGTAAGACGGAAGAGGAATCCCACCGGGAGCCAGAAGAACCCTCTATCGAGCAACCCCTGTCGATCCAGGTGAAAGGGCGGACTACCCGTCCGAAAGTCATGGAACCCATGGCTATCCACTTGAACAAAACCAAATCAGGAGGAGGAAGTGATCCCCTAGTGATCACTTTGAACCAGAAGCCTCCACCTTTGGTCATCAACCTCCGGCGCAACAAGCAGCCAACTGATGTAAATATAACCGGGATGTGGTTTTTGACGATAATAAAGATTCTTCTTTCTAGTATATTGACGCTCAAATTCCAAATCAGGAATCCTCTCCCCATAACGATATAGAACCTATAGCATAAAAATTCTTGGAAGCTATAGACTCCTATCATCCGTATGTGTGGGAAGTGGCATCAACATCTAATGTCATCATGACATACGGGCCACATAAAGATTCTATCTTTATTATCCCACCTACTCGCAGCAATCAGCATCCAATAGTCTTCGGTCGCATGCGCTGCAGACCGATTATACAAGAAGACTCTCACGAGTCCGATGTTGTGAAAATGCAAGTTCACAGATATAGCCCACTATCACGCCCCAGTCCCAAAAATAAGTAGGATTAGGACACGTAAGCATGCCAGCCGCATGGATATGGCAACTCCAATATATGAAAACCAAACCCATACGTACGCTGTAATATGAATATCAAATCCACAAGTGTTATAACATATATCACAAGTCACAGGATATAATCTAAATCTCATCCATAAAAATTAATATAAATAAATAACCATTATCTATGAAACTAAATCTCAATATAAGTATCTAAGGATGATAGTTGGATGGAAACAAATCCACTACCAACTCGAAGGTAAAGGTACAACACAATAAACATAATATAAGAATACCAGCTAACGACCACGGGCTCGAAGAGAAGACATCCACGAAACATATATAACCATCCAAATATGCGCTCCTACAAATACTCAAGAACAGATACACCTGGAAGGGGACCAGGTCCTCAGAGGGACGTAACAAGATACAGAACATCAAACCAATTTGAATACAATAAATATGCATAATAAAATATGTAAGTACGCTATACAAGACAATCTATATGAATGCAAATGAGGACAACTTTTTGACGTATGGGCAAGGGTAGACTACTTGATCTAAATCTTACACTCACACACTCGTCAGTGGACATCATCAGCCGACATACCTCGAGGGTAACGACCCTCGGACTCCATCAATCGACATACCTCGGGGGTAGCGACCATCGGACACGACCACCATAGTGTGTGCTAGTTACTACGATTTACCAGAGTGGTTAAAGCCCATACGCCTACTGATTGTCCTCTATGATACTAAGTGTCAAGTGTGTGTGTCAACATATCTAATATATAGTAATGACTGAAAGAAACTACACATGCAATGAATAAACAGAAATATAATAAATAGACAGAAATATACTAAGCATATAAAATACTGTAAATAATTTGGCAAGATATCTTGCCTGGTCTGAAAAGGATGAAGTCCCAACTCAAGGCGTCGTCCGATCTACCCGTCACATAAATTAAACAAGTTAGGTTACAAAAGTGGGTGAATAGTTTCCACTATTTAATCTATTTTAATTCTGAATAAAATAACCTAAAATAGTATTTTAATCTTATTATAATCTGATTTTATTGTTAAACCCTAATTTTGGTCCAAAAAAAGTTAACTTTACGGATTTATGATCCATGGCACGCAAATCGAGACAATACGTTGACCAAAAAGTCAACCAACTCAAATTCTAGATTTGTATATAGAATCCTATAGATTTTAATACTACATGAACACCATATTCGACGGTTTTATAAAATCACAAGTCGGTAAAGAGTTGTGGCCACAAGGGCGCACAGATAATAGTTTTTAGTAGTTTCCTATTTACGTCTACGTTGCACAAATTTTACAGTAGAATAAACTTATATTTTAAATTTTAGAAAATACTTTTCTGGAAATTCATCATGTCAGCTTTCCAAAACTTTAAACGGTTCATAATTCTGAGTTCGGGATCTCCCAAAATCTCGAAAATACCAAAACGCGTCTGATTTCGGACAGCTGGCACTTTTAGAATTTTCTGGAAAAATAGGTTCATAAATTATTAAAATAAATTATATAATCAGAAAACTAACCTTGATATAGTTCTAACAAAAAAACTGGAGCACATTTGGAGTCCGGAGCTAGGAGATATCGTCTTTTTAAGTCGTTATAACTACTAGAAAATGAGGCTGAATTTATAACAAATTTTGACTATTTTTGGACGAAAAAGAGAGAAATTTGGGGAAAAAAATATGAAGGATGAGGTATTTATAATGGTGGACACTATTTAATTAAATACTACTAGGATTGGTTAATTTGGATAGGATTATGATGAATTTAAATAAGGATAGGATATGCATGAAGTTGCTTTCCTAGTAGGTTCAGGATTTGAATTAATATAAAATAGAGTTTGAATTTATCTCAATAATTTGTAATCTTAAATATAATTAAAGATAATACAAATAATTTATAAAATCTTATTAATATCTATTAACACTAAATTAGCATCTATCTAATATTAAGACTATATATATATCCAAATAAATCCTAAATAATTTTAAAAATCTAAATAAATTTCTTAAAATTCTAAATAAATTACAGAAAAATATAATTAAATATTTTAAACTAAAATAAATATTTGGTAGGAACAACATGCAAGTATGATCGTATAGTAAATCATAGAAGTCCTAGAAATTTATGTTCCCTACGTTTTAATTACCTAAAAATTCTAGAAAAATCCCCAAAAATCTAAAATAGCCTAAAAATGATTCTAGATAAATATTTATATTAAGTAAATATATCAAGAAATTTATTTTCTAATTAACTAAGAGAATACTCTAAAGAAATTCAATATTTAAAATAATCTATAATAAATATAATAATATAAAATACACACAAAATACCTATTTTGGGTGAGGGGGTTTACTCCCATAAGCTTTGAAGATTATGCAAAGTATGGGTTATGATCTGAAGTCAGAACCAGGCCTCAACTATGGGAAAGGCAGGCGAATGCCGTTGCAGGGTGATCCCTACTGTCAACGAACTCGTTTTGGGTTAGGGTATACCATTTCCCTCGCAACTTCTGAGTCAAGTGAAGATATCTTTTCCTCTTCTCAAGATGACTCGTCGACCTCCGGCTCGTATGCTGATATCGAACGAGCGTTATTAGTAAAAACGGTATTAACAAATTCTCTCGAAGCAGACGAACAAGAATCTGAACTGTTTGAGAATGACTCTTGGGCTCAGCAAATGGATACACAATGGGAACTCCGGTTCGAGCAGAGAGAACCGCCCACTGAAGATAAAGTTATCCAAATCAATGTTGGGGATGAACTTTCACCAAAGCCGATATTTATTAGTAACAATCTTTACGAAGAAGAAAGGGAAGAAATAATCCAACTGATAAAAGAATATATCGATGTCTTTGCATAAAATTATAAGGATATGACAGGTCTTGATCCAAAAGTGACTACTCATAAGCTCAACATATTGCCCAATTCGGAGCCGGTAAAGCAACACCAACGCCAGTTTCGTCCGGATATGATGGATGCCATCGAAGCTGAAATCAAGAAATTAATAGCCTGTGTATTCATCCGGGAAGAGCAACATCCTGACTGGGTCGCTAATGTTGTCCCAGTCATGAAAAAAAGTGGGAAAGTGTGTGTTTGCATCGATTTTCGAGATCTGAATGCAGCATGTCCTAAAGATGAGTTCCATCTTCCCATTACAGACGTCATGATCGATAATACGTACGGTTTTGAGCGCATGTCTTTCATAGACGGATTTTCAGGATACAATCAGATTAAGATGAATCCTGAAGACGAGAAGCATACTGCCTTCCGGACACTATTGGGGGTATATTGCTATATGGTCATGCCCTTCGGACTGAAGAATACCGGAGCTACGTACCAACGAGCTATGAGTAACATATTCCATGAGCACTTACGCAAAACAGTGGCATGTTACGTAGATGATATTGCTGTCAAAAGCTGCCTCAAGGATAATCACATCCAAGACTTGAAGACAGTGTTCGTGTTGATGTGCCAACATCAACTCAAAATTAATCCTACAAAGTCCTTTCTTGGTGTATCCAGTGGCAAATTTCTGGGATTTGTCATTACCGCTAAAGGCATTCAAGTAGACCCTGATAAAGTAAAGGCCATCTTAGAAATTTGACCACCCCATAATCTGAGGGAACTCAGGGGATTTCAAGGTCGTCTGGCTTATATCAGGAGATTCATATCCAACCTCTCTGGAAGATGTCAGCCTTTTTCTCGCCTAATAAAGAAAGGTGTTTCATTCATATAGGACGAAGCCTGTCAGCAAGCATTTAATGATATCAAACACTACCTCACCAATCCTCCAGTTCTGGTGCCTCCCATCATAGGAAGACCATTTTTGCTGTATGTTCGAGCAATGGATCATTCTTTAGGGGCTCTCCTCGCACAGAAGAATAATGAGGGTCATGAACTGGCTATCTACTATTTAAGCAGAATGATGGTCGGAGATGAATACCGGTACAATCTAGTGGAAAAAGAATGCTTGGCCCTAATGTTCACCATTCAGAAAATGCGACATTACATTACTGGCCAGACTATTCATATCATCTCCAGAATCAATCCTCTTCGGGTATTGATGAACAAGTCAAGCATTCTTAATTCCCGACTCGCGACTTGGGCGATGTTATTAACAACGTATGATATGGTGTATATCCCTCAGAAGTCCATCAAAGGCCAAGCATTGGCTGATTTCTTAGCTGCTCATCCGATTCCGGAAACCTCCAAACTATACGAGGACATTCTCGACGAAGTTGCAGAATGTAATTTCGCAATGGAAGATGATACATGGCAGCTATTCTTCGATAGTGCCTCCAGAACTGGTCCCAGGGGAAATGTGGTTTCAGAGTAGGAATTGTCTTGGTCACTCCTGATAAACTCATCATCTATCGAGCATATTCTCTTAGCGAACTCTGCTCTAATAATGTGGCAGAGTATAACGCTCTACTAATCGGGCTCCAAGTCGCTAAAGAATTAGATATCGAATACCTGGAAGTTTCGATGATTCTCTGCTAATCGTCAATCAGATCAGAGGAATATATGAAGTCCACAATCCAGACCTCATTCCTTATCATCAAGCAACGATCGAGATAGCTATGTCTTTCAAAGGGTTCTTCCTAGAGCATGTGCCTCGATCTTAAAATTTGAAAGCTGATGCCCTAGCCAATCTAGCTATTCCTATAAGGAGGCAGAATTCGGTAATTCTTCTCAATAGAGATCTGTTCTGTGTGAAAAATAACTTTCACATAGAACGCAGGTACGCTGTAAACACGGTTCCTCACAAGAGAGACTGGAGAAGTCCCTTTGTAGACTTTGTGTCATACAAAATCTTACCAGAGGATCCTAAAGAAGCAGTATTCATCAAAAAATGATCATTATGCTTCTATTTTGATGCATCTTCACAATGTCTATATCGCCGAACATACGATGGACTGCTATTACGATGTCTCTCCGACGATGATGCAAAACGGGTTATCCGAGAAGCTCACGATGGTGTATGTGGAGCACATCAACCCGGTCCTAAGTTATAGTATCGTATCAGAAGAATGGGCTACTACTGGCCTACTATGATCACAGATGCAGTAAAATATGCAAGACAATGCAAAGCCTGTCAAGTTTATACAGATTTTATACATCAGCCTTCTGAACATTTACATCCTACGATTGCATTATGGCCCTTTGAAGCATGGGGTATGGATATCATTGGTCCTATTCACCCATCTTCTTCTAGAGGACGTCAGCTCATATTGGCTATCACGGACTACTTCTCTAAATGGGCGAAGGCGATCCCTCTCGCCGAGGTGAAGACATCCAACGTGATCAGCTTTATCAAGCATCATGTCATTTATCGCTTTGGGATACCCCTAAGGATAATTCATGACAATGGACCTCAATTCATCAGCCAAGCATTTCACCGATTTTGCGATAAGAATCGGATACAAAATATGGCCTCTACGGCATACAATCCTGCTGCTAATGGTTTGGCGAAAGCTTTCAACAAAACCATTATCAAACTCTTGAAAAATTTTGTCTCTTCGAACAAGAGAGATTGGAATGAGAAGCTGGGAGAGTGCCTCTGGGCATACCGCACAACGGTACGTGCACCGACGGGTTGTACCCCATTCTCATTAGTCTACGGGTATGAAGCAGTTCTCTCCATTGAAATCCAAATTCCATCACTCAGAATAGCAGTGGCTATGAGTTGACTCAGGAAAATAATGATCGACTACGGCTTCAAGAGCTAGAAGGATTAGACGAGAAACGCCTTCAAGCTCAACAGCGCATTGCATTCTACCAGGCGCGCATTTCCAGAGCTTTTAATCAAAAAGTGAAGGAGAGAGTGTTCAAAGTTGTCAAGCTAGTTCTAGCTGTGAAAAGGCCAATAATCATTACACACAAGAGTAAGGGTAAATTTCAGCCCAAATGAGAGGGCCCTTATGTGATTGAAACGACGTTTTCAAATGGCGCCTACAGATTAGCCAAGCCTAACGGAGATCTGATAATGGCTCCTATCAACGACAAATTCCTAAAGAGGTACTACGCTTAATCTCCCTTGCTTAAAACGGAGTATGGTGAAGATCTCATTCTGACAATAATACATCCAAAGAACTAGTTGGATCATATTCTATCATGTCCATATAACCTCTGAATAGATATGTTTAACTAAGTTGAAACGTCAAAACCTATCACGTCCATATTTTCTCTAGCAGGGCTTGTCCTAAACTTATTACTTGCACTCTCGTGCATAAGAAGTAATAGGTCCACCAAAAACCTCCCTATGGGATATCCGCAATGGAAATGAGATGTTCATGTCCATATTACCTCAGAACTATCCTCATTTTCCCCAGCCAAGAAAAATTCAGTTCATGTCCATATTACCTCTGAACTATATCTCTCCACTACCCCCACAGAGTCATATTTTACTGCGGCGATATTACCTCTGACAGCTTCTTCTTGCAAGGGGAAGGCTCTTTCAGAGTCGAAGCCTTACGTTTCTGGGGGATAACGAGAGGCTCAGCTGGCGGAGTTATTATGCCTCTCGATATTATCGTCAAGAACTCGTCTGCCCCAGCGGTATCCTCATTCTCGTTCGAGGAAACAGACTGAACCTCCTCCCTGGCAGTAGACCTATGGAAGGGCATCCTAAAACTTTTATGCACATCAAAATCGCGATGGAAGGTATTTATGGACGCATAGAACTGCACATAGGAGTGAAGGATGCGCAAGTCCATAGAAAGAGAAGTCGCGGGCACAGCAAAAGTTGTACCAGTACAACCCGTTATGAAGTATCGCCATCCCCTGGCTCCATCAATAAGTCCACCTTTGGACTTGAAGCTGGTAATGGCATTCCCCACATGCAGCTAATCGTACCCAAACTGCCTGGCGAACCGACTGGGCAAATAAGGCTCCAGGTAGTAGTGGTCATCACATCTGTACAGCAAATGGGAAGGTCTAATGCAGACCAACCAGTAGAAGGCTTCAGGAGAAAGAATGGTCCTCCCAGGGCCCTCATCCTTAAGTTTCTTCCCCTATTGATTGATATGTACAGGGGGGACGATACAGAAGATCTTCCAGTTGTGGGCAACGTTTAACGCTCGCCGGCAATCTGTGACGGTCGCCACGTTCCAAGAGGAATTCTTGTAATTCAACAAAAAGTTATTCCCTGAACCGCTGGCAGGACCGGGAGACATCACCCTGGTGTTGTGAAGAATTAACCATCCCATTAGGTATAGGAATGGTAATTCTACTTAGGAAAATCCTGTACGCTGTGTCTCATCTGCGAGCAGCCCATTAGTAAGGGCCCTCAGGCCTGCCTGTATTCTACATACCATAGCAGGAAGCAGGCCCAGTCTTGCTCCGAACACTAAAAGTACTACAGGCCATAAGGTGTTGCGATGGATACGATCTGCAGACGCTATACCAGGCACTACCCAGCGGCGAAGCCAGACAGAAAGGTAGCTAGCCAATTGAGCTTCCTTTAAAAGAGGCTTACGATAATGCCTCATATAACTGAAGGCTTTTGTGCCTGCAGAGTAACCCTCTATCTCCTCGTCAAAAATATGATTTGAAGCCCCTGCGTCTTCGATAAGGTCATCGACCGTGTTAGCATTCAGCATGCTCAGGAGGTTCAAGGGCCTATCTCGGCTATCTACTACCTTGTCTGGCTTAATATTTCTGGCCTGGTAGAAGAAAAGATAGGTGGCCCACTTGTTGAAGTGAGCCAAATCAGAAGGCTCCTTATAGAAAGTGGTACAGGCAAGATAATGGCACATCAGCTCCTGATATACTGCCACTGCATGAGGGTTTGTATCCCTCAACTCCCTGTTTGTAGGGACGTACTCCTCATAAGGAGTGTCCTCCATCGGCAGCTTTGAAATCTCTGCCATTTCATGAAGGGCTAAGCCCAACTTACCCAGCGGAGTGGCAAAAGTCCCAGTGAGCGAGTTGTATCACTCCATCAAGGCTAAAAACAAGTTAGGGTTGACAGGTTGCCCAACACTTGTGGCGCTCACAGAAGCGAACAAGCCAATAGTTTCCAGCTCTGTCTGGAAGTGCTTCAGGGCCCAGGTAGTTAAACTGGCCCATCGAAGATTCCCCGGGCTAAGCCATCCGCTGGTCCGAGGGTTGACCCTGGGGTACATTCCTCCCTGCCCCATAAAGTCATTGTAGAAGGTCGACATCTGAACCGGCCGGATCAGCGACGTATCCTCACTCGGGACACTACCCGGCAGTAATCCCCTAAAGGGCATAACCGGGCCTGAAGGTCTGCTCATAAAGGCTCCTTGGTTCAATCCTTTGTTATATAAGATATTCCCCGGACGGCCGTGAAGATCGGGAGTCAGAACCCACAACATCTTCCTAGGATGTGTGGCGTAGAAGAACGCAGAGATGGGGTAATCCCTGGGTATCCTGGGTAGATACATCATCGTGCCCTCAGTAGTAAATACCCAATCCTCCTTCTTGGGCTTGGTCTGGGATTGTTTGTCGATAACATCCCCGAACAAGAAGCCTGGCTTCTTATACTCTGTCCTGTCTATGTATGTCAGGGGCTCCCCACAGATTATATTTAGTAGCATGCGTTCTCCCTGGGACGAGATAAGGGTTCCCCTTTCTTAAGGATAATTGGCTCCAGAAATAGGGAATGTCACATGGGACAAGTCCTCTAAGTAGTTTGAGCTCAACATCCCGGCAGCAGAGCCCATAACTTCAGCCAAAGGAGAAATCTGCAAGTCCACTACAAAATACAAGAGAACAAGTCAGTTTCTACACTAGATGCTACACTCTTGCTTTTTATGCCAAAGACCATCAGTCTGAGCTTTTACGCCAAGACTGCAAAAATTTGAATCTTACGTGGGAAACTATTTTCCATTGCATAAAACTCAAGGTTGGCAGTACCTAACAATCTGAGCTTTTATGCTAGATTGACAAAATTTGAATTTTTACGCCGATATTCATATCCAGCACGTAAAACTCAAAGTTTGTGGAAAATACCAAATCTCGACAGTCTGAGTTTTTACTCCAGACTGCAAAAATTTGGAGTTTTTTTACGCTGACACATTAGGAATGTGCGCGTAATAATAAAACCTCTCCGTACATCATCTTTCTCAAAGAGGCTCTCAGTACGAAAGAGGACCTTGCGCGTGCACGTACAACGTGTGCGAAGGATTTTGTTTTCTTTCGTAGTCTCTACTTGTAATATCCGGAGCACAGCTCGACGGCGGGGCGCTGTGTTCCGATCGTGGTTCGTTCAGCCTAATGGGAGTTGCTCGCTCCTGAGCAGCAGAGCGGGAAGAGGAAGTGACCTTCTTTCCCTTAGCAGTGGAAGTCTGTTTAGGTGCCATGGCAATTCTGAGTTCTCAAGAAAGAGACGAAGAAGAAGGGTTCTTGGAAAGCAAGGGTTTTGTGAAGACAGATAAAAGTTTTCTCTCTCAGGACTTTGAACTATTTATAGAGTTTGGATAACTCTTTGAATCCCTAACCAAATCCGATATTTAATATTCTGTTATGATTCGGGATCACGTTAGCCTATCATTTAGGGAAGACGGACAGTCAGTGGATTCGAAATTTACGCACAGAGTAGATCTATGATTTTTAAGCTAAGGAGCTTTTTACGCTCGAAAGGCTACAAATCTATGGTTTTACGCTCAGAGGCTATAAGTCTATGGTTTTATGCCCAGATGCTTTTATGCTCAGTAGATTTTATGCTCGAGAGGCTACAAACCTACGACTTTACGCTCAGAGGCTACAAATCTATGATTTCATGCTCAGAAGCTTTTTTACGCTCAGAGGCTACAAATCTACGATTCTACACTCGAAAGCTACAGACGGCCAATTACAAGGGTTTACGTAGAAGATGCTCATTTTTTGCTGCAAAACAATCCAAGTACCTAAAATATACAGAGTTCAGCATTGAAGACGACTCTTCTTCTTGGGTCATTTGGAAGTTCATCCAAAGTCTAGTCAGAATACTTTACAAAAAGTTCAAGTACGGCTTGGTCAACAGAAATTTCTCGCCTTTTCCAAGGGATTTTCGGGAAAACCATTCGTAAAGATGATGATCTGAACAAGAATTCTTCACATCAGAGAAGTGACAATTCAGAAACTCTACGTGACTCCTCGTCCAAAACAGCATGACAGTTTGGATCTTCAACTTAAATGCTAAGGAGTTTTCTACGCGTCTTATGTTACGCATAAAAGACGAGACGAGATCATATATTATTTTATCAGAGTCGACGTAAAATTATTCAGACATATCGAAGCTGCACACTATTCAGACTTTCTCACAGCAAATATGGCAAATCATCAGATGCGTAAAAGAAGACAATTTATTAATCATGATTACATATGATAAAAATCCAGTCTACAAAGGGTTTTTCATCTTCATGATTATATATAATGGAAATCCTTTTTCTACAAAGGATTTCTCATTTTTATTAAGATCACACCAAGAATCTGTTTTGCCAGGTTCTCATATTGGTGTAGATCTTTTTCGTCTTCTACAGCAGTTAATCGACTTCCGCAGTCGATTAACAAAAAAATGATTAATGGCGGGAGGATACAAAATTGGGCATGTATCAATTTTACAAGCCCACCCTCCATACGCCATGGCAGACATGTCCTAGAAATTGTGTTAGGGGTTCAGACCCAACACAATACTGGAAGACAGGGCCAAACTGCCTATCCTTGTCTAGCGCCATAACGGGAGAAAATACAGCTTGCAAGCTGTGTGGCCAAATAAGACCCTTCCTCTCTCATAGACGAATCGCCATATGAAATTGCTGATTATCCCGAGCAAAGGAAGCTATGATATCCTTCCATGATCCATCATTGCAAAGGACATTTGCTCGAAGATGCCTCTTTTTACGGCTCCTTACATGTTGGAAGAACATGATCTTCTTCTTCCTCAAATCAACCCGACGAAGCTCGGCAACCATCTCTCTCTTTGAGGTAAAGAAAGTGTAGGAAAAACTGCTTAACCCATCCGCCTTTATATAGGAAGAGGAGAACATACCGAATCCCAACAAACTCCCAAAAATCTGCCGAGAAATCAGCCTCGAGGAACGAGTCAAACTTGACCGTTTCATGCTTCATTCAAAGTGTTTCAAATTATGAGAAATTTGAAATTTTTTAAGGGGGACTTGTAGAAGCATGAAAAATACACTGGAGAATCATACGCGTAAAACCCTCGATATGCAGGAAGCCGCGTAAAACAGAGTTCCAGCACTGCGTGGCATAAAACATAACTTCAGAGCCATTGGCGTACAGCAGAGCTTCAACGCTAGTTCAGCATAAAACATAACTCTGGAACAACCCGCGTAATGCAGTATTTCCAGACTGCTTCGGCATAAAAAGGTTGTTACATCGCCATTTCAGCGTATAACCTATCTGCTTTTAATGCAGCGGAAATTTATACGAGGATCTCTTCGTATTCCTCGAAATAACCTATCAGTTGAAACAGTGAACCTGTCGATCGAGAGGAGGGCTGTTATGATGATTCTGCATAAAGCCCCAAACTGTCGTTTAGTGACACAATCCTTAATATAGTATGTCATTTACGCATCCAAGGGATACGCTGCCTATTTTACATAGGCCGAGATGAGCTTTTACGCTCAGGAAGAGATGAAACCAACTGCCACATCAAAAGCTGTTCTTCGTATAGAACTTGAGGTACATCTCTGCAGTTAATGCGCGAGATGGGGGCAGATCTTTGCATTTAATGCACGAGATTTGGTTCTACTTTCAAAGACTGGGCTAGCTATAATTAGGGCTAATACGTCCACATCACCATCCCCGCACATTACGCCAACCAGGCTATTTTCAGCTATAGGAGCACGACGTACGCTATCTCCTTAAAATACGCCAACTCGGGCTATATTTGCAAAGCATCAAGCTTTACACAGAACTTGGCTTCTACGCCAACAAGACAACTATTCGGCTTCTACGCCTATTTGGCTTCTACGCCAACCTGACAACTATTCGGCTTCTACGCCTATTTGGCTTCTATGCCAACTTGACACCTATTTGGCTTCTACGCCAATATGACAGCTACTTGGCTTCTACGCCAATATGACAGCTATTTGGCTTTTACGCCAATATGACAGATATTTGGCTTCTTCGCCAATATGACAGCTACTTGGCTTTTACGCCATCAGAACAGCTATTTGGCTTTTACGCCAACGAGACAGTTATTTGGCTTTTATGCCAACCATCTCTACGCGAGGAGCAGTTATCTATGTGGCTTACATGCCGTGATCTTCGATGAGCGATTATACGCATTACCTCATAATGAGACATGCGTCACACGCCAATTCAAGAGATTATTCATACGTGGGTAGCAGTTATATAACCACCGCGTAAAAGGTGCAGTTCTCTCCGCTGTTCGGTTTATACGCCGACTGTAGCTGAACTCTATAAATAGAGACTTCCGGTCACGGAGGTCCAAGGAGGGTCAAGAGGTGGTGGTAGAGACACAGCGGGCGAAAGAGAGGAGAACAACAGAGGTCAAGGTCAAGAGAGCACATATAGAGAACTTTGGCAACGAGAGTTCAATCCCTCCTACAGTCTTTGAAGCTTCTTTTTCGTCTTCTACAGCACTTCTTCGTCATCGTATGGTCCAAGGGACAAAGTGATCGACCGCAGATCAGAATCCTATAGCAATATTTCTCCAGAATCAAATTTTTGTACTCAACATCCTCGTATAGGATTAATTATACTTCTTTTTCTTGTTTGTAAACCAAAGAAAGGGTTTCATATAAACCTAGTTTCAACTTCTTTCGTTTATTATTAAACACTTTCTACTTGAAAACGTGTTTTCAAATAAAAATTTTGATACAACCCTATTTATAAAATCTACGGATGATTCTATGTTATTAGTACAAATATACGTAGATGGTATCATATTCGGATCTACTAATGAGATGCTATGTAACGAGTTTGCTAAGTGTATGCAGAGTGAATTGAGATGAGCATGATGGGGAACTCACATTCTTCCTAGGATTATAAATTAAACAAGATTCACAAGGAACGTTCATTAATCAAGCTAAGTACACGAAGGATTTGCTCAAGAAGTTTGACATGGATAATGCAAAATCCATCGGAACTCCAATGACTATATCAACAAAGCTTGACCTTGATGAAAATGGTAAACCTACAGACGTATATAAGTATCGAGGTATGATTGATAGTTTATTATACCTGACTTTTAGTCGCCCAAATATCATATTGTATGTATGTATTTATGCTAGATATCAGGCTAATCCTAAGGAATCACATATGTGTGCAGTTGCGTGCATATGTGGCTTATATTAGTCGGTCGTGATGATTAGTGGATTATGTGTGCATGTGTCTAGCCTACACCTACCCATATGCACCAAGTTGTCCTTAAATTATATTCACTTAGGAGGATAGTTCACACTGATTTATTTTACTCAGTATTTACATTATAGCATGTACATTTTGTATCTTGTTACGTCCCTCTGAGGACCTGGTTCCCTCAGGTTGCATGATGCTTGGTCTGGTGGGGTGTTGGTCATCTTTGCAGGTATCATTAAATCTTTTCTCTATTAAAATTATGTACTACTTCTCTTTACGATTCTGCTTTTATAGCCTAGCGTTTATAGGCCTATATTATTCTCTTCGTCTATTCGAACAATATATTATTGGACTACAGACTAATGATTCGTACCGTTCCTTCTTGAGATTTATTTATCATGGATTGAGATTTAGTCTGGTTTTTAAATGTTAGAAGTAGATATTTAGCTTTATCACCTGACCATTGATAGCTTAAGTGAACTTCGTTGGGTCCATTAAATTAGAAAGCCCTACGAAGTCGTACCAGCTGGCCATTGCTACGTGTCTGGTCCCATATATTTTAGGATTGGGACGTGACATGCATATTTAAAATTCTTTTTTACCGCTTTTATTTAGATCGTGTCTAATCTTTAAACATCCAGGAACCCGATACAACGAGCCGTAATTAACTTTCGTTCAAAATAAACCCTTTTACTCTCGTCTACCATGCTTATCTTTTTAAATTTCAAGGATAAATTTTTTATAAGTTTGGCAGATTATAAACCACCAAAAATTTTAATTTTTAATTTTAATATTTTGATTTTATTTATAGGAATTTTTGGTATTTTTAGCTAATTTAAAAATATATACATATTTCTTTGATTTTAAACTTATATAAATATTTATTTATATTTAGAAATTAAAATTATTAGACAAAAATATATTTTGGGTGTAAAATGTACTATTATAAAGTAATATGATTTTTCCTAGAATTTAATTGTTGAACAAATCAATTTTCTATTTTTATATCAAATTTTAGGATTATATATATATATATATATATATATATATATATATATATATATATATATATATATATATATATATATATATATATATATATATACTTACTTACTTACTTACTTACTTACTTTTGTATAATAGAAAAATTAAAATTAAATTAAAACCAAATCCCCCAAGGACGCTACCCACGTACAGACCCCTGGCGACCCCCCTCACGACCCCTCTCTCTCGTTCTCTCCCTATATATACCCCAATATACTTTGTAACTTAACCCTAACCCTAACTCAACCCCACCGCCACCATCACCCCCGCCCCTACTCCTTTTTTAGCACTACGGCCTGATCGGGTCACTGTCAGCCGGTGACGCCGCCGCCCGCGTGCCCAATAGCAGCGACTGTGTAAACCCCCTCATCCAAAAATAGGTATTTTGTGTGTATTTTGTATTTCTTGTATTTGTTTTAGATTATTTTTCAAATCAAATAAAACTCAGTAATTTTATTATGATACTTTACCATGGTTTGGACATTAATAGTATAAGATGGTCCCAAAATCTGTATCTCCCTTCATAGGAAGTAGCCTACATAGGAGACACTACCTATGGAATCTTTTCGTGGCACAGAAATTTGACCCCTTGGCACTAGTATTACATTAGTGTAACGACCATAGATTTTGTGTTAAATATTTAGATATTATATATATAATTAATTATGGTTATTTTCCAACCCCAACTTCCTACAATTAGCACCCCATAAATTTTCGTGCCATGTTAGACATTTTTCTCTTTTTATAGATGTGCATAATATTTTCTATTATCTGTTTTGTGGATAACCATTTAACTAATTACTTAGTTAATTAGATAATATAATTATTTGATTTATATAACTAGATAAATATTTAATTATTAATTATAAAATATTTAGAGTGTAGTATTTTATTAAACTTTACAAAGCAATTTTCTAGAATTTATTTTTGGTGTGCAAATATACTTTTTCGATTTTTATAATTCCATCTATATATATAAATATATGTGTTAATAACTATATAGTTAATAATAATATTGATAATAATATATAGTAATAATAATAATAATAATAATAATGATAATAATAATAGTAATAATAATGAGGTTAATAAAATAATAACAAATAAGAAAAAGAAAAGAAAAAGAAAAGAAAAGAAATCAAAAGGAAAAAGAAAAAAAACACAAAACAAAACAAACACAAAACTAAACTAAATCCTAATGATCCTAATCCTATTCTAACTACCCAATTCCCACAGCCAAAGCCCTATACGAACCCAGCAGAGCCCCAGACCACCTCTCTCTCTCTCTCTCTCTCTCTCTCTCTCTCTCTTTATATATATATATATATATATATATATATATATATATATATATATATATATATATATAAATTCCTAAACCCTAACTCAACCAAACCCTAACCCTAGCCTCGACCCCGGCCGACCGTCGGTGAATCAGTGCCATTGACCGACCGACGCACCGCTGCAGCCGTTCGCCGCCCCGCGTCGGCCGCCGCTGGACGTCCCCGCGCGCGCCGCGCGCGTGCAGAAACACCACCCGAGCACCCATCTTCAAGGTGATGTAACTCCTTCATTTGTGATTCTTTTTGCGTGCGGTTTATTCGTGTATGTTCACAACCTAACCCTCTTGGATTTTTATTCAAGCAGGACAAGTTTTTGTGTCCCGGATTGGTCGAAAAATCGACCAGAAAATGACCGAAAAACTGACCAAAAATAGTCCAGAATTTTGAATTTGAACCCCCATGTTCACACCCAATTTGCCGCCAAACTGTTTATTATTTTCAAAAACTAATTAAAGGGTTTTTCTTCTCCATATAACAGAGAATTTTTTTGTTCTTTTAGTTTTTGTTAATTTGTTCTCTGTGTTAAATTATTCGGCCTCCAAATCGACCAAAAACTTATTATTTCAAAATTGAAAAATTATGATACGGAGCGCGCCCCGCCAAACGGGACCGTCTCATCGCGTACCAATTGCACTAAAAGGCGTGTATGGTATATCCTGATGTGTGGGCTTTCGCGAAAACTGATTTTGAAGTGTGTGCGCGTCGAAATCAACACGTATCCGTAAAAAGTTTATAAATAATGACTTTTGCAAACACTACCCCATTTTGTGTATGCTCGTCGGAATGCGATGTCACGCCCCAATCTCTCGCAAGCTCAATAGTCCTCGCTGAACGTGAATCACCACGTTGCAGCTCTCCCACAGGATAATCGTTCTCGATCGGGACATGATGTCGTACGAGTCTGGAGTTGCGTTCGTACAAGGCGATGTTGTCAAACACCAAAGTTATCATCGAAATAACCAAGTTGTAACGAAAGTCAAGTATTGTGTACCAAGCACACATCAGAGTATACGCAGCGAAGCTCTCGATAGGGTCCAAATAAAATGCCACGAAGGTGATTGCCTCAAAGGCGATGCAATACTCTTGCTCTTTCTCTAGCCCACAAGGCACTTACAGTTCATACATCAAGTCCAGTATATCACTATACCTGCGTACCTGAAATAATGTCCACAAACGTGGGTCAGTACACAGTCGTACTGGTGAGCGGGGTAACCCACTTGTCTAAGCCGACATTAAGTAAAATAGTGAATACAAACAATTATATGGTGATCTTTCTAGTTGAATCCTAGATTCATTTCATGGCATAGGGATGACATGTTAAGGAAAGCTGTAAAGCAGTTTAAGCATGCAAGCATTCAACTCAAGCCAATCGACAAGCAATAAATAACCAACCCGAAGGATTCTAGCATGCAAACCATTCTACTCAAAGCCCAAGCAACACGAGAAACCATCAACCAAGCCTCAATATCCATCCCCAACCAAAACTTACAATCCAATCTCAAAGTGCACACTCTTGTCGAGACAAGGTGGCCGCGCCTACACGAAGCACAAATGTCACACCCCAGTCCCAAAATATCGAGGGACTAGCCATGTGGCAATGGCCAGCAGCACACACCGATGGACAAACCCAATTTAATGGATCCATCGGGGCAAACTTAAGCTGTAATACAACAATAAGGGTATACTAATCTCATCAACATAATGAAAACATCAATATCAATAAAAGGAAATATAAACGTCCTCAAGTCACAAGTAAATAAATCGGAGAACAACCCGATAATGAGTCTGATACAATAGTCAAGATAAAGATAACAACTGCAAATACTGAGTATGGATAAAGCATATACTCAGAAGATATCCTCAGGGATCACTCGTCTACTGGATCTGGTACTGCTCCAGTGCCTGCTCATGTTCCTATTCCTGCTAATGCTCATGTTCCGTATACCTCAGGGTGGATCTCCTCTGCTAATCCTGGGGACATAATCCGGATCCAAGTTCTCAGGGGACATAGCAAGGTACAAAATAACTCATGCCAAAATAAATGCAGTGCAGCAATAAATGAAACAATAGGATAAATATATAACTAGCTAAGTGATATGCAATATGAGAGCATCACTAGAACTCAGGATGAGACCACTACAAGCTCAATGTCGGGGAGCCGATAGCAGAGATATCATGCAGTTGTCTAGCTCAGAGAGAGACTACGATGCCGTCATAATATAATCAACCTATAACCAGTGTGTCTCTCCCCACCCAAGGTAATCATATGTCTCATGTCCACGACGTCTCATGTCCCTGCCAAATAAGATCATATCTAATGTAGCAAATCATATAATATCTAAGCAAAAGAATTTGTCATGAAACCTATAACCTATACAGAATCACCATGAATATTTTAGGAAGATTCTATCTCATAAATAGTGTCAGGTGTCCTGAGGTATAACATACTTGATAATACAAGCACGAGAATGTATAGGATCTCGATATCCATCTCTATGTGACATTACACAACTCTGCGTACAGTGTTGACACCCGAATATTAATCGGACGCTAACTAAAGTCACACGTCCCTAGGTTAAGCATGTACAACAATTAATTAAGTTAAGGAATTAAGTAACAAAACTGCAAGTTTGGCAAGGTACACTTGCCTGGGGTTATGACTCCAACTGTAGCTCTGGTAGCAGCAGGATTTGCAGGTACTCCTCCGGTTGCTGAAATAGACATCACCATCAGATTCAGAAAATATCAAATAGCTAGAAACGCCTGTCCTTGAGTCCAATTTGGAAACAGGGACAAAAATGACAGTTTCTGGTTAAAGCGGGGTCAACATGTGGGCCGCTTCGCACCAAAAAATGTGTCAGAACCAATGTTCTCCAAATTCGTCAAACTTAGTGTCAACAAGTCAAGAACGATGATACGAATCCAACGGAACTTCTAGAACTGGATTACGATGAGCCGATCACAAAATCGCCCATCAAGTAGACCCAAGGGGCCCACGATACGCGATTTTGTCAACGTTCTCAGAATCGAACCAAACTTGGGTCACAGGACCAGCGTATTGCTACGAGTCCGATGGCACAAGTTTCGTTTCGATCCAATGTGTGTACACGAAGTTACAACGAGTTCCAGAATAGGCCGATACGGGACGTTGTCGGCGGATACGCGTTGATTCCGGTGTGCATGCACATCCAAATCAACTTCCACAAAATCCCTCATGTCCGTATCCATGGTGCGCACCTTTTGGTGAAGACAGCACGCGACCAAGTCGTCCCGTTTGGCGGGGCGCACTCAGTTCCGGAGAAAAATAGGACAATATTTTCCTGTTTTTGGATCGCAGTTCGCGATCACCACAGGACGCGACACACCGAGCGGGTTGCACGGGCATCGAGAGGGTCACGCAGGGTTCGCGTCACAATAGACGGAACGAGAAATAGGACAACGAGGAGAGAGAAAAGGCTACCTGAACAGGGCTCCGCGGAACTGGGATTCCTCGTGTCCCCGAGGCGACACGACTCGACACGGCGGAGGCTAGGGTTAGGGTTCCGGCGCTGGGGAAAGCGGCTGGGGCGCCGGGGCTTCGCCAGAGGAGGGGCGGCGTGCTGGCGGAGGCAGAGCTCTGGCGGGTCGTCGGCGGCGGGGCACGGCTAGGACTCTCGAGGCGGTGGCAGAGTCTGGCGGCGAGGTTCCTCGGGGAGAGCAGCGACTGGAGGCGTCGGGCACGGCTGGGGTTCAGGCGGAGGCTGCAGTGGATGGGGCAGCCAGAAACGACGGGGCGGTCGGGGGTTGCTGAGGCGCTGCGTGGACGCTCGACACGGCGGATCTCGAGCGGAGAGACGTCGGTGGTTGGGGTTACTCGGTCAGGCGACGGAGGTGCTCGGGGCTTTATAGGAGAGGGCTCCAGCGATTACAGGGAGGGGAAGACGACGGGTAGCGATTGAGGAGGCAAAGCGGCGGGGACGTTCGACGGTTACGGGAAGCCGGAACGGCACCGGGGAGAGGGAATGTCGGGGTCAGGGATCAGGGATTCCGGATTAACGGATCCGGGTCGGGTCGGGTGGAGGATGGAATCCGACCCGATCTGATAGGCAAAGGGTGCGAGTCGGGTTTCGGGTTTCGGGTCGGGTTGGTTTGGTTCAATTAAACCGGGTTTATTCTAGGGTTTATTTTGGTTTAATTAAAAACTTAGTTTCAAGGTCTTTAAAATTGTTTCCGGGGTCCAATAAATTTCCGAAAAATTATCCTATGTCTAATTTTTCATTTTACACCTAAAAATATTATTTTCATAATATTTTAATATTGATTAATATCATTTAAAAATTATTTAATTTTAAAATACCTTAGTTTTATTTAATTAAAAATCCTAAAAAAATCAAAAAAATTATGAAAAATTGATTTAAAAAGTCCTGAAAAATCATAGGGTTTACAATCTACCCCCCTTAAGAGGATTGCGTCCTCACAATCAAAAAATAACCGGTCAACAGAGATGACACGGTTGCAAAATATTGTTCGAAGCACATCACGATTAAGGAGAATCAAGGATGCGAGGTTAAGCAAAAACACATAGGGAATCATTTCCCTAAGCAAATGGAAGTTATGCAATTTCCAGAAGAAAGAAAATCTAGAAAACTACAGTTTAGCAAAACTAGGTTATCACTTTATAAAATATACTAGGTTATTAATTATTAGCAAGATCAAAACTAACAGGTTAAGGCTAAGGTCACGAACCAATAGGCACGAACTAAAGCAATGCTAGAAACAGATAACTACAAAAACTTACGCGCATTAGCTACTCCACAAGTCTGCACGTCCTCCAAGGTCATTGCAAAAGCTTGTCCGCATCCTTGCAGTCGATTCCTCTGCTACTACTGAGCCTGCTGGAAGAGTAGTGTCTGTGGTATCAAAGGTGGCCTCGGCTGATACCCTCCTAGAGCTGGTGGTATGACTCCTTCAACTCCTGTTTGCGGTGCTCCCAATGCTGGATAGGCTTGCCTCGGTACTGGTAACGCTTGTTGGTTAATCATTGGTGCTCCTTCTCGACGCTCAAGGCATTCCCTCACTAAATGCTGACAGGATCCGCAAGCTAAACATAATCTCCTTTTGCGACTGCACTCGTTCTCAATATGGCCTCGCTTGCGACAATATTGACAGACAGGTAGTGCTTGTGGAGATGCTCCAGGTGGCTGGTGCATGTGAGATCTTTTTGCAGCTTCTTCCTGTGGTGCTCGGGCTAGTGCTGACGTGGAAGTCTGTTTCAGACTGGTCTCTCTCCTGGTGACGCGCTCCATGCGTCGGGCTACAGCAAGGACGTCCGAGTAAGATGTAGGTGCTATAGATCCAATTAGTTCCTGTAGCTCAAAGTTTAGTCCGTCGAAGAACTTCTCAGCCTTCTCTTCTTCTGTCGGAATCAAGGTTGGGGCGAAGCGACTCAGACGAATGAATTCTGCGTTATATTCTTCCACTGTCAGATTGTCTTGAGTGAGGCGATTGAACTTGTCCAGAAGTTCTGATCGAGCGATGGCTGGAATGTACATCTCCTGAAAGAGTCTGGAAAACTCTTTCCAAGTGACTCGGTCTGTGTAACCCCCTGATTTTTCAGAAATTTTTAATTTGAATTTTTCACAATTTTTTGTAATTTTCTAGGATTTTCAAGAATTTATTTTAGATTCAAATATAATTAAAAATATCCCAAACTTTTATTTTAGGTTCTAAATAATAAAATATATTTTCTAGAAGTTTTTGGGAATTTTCTGAGTATTTTTAGTATTTATTGGGAGTTATTTAGGCTAATAACTAATTTTTAGGACTTGTAGAATTTATTGTGCAAGCCTAGGAATATAGAATGGACCAACGTTATCTTCTAAGGTTTATAATATTATTATATATTTTCTAGAATTATTTCAAAATTTTTGGAATAATGTTATTATTTATTTTTAGTTTTATGGCAAAACTAATTTTTAGAGCTTCTCCTAATTAAAGTAGGAAATTTATGAATATAAAATTATCCAAAATATTTTTCTATGGTTTTTCGGTTCAAAATATATTTTTTGTAATTTTTCCAGATTTTTATGATTATTTTTAATATTTTTTTGAGTTATTTAGATTTAAAATGACTTAAATAATATTTTGATAAAGGCAAATCAAAAATAAATAATATTAATAAAACCATCCAATCAGATTCTGACACATATCAGCCTATAGATATCTATTCAGCCGCAGGTATATCTATATATATATATAATATAATAACCCTAATTATCTCATTATTTTAGAGAGAGAGAGATTTGGAAGAATTGTCATCTAGGGTTTCTTCATCTACCAAAAGCCATTGCGCATAGCTCCGGACTCCAAACGAGGACTAGTTTCTTGCGTTAGAAAGATATTGAGGTTAGCTTTCTGATTATATAATTTTTTTTCAAAATTATTAGTATTAAATTCTAGAAAATTCGTAGAGCACAGCATGTCCGAAAATAGACGTGTTTCGATGTTTTCACAATTATGGGAGAACCCGGAATTAGAATCATGAACCGTTTAAAGTTTCGGAAATCTAATGTTGAGATCATCGACATATATTTTTTACAGAATTTAATTCGAAGTATTTATATACTGTTAATTCTGTAGAACTTCTAGGTTAGAATTTAACCATCGGTGCACAATACAAAATTTGTATGTGCCATAATTCCCAAACGAATTTGAATTCGGACGAGCCGTAAATTCCAGTATATTTTTAATGCTGAAATCTACAGGAAATCATGCATGAAAGTCGAGTTTGTGTCGGTTGACTTTTTGGTCAACAGATCGCCTCGATTTGCGTGCCATGAGTCTCGAGTTGATAAAATTCAGTTTCTTTGGACAAAATTTAGGAATTAACATAAAAATCAGAATAATAAGATTAAAATAGGATTTTAGAGTAATTATTCTAGAATTAAATAAATTAAAATAAATTATCTTTTGACGTGATCAAATTGTAATACATAGGCTATTTGGACTGTGACTTGGACTCTGATTTATACCAGCAGCAGGACCCCAGGCAAGTGTACCTTGCCAAACTCTGCAGTATTGCTACATATTTTCCTTGCTTCATTATATTGCTGTGCATGCTTAACCTAGGACCGTGTGACGTACTTAGCGTCCGATTATTAGTCGGGTGCCAACACTGTACGCGGTGTTGGGTACGGTCATCTAGAGATGGACATTCGTGACACTTTATATTCTCGTACTTGTCTTACCAAGTACACTTTGACCCAGGACACTTGATACTCCTCATGAGACAGGATCTTCTCGAGATATTCGTGGTGATTCTGTATAGGATACAGGACTTGACAAAGATACTATATTCTTATATACTCTATGACTTGTTGCATTAGCTATGATCCCGCTTGACATGGACATGAGATGTTATGGTCATGATATGCGTGGTTACATTGGGTGGGGAGAGACACACAGGCTACAGGCTGTTTTATGTATATATCTTCTATTATTGAGAGGTCGTAGACTCTCGGAGCAGAGCTAGACCCACTACCGGTTATTACCGCTACCGGCTCTCCGACACAGAGCTTGTAGTGGCTCAGCCTGAGTACTCGTATTGCTCTCATCTTGCATTTCATATAGATGGTTACATACTTACCCTATTTATCTCATTATTTCTGCACTGCTTATATTTTGGCTTGTATTATTTTCTATACCTTGCTATGTCCCCTGAGGACCTGGATATGGATTATGTCCCCAGGATTTGAGGACGAGATCTATCCCGAGGTATACGGGACTGCAGCAGGAGCTGATCCAGGTGCTGTACCGTCATCCGAGGACGAGGTTTTAGCCGAAGACTTCCCCTGAGCATCCATGTTTCATGCTCAGTATTTATTTATTTATTTATTTCAGTCATTTATATTTTGGTATGTTGAACCATTGTATCATATATTTATCGGGTTGTTCTCCGAAGCACTTTGTGAGACTAGCTGATGATTTACATTCCTTATTTATTCTGTGGATCATATTTTATATCTTGTGTGGATGAGATTAGTTGTGCCATGTTGTCGTAGACTTGATTTTACAACTTAAGTATGCCCTGATGGATCCATTAAATTGGGTTTGTCCATCGGTGCGTACTGCTGGCCATTGCCGCGAGTCCAGTCCCTCGGTATTTTGGGACTGGGGCGTAATATGGTTTTTGTGGTGGCCCATGCAGATCTACGACTAAATCGTTCGGTTTTAACTTAGGGACCGAGCAAGCCTGCACCTAGGATTAGAGTATAGGATCTCATCCACAACTGACTATGACTCATCCTCCTTCCAATCCATTTCGTTAAAAAATTGTATCCTGCTTGATTCATGTGCCTTCTCATTAGTTCCTTGAGTGTAGCTTACTCTTAGAATATAGAAGTCCATGTTGATAGAATGATAAGTATGGTAACCTTCCTATTAAGAGTACAGCTAGGATATTGACACACCCCTAGTAGAACGCTTAATGAACCCTAGCGTCCCTCACCTATAGGATAATTCACCATTATTTCTTGCTATATTTATGAATGACCTAAGGGTAGCATAGGCACTGCTAATAGCTAGTTAGAGATTTGACCCTAATGTTGACCCCAGTCTTGAGGAACCAATAGGAATCCGAGATTGAATGTTAGGACTGAACCTAACCTTAGCAGTTAGATAAGTATTGGAAAACTATAAATTTAGATTCTTGTCTTGAGATAAGCAGACAGTACCTTAGAAAGCCAAGAGCAATGTATAGAATATTTTCCTAATCATACCTCAAACATAGCAACTAGCATACCACTTTCCTTAGGAAACTATGATGCTATCTAGAGCCCCATATTTTAATTTCATATGTTGCTCATCTACGACCTTAACATTCGCTAATGCAAAACGACTAAAATATGTTCTTCTTTCCTCTGTCTTTCAATTCGTGCCACCTGACACTTCTGATAGTAGGCCAAGTAATTTTATTCCTTATTAAGGACCCATAGTTTGCTAGGATTATAGCTGTAGTCTTGAATTTGAAAATTTTGTGCTTGGTAGTTAGAGTTCGAAAAGTTTGAGTTAATCTTGTAGATTATGACCCGATGATTTTCCTTTAGTGTTAAATCACGTAATTTATACCCCCACCTCGATACAAGTTATATTCCCTTTCCCTTGAGACTAGTACCACATAGTCCACTTGACCCATCAAGGCGGTGTAACTGAATGGCAATAATTGTATGCTAGCATAAGATGACAGTGTTTATTCAGACAATAGAATTTAGAGGTTCATGCCCTATTGGGTCGAATAGCAACTTAGACAAGGAGGTTGTATGATAACTGTAGAGATTGTAGAGTCTTTTATTATTGTTGCTCATTTTGTTCGTTTTGTGAACTTGAATAATTTGTACCTCCTTCCATCATCATATAGCGTGCTTATATTTCATATACTACCTTGACTTATTATGCTATTTTATAGCCTAGTTTTGCAAGCTTATTCTTTATCGAGCTTGTTTATGACATATGTATTTTTGGGGAGGCCCACAATAATACATTTCAGAATCAGTGTATTACGGTCTGATCAACCATAGTGCGCTTGATTCGCCCTCACAATAATACCTTACGTGGATTAAGATATGTAGTGATTAGTAGACGAATATACTTGCCCTAGACATGTCTGACATATCGTATCGGTTACATAACTGTACTAATACGAATAGGCGAACAAAGGATTACCAAAATAGGATTTAAATCCACAACTGCTTTGATAATTCTCAATTGAATTCTTTAAACGCCTTGATCCCAATACTTCTATTCTATTACGCTGCCCTTGAACTCTTTATTATTGGTCTCCGTCTTCCCATATTTCGGAAAGACAAAACCTCGTGCTTGGTATAAATTGATACACAGAGAATACTAGATATACTCCATAGGCCGATCACATACTTGAGGATTATTCTTCGTAATTAAGGATATATCATATGTGATATGATCGGCATTGAAGTTCGAGGATTGAATGACATGAGTAAACATATTAAGGAATATTCTCTTAAGGTATATAGCCTTATGGGATAGATGGGTAAATTCTAAGTTGGGTAGTAGTGCATTATCAACTCGAGAGAAATTTCTTTTAGATTGTGATCGAGTAAGATTAAATTGGGAGAGGTTCAAGCCATTTTAATTTTGAGAATTTTAGAAGAATGACTAAGATGATGAGGATTAATGAATTGATATTGAGGACCCGATATTTATACCTTAAGTATATGATTTAAACAATGAAGGTAAAATTATCAACTTGAAATTTAGAGGATAAAAAGATAGAATTTCAGACTTGAACAATGGTGGACTGTATTTAAATTATTTTTTCAATTTGATGATTTGAGTTAAAATAAAAACTTGATGGTTGGACTACCTATTTGAAATATTAAGGATGTGAATGAAATTTAAGAAGTTGAAGCATACAAAAATTTATAAGTAAAAATAGGAATAATAATGACTCGAATTACTTCTAGAGTAGATTATGATAATTGGAGATCGTGAGGTAAAATTAATATGAGTATTTAAATCTTGAAGATGATATATGGATTTAATTTAAATTTGAATATGGATAATTTGAAAAAAAACGAGAAGAGATAACCATAGGTTGAATTTGATTGGATCAGTGGTCATCTTAACCTAGAAGTGATTGCAATGGATATGATTAGGATTTTAATTGTCGCAAGGAGATTGCGATTGACTTGCCTTATGTACACGAAGGATTAACAAATTATGCCTTATTTTAATTTTGAGGACGACATTGTCTTAAGTTGGCTGGATTGTGAAACCCCCTCACCTAAGAAGTAGACCTACTTGACTTAGATAGTGAGACTGAGGCTAGCTCGAATCTACTTAGGAATAGAACACGATATTTTTCATTTAGTTTTACAACATGGTATCCCTCGGCGCGCCTTACCATTGCTTCGATAATTGGAGCACTTTCCTAGTCACTGCCTTCCTACAAATTCCACACCTTGTCCTAGACATGCCCATCCTCCAATTTCCATCTTTGTACAACGTTTCAATTGTTAGGCATTTTTATGCAAAAGAGCATTTAGGTGTCCACACTATTGGACATGACACACGAAGAAACCTATTTTCATTCATGTGAATTTCTCCCATGATTTTCGGAATGTGCAACGTGCAACATCGTCCACTCCGTTAAACCTAGCCTTGTATTTTAACCAATGCAAATCTTAGACCATCCTTGACTTCTACCATGGCTTAATTTTAATTTCGAGGACAAAATTTTTATAAGTTGGGTAGATTGTAACCCCCTGATTTTTTAGAAATTTTTAATTTAGATTTTTCACAATTTTCTGTAATTTTCTAGGATTTTTTTGAATTTATTTTAGATTCAAATATAATTAAAAATATCCCAAACTTTTATTTTAGGTTCTAAATAATAAAATATATTTTCTAGAAATTTTTGGGAATTTTCTGAGTATTTTTAGTATTTATTGGGAGTTATTTAGGCTAATAACTAATTTTTAGGACTTGTAGAATTTATTGTGCAAGCCCAGGAATATAGAATGGACCTACGTTATCTTCTAAGGTTTATAATATTATTATATATTTTCTAGAATTATTTCAGAATTTTTGGAATAATGTTAGTATTTATTTTTAGTTTTATGGCAAAACTAATTTTTAGAGCTTCTCCTAATTAAAGTAGAAAATCTATGAATATAAAATTATCCAAAATATTTTTTTAGGGTTTTTCAGTTCAAAATATATTTTCTGTAATTTTTCCAGATTTTTATGATTATTTTTAATGTTTTTTTTGAGTTATTTAGATTTAAAACGACTTAAATAATATTTTGATAAAGGCAAATCAAAAATAAATAATATAAATAAAACCATCCAATCAGATTCTGATACATGTCAGCCTATAGATATCCATTCAACCGCAGGTACATCTATATATATATATAATATAATAACCCTAATTATCTCATTATTTTAGAGAGAGAGATTTGGGAGAATTGTCATCTAGGGTTTCTTCATCTTCCAGAAGCCATTGCGCATAGGTCCGGACTCCAAACGAGGCCTAGTTTCTTGTGTTAGAAAAATATTGAGGTTAGATTTCTGATTATATAATTTTTCTTTCGAAATTATTAGTATTAAATTCTAGAAAATTCGTAGAGCACAGCATGTCCAAAAATAGACGTGTTTCGATGTTTTCACAATTCTGGGAGAACCCGGAATCAGAATCATGAACCATTTAAAGTTTCGGAAATCTAATGTTGGGATCATTGAGATATATTTTTTACAGAATTTAATTCGAAGTATTTATATACTGTTAATTCTGTAGAACTTCTAGGTTAGAATTTAACCATCGGTACACAATACAAAATTTGAATGTGTCATAATTCCCAAACGAATTTAAATTTGGACGAGCCATAAATTCTAGTATGTTTTTGATGCTGAAATCTACAGGAAATCATGCATGAAAGTCGAGTTTGTGTTGGTTGACTTTTTGGTCAACAGATCGCCTCGATTTGCGTGCCATGAGTCTCGAGTTGATAAAATTCAGTTTCTTTGGACAAAATTTAGGAATTAACATAAAAATTAGAATAATAAGATTAAAATAGGATTTTAGAGTAATTATTCTAGAATTAAATAAATTATCTTTTGACGTGATCAAATTGTAATACATAGGCTATTTGGACTGTGACTTGGACTCTGATTCATACCAGCAGCAGGACCCCAGGCAAGTGTACCTTGCCAAACTCTGCAGTATTGTTACATATTTTCCTTGCTTCATTATATTGCTGTGCATGCTTAACCTAGGACCGTGTGACATACTTAGCGTCCGATTATTAGTCGGGTGCCAACACTGTACGCGGTGTTGGGTACGGTCATCTAGAGATGGATATTCGTGACACTTTATATTCTCGTACTTGTCTTACCAAGTACACTTTGACCCAGGACACTTGACACTCCTCATGAGATAGGATCTTCTCGAGATATTCGTGGTAATTCTGTATAGGATACAGGACTTGACAGAGATACTATATTCTTAGATACTCTATGACTTGTTGCATTAGCTATGATCCCGCTTGACATGGACATGAGACGTTATGGTCATGATATGCGTGGTTACATTGGGTGGGGAGAGACACACAGGCTAGAGGCTGTTATATATATATATATCTTCTATTATTGAGAGGTCGTAGACTCTCGGAGCAGAGCTAGACCCACTACCGGTTATTACCGCTACCGGCTCCCCGACACAGAGCTTGTAGGGGCTCAGCCTGAGTACTCGTGTTGCTCTCATCTTGTATTTCACATAGATGGTTACATACTTACCCTATTAATCTCATTATTGCTACACTGCTTATATTTTGGCTTGTATTATTTTCTGTACCTTGCTATGTCCCCTAAGGACCTGGATATGGATTATGTCCCCAGGATTTGAGGACGAGATCTATCCCGAGGTATACGGGACTGCAGCAGGAGCTGATCCAGGTGTTGTACCGTCATCCGAGGATGAGGTTTTAGCCGAAGACTTCCCCTGAGCATCCATGTTTCATGCTCAGTATTTATTTATTTATTTATTTCAGTCATTTATATTTTGGTCTGTTGAACCATTGTATCAGATATTTATTGGGTTGTTCCCCAAAGCACTTTGTGAGACTAGCTGATGATTTACATTCCTTATTTATTCTGTAGATCATATTTTATATCTTGTGTGGATGAGATTAGTTGTGCCATGTTATCGTAGACTTAATTTTACAGCTTAAGTATGCCCTGATGGATCCATTAAATTGGGTTTGTCCATCGGTGCGTACTGCTGGCCATTGCCGCGAGTCCAGTCCCTCGACATATTGGGACTGGGGTGTGACAGTCTGGTCCGAGCCGTATCTCCTCAGATAGCCACCAGTGATGTGCATTGTCTGTCAACTGCATTCTGACGGCAGTCATCCAACGTTCCCTTAGAAGCTTAGTTGCTTCTAATTGATGTTGAGTGTTGGTGAGCTACTTATGAACTTCAGTGGGCTCCTCCTTGTCTGAGAAGGCACGGGGCTTCAGCTGGCAGAAATCGGTGATAGAGCCCGTCGTAGGACGTCGTGCTGGTAGATTCGTCTGCTCCAGTACGGTTACTAGGCTGCTCCTCAAGTTCTCTGCCTCATAACGCAGAGTCTCTTGTTGAATTTGTTGTTGAGCTGATTGACCTTCATCCACTAGTATTACTTCATCTTCGTTGGTTACTACAGCATCTCATGGCAATCTTGTAGGAGTCTCGTCGTTTGCTCGTGGATCCATAATTCTGTATCCAAAATAAATAATAAGAGGCTCACAGGAATCAAGGCAGGATGCAAGTCAAGAAATAAATTCGAATCCGATATAGATGTCAAGAACGATTCAAGCAAGTGGATAAGATCCTTATCCTATCTTATTGCAGGCTTGCTCGGTCCCTAAGTTGAAACCGAAGTAATTTAGTCGTTGACCTGCATGGGCCACCACAAAAACTATATCACGCCCCAGTCCTAAAATATCGAGGGACTAGCCACGTGTCAATGGCCAGCAGCACACACCAATAGACAAACCCAATTTAATGGATCCATCGGGGCGTACTTAAGCTATAATACAACAATAAGGGTCTACTAATCTCATCCACAGAAATAATACAACAATATCAACAAAAGGAAATATAAACATCATCATGTCACAAGTAAATAAATCGAAAAACAACCCGATAATTAGTTTGATACAATAGTCAAGATAAAAATAACAACTGCAAATACTGATGATGTTATACTCAGAAGATATCCTCGGGGATCACTCGTCTACTGGATCTGGTACTGCTACAGTGCCTGCTCCTGTTCCTGTTCTTGCTCCTGCTAATGCTCCTGTTCCGTATACCTCGGGGTGGATCTCCTCTGCTAATCCTGGGGACATAATCCGGATCCAGGTCCTCAGGGGACATAGCAAGGTACAAAATAACTCATGCCAAAATAAATGCAGTGCAGCAATAAATGAAATAATAGGGTAAATATATAACTAGCTAAGTGATATGCAATATGAGAGCATCACTAGAACTCAGGCTGAGACCACTACAAGCTCAGTGTCGGGGAGCCGGTAGCAGAGATATCATGCAGTTGTCTAGCTCAGAGAGAGACTACGACGCCATCATAATATAATCAACCTGTAACCTGTGTGTCTCTCCCCACCCAATGTAATCATATGTCTTATGTCCACGACGTCTCATGTCCATGCCACGTAGGATCATATCTAATACAGCAAATCATATAATATCTAAGCAAAAGAATATGTCATAAAACTTGTAACCTATACAGAATCACCATGAATATTTCAGGAAGATTCTGTCTCATAAATAGTGTCAGGTGTCCTGAGGTATAACGTACTTGATAATACAAGCACGAGAATGTATAGGGTCTCGATATCCATCTCTATGTGACATTATACAACTCTGCGTACAGTGTTGACAACCGAATATTAATCGGACGCTAAGTAAAGTCACGTGGTCCTAGGTTAAGCATGTACAACAATTAATTAAGTCAAGGAATTAAGTAACAAAATTGCAAGTTTGGCAAGGTACACTTGCTTGGGGTTCTGACTCCAACTGTAGCTCTGGTAGCAGCGGGATTTGCAGGTACTCCTCCGGTTGTTGAAATAGACATCACCATCAGATTCAGAAAATATCAAATAGTTAGAAACGCCTGTCCTTTAGTCCAATTTGGACACAGGGGCAAAAATAACAGTTTCTGGTTAAAGCGGGGTCCATAGGTGGGCCGCTTCGCACCGAAAAATGTGTCAGAACCAATGTTCTCCAAATTCGTCAAATTTAGTGTCAATAAGTCCAGAACGATGATACGAATCCAATGGAACTTCCAGAACTAGATTCCGATGAGCCGATCATAAAATCGCCCGTCAAGTAGAGCCACGGGGCCCACGATATGCGATTTTGTCAACGTTCTCAGAATTGAACCAAACTTGGGTCACAGGACCAGCGTATTGGTACGAGTCCGATGGCGTAAGTTTCGTTTCGATCCGACGTGTGTACTAGAAGTTATAACGAGTTCCAGAACAGGCCGATACGGGGCGTTGTCGGCGGATACGCGTTGATTCCGGTGTGCATGCACATCCAAATCAACTTCCGCGAATTCCCTCACGTCCGTATCCACGGCGCGCACCTTTCGGTGAAGACCGCACGCGACCAAGTCGTCCCGTTTGGCGGGGCGCACTCAGTTCCGGGAAAAAATAGGGCAATATTTTCCTATTTTTGGATCGCAGTTCGCGATCACCACAGGACGCGACACACCGAGCGGGTTGCACGGGCATCGAGAGGGTCACGCAGGGTTCGCGTCACAACAGACGGAACAAGAAACGGGACAGCGAGGAGAGAGAAAAGGTTACCTGAACAGGGCTCCGCGGAACTGGGATTCCTCGTGTCCGCGAGGTGACACGACTCGACACGGCGGAGGCTAGGGTTAGGGTTCCGGCGCTGGGGAAAGCGGCTGGGGCGCCGAGGCTTCGCCGGAGGAGGGGCGGCGTGCTGGCGGAGGCGGAGCTCTGGCGGGTCATCGACGGCGGGGCACGGCTGGGACTCTCGAGGCGGTGGCAGAGTCTGGCGGCGAGGTTTCTCGGGGAGAGCAACAACTGGAGGCGTCGGGCACGGATGGGGTTCAGGCGGAGGCTGCGATGGATGGGGCAGCCAGAAATGACGGGGCGGTCCGGGGTTGCTGAGGCGCTGTGGGGACGCTCGACACGGCGGATCTCGAGCGGAGAGACGTCGATGGTTGGGGGTTACTCGGTCAGGCAGCGGAGGTGCTCGGGGCTTTATAGGAGAGGGCTCCCGCGATTACAGGGAGGGGAAGACGACGGGTGGCGTTTGCGGAGGCAAAGCGGCGGGGGCGTTCGACGGTTACGGGAAGCCGGAGCGGCGTCGGGGAGAGGGAAGGTCGGGGTCAGGGATCAGGGATTCCGTATTAGCGGATCCGGGTCAGGTCGGGTGGAGGATGGGATCCGACCCGATCTGATAGGCAAAGGGTGCGGGTCGGGTTTCGGGTCGGGTTGGTTTGGTTCAATTAAACCGGGTTTATTCTAGGGTTTATTTTGGTTTAATTAAAAACTTAGTTTCTAGGTCTTTAAAATTGTTTTCGGGGTCCAATAAATTTCCGGAAAATTATCCTATGTCTAATTTTTCATTTTACACCTAAAAATATTATTTTCATAATATTTTAATATTGATTAACATTATTTAAAAATTATTTAATTTCAAAATACCTTAGTTTTATTTAATTAAAAATCCCAAAAAAATCAAAAAAATTATGAAAATTTGATTTAAAAATTCCTAAAAAATCATGGGGTTTACAATCTACCCCCTTAAGAGGATTGCGTCCTCACAATCAAAGAATAACCGGTTAACAGAGATGACACGGTTGCAAAATATTGTTCGAAGCGCATCACGATTAAGGAGAATCAAGGATGCGAGGTTAAGCAAAAACACATAGGGAATCATTTCCCTAAGCAAATGGAAGTTATGTAATTTCCAGAAGAAAGAAAATCTAGAAAACTATAGTTTAGCAAAACTAGGTTATCACTTTATAAAATATACTAGGTTATTAATTATTAGCAAGATCAAAACTACCAGGTTAAGGCTAAGGTTACGAACCAATAGGCACGAACTAAAGCAATGCTAGAAACAGATAACTACGAAAACTTACGCGCATTAGCTGCTCCACAAGTCTGCACGTCCTCCAAGGTCATTGCGAAAGCTTGTCCGCAACCTTGCAGTCGATTCCTCTGCTGCTGCTGAGCCTGCTGGAAGAGTAGTGCCTGTGGTATCAAAGGTGGCCTCGGCTGATACCCTCCTGGAGCTGGTGGTATGGCTCCTTCAACTCCTGTTTGCGGTACTCCCAATGCTGGATAGGCTTGCCTCGGTACTGGTAACGCTTGTTGGTTAACCATTGGTGCTCCTTCTCGACGCTCAAGGCATTCCCTTACTAAATGCTGACTGGATTCGCAAGCTAAACATAATCTCCTTTTGCGTCTGCACTCGTTCTCAATATGGCCTCACTTGCGACAATATTGACAGACAGGTAGTGCCTGTGGAGATGCTCCAGGTGGCTGGTGCATGTGAGGTCTTTTTGCAGCTTCTTCCTGTAGTGCTCTGGCTAGTGCTGATGTGGAAGTCCATTTCAGACTGGTCTCTCTCCTGGTGACGCGCTCCATGCGTCGGGCTGCAGCAAGGACGTCCGAGTAAGATATAGGTGCAATAGATCCAATTAGTTCCTGTAGCTCGAAGTTTAGTCCGTCGAAGAACTTCTCAGCCTTCTCTTCTTCTGTCGGATTCAAGGTTGGGGCAAAGTGACTCAGACGAATGAATTCTGTGTTGTATTCTTCCACTGTCAGATTGTCTTGAGTGAGACGATTGAACTTGTCCCAAAGTTCTGATCAAGCGATGGCTGGAATGTACATCTCCTGAAAGAGTCTGGAAAACTCTTCCAAAGTGACTCGGTCTGGTCCGAGCCGTGTCTCCTCAGATAGCCACCAGTGATGTGCATTGTCTGTCAACTGCATTCTGACGGCAGTCATCCAACGTTCCCTTGGAAGCTTAGCTACTTCTAATTGATGTTGAGTATTGGTGAGCCACTCATGAACTTCAGTGGGCTCCTCCTTGCCTGAGAAGGTACGGGGCTTCAGCTGGCAAAAATCGGTGATAGAGTCCGTCGTAGGATGTCGTGCTGGTAGATTCGCCTGCTCCAGTGTGGTTACTAGGCTGCTCCTCAAGTTCTCTGCCTCATGACGCAGAGTCTCTTGTTGAATTTGTTGTTGAGCTGATTGACCTTCATCCACTAGTATTACTTCATCTTCGTTGGTTACCACAGCATCTCATGGCAATCTTGCAGGAGTCTCATCGTTTGCTCGTGGATCCATAATTCTGCATCCAAAATAAACAATAAGAGGCGCACAGGAATCAAGGCAGGATGCAAGTCAAGAAATAAATTCGAATCCGATACAGATGTCAAGAACGATTCAAGCAAGTGGATAAAATCCTTATCCTATCTTATTGCATGCTTGCTCGGTCCCTAAGTTGAAACCGAAGTAATTTAGTCGTTGACCTGCATGGGCCACCACAAAAACTATGTCACGTCCAAGTCCTAAAATATTGAGGGACTAGCCACGTGGCAATGGCCAGCAGCACACACCGATAGACAAACCCAATTTAATGGATCCATCGGGGCATACTTAAGCTATAATACAACAATAAGGGTCTACTAATCTCATCCACAGAAATAATACAACAAAATCAACAAAAGGAAATATAAACATCATCAAGTCACAAGTAAATAAATCGGGAAACAACCCGATAATGAGTCTGATATAATAGTCAAGATAAAGATAACAACTGCAAATACTGAGTATGGATAAAGCATATACTCAGAAGATATCCTCGGGGATCACTCGTCTACTGGATCTGGTACTACTCCATTGCCTGTTCCTGTTCCTGCTCCTGCTAATGCTCATGTTCCGTATACCTCGGGGTGGATCTCCTCTGCTAATCCTGGGGACATAATCCGGATCCAGGTACTCAGGGGACATAGCAAGGTACAAAATAACTCAAGCCAAAATAAATGCATTGCAGCAATAAATGAAACAATAAGGTAAATATATAACTAGCTAAGTGATATGCAATATGAGAGCATCACTAGAACTCAGGCTGAGACCACTACAAGCTCAGTATCGGGGAGCCGGTAGCAGAGATATCATGCAGTTGTCTAGCTCAGAGAGAGACTACGATGCCGTCATAATATAATCAACCTGTAACCTGTGTGTCTCTCCCCACCCAATGTAATCATATGTCTTATGTCCACGATGTCTCATGTCCATGCCACGTAGGATCATATCTAATGCAGCAAATCATATAATATATAAGCAAAAGAATATGTCATGAAACTTGTAACCTATACAGAATCACCATGAATATTTCAGGAAGATTCTGTCTCATGAATAGTGTCAGGTGTCCTGAGGCATAACGTACTTGATAATGCAAGTACGAGAATGTATAGGGTCTCGATATCCATCTCTAGGTGACATTACACAACTCTGCGTACAGTGTTGACAACCGAATATTAATCGAATGCTAAGTAAAGTCACATGGTCCTAGGTTAAGCATGTACAACAATTAATTAAGTCAAGGAATTAAGTAACAAAACTGCAAGTTTGGCAAGGTACACTTGCTTGGGGTTCTGACTCCAACTGTAGCTCTGGTAGCAGCGGGATTTGCAGGTACTCCTCCGGTTGCTGAAATAGACATCACCATCAGATTCAGAAAATATCAAATAGTTAGAAACGTCTGTCCTTGAGTCTAATTTGGACACAGGGGCAAAAATGACAGTTTCTGGTTAAAGCGGGGTCCTCAGGTGGGCCGCTTCGCACCAAAAAATATGTCAGAACCAATGTTCTCCAAATTGGTCAAACTTAGTGTCAACAAGTCCAGAACGATGATACGAATCCAATAAAACTTCCAGAACTAGATTTCGATGCGCCGATCACAAAATCGCCCGTCAAATAGAGCCGCGAGGCCCACGATACGCAATTTTGTCAACGTTCTCAGAATCGAACCAAACTTGGGTCACAGGACCAGCGTATTGGTACGAGTCCGATGGCGCAAGTTTTATTTCGTTCCGACGTGTGTACAAGAAGTTATAACGAGTTCCAGAACAGGCCGATACGGAACGTTGTCGGCGGATACGCGTTGATTCCGGTGTGCATGCACATCCAAATCAACTTCCGCGAAATCCTTCACGTCCGTATCCACGGCGCGCACCTTTCGGTGAAGACTGCATGCGACCAAGTCGTCCCGTTTGGCGGGGCACACTCAGTTCCGGGAAAAAATAGGGCAATATTTTCCTGTTTTTGGATCGCAGTTCGCGATTACCACAGGATGCGACACACCGAGCGGGTTGCACGGGCATCGAGAGGGTCACGCAGGGTTCGCGTCACAATAGACGGAACAAGAAACGGGACAGCAAGGAAAAAGAAAAGGCTACTTGAACAGGGCTCCGTGGAACTGGGATTCCTCGTGTCCGTGAGGCGACACAACTCGACACTGCGGGGGCTAGGGTTAGTGTTCCGGCGCTGGGGAAAGCGGCTGGGGCGCCGGGGCTTCGCCGGAGGAGGGGCGGCGTGCTGGCAGAGGTGGAGCTCTGGCGGGTCGGCGGCGGCGGGGCATGACTTGGACTCTCGAGGCGGTGGCAGAGTCTAGCGACGGGGTTCCTCGGGGAGAGCAGCGACTGGAGGCGTCGGGCACTTCTGGGGTTCAGGCAGAGGCTGCAGTGGATGGGGCGGCCAGAAATGACGGGACAGTCGGGGGTTGCTGAGGCGCTGCGGGGACGCTCGGCACGGTGAATCTCGAGCGGGGAGACGTCGGTGGTTGGGGGTTACTCGGTCAGGCGGCGGAGGTGCTCGGGGCTTTATAGGAGAGGGCTCCGGCGGTTACAGGGAGGGAAAACGACGAGCGGCGGTTGCGGAGGCGAAGCGGCGGGAGCGCTCGACGGTTAAGCCAGAGCGGCGCCGGGGAGAGGGAAGGTCGGGGTCAGGGATCGGGGATTCCGGGTTAGCGGATCTGGGTCGGGTCGGGTGGAGGATGGGATCCGACCCGATCCAATAGGCAAAGGGTGCGGGTCGGGTTTTTTGTTTCGGGTCGGGTTTGTTTGGTTAAATTAAACCGGGTTTATTCTAGGGTTTATTTTGGTTTAATTAAAAACTTAGTTTCTAGGTCTTTAAAATTGTTTTCGGGGTCCAATAAATTCCCGAAAAATTACCATATGTCTAATTTTTCATTTTACACCTAAAAATATTATTTTCATAATATTTTAATATTGATTAACATTATTTAAAAATTATTTAATTTCAAAATACCTTATTTTTAATTAAATAAAAATTCCAGAAAAATTATGAAAAATTGATTTTTAAAAATTCCTTAAAAATAAGAGGATTTAAAACAAACCAACCAAAGTAAAGAAAACCAACACTTATCTATATGAAGTCACTGGCCAAGCCAAAAAGGATATTGATCGGACTAATCAATAGGCAGTCCTACCCGATCCAGCAATGGACAGCTATCCCCCTCTGGTTCGTATCGAACTACCGGCACCGCGCCCAAGACGCGTTACCCTTGTCTCCTCCATGGCCGAACGGTCCCGATGCCCTGGAGTCCATCCCGTTCGAGGAAACGAAACCCTGTGCAACACAGGTTATCCGTGACATGCAGACACCAAGGAGGTATGACGAGAGGATCAAGCATTCTCGCCCCACCAAGCGATCCTAGACTCATTCAACCAAATATCCAACCAAAAAATCCATAACCATTCTTCCAACATATAGCCCAAGGCACCAAATCCCAAGTTATCCCCATAGGCACAATGCCGCTTCTCAACACAGTGTTCCAATTGGTGCTACACCCCACGCTCAGAACAATCTTATGGCATAATACCCCAACAATGGCACAATGTCCTCGCCGATGCAGTTGTTCGGTTTTGAATCACAACTGCTCGCTTTGTAAGACAAAGCGCCCAAGTGATAGTCGTGCACGGATGCACGCTCGCTCGCCCGAATTCTCGATGTTTCGACCAAGATGTATATTTCCAACTGTCCAAGCATAATTCTAATTGTTTCTCCAACTGCCCCAAATATAATATTCCAACTCTAGCTCCAACTATCCAATGCAAAAACCAATTCAAGCCACAAACCTATCCAAGCAAACGACATACACTCTATGCATGCCTCAGTATAGTGATTCCCAAGTTCCAGTCCAATTGTTCAAGCCTTTATGTGTGTTCCATATTATTAGGCATGAAGGAGTAGAGAAGAAGGGACAGAGCCCACTCACAATGTTTGATTCTATTAAGCATCCTGTCATGCCGATACGGCCGATCCATTGAACCCGTGGTCCGATACAAAGCACGATCTACTCAACTGGTATGACAGTGCGAGCAGGTCGTGCTCTCCAAATCATCCGACCGATCGGACTAAGGAAGACGACATTATCGCTCCAATCCAGCTATCTCAGTACTGCTCTGAACTAACACCTGATTCCCATCGAACTCCGCTAGCCATCTGCATATGAAACCAACTCAATCAATACTTCTTCCTAAAATCCAATAAATCAAATGTAACCAGCTATTGTTTTATTCAATCCGACTCAGCGTAACGCACCGTGCGGTTGCGGGGCATTACATAATATACTAGTTAGAAATTAGGTTCGTCCACGAACCATGCTGGTAATCATTCCTATCACATGCCGCTTGTCCAATTCATAACTCTGCTCTATGCAACTCTCATACTCCCGATCCTGACTCAACATCTCGCTCTGCTGAATGCTCGTACAAATTCCATATTCCCATATACTCCTTGCAGCTCAATACGAATTCCTCGTATCGCTTAGTTTTGGATCGTACACATATTTAAGGCGTCCCTAAAATACATGCATTTCAGCCGAGCTTTGCGATAGCGAATTTGGACAAGTTACAAGGGCATCTTTATGTCCGAGGTATTTATTTCCTTTACTCCTAATTGAACCAATCATGATTTCCATTCCAACATATTCGCTTGAGCACTATTCTCAATTATGATAATTTTCCACCAACTCAATCAGTTCGTGTTTCAACTCAATCCATCCAACTATTTCTGAATCCGCACTAGCAACATCTCCATATATTATCTGTTGCACCGAACGATCATCTCAACTGATACTACCCAAACTAGGCGACTTATCCAAATATCAAACTTTGCTCTTATCAGCTCAACCAAACATCTTTTCCTGCCATCTCAATACCTCACTGGATGAACATCTATATTAAGGTTCATGTGATCCACGAAGATTTTGCCGCCACGCCAAAGGGATAGTGTTGCCACGATTTTAACGTGGACACACTCGCCACAATTCCTAGGTTGCGTATGGAATAGTTATTCGCTCTGCTTCAACTGCCTCAAAGCACAGGATATCACCTTTGCCTTCTGAACAAGCACGCTTCCCAGACTAAGTTCCGATACATCTTGTAAATTTGAGGCACATCTGTCCCTTCCAGTATTCGCAAAGATTTGATCTGAATGAGCCGCTGATTTAACTTCACAAGCTAGTTTCACAGTCGTCAATTCATATGAATGTTATTCCCTTCTGGAGCACGATGAGTCAGAGGCGATGCTATCTTCAAAAAATCTGCGACTCCGAATCTCATCAGTTGACTAAGCTATTTCTATAATCACTTCGATCTTCTGGCTGCATCTTCAGCTGAAGACTATCCCAAGGATCTCTCAATTCCAACACTCAGTCAATAGGCCAATCTCCAACACACTACTCACATCTGTCCTCGATGCATTCCCAAATGTGCCGCCTCAAGGGTCATTCTATGGGTTATAATATTCCTCTGATTTGGCGGTCAAGTCGCTAGGGTCAGCTGTCCTGAAGCTACGCTCGATACTTGTAAGTCATCACGATGGACAGTTACTACTAACCATGCTATATCTCATCTGCAAATTCGAGCCATAATCTAACAATTCCATCCAAACGAACTTCTGAATCCGAGCACTTCATGCACTACCTCTGATGATCTGTCAACTAGTGCCGCTTAACCACCTAGAGTCTTGCTATCTATCCAAGCCATAAATCGAGAATTGTGCTCGTTGAAACTGTCTTCCATCAATCCGTCGTTCTGTCCTGAATCCATCAAATTTCTGAATTGACATGTTTGTCTACTCGCACTACCAATTGCAATGATTCTCGAAACTCAAGACTTGCTCAAATTCTTATCCGTTTGCAGTATTTCACAGTGCACATCCAACTTGCTCAAATAGCACAGTGATTTGGTCCGACGTTGCTACCACATTTAGTTATCTTCAAAAGTATGTCCGCCACAATCTTTGCCTTTGTCACTACCACTTTTCCAAATAAGGGCATTTGTGTAATTTTACTATTCTGAATATATATGTATGTAATTAATCTGCTGAGTTTTATAAAGTAATTATATGTTGTTAATAATATTTGGTTTTAGGTCAAGCCCTAGAACGCATTAGGACAAACCCTAATGACCAAACCCTAATTAGAAAACCAATTCTAGTCAAACCCTAGAATTCTAATTTTAGGGTGGAACCTCAAACCCTAGAAGGCCTAAACCTGGGTTAATTAGGTTCTACATGACTGGACCTGGGGGTTTAACCTAAAACTATGCATGGAAACCCTAAACCAGCTTTAATATAAAAGGGAACCCTCTCTTCCTTCATGTAGAAAGGAGAAACCCTAGCCTCCATCAAGAGAAACCATCTCCCCACCCAATTTTCGAGATTTAACCCTAGGGCTTCCATCTTCCTCCTCCAAAGCAAGGAAAGCAAGGAACGTGGGTCAAGAAGCCTTGGAGAAGAAGAACCTCCATTGAAGAAGCCATCTCCCTAGGTAAAACTCTATTTTTATTCATTTTAATTCTGTTTTCAGATGTTAATGCCCATTAGGAACCCACCCTAAGGTTTAGAATTCGAATTTTAGGGATTCTACATAAAAACCTAGGAGATCTAGGGTTTTGGTGAATTTTCGGGTGTTCTCCCCAAATTCCTGGAACCCTAAACCTAGGGATTTCGTGTAGGCATGTTTACATCTCCTACATTTAGTTTTGATCTTGATTATTAGGGTTTTGATTGAGGGTTATGGGTTGGTATGTAAACTCGTTTTCTGCACACCAAGTGTTTGGTGATATGGTTCTTAGGGATTGCCTATCTATGTGTTCTAATACTGCAGGTTAAATTTATATATATATATACTCACCCATATCTACATATGTAATGAATATATATATATATATATATATATATATATATATATATATATATATATATATATATATATATATATATATATATATATATTGTGTGTTTTGGGGGCATTCATTGTACAGCAAGAATTTGAGGGAAACTGTGTACACAGTTGGGTTGTGTTCTGTGGTTGAGTGTAACTTAGTATCAGCATATTAACAGTGTGTGTGTCAGAGTGTCTTAGTGTATAGATTTCCTGTATGTTAACTGTGAGCAGCACAGTTTGAAGGTTTGGAGTCGGGTTCATGTGCAGTATAGGAGATTGAATATCAGTGTGTATCAATATGTATCTGTGTGTGAATGCTGTGTTTCAGTGTGAGCATACCTATGTGAGTTTCAGTTCTATTATGGGTGTTAGTTTCAGAAATATGCCTGTGTATCCAGACCTATATTCCTGTGTGTAGGTGTGAAGGCCGAGTGAGGTATTCTGAGGTTTGTGTAGTGTGTGTGCTCATGCACCAATGTGGTGTTGAAGTTACTGTATTCTGCAGACCTAGCACTTGAGTGCACAGGTTTTGGAGAGGGGGAAATTTAGTTATGTGAAGTGATGAGGGGAGTTTTGTGAATGTTAAGGAAGCTGTGAGGAGAGGTGCTCGACTTAGAGAGTGGCACTAATGTAGGGACAATATCAGTGAGATATTTGCAGTCCACATGTGTGGTTCACTACAGAATTGAAGTATCAGTAGGTATCATTAGATAGTATATGTATCTAGGTAATTCAGTGTGTGTGTGTAAGGTTTTGTTCAGAAATTGAACTGTGGTTCTGTGTGTTGAGGTGTAGTTAGGAGTATATGGGTGAGGGATACTGTGTAGTGAGGGACTTGTGTATGGAACCTGAGTATCAGGAATTAGATCCTGATCAGTTTGGTGTGTGCATATGTGTATCAATAGGTTGAGGGTATTACCTAGGTGTTATGTTTCAGTCTAGCTGTGTATTCTCAGTATCTAGGACCTTTGTGGGGGTGTACTCAGTAGATACCTGTGTCCAGTAGACTTGTGTATGGAACCTGAGTATCAGGAATTAGATCCTGATTAGTTTGGTGTGTGCATATGTGTATCAATAGGTTGAGGGTATTACCTAGGTGTTATGTTTCAGTCTAGCTGTGTATTCTCAGTATCTAGGACCTTTGTGGGGGTGTACTCAGTAGATACCTGTGTCCAGTAGCCAGTGTGTTTTCTGTATGACTGTGTAGTATATCTGTGTGTTCTCAGTAAGGGGGGACAATTAGTGTGTGTGCAAGTGTCAGTATGGGTATGAGTGAACCTAAATCCCTGAGTATCAGTAGCAGTGTAGGATCTCCCTGTGTGCAGCATATGTGTGTGAGTCTCTGTGTTAGTGGGTAGCAGTTTTTGTGAGTGTGTATGTGGGGTATTAGAGCAGGGGGAAAACTGTATCAGTATGTGTGTCAGTATATCTGATTTGTGGGAGAGGGATCTCTGAGTTTAGAGAGTATGGTGTTAGAACCTGTGTGAATTTCAGGGTGTCAATAGTAGGTGTGAAATTCAGTGTGTATCCTAGGATTTCAGAACCTGTGAAGTGGTGTGAGAGTGTAGCAGTGAGTAGCTGTGAAACATTACTTGTGTGTGAGTAGATGTGAGAACAATGTGTGTCTGTGTGTGTTCCTACCAATGTAGTATGTACCAGTATCCAGAAATCTGTGAGAGTGAGATAGTGTCAATGTATTCCAGTACCAGCTTATGCCTAAACCTGTGTACATGTGTGAGTATCCCAAAACCTGACTGTGAGTGAGTGTCTCTATGATACTGACACTGTGTAGCAGTGTAGGGAAATAGGTATGTGTGTGAGTGATGGACTAGGGTGGATAAGGGGATCCTGTTGAACAGTTTGATAGGTGTGTTTAGGATTAGGATTATGTATCACTAAGTGAGTACCTATGGGTATAAAATCATTTGTATTTGGCATTGGTTAAATTGGTATCATGTATAGTAGGTGAGGTTAGATACCAAATAGGTAATTAGGTATTAAGTTACTAGTTAAGTTATTAACTAGTATAAGTTAGGTATCCTTAGTATGATATAGAATTTGACTAGTGGACCTAGTATTGACCAGTAAACCTTAGATATGACCTAGAAACCTCGTATTTAAATTGTTAAACATGTTATTCTTTTAATTCATTAATTAATATTGAATTTCCATATTAGGTCATTGTGATCCCATTTTGGACATCGATCCTCACACCTTGCTCAGGACCACAGGCGAGTACATTCTCTGACAGTTTTCATTGTTGATTACTTCTATAAATTGTAGTGTATTACATACTTGATTCCGACACTATGGATACACGGGTTAGCACCCTAGATCCCCATCATGAGGAGTCGTGATTGGAATCCATCGAGCTAGCTGGGGGATGGGGAATTATTAGTATATTATGTGATCATATCCAAATCCTTTACATGCATCATAGCTCACCCCACTTCTCACGTTGGGTGCGGCCTGACCATCTTACATGCATCATAGCTGTTATATATGATTAACCTGACCACTACATGCATCATAGCTAACCATATGGTTAGCCTGACCTACAAGAATCATAGTTAATCATATATAACCAGCCTGATCAAGTCCCAAGCCGATCACATAATAAACTGATAATTCAAACACTTAGCTAGATGTCTATTTTATTCTGATTCACTTGTTCTAGCATTCACTATTTATTGTTCATTGCTAGATGCTCTATTGCCTATTTCATTTCTCCTGTACTTCTTATTTTCAGCATTTATTTCCATCTTGTATTTCTTACACTGTTTATAGATTTTGTCAATTTAATGAAACTGCTGTTAGTGCTTGTGCTTCGCTCCAATCCTGACTGGATAACATTTTTCAGAGGACCTGGAGAGCTTGTGTCCCACTCATTAGGGCCCAGGATTAGAGGGTGATTTCACTCCAGAAACCCCAGAGGAGTTGCCTAGCCTAGAGGAGAATTTACCTGGCTGTTCTTAGATTATTTTCTGCATTTATTGTTTTAAACTGAGACTGAGTTGTATTTTTATTTTGTGACTTTGTGAGGTCATCTAGACCAGGATTTGAGTTGGATTATTGTGGTTGGTTTTTATTAGAACTCTTTTCTATTCTCATCGTGCTATTATTTCTATTTAATTTGTGATTGAATATATCATAGAACTGTGGATTATTTATCATTGCCCTCCGTACGAAGTTGAGACTATTGACAGGATATATTATATGTTGAGACCTAGACAGCGTTCTACCGCCGATGCGGCGGCGTAGGCTGGACGTACCCACGACTCATGCCCAAATTCCGGGTGCGGGTCGTGACACGTTTTTAGTGGTGGCCCATGCAGGTCTAACTTCGTAAGTTGTGCGGTGTCGTGGTAGTGCGACAACTTAGTTGTACTACTGCGAGCCTATTTTAGGAAATAGGATTTAGGCCGAGGATATGCTCAATCACAATTAGGAAATTCTGATTCTTATGACATTACTCTTAATAATTTTCCTTTAGAAATTTACTGTCCTTCCTTGATGATATCGTATCTATTGCTTTAATTGATTCTTTCGATCTGTCTTCAGGATGCCGCCGAGGAGGTCCCCGAGACTTGGAGCAACAGATTCAGAGAGGTCTGCCACCTCTCGCCCTGCCGGACAGACATCTGCAGCACCTCCTACATCTCCAGTACATGTGGGAGTGTCTGCAGCATTCGGGGGTCCTCCACCACCAGTTCAGAGGGTCCCCACAGCTACGACGGCACCACCACCACCAGTTCAGCATCCAGGAGGTGTGCCCGTCGATGGAGCACAGATGTTCGCCTTGATTCAGGGCATGGTCGATGCCCAGAGGACGTCGGCAGAGGCCCAGAGAGTGTAGGCTGAGACACATCAGGCCCAGACAGAGATGATGAGGGTGAACATGGAGAATGCTCACCAAGTGGCTCTCCAGGCTGTGGAGAGAGTCACTCAGCAGCAGCAGCTTCCTTATCAGCACCACCAGAGGCCGGGCACCATTGTGGATTTCAAGAGGATGATGCCTCGGGAGTTCAAGGGGACAGAAGGGATACTCTACGCCGATGATTGGCTAGAGGACATCGAGAGGAACTTGCGCTTGGCGCAGCTTCCGGAGGCCCTCCAGATCGAGGCCGCTGGCAGCCAGATGTTCGACATTGCCTTGACGTGGTTTCGCACGGAGCCGAGACTCTTGCACAGGGGACTCACTTGGGAGGATTTCAAGGAGCTCTTCAAGGAAAAGTTCTTTCCTGATGTCGCCCTGGGAGCTTTGGAGAGTCAGTTCCATGACTTAGCCCAAGGGAGCTCGTCCGTCGATGAGTATGCCGCGGAGTTTTCCCGCCTGAGCCGCTTCGCGCCATCGATGATTAGAGATCCGGGGGACAGGGCCCGAAAGTTCAGAAAGGGGCTGACAAGGGAGATCAAGTCTCGCACGTCAGGACGTCGCACAGCTACCTACGAGGGCATATTGATGGATGCCCAAGTAGCCGAGGACGACTTGGGCCTCAGGTCCAAGAGGGGACGCGATGGTTCCGGAGGAGCAAACAGTAGTACGGGACCGGGCAAGCGTCCACACTTTCAGCAGCAACAGCAGAGACCCTTTCAGCAGCAGCATCAGGCACCAGCCCGAGGGCAGGCCCAGCAGCAGCAACAGAGACAGAACCAGCCCGCCATCCAGTGTGCGTACTGCGGGAAGATGGGACATACTAGAGATATCTGCAGGAAGAGATTGGGCTCATGTCTATCATGTGGATCGACGACACACTAGCTGAAGGATTGTCCTACCTTTCGTCCAGGTCAAGGTGGAGCAGCCGCCCAGAGAGGATCAGACAGGGTGCCTACCGCACCAGGAGGCCAACAACAGAGGGGACCACTTCCACCGCAACATCAAAAGTTTGCCCAGCATCAGCAGCAGAGAGGTGCACCCCAGGGGCGAGCATACGCCATGGCAGTCGAGGAGATCGAGCCAGCAGGAGACTTGATCACAGGTTCGGTTCTTCTCGATTGTATTCCCGCATTTACCTTATTCGACTCTGGCGCTTCCCATAGTTTTGTGTCTGTATCATATGCACTTCGACATCATTTAGACACAGAACCATTAGCTAGGACTTGCAAGATCATGACTGGTGGAGGTATTATCCTAGTCCGTGATCACTGCAAGGACCGGAGGGTGTCAGTAGGAGGCCGAGAGTTGAGCGTGAGCTTACTTGTCATGCCACTTCCGGGGTACGATATTGTACTCGGAATGGACTGGTTGAGTAGGCATCATGCTACTATAGATTGTCATAGAGGCAGAGTATTATTTAGACCACCAGGAGAGCCAGAATTTGAGGTCGTCAGAGGAGCAGCGGAACAGAGCATGGGCACATTTTATGGAGCCAGGGCAGAAGAAGAGGAGTTGCCACACCCTCTGATAGCGGAGTTCCTGGATGTATTTCCAGAGGAGTTGCCAGGCTTGCCGCCAGACAGAGATGTTGAATTCTCTATAGACTTGGTTCCAGGAGCGGAGCCCATTTCACAACATGTCTATAGAGTCAACAACAGCGAGCTGGCAGAACTGAAGAAGCAAGTTGAGGAGCTGCAGGACAAAGGCTTCATCAAATCCAGTTTATCACCATGGGGAGCTCCGGTATTGTTCGTACCGAAAAAGGACGGCACGGTGCGCATGTGCATTGATTATAGAGCTTTGAACAATATCACTATCAAGAACAAGTACCCGTTGCCGAGGATAGATGATCTTTTCGATCAGTTGAGCGGGGCGAGGGTGTTTTCAAAAATAGATTTGAGGTCAGGCTATCACCAGGTGAAGGTGAAGAAAGAAGACACGCCGAAGACAGCTTTTCGGACCAGATACGACCAGTTTGAGTTCATGGTGATGCCATTTGGTTTAACCAATGCGCCGACAGTATTCATGAACCTGATGAACAAGGTGTTCCACCAGTACCTTGACAAGTTCGTGGTGGTGTTCATTGACGATATTCTTGTGTATTCCAAGACCCCGGAGGAGCACGAAGAGCACCTGAGGTTGGTCTTAGAGACTCTCAGGAGGGAGAAGCTGTACGGGAAACTCTCTAAGTGTGAATTCTTCCTTGACAAGGTCGAATTTCTTGGGCATGTGGTATCGGGTGACGGAATCTCGGTAAACCTAAAGAAGATCGAGGCAGTGGAGTCGTGGGCTACCCCCAGTTCGGTAGCTGAGATCAGGAGTTTTCTCGGGCTAGCAGGGTACTACAGGAGGTTTGTACAAGACTTCTCCAGGATTGCAGCGCCAATGACCAGACTGACTAGGAAGGATGTGGATTTTGTCTGGACGGAGGAGTGCCAGGCTGCATTTGATGAGCTGAAGAAGAGGTTGACAACAGCTTCAGTTTTGGCGTTGCCAGCAGGGACAGGTGGTTTCACCATATACAGTGATGCTTCAGGGAAGGGTCTGGGATGTGTTCTTCAGCAGCACGGGAAGGTAATTGCCTATGCTTCCAGGCAGTTACGCCCTCATGAAAAGAACTACCCCACCCACGATTTAGAGTTGGCAGCAGTTATCTTTGCTCTAAAGCTGTGGAAGCATTACCTGTACGGAGAGCGTGTAGAGATCTTCACGGACCACAAGAGCTTGAAGTACGTGTTCACACAGAAGGAGCTGAACATGAGGCAGAGGAGGTGGTTGGAGTTGATGAAGGACTTCGACATCTCATTACAGTACCACCCAGGGAAGGCCAACGTAGTCGCCGATGCCTTGAGCAGGTATCCGATGGCTATATACTTGACGACAGATAGACATTTATTGGCTGATCTGGAAAGCTTGGAGATTGAGATGTTAGTTCCCGGTACTGAGATTCAGATATGGGGATTGCAGATACAGTCCGAGCTGATGGACAGGATTAGAGCTGCGCAGTACGATGATGAGGCTCTGAGGAGCATCAGGGCACAAGTTCAGATGGGATTGTCAGACGATTTTACTATCGCAGATGATGGTTCCTTACGGCACGGCACGAGGATGTGTGTGCCGGGCGGGGAGCTGCACGAGGAGGTTTTGCAAGAGGCACACCGCTCTCAGTACTCGATGCATCCCGGTGCCAACAAGATGTATCGAGACTTGAGGGAGCACGTATGGTGGTATGGAATGAAGCGCGAGGTAGCACGCTTCGTATCCCGGTGTCTAGTGTGCCAGCAGGTAAAGGCAGACCGGCAAAGGCCAGGTGGTTTGCTTCAACCTTTACCGATTCCAGAATGGAAATGGGAGCACGTGACCATGGATTTCATTTCAGGGCTTCCACGTTCTCCAGGAGGGAAGGACGCAATTTGGGTCATCGTGGACAGGTTGACCAAATCAGCCCATTTCTTACCTTTTAAGGTGGGCACGTCGACAGAGAGGCTAGCAGAGATGTACGTGCGACAGATTGTTAGGCTTCATGGAGTTCCTGTGAGCATCGTCTCGGATCGGGATAGTCGTTTCACTTCCCACTTCTGGAGGAGTCTGCAGGCTAGCTTGGGCACTCAGCTCAAGTTCAGTTCCGCATATCACCCCCAGACAGACGGGCAGTCTGAACGGACTATTCAGACTCTCAAGGATATGCTACGCACTTGCGTTCTAGATCTCGGAGGTTCTTGGGAGGATCATCTGCACCTGGTAGAGTTTGCTTACAACAACAGCTACCAGGCCAGCATCGAGATGTCACCATTTGAGGCTCTTTATGGACGGAGGTGTCGTACACCGTTATCGTGGGACGACGTTGGAGAGAGAGCCTTGCTAGGACCAGAAATGGTCGTGGATGCAGCAGAAAAGGTAAAACTCATCAGAGACAGACTGCGAGTGGCGCAGGACAGACAGCGGCATTGGGCCGACAACCACCGTAGACCCCTTGAGTTTCAGGTATAGATTGTTATTTTTTTCTGGTTTGTGTTGTTTGTTTAGACTGCGTGTTGAGACTGTTTTGTTTTAGGTTGGCGATCTAGTATTCCTACGGATTTCACCGACGCGTGGCACGATTCGTTTTGGTAGAAGCGGGAAGCTTAGCCCACGCTACATCGGACCCTTCGGTATTCTTGCGAGGGTAGGTGCAGTGGCGTATAGACTGGACTTGCCGCCTGCATTAGAAGGAGTGCATGATGTGTTCCATGTGTCGCAGCTGAGGCGGTACGTGGCAGACCCTAGTCATGTACTTGATCACTCGGAGATTGAGGTTGGTCCGACGCTCAGCTACCCCGAGCAGCCCGTAGAGATCTTGGACCGCAGAGAGAAGGTGTTGCGGAACCAAACCATTCCTTTGGTTCGTGTTGCATGGAGACATCACTCTCCAGGGGAGTCGACCTGGGAGAGAGAGGACGAAATGCGCGAGCAATACTCGTATCTCTTCTAGACTTGAGGTATTTCCTTTTCTGATTTCATTCTTGTACTAGTTAAGTCTAATTTCGAGGACAAAATTTCTTTTAGGAGGGTAGACTTGTCACTACCACTTTTCCAAATAAGGGCATTTATGTAATTTCACTATTCTGAATATATATGTATGTAATTAATCTGCTGAGTTTTATAAAGTAATTATATGTTGTTAATAATATTTGGTTTTAGGTCAAGCCCTAGAACGCATTAGGACAAACCCTAATGACCAAACCCTAATTAGAAAACCAATTCTAGTCAAACCCTAGAATTCTAATTTTAGGGTGGAACCTCAAACCCTAGAAGGCCTAAACCTGGGTTAATTAGGTTCTACATGACTGGACCTGGGGGTTTAACCTAAAACTATGCATGGAAACCCTAAACCAGCTTTAATATAAAAGGGAACCCTCTCTTCCTTCATGTAGAAAGGAGAAACCCTAGCCTCCATCAAGAGAAACCATCTCCCCACCCAATTTTCGAGATTTAACCCTAGGGCTTCCATCTTCCTCCTCCAAAGCAAGGAAAGTAAGGAACGTGGGTCAGGAAGCCTTGGAGAAGAAGAACCTCCATTGAAGAAGCCATCTCCCTAGGTAAAACTCTATTTTTATTCATTTTAATTCTGTTTTCAGATGTTAATGCCCATTAGGAACCCACCCTAAGGTTTAGAATTCGAATTTTAGGGATTCTACATGAAAACCTAGGAGATCTAGGGTTTTGGTGAATTTTTGGGTGTTCTCCCCAAATTCCTGGAACCCTAAACCTAGGGATTTCGTGTAGGCATGTTTACATCTCCTACATTTAGTTTTGATCTTGATTATTAGGGTTTTGATTGAGGGTTATGGGTTGGTATGTAAACTCGTTTTCTGCACACCAAGTGTTTGGTGATATGGTTCTTAGGGATTGCCTATCTATGTGTTCTAATACTGCAGGTTAAATTTATATATATATATATACTCACCCATATCTACATATGTATTGAATATATATATATATATATATATATATATATATATATATATATATATATATATATTGTGTGTTTTGGGGGCATTCATTGTACAGCAAGAATTTGAGGGAAACTGTGTACACAGTTGGGTTGTGTTCTGTGGTTGAGTGTAACTTAGTATCAGCATATTAACAGTGTGTATGTCAGAGTGTCTTAGTGTATAGATTTCCTGTGTGTTAACTGTGAGCAGCACAGTTTGAAGGTTTGGAGTCGGGTTCATGTGCAGTATAGGAGATTGAATATCAGTGTGTATCAATATGTATCTGTGTGTGAATGCTGTGTTTCAGTGTGAGCATACCTATGTGAGTTTCAGTTCTGTTATGGGTGTTAGTTTCAGAAATATGCCTGTGTATCCAGACCTATATTCCTGTGTGTAGGTGTGAAGGCCGAGTGAGGTATTCTGAGGTTTGTGTAGTGCGTGTGCTCATGCACCAATGTGGTGTTGAAGTTACTGTATTCTGCAGACCTAGCACTTGAGTGCACAGGTTTTGGAGAGGGGGAAATTTAGTTATGTGAAGTGATGAGGGGAGTTGTGTGAATGTTAAGGAAGCTGTGAGGAGAGGTGCTCGACTTAGAGAGTGGCACTAATGTAGGGACAATATCAGTGAGATATTTGCAGTCCACATGTGTGGTTCACTACAGAATTGAAGTATCAGTAGGTATCATTAGATAGTATATGTATCTAGGTAATTCAGTGTGTGTGTGTAAGGTTTTTGTTCAGAAATTGAACTGTGGTTCTGTGTGTTGAGGTGTAGTTAGGAGTATGTGGGTGAGGGATACTGTGTAGTAAGGGACTTGTGTATGGAACCTGAGTATCAGGAATTAGATCCTGATCAGTTTGGTGTGTGCATATGTGTATCAATAGGTTGAGGGTATTACCTAGGTGTTATGTTTCAGTCTAGCTGTGTATTCTCAGTATCTAGGACCTTTGTGGGGGTGTACTCAGTAGATACCTGTGTCCAGTAGACTTGTGTATGGAACCTGAGTATCAGGAATTAGATCCTGGTCTGTTTGGTGTGTGCATATGTGTATCAATAGGTTGAGGGTATTACCTAGGTGTTATGTTTCAGTCTAGCTGTGTATTCTCAGTATCTAGGACCTTTGTGGGGGTGTACTCAGTAGATACCTGTGTCCAGTAGCCAGTGTGTTTTCTGTATGACTATGTAGTATATCTGTGTGTTCTCAGTAAGGGGGGACAATTAGTGTGTGTGCAAGTGTCAGTATGGGTATGAGTGAACCTAAATCCCTGAGTATCAGTAGCAGTGTAGGATCTCCCTGTGTGCAGCATATGTGTGTGTCTCTGTGTTAGTGGGTAGCAGTTTTTGTGAGTGTGTATGTGGGGTATTAGAGCAGGGGGAAAACTGTGTCAGTATGTGTGTCAGTATATCTGATTTGTGGGAGAGGGATCTCTGAGTTTAGAGAGTAGGGTGTTAGAACCTGTGTGAATTTCAGGGTGTCAATAGTAGGTGTGAAATTCAGTGTGTATCCTAGGATTTCAGAACCTGTGAAGTGGTGTGAGAGTGTAGCAGTGAGTAGATGTGAAACATTACTTGTGTGTGAGTAGATGTGAGAACAATGTGTGTCTGTGTGTGTTCCTACCAGTGTAGTATGTACCAGTATCCAGAAATCTGTGAGAGTGAGATAGTGTCAATGTATTCCAGTACCAGCTTATGCCTAAACCTGTGTACATGTGTGAGTATCCCAAAACCTGACTGTGAGTGAGTGTCTCTATGATACTGACACTGTGTAGCAGTGTAGGAAAATAGGTATGTGTGTGAGTGATGGACTAGGGTGGATAAGGGGATCCTGTTGAACAGTTTGATAGGTGTGTTTAGGATTAGGATTATGTATCACTAAGTGAGTACCTATGGGTATAAAATCATTTGTATTTGGCATTGGTTAAATTGGTATCATGTATAGTAGGTGAGGTTAGATACCAAATAGGTAATTAGGTATTAAGTTACTAGTTAAGTTATTAACTAGTATAAGTTAGGTATCCTTAGTATGATATAGAATTTGACTAGTGGACCTAGTATTGACCAGTAAACCTTAGATATGACCTAGAAACCTCGTATTTAAATTGTTAAACATGTTATTCTTTTAATTCATTAATTAATATTGAATTTCCATATTAGGTCATTGTGATCCCATTTTGGACATCGATCCTCACACCTTGCTCAGGACCACAGGCGAGTACATTCTCTGACAGTTTTCATTGTTGATTACTTCTATAAATTGTAGTGTATTACATACTTGATTCCGACACTATGGATACACGGGTTAGCACCCTAGATCCCCATCATGAGGAGTCGTGATTGGAATCCATCGTGCTAGCTGGGGGATGGGGAATTATTAGTAGATTATGTGATCATATCCAAATCCTTTACATGCATCATAGCTCACCCCACTTCTCACGTTGGGTGCGGCCTGACCATCTTATATGCATCATAGCTGTTATATATGATTAACCTGACCACTACATGCATCATAGCTAACCATATGGTTAGCCTGACCTACAAGAATCATAGTTAATCATATATAACCAGCCTGATCAAGTCCCAAGCCGATCATATAATAAACTGATAATTCAAACACTTAGCTAGATGTCTATTTTATTCTGATTCACTTGTTCTAGCATTCACTATTTATTGTTCATTGCTAGATGCTCTATTGCCTATTTCATTTCTCCTGTACTTCTCATTTTCGGCATGTATTTCCATCTTGTATTTCTTACACTGTTTATAGATTTTGTCAATTTAATGAAACTGCTGTTAGTGCTTGTGCTTCGCTCCAATCCTGACTGAATAACATTTTTCAGAGGACCTGGAGAGCTTGTGTCCCACTCATTATGGCCCAGGATTAGAGGGTGATTTCACTCCAGAAACCCCAGAGGAGTTGCCTAGCCTAGAGGAGAATTTACCTGGCTGTTCTTAGATTATTTTCTGCATTTATTGTTTTAGACTGAGACTGAGTTGTATTTTTATTTTGTGACTTTGTGAGGTCATCTAGACCAGGATTTGAGTTGGATTATTGTGGTTGGTTTTTATTAGAACTCTTTTTTATTCTCATCGTGCTATTATTTCTATTTAATTTGTGATTGAGTATATTATAGAACTGTGGATTATTTATCATTGCCCTCCGTACGAAGTTGAGACTATTGACAGGATATATTATATGTTGAGACCTAGACAGCGTTCTACCGCCGATGCTGCGGCGTAGGCTGGACGTACCCACGACTCATGCCCAAATTCCGGGTGCGGGTCGTGACAGCCTTCAGTTGTTGCCTCAATCCGTCTCAGTACTGCAAGTTAACTTCCAATCTGACTCAACATCAACTAGACTTGCCTCATGCTCGTTTATGTCTTCCGAAGAATCCGTCTACCATCGTTGTACTATTTTGCCAAATTTTTACTTTCGCAAAAACCTGAGTCGACTTCTCGAGCAGCAATATCCAAAATCCTTCAAGTTCGTATGAAACCATCGCATTGCCCCTCCAAACTAAGATCGTGTTTCATTGCTCAACCAACAGCTCCAATGTGTTTCCAAAATTCGTAGTCCGTACTCGTTTATCCTCCGATCCACCCATGGCTTCGCTCAAGCGTATCCCAACTGTTCGTTCCTTATGTTTAACTCATTTTTTGCATTCAGGAATGCTCCACCAAACTCCTAAATCGTGCAAGCGAAATTCGATATTCAGCTTTCTATCCGAACCTCAATTGTTTGTAATGCTTGGTCTACCTCAATCCTTTAAATTTCTAAACACTCAATCCCATTGCTTGTTTCGATTTTGCCCATCACCCAAGTCCAATGATACTTTCAATTGCACAAGTCCGTTCTCGATATGCTCAACTCAATATTCGTTTGCTCCATTTTTATTCTTTCTAACTCAGCCGATGTGCACCGACCAACTTGTATTCCCGTTACCCGAGTCCGTTCAGGCAATTTTAATTAATGTCTATCCAAAATATTTTAATGCCTTGCTTACTATGTGGTATCCCATATACCACTCTGAATCAAGTCGTTACTCGAATTACGATTACTTTGCACTGATCCAAGATCCGCTCGAACCATCCCTTATGCGTGATCCTACCATTCCTAACTCAAATCTGACATAAAACTCAGCCAATGCATGAACCATCCAACTATTTCTTTCAGTCTTGCTATGCAACTCATGCTATGTTCCATTCTCATTGCTTCCAGCTATTCTCAAACCCGTCTGATACTTTCGTAACACGAGCAACCCGTGCAACGATCTCTTCCTAGTAATCCAACCCAATACCCAACTGTTCCTTATATTTGTTGTATGAGCAACTCGTGCAACACTATCCTGATATTCCCAAGCCAAACTCAAACCTGCTCAACCGATGCACCACACGAGCACATCGTGCAACGCTCTCTGTGATACACCCAGCCAAAATTCAAACTCCGTCCAATAATTTTGCTACACGAGCAACTCGTGTAACGATCCATTCTCAAATCTAATGCTTCTACTCACAACATGCCACATAACCAATATCGTCTGCCAACCAACTGATCCACTAATGCAATCAGAAACTCCCTGAACGACAAGCCAAGCAACAATACCCTCTCAACTTGCAGCACAAATGCAACAACGCCACCCAACTTGCTGCACGAATGCAACAACGCCTAACGATGCTAAGCGATCTAACGAAAACCAACAAAAGCACCGCAACGAAGCACAACATGCAGCCACAACCAGCAATATACAAACTTATTGCATGAAACATCCAATGCGGCACCGAGTAGAGCCAAGAGTTAAATGACACGCGGAAGCTATTTAGAGTTTATGATGAAGCGAAGGACCAAGTCCGAGAAATGAACCAGGCTCTCTGATACCAATATGTCACGCCCCATTCTCCTGCAAGCTCAATAGTCCCCGCTGAACGTTAATCACCACGTTGCAGCTCTCCCACAGGACAATCGTTCTCGATCGGGACGTGATGTCGTACGAGCCTGGAGTTGCACTCGTACAAGGCGATGTTGTCAAACACCAAAGTTATCATCGAAATGACCAAGTTGCAACAAAAGTCAAGAATTGTGTACCAAGCACACATCAGAGTATACGCAACGAAGCTCTCGATAGGGTCCAAATAAAATGCCACGAAGGCGATTGCCTCAAAGGCGATGCAATACTCTTGCACTTTCTCTAGCCCATATGGTACTTACAGTTCATACATCATGTCCCATATATCCAAGCAGCGCCACTACACCTGCGTACCTGAAATAATGCCCACAAACGTGGGTCAGTACACAGCCGTACTGGTGAGCGGGGTAATCCACTCGTCTAAGTCGACACTAAGTAAAATAGTGAATGCAAACAGTTATATGGTGATTTTTCTAGTTGAATCCTAGATTCATTTCATAGCATAGGTATGACATGTTAAGGAAAGCTGTAAAGCAGTTTAAGCATGCAAGCATTCAACTCAAGCCAATCGATAAGCAATAAATAACCAAACCGAAGGATTCTAGCATGCAAACCATCCTACTCAAAGCCCAAGCAATACGAGAACCCATCGAACCATCAACCAAGCCTCAATATCCATCCTCAACCAAAACCTACAATCCAATCTCAAAGTGCTCACTCTTGCCGAGGCAAGGTGGTCGCACCTATACAAAGTACAAACCAACCAAAGTAAAGCAAACCAACACTTATCTATATGAAGTCACTGGCCAAGCTATAAAGGATATTGATCGGACTAATCAATAGGCATTCCTACCCGATCCAGCAATGGGCAGCTATCCCCCTCTAGTTCGTATCGAACTACCGGTACCGCGCCCAAGACGTGTTACCCTTGTCTCCTCCATGGTCGAACAGTCCCGGTGCCCCGGAGTCCATCCCGTTCGAGGAAACGAAACCCTGTGCAACACAGGTTGTCCATGACATGCAGACACCAAGTAGGTATGACGAGAGGATCGAACATTCTCGCCCCACCAAGCGATCCTAGACTCATCAACCAAATATCCAACCAAAATATCCAACCAAAAAATCCATAACCATTCTTCCAACATATAGCCCAAGGCACCAAATCTCAAGTTATCCCCATAGGCACAATGCTGCTTCTCAACACAGTGTTCCAATTGGTTCAACACCCCACGCTCAGAACAATCCCGTAGCACATAGCCCCAACAGTGGCACAATGCCCTTACCGATGCAGTTGTTCGATTTCTTATCACAACTGCTCGCTTTGCAAGACAAAGTGCCCAAGTGATACTCGTGCACGGATGCACGCTCGCTCGCCCGAATTCTCGATGTTCCAACCAAGATGTATATTTCCAAATGTCCAAGCATAATTCTAATTGTTTCTCCAACTGCCCCAAATGTAATATTCTAACTCTAGCTCCAACTATCCAACGCGAAAACCAATTCAAGCCACAAACATATCCAAGCAAACGACGTATACTCTATGCACGCCTCAGTGTAGTGATTCCCAAGTTCCAGTCCAAGTGTTTAAGCCTTTACGTGTGTTCCATATTATTAGGCATGAAGGAGTAGAGGAGAAGGGACAGAGCCCACTCATAATGTTTGATTTCGTTAAGCATCATGTCATGCCGATACGGCCGATCCCTTGAATACGTGGTCCGATGCAAAGCGCGATCTACTCAACTGGTATGACCGTACGAGCAGCCGTGCTCTCCAAATCATCCGACCGATCGGACTAAGGAAGACAGCATTATCGCTCCAATCCTGCTATCTCAGTACTTCTCTGAAGGAATACCTGATTCCCATCGAACACCGCTAGCCATCTTCACATAAAACCAACTCAATCAATGCTTCTTCCCAAAATCCAACAAATCAAATATAACCAGCTATTATTTTATTCAATCCGACTCAGCTTAATGCATCGTGCAGTTGTAGGGCATTACATGCGATGAAACTTGCGTCATTGGATTCGTGGTATCACACTGGTCCTGTGACCCAAGTTTTATGCAATTCTGAGACAGTTGACCAAGCCGTCTAATTGCGGGCCTCACGGTTGACTTTTATAGCGAATTTGTGTTCGGCTTACCAGAATCCAAAATTGGACATATCGTTGAGTTCGTATTGACGTTTAGAATTTGTTTGACCTATAATTTGTTCTATTTAGAGACCTTTACCTCTGGCACGCTTTTTGGTACAAAGTGACCCCAATGTGGACCCACTTTGACCCAAAATTATCGTTTTGCCGCTGTGTCCAAATTGGACGAAAGGATAGTGTTTTCTAGCTATCTCGCTAATTCTGAAAACATTGGTGATATTTATTTCAGCATCCGGAGATGTTTATTCGGAGGCCATAGTTTCTGATCATGTGTACTTGACACCTGGATGTTTATATTACGCAGCTTTCTTGCTAGGCAAGTATACCTTGCCATTGTACTGTGATTTACATTTTATATGGTGCATGCATTTTATTTCTGTCATTTAGTTTATATATTTTAAATGCTATATAAACTGTGTGTCTAAGAATAGCTTGGGTGCAACGACGGTGACGTCGTATTTTGTCTTTATTATATATTATGCATGTCGACCTAGTTTTACGAGACCACCACATGATCATGAGATATTCTTATATTTTATTTGGCTGTGACACATTTTTTACACGAGTTGTAAGTCTCATATAGATCACGGACTTACGTATTGACTGATCATCAGTACGTGTGGGACGTGCGTTAGGGAATAGCTGCTGATAGAATATGCATGCTAGAAGACTTGGCAGTTATTAGAGATATCATCGTGTCATGGATATGACATGCTTAGAGCATAGGGTGGGGAGTACAATGAGAAAGGCATTTGGGCTCTTTTGCACTTTTCTTGTGTTACCCGTACACTCCGTCGGAGATGTACCGTCATGATGACCACTATATATATTATTATTACCTGGAGGCCTCTAAGATTCAAAATACGTCATGCTTTTTAGGCCCCTGAATCTTCGAGAGAATCATGCCAATCCTATTTTAGCCAGATAGCCCATGTGTTGGAAAGTTATTCTCAAAGTGCATTCACATAGATGGTTAGGCGACCCATTGGATGTTTATTTTCAGTACTTTATTGGCATGCTTCTATGTATCTTGTTACGTCCCTCTAAGGACCTTATCCCTTTCTAGATATAGACGATCATGATTATTCGCAGGAGCGTCGATCAGGACTTGCTACTTATCTTTCGAGGAGGTCTTCTCTTCAAGCCTCATGGTTCATTAGATGTACTTATTTTGTTTCTCTTATATTCTAGTTTGGTAGTGGATTTATCTCCACCCAACTATTTGTTCTTATCAATCATCTTATACTTAATTTAGTTATATAGTTGATTGGTTATTCATTTATATTTGATTCTGTGGATGAGATTTAGTTATGCCTTGAGACTTGTGATAAATATATACCGCTTGTGAATTATTCATAATACAGTGTAAGTATGTGTTATGGTTTTCATATATTGGAGTTTCCATATACATACGGCTGGCATTATTACGTATTTCTAGTCCTACGTATTTTGGGACTGGGACGTGACATGTTTTTAGTGGTGACCCATGCAGGTCGAGAGCATATTATCTTGGTTACGTTACTGTACTGAGCAAGCCTGCAAATAGGATTAGAGTATAGGATCTCATCCACATTTAACAATGACTCACCTTTCTTCCAATCTGTTCTATTTAAGTAATTGTATCCTGCTTGATTCATGTACTTCCCTAATAGTTCCTTGAGTATAGCCTTCTCCTAGAATATAGGAATCTTTGTTGTTGGGATGATAATTAGGGTAACATTCCTACTAAGAATACAACTAGAATATTGACACATCACTAAGTTTAGCATACCTAATGAACCTTAGCATCAAATACCTATAAATTGATTGACCATTATCCCTTAATATTTAGGAATGACTTGAGAGTAGTATAGACACTACTAGGGTTAGTTAAATATTTGACCATATTGTTTGATCCTAGCATTGAGGAACCAATGAGAAATCCAAGGTTGAATATTAGGACTAAACCTAACTTTCATAGTGAGATAGTGTTAGAGAACTATAAATTTAGATTCTTGTCTTGATATTAGCAGAACAATATCTTAGAAAACCAAGAGGAATGAATAGAATATTTTTCTTGATCATACCTCGAACATAAAGATTGGCATACCACATTTCCTTAGGAAACCATGATATTATCAAATATCTCTCTTTTTAATTTTATATCTTGTTCCTCCGAAACCTTAATGTTCGCTAATTGTGCAAATCTAAAATTTTCTTTCATCTTTCAATTCATACCACCTAACCCTTCTAATTGTAGGCCAAGTAATGAACCCTGAATCTCCGAGAGAATCATGCCAATCCTATTTTAGCCAGATAGCCCATGTGTTGGAAAGTTGTTCTCAAAGTGCATTCACATAGATGGTTAGGCGACCCATTGGATATTTATTTTTAGTACTTTATTGGCATGCTTCTATGTATCTTGTTACGTCCCTCTGAGGACCTTGTCCCTTTCTAGGTGTAAACGATCATGATTATTCGTATGAGCGTGGATCAGGACTTGCTACTTATCTTTCAAGGAGGTATTCTCTTCAAGCCTCATGGTTCATTAGATGTACTTATTTTATTTCTCTTATATTCTAGTTTTAGTGGATTTGTCTCCACCCAACTACTTGTTCTTATCAATCATCTTATACTTGATTTAGTTATATAGTTGATTGGTTATTCATTTATATTTGATTCTATGGATGAGATTTAGTTATGCCCTGAGACTTGTGATAAATTTATACCACTTGTGAATTATTCATAATACAGCGTACGTATGTGTTATGGTTTCCATATATTGGAGTTTCCATATACATACGGCTGGCATTCTTATGTATTCCTGGTCCTACGTATTTTGGGACTGGGGCGTGACATATTTTTAGTGGTGACCCATGCAGGTCGAGAACATAATATCTTGATTACGTTACTGTACCGAGCAAGCCTGCAAATTGGATTAGAGTATACGATCTCATCCACATTTGACTATGACTCATCTTTCTTCCAATCTGTTCTATTTAAGTAATTGTATCCTGCTTGATTCATGTACTTCCCTAATAGTTTCTTGAGTATAGCCTTCTCCTAGAATATAGGAATCCTTGTTGGTGGGATGATAATTAGGGTAACATTCCTACTAAGAATACAACTAGAATATTGACACATCACTAAGTTTAGCATACCTAATGAATCCTAGCATCCAATACCTATAAATTGATTGGCCATTATCCCTTAATATTTAGGAATGACTTGAGAGTAGTATAGACACTATTAGGGTTAGTTAAAAATTTGACCATATCATTTGATCCTAGCATTGAGGAACCAATAGAAATCCAAGGTTGAATATTAGGACTAAACCTAACTTTCATAGTGAGATAGTGTTAGAGAACTATAAATTTAGATTCTTGTCTTGATATTAGCAGAACAATATCTTAGGAAACCAAGAGGAATGAATAGAATATTTTCTTGATCATACCTCGAACATAGAGATTGGCATACCATATTTCCTTAGGAAACCATGATATTATCAAAAGTCTCTCTATTTAATTTCATATCTTGTTCCTCCGAAACCTTAACGCTCGCTAATTGTGCGAAAACTAAAATTTTCTTTCATCTTTCAATTCGTACCACCTAACCCTTCTAATGCATTCATAGTCCTACGTATTTATGTTAGGATATATAGTTTTCTAGAATTATAGTTGTTAATCTTGAATTTTAAAATTATGTGCTTGGTAGTTAGAACTTGATAGTTTGAGTTATTTATTTAGATTGTGATAATTATCCCTTAATTTTAAATTACGTAATTTGTACCCATATCTCCAAACAGGTTATATCCTCTTTCACTTGAGAGCCAGTAACTTTTCCATTCTTAATATTAACACTTTGTTCTATAAGCACTACGTTTAAGACTTAAGATGACCATTACCTATATAATGCAATAGGATACCCTAATAGGTACCAAGATATTTTTCTCGTATACCCCAATAAGAGTTTCTACTTTATTTCAAAGGGCAAGGTTATTTTGTAGAATTCCCTTAAGACAGTCACCGTATTAGTTAATTCTTTTAAGTTGGGTAGTATGGCTCACAACCTAGTATCACATAGTCCTTTTGACCCATTAATGAAGGGTAATTGAATGACATTAACTATATGCTAGCATAAGAAGATATTGTTTATCCAAACTGTAGAACTTAGAGGTCCATACTCCCAATTGGTCGACTAGAGACTTAGACAAGGAGTTAGTATGGCATTGTAGAGGCACAACACCACAAAGGCAAATATTTTTTTTGGTGTGCAAATATTCTTTTTCGATTTTTATAATTCCATCTATATATATAAATATAGATATGTGTTAATAAATATATAGTTAATAATAATATTGATAATAATATATAGTAATAATAATAATAATAATAATGATGATGATGATAACGATAATAATAATAGTAATAATAATAATAATGTTAATAAAATAGAAACAAATAAGAAAAAGAAAAGAAATCAAAAGGAAAAGAAAAAAACACAAAACACAAAACAAAACAAACACAAAACTAAACTAAATCCTAATGATCCTAATCATATTCTAACTACCCAATTCCCACAGCCAAACCCCTATACGAACCCAGCAGAGCCCCAGACCACCCCTCTCTCTCTCTCTCTCTCTCTCTCTCTCTCTCTATATATATATATATATATATATATATATATATATATATATATATATATATATATATATATATACAAATTCCTAAACCCAAACCCTAACTCAACCAAACCCTAACCCTAGCCTCGACCACGGCCGACCGTCGACGAACCCGCGCCGCCGACCGTCTGTCGCACCGCTGCAGCTGTCTGCCGCCCCGTGCCGGCCGCCGCCGTCCGTCCCCGCGAGCGCCGCACGCGTGTAGAAACAACGCCCGAGCAACCATCTTCAAGGTGATGTAACTCCTTCATTTGTAATTCTTTTTGCATGCGGTTTATTCGTGTACATTTACAACCTAACCCTCTAGGATTTTCATTCAAGCGGGACAAGTTTTTGTGTCCCGGATTGGTCGAAAAATCAACTGGAAAATGACCGAAAAACTGACCAAAAATAGACCAGAATTTTGAATTTGAACCCCCATGTTCACACCCAATTTGCCGCCAACCTGTTTATTATTTTCAAAAATAATTAAAGGGTTTTTCTTCTCCATATAACCGAGAATTTTTTTGTTCTTGTATTTTTTGTTAATTTGTTCTATGTGTTAAATTATTCAGCCTCCAAATCGACCAAAAATTTGTTATTTCAAAATTAGAAAATTATGATACGGAGCGTGCCCCGCTAAACGGGATCGCCTCATCGTGTACCAATTGCATCGAAAGGTGCGTATGGTATATCCTGACATGTGGGATTTTACAGAAACTGATTTGGACGTGTGTGCGCGTCGAAATCAACACGTATCCGTAAAAAGTCCCTATATCGCGACTTTTGCAAATACCACCCCGTTTTGTGTACGCTCGTTGGAATGCGACGAAACTTACGTCATTGGATTTTTGGTATCACGCTGGTCCTGTGACCCAAGTTTCACGCGATTCTGAGACAGTTGACCAAGCCGCCTAATTAAGGGCCCCACGGTTGACTTTTAGGGCAAATTTGTGTTCGTCTCACCGGAATCCAAAATTGGATATATCGTTGAGTTCGTATTGACGTTTAGAATTTATTTGACCTATAATTTGTCCCATTTAGAGACCTTTATCTCTGGCACGCTTTTCGATGCAAAGTGGCCCCATGTGGACCCGCTTTGACCCAAAATTACCGTTTTGCCCCTGTGTCCAAATTGGACGAAAGGGTAGTGTTTTCTAGCTATCTCGCTTATTCTGGAAATATTGGTGATATTTATTTCAATATCCGGAGATGTTTATTCGGAGGCCATAGTTTCTAATCCTGTGTGTTTGGATAAACAAAGTTTATACGAAACTTTTGCTTACAAACGAGAAAAGTGAAAAGTACAAATAATCTTATACGAGGATATTAAGTACAATAAAATGATTCTGGGGAAGTATTGCTATGAAAGTCTGATCTGTAGTCGATCACTTTGTTCCTTTGACTACACGATGATGAAGAAGTGCTGTAGAAGAAGCTTCAAACTTTCTCTGAACTGAAGGCAAAAGTCGGCCAAAGGAAAGTTGCAAGTAGGATCGAATTCTTGTTGCCAAAGTTGTCAGCCAAAACCAATTCCCCTTTACCCTGTGACCAGGGATCTCTATTTATAGAGATCAATGAAATAACTGCCTGGTTGGCATAAAAGCCAAATGACTGTCTTGTTGGCGTAAAAAGCCAAACTGTGAAGAAGATTGCCTCCTTTACGTTGCGGTTATGACAACTGCTACCCACGTTCAAATAATCTTTTGAATCTGCGTATGACACGTATCCCTTTATAAGGTAACGCGTATAACTGCTTCTCGAAGATCATGGCATGCAAGCCACGTACGTAACTGCCCCTGCGTAAAACTTGATGATTCATGAATAATAGATAACCAGCGTAAAATAGCTAATTATCCTTCACGACTGAGGTCTTGAGCGTATTCTGGGCTAAATAGCCTTATCAACGTACCTTTGCAAATATAGCCGAGTTGGCATATTTCGAGGAGTTAGCATACGGCGTACTCCTATAGTTGAAAATAGCCTGGTTGGCATAAAATGCAAGGATGGTGATGTGAGCGTATTAGTCACAGTCTTAGCTTTCCCAGTCATGACAAATTTTGAAAATAGAACAAAATCTCGAGCATTAAATGCAGAGATATGCCTCAATCTCGTGCATAAAATGCAGAGATATATCTCGAGCTCTGTACAAGAAACTGCTTTTGACGTGGCGTCTGATTTTGTCTTGTCTTGAGCATAAAAACTCATTTCTGGGTCTCTGTGCAAAATTATTATCACAGTCGTTCTCTCGATCATCGTGCAGTACTTTTGTCAACTGTCAGGTTCACTGATTTGACTGACAAATTCATCCGAGGAATACGAAGAGTTCCTCGTACAACTTTACGCTGCATTAAAAATAACGTATTTTAAACTTTACGCAGGAAGGTATAGCAACCTTTTACGCAGAACAGCCTTGAAACTCTGCTTTACGCGGACAGCTCTGAAGCCCTATTTTATGCCAAATAACCTTGAAGCTCTGTTTTATATGGACAGCTCTGAAGCCCTATTTTACGCTAAACAACCTTGAAGCTCTGGTTACGCAGACAGCTCTGAAGCCCTATTTTATGCCAAACAACCTTGAAGCTCTGTTTTACGCAGACAGCTCTGAAGCCCTATTTTACTCCAAACAACCTTGAAGCTCTGTTTTACACTGACAGCTCTGAAGCCCTATTTTACGCCAAATAACCTTGAAGCTCTATTTTACGTAGGGAGGGACTTCATGTATGTTGGGGGTTTTGATTGTAAAATATGCGGACAATTCCCCAACATATTTCATGCTTCTACAAGACCCCCTTCAAAGTTTTCAAATTCCTCGTAATTTGAAATACTTTGAATGAAGCATGAAATGGTCAAATTTGACTCGTTCTTCAAGGCTAATTTTTTCGACTACATTTAAGAAATCGTTGGAATTTGTATGTTCTCTTCTTCCTATATAAGGGCAAGCAAATGAACTTGATTTTCCATACTTCCTTCACCACAAAGATGACTGCTGGGATTCATTGGGCTGAACTGAGAAAGAAGAAGATTATGCTCTTCCAGCATATAAGGAGCCATAAAAAGAGATGTCTTCGAGCAAATATTCTCTGTAATGATGGACCATGGAGGGATATCATAGCTTCCTTTGCTCGAGGTAATCAGCAATTTTATATGGCAATTCGTCAAAGAGAGAAGAAGGGTCGCATTAGACCACACAGCTTGCTAGCTGTATTTTCCCCTATTATGAAGTTGGATCCTGGGGTGCAGCTCGGCCGTGTCTTCCAGTATTGTGTTGGGTCTGAATCCCAATCACAATTCTAAGCATGATCGTCGATGACGTATGGAGAGTGGGCTTGAATAATTTATACATGCCCAGTTTTGTATCCTCCCTCCATTGATCATTTTCTTGGCACCCGGCGTATAGGAGCTGAAGAAGTGCTGTAGAAGAAGAAATGAAGATCTCCATCAGACGAGAACCTAGCGTAATAGATTCCCGTCATATGTAATTGTGATCTTGAATATTAATGAAAAATCCTTTTTAAAATGGATTTCTATCATATATAATCATGATTAATAAACTTGTCTTCTTTTATGCACTATTGATTCGCCATGTTGTTGTGAGGAAGTCTGGTAATACGCAGCTTCAACACGCTTGAGTAATTTTTACGCAGACTCTGATAAATATGCATCCAGTCACGTTCCAACTTTTACGCATAAAGGAAGATGCGTAAAAACTCTTTAGCATTAAATTGTCTTGAAAATCCAATCGTCATGCTGTTTTGATGAGGAGTCACATAGAATTCTGAACTGTCATTTCTCCTTTATAAATACGAAGAACATCTGTTCAGAACATCATCTTCTAAAATGGCTTCTCGAAAGATTCTCGAGATAGGGCAAGAAATATCCGCTTAACAGGCCATCCCTGAACTAGATGTAAAAGATCCTGGCAAAACTTTGAATAAACTACCAATGGCCAAGGAAGAAAAGTCATCTCCAATGAAGACAGACATTTTCAGGGAACTCCTTGGCCCTTCGTCTGATGAAGTCCTCTCGACTGAAGAAGAAGAGAAGTTACTGAATACTCATCGTCTGTTTGCAAACGTTGATATTTGCGTATTTCAGGCCCTTGCAATGTTTGTAAACAATATGGAATCAAAAAAAATACTGATTCTTAAAATAAAAGAGCATTTTCTGCGTAAACTCTTGTAAGTAGTTTTCTCGAGCGTAAAACTCAGATTATCAATATATACGCGTATTCTGCTAACTAATCTGTCCCGCGTAATTTAAGATTTTTGTTTTGCGCATAAAGTCATAGATCCGTAGCATCTGAGCGTAAAATCATAGATCCTTGCTCTTCACGTGGATCTTTACTCTGTGCGTAAATTCATAGATCATAGCATCTGATGGATCCTTTACGCAGCATGACTATCTGTCTTCCTTTTCAAATTATCCGCTGACGTGATCCCAAATCATAACTGACTACGATAAAATCGGAAGGTTAAGGATTCGAAGAGTTATTTGAACTCTATAAATGGGCCTAGGTCATGAGAGAGAACAACCCTTCATCTCTTTCTAAAAAATCCTTCATCTCTTTCTAAAAAACCCTTCTTTTCTACCATGGCACCAAAACAGACCTCCACCTCTAAAGGAAAGTAGGCCGCTTCATCATCTCGCTCATCTGCTCCAGCACGAGCGACTCCTACTAGGCCAAGCGAGCCACATTCTGAACGAAGTGCTCCGCTGTCTAGCTGTGTACCGGACATCACAGGTAAAATTTTAAGAAATAAAAACCCTTCGCACACGTTATACGTGTATGCGCAAAGTTATCTTTTGTGCTAAGAGTACTCTTCAAGGAAGATGATGCACAGAGATAATTTATTTTATCAATACGCCCATATTTTAATGTGTCAGTGTAAAACTCCATATTTTGCAATCTGGCGTAAAAAGCCTATACTGGGTAAACTTGTGGTCATCATTAATTTTACGCGCAAATGTAACACCTTGCGTTTTACGCACTGAAAGTAAATTCCAGCGTAAAACTGACTTATTCTCTTGCTTTTTTTGCAGTGGACCTACAGATCCCCCCTCTGGCTGAAGTAATGGGTTCTGCTGCTGGAATGTTAAATTCCAACTACTTGGAGGACTTTTTCCATGTAACTTTCCCCATCTCTGGAAACGAGTATCCCAAAGAAAGGGTAATTCTGATCTTGGCCCAAGGAGAAAGAATGTTACTAACTATGATCAGCGGGGAACCCTTGACATACATAGATGGAACCGAGTATAAGAAACCAGCTTTCTTATTTGGAGATGTTATTGATAAGCAATCCCAAACAAAGCCCAAGAAGGAAGACTGGGTATTTTCTGTTGAGGGCACTGTTATGTACCTGCCAAAGATATTTAGAGACTACCCCATTTCTGCATTCTTCTATGCCACACATCCCAGAAGGATGGCATGGATTCTGACTCCTGATCTTCATGGCCAGCCAGGGAAGATCTTCTATAAGAAAAGATTAAACGAGGATCCTATGTAAGTAGTCCCTCGGGTCCTATTGTGCCCTTCAGAGGTTTACTACCAGGCAGCGTCCCTAGTGAAGACTCTTCTTTGATCCAGCCATTTCAAATAGCAAATTTCTTCAATGAATTCATGGGGCAGGGAGGAGTATATTTCAAAGTTAACCCTCGCACCAGTAGATGGCTTAACCCCCACAATCTTCGATGGGCCAGATTAACTGCATGGGCCCTGAAGCACTTTCAAATGGAGCTATAAAGTATCAACTTATTTGATGCTGTCAATGCTACTAGTGTTGGACTTCCTATCAACACAAATTTATTCTTAGATTTGATGGAGCGATATAACTCGTTTACTGGGACTTTCGCCACTCCAATAGGTGAGTTGGGCCTAGCACTTCATGAGATGGCAGATATCTCAAAACTACCAATGGGAGATACTCCCTATGAAGAATACGTTCCCACCAATAGAGAGTTGAAGGATACCAACCCTCGGGTAGTGGCTGTATACCAAGAACTGATGAGCCATTATCTTGTATGCACCACTTTTTATAGAGAGCCTTCTAATTTAGCTCATATTAACAAATGGGTATCTTACCTTTTCTTCCATCAGGCTAGAAATGCCAAGCAGGACAAAGTTGTAGATGGCAAAGACAAACCTTTGAACCCTCTGAATATTCAATATGCCAACACAATAGATGACCTTATTGAAGATACAGAAGCTCCAGATTGTGTTCTTAATGAAGATATAGATAGTTATCCTGCAGGGACCAAAGCCTACAGTTATATAAGGCATTGCCGAAAGCCTCTGTCAAAAGAAGCTCAACTGGCTGGCTTCCTTTCTATTTGGCTACGCCGATGGGTGGTGCCTGGCATTGCGTCTGCAGATCGTATTCATTGCAACACCTTATAGCCCGCAGTGCATTTGGTATTTGGAGCAAGATTGGGCCTACTCCCTGCCATGGTATGCAGGATACAAGCTGGCCTGAGGGCTATTACTGAAGGACTGCTGGCCAATACCACTCAGTGCGAAGGATATCCCAGAGTGGAATTACCATTCTTATATCTGATGGGATGGTTAATCCTTCATAACACCAGAGTGATGTCTCCCGGATCTGTCAGTGGTTCGGGCAATAACTTCCTGTTGAATTACAAGAATTCTTCTTGGAATGTGACTAGCATCATAGATTGTCGACTAGCACTGAACTTTGCCCATAGTTGGAAATTTTTCTGCATCGTTCCCCCCGTACAAATAAATCAGCAGGGGACTAAATTTCTTGATATAGGTCAGGGGAAGTCTATTCTTTCTCCTGAAGCATTTTACTGGTTGGTCTGTATTAGACCTTCACACCTACTGTATAGAAGTGAGGATCACTGCTACCTGGAAACTTATCTGCCTAGCCGTTTCGCCAGGCAATTTGGATATGATCAGTTGCACGTGGTAAAATCCTATCACCAGCTTTAAATTCAAAGGTAGGCTTATTGATGGAGCTAGAGGATGGCGTTATTTCAACATGGGTTATACTGGAGCAACCTTTGTTGTACCCACGACTTCTCTTTCCATGGAATTGCGCATTCTTCATTCATACACACAGTTTCATGTGTCCATTAATACTTTCTATCATGATTTTGATGTACATGGAAGTTTCAGAATTCCCTCCCATAAATCCACTAGAAGAGAGGAGATACCATCTGTCTCCTCTGATGAAGGCGATGAAACTACTGGGGTAGATGATTATTTATTGATATTACCGAGAGGCGTAACAGCTCCACCAGCAGAGCCTCTCATAATTTCTAATAAACTAAAGGCTTCTACTCAGAAAGAGCCTTTCCTTCGTAAGAAGAAGCAAAATACTAAAGGTCCTAAAAAGACTTCCACCAAGGGGGCCTCTTCCAGGAGTGAACCTATTGTTTCCCCTGTTAGGGATGATTCTGTGATTAAGGATTCTATATCCCCTCATCCTCCTTCGCCTTTTAAAGAAGGAGCCTCCACAGTCCTAGCTGAAAGTGCTGGAGATTCTTTGCCAACGACTGCTGCCGCAATTACATCTACCACCGTTACTGGTGATGCTTCTCTATCGCCTTCAAGGCCGAGCTCTCTAATAATCCCTATACCTTTATCATCTCTTACAAGACAAATAATGGGACTAGTCCCTCCTTCATCTGTGAATATTTCAAGCGAGATTCCACCCGATGAACCTCGAGTAGATTTGGGTGATAACTGGGATGACGACCCTCAAGCGTTAGTTGGTGTACCCTCCTCTCCAGGTATGATAGCTTGTTTAGCATCACTAAGAAATGATTTAGCTATACAGGCTGCAGATGTAATATACATACCATCGGCCATGGGTAAATATTGTCTTTACGCTTTTTTCGGAAAAATTTAACATCAAATTGATATTAACTTTCTCTTATCTTATTTTCAGGCGAAGACATTTCTGGGAAAGGCGGAGCTGAAACAACCTCTGATTTTGTTGTGGATCCAGCTACTGAAACGGTTGTGACCACTATCGAAGAAGTGTACCTTGAAACCGTTGATCCCTCATCCGCGATATTCTCAGATATAATCCTGCCTGCAGCGGTTCAAATAGAATCAGAGGTGGTTGAACCAACCACCTCGACTGTGCCTCCAATCGTTGGAAATATACCTTCGTCGAGCATGCCAACAACTTTAACTGTTGTTGGTGTCTCTTCTTTTGTTGCGCCATATGTTGAAGCAACGATTGTGTCAACATCTTCTGCAGTCATTTCAGAAAGGAGATTTACTGATATTGCGGCCACTCCCAGCTTTCATTCGAGCCTTGTTATGCTAGTTGAACAATACACTAGCATATTCTACCTCACTTTAAAAGAATTAATATCCATGGTGCTAGAGAAGAATCTAGGCTTTGATGCTTTGAAGACGTCTTACAAGCTCACTATAGCACAAATTAGAAATTTTAATGACGCTGACAGAGCTAATGCGCTAGAGCAAATGGTTAATGGTTTAGAACAATCCATTAACGAATATTTGTAATTATCCAGAGGCAGCATCAATGACTTGGTTCAGGCTGAGTATGACTCACTAACTTCAGAATTTGCTCAGAAGGCAGAAATCTTAAACAAATCCATTCAGGAATAGCAACAAGGGTGGAGAAAGAGCAAGCAGTATTGGTGGAGAGTATTCCTCAGCTAGCTCAGTGTCGTGCCGAATGTGAGGGATATAAAGTGAGGATTCAAGAACTGGAAGCTGAACTTGCTAAAACAAAGGAGAGGCTTCTCAAAGCATCACTAGTTTGTGATGTATTGGAGGGCCAAGTGAATATGGCTCAACAGAACTTGACACATGTGGGTGTTATCCATACAAGTTTTGTTGATTCTCTGTTTGAACTATCTCTCTTGAGTAATGATGAAGCAAGACTGGAACTGGCACGCACCAAAATTGAACGTGTTATGACCCGCACCTGGAATTGGGGTACGAGTACGTGGGTACGTCTAGCCTACGCCGCAGCATCGGCAGAAGAACGATGTCTTGGTCATGATGCTATCTAAACAATCTCACACGAGCATCCAACTCCATAAGGAGACACGGATACCACAATATAATATGAACAACATACTCAATCACATAACTACAGCACGATAAGATCTCTATGAAACAAGTAAGATGCAACACAAGTCTAAAATAGAAATAGTCTAACTCAACAATATAATCCAAGTCTCAAAAAGTATGCCGGAGACAAATCCGGTACCAAAATAATCTGCTAAAAGAACTAACTAGATAACTAGTGATTTCGGCTAAACCTCCCGGAATCACAACTGAACTACCAAGTCCAAGTCTGCAGCTACTCACCCTGTGGTCCATAAGATGTCGGACACTAGTACTCTAAGGCATAGTCTGGAAAATATTTTCCAGTCAGGAAGGAGCAAAGTACATCTCAAATAACAGTTCCATTTAATTGATAAGGGCTATAAAACAATAAACAGATCATGCTATATACTGAGAGAAGATAGTGAATAAATACAATGGCAAAATAAAGAGACAGGCAATATAAAGAGACAGGCAATATAAACAATATGATACAGTCAGTGCATATATGAAATGAAGAGAAAGAGGTACAATATCATATACGGGTGATGTAGTATATAATCTAAAATAGAGAACTGTAACTATTCTAAGTGTTTGAAATATCAGTCTATCATGTGATCGGCTTGGGACAAGATCAGGCTAGTTACATATGATTAGCTATGATTCATGTAAGGTTAGGCCAACCATTTGGTTAGCTATGATGCTAGTAGTGGTCAGGCTAATCATATATAACAGCTATGAGGCATGTAATGGTCAGGCCGCACCCGACGTGAGATGTGGGGTAAGCTATGATGCATGTAGAGTTTGGTATGATCACATAATCTACTAATATTTCCTCCGTCCCCAACTAGTATAGTGGATCCAATCACGACACGTCACGATACACGAGCAATATACAATATATCATGTACAAGGTCTAAATATCAATGTCATGTACAATATCAATACGATAATCAATCTAACATTTCATGACTATATATCCAATCTATATACTAGTCCGTGTAGCACAGTGTCAGAATCAGATATAATATTTCTAGATACTGGAATTATAGATATTATCAAATAATTGAAAATTATCAGAGAATGTACTCGCCTTGGGTCCTTAGCTGGTAACACCAATGTCCTGTTCCAGAGTATCGTCTGGATGATCCAACAGTCCTATAGACATATCATAAAATATAATATTGCATCAGACATTACACTAACACTCAATAAAATGCACGGAACTCAGGGCCACGCTAGGTATGACACTGGTCAACTAGGGTCGAGTGTGCACCAAATTGCACGGGTGTCGTATCTACAAATGCTGTGCAAGGCAGACAGTCAAAGATACTGGTCTCGCCAGTACGCCAGTGTACATGGCAGTCTGCTAACAGTTCACAGGGTCACAAGGTTATGTGTAGTTACGGGGTATTCGTATCTACACTCGGGTTACCTAGTAGAGGTATATATTTAAATATACATAGTACACTCATAATATATTACCAATTAATTTCATACATAATATATATATACACTTAATGAATTTACACTATTATATATATGTATACATATACATACTAATCAAATTATACTATGTTCATATATACATATATTAAAAAGGGTATTAGGGATGCACGTACAATACGTACACATATGTATATATATACCAGTTCGAGAAATACATCATATATATATATATATATATATATATATATATATATATATATATATATATATATATATATATATATATACCAATAAAAATACATATACTTTACACTTGTATATAAGTACATATATATATATACCAATACAAATATATATATGCTACATATATATACATACCAAAATACGTACTAACATATATTATGAATACGTATATACTAATATATATGTTGAATACATATGTACTAATAGGGAATACACTATATGTTAATACATACATATATATATTTGAATACATAAATATACTAATAGAGAAATATGTTATATATACGTATATGTATACATATGCGAATCCCACATATACTACATACATACACGCATACATACACACATACACATATACGTGTACGTGAGGGGAGGATCGAACCTGAGCGCGTCTACGATGACGACGAAGATGACAACGACGAGACGGCTGTGTGAGGAGTTCAGGCGAGGTCGAGGGAGAGAAACTCGGCTGGAGGGAGGTGCTGACTTCGCCGAGGAAGAAGCTGGAGGGAGATGCCGGTGGTGATGATCGCCGTGGCCGGAGAGGAGAGGCCGAGTGCAGATCAGATGGAGCTTCGGTCAGGAGCTGCCATGGTCGAGCTCATCGACCACGCAGAGGAGCCGCCACTGTCGACTTCGCCGACCACACGGAGGAGCCGCTGTTGTGGGGGAGTCGAAGCTGCAGTGCAGCGGGTGGAGCAGCTCGGTGGTACGGGGGCAGTCGGAGAAGAAGTCGGAGGGGGTCTCGGGTGGTCGGATTAGGCCAGATGGTGGAAGAGTATGGAGGAGGAACGGGCGAGGCAGCCGGGGAAGGAGGCTGCGGCTTGTGGGGTTGCGTCGGGGCGCTGCTGGGGACGTCGACGAGGGAGAGGGAAGAGGAGAATTAGGAGAAGGTCGAGAAGGAGGTCTGGATGTGCTCGGGGATGGAGAGCTTAGGCGTGAAGGTGGCCGGGGGACTGTCTTCAGGCGAGCGTCTGCTCGGAGGAGGTCGGGGTTCTCGACGAGGGACTGCGGCTTCAGGCAATGACAGGCTCGGCGAGGTTCAGTCGAGCGGGGTGCAGCATTCCGACGGGGAGATGTCGTGAGGATCGTGCTCAGGAAGAGCAGTGGAGGCGCTCAGTCCAGCGCGGGGTCGTTCGACAGGGAGGGCGGAGGAAGGAGATGGGAAGGAGGAGGAGTTTTCGGCCGTAGCGAGGGAGATGGCAGAGGGAAGGAGGGACTGGTCGAGTGTATCTCCGGTCCGACGAAGGATGAGGCAGGTTGGGACAGTGGCTCCAGCCACTGGTCGAGCGGAGAAGACGGAGGCGGCTGCCGGAGTTGGGCCAGGGAGATGGCCGGGTTTAGCTTGGAGTTTAGGGTTGAGGTGGTGATGAATAAATTCAATGGGGATGGTGGTTTTTGCATGTGGGAAAGAGGTTGATGGTGGCCTCCTAGGGATTAGGGCCAGCCAAGTCTTGGGATGGGGTTGCTTTGGGAAAAGGGTTGAGGTGTATTTATATATAATGGAGAGGATGTTGTGTGGTGATGATGGCTCCATTTAAAATGGAAAGCCTAGATTCAACATGGAGAAAAATACAAACAAAAGGAGGAGAGAGAGGTTGGGTTGACTAGTCAAAGATAGGGGGTTGGTTTCTTCATTTGGTTTAAACCAATAGGATGGTGACACATCATTGCAATTTTGCAATTAAGCCCCCAACAATTGAAAAATTGCACAGAAATAGGTTTTGGGATTTAATTGATTAAACTAAATGCAATAGGTGTTCTAAAATTAATTGGAAGTACAAGGGGCTAAAATTAAATAGGACACAAGTGTCATGAATGAAGTAGACTCAGAATAGAATATTATCCTAATTTGGGTTGCTCAAAATGGGTCGAGATTGTGTCTCCAATTTCGATTGGAATGCACAAGGATACAAAGTTGGATTTATTTGGATTTAAAATAAACGTCCGCGACGAATATTGTGCGACTAAAATGAAGCACAAGAGAACATAATTATAAGTTACACAAGGGTCAGGAAGGAAGGAAGGCATGTCTAGGACAAGGTTGTGAAATTTGTTGGAAGGCAAAGGCTAGGGTAGCGCTCCAAATATCGAAGCAACGGTAAGGTACAACAATAAAATAAAAATTACGGCAATTAATTATAATTAAATATCATGCAATATTTTATACATTAATCATAAAAAGACAAAAATACCCCTAATCTGAAATGTGGGGGTGACAAAAAATTTAAACTCCAGGAACGAAAGGATGGCTGCTTTATCACAACAAATCCGTGATTTAACTGCTCCTCCACAATGATGGATTATGTACTTTTTTGCTCCTTCTTTACCATATAATTTGTTATTATCAGAGATAATGAAGACACATTTTCCGACTCTGTGGACCCATCACTTATTATTAGAATATAAATGATAGGCTAAGATGAAAGTGATATCAGAGGTAATATGGACATGATATACTTTTGGTAACTGGTTTTACTGAATATATCTATTCAGAGGTAATATGAACATGATAGAATATGATCCAACTAAATTTGTATACAAAATACTATCAGAGGTAATATGGACATGATAGGTTTTGAAGTTTCAAATTAGTTAAACATATCTATTCAGAGGTAATATGAACATGATAGAATATGATTCAACTAATCTTTGTACATAGTATCATCAGAATAAAATCTTCATCATACTCCATTAAGCAAGGGAGATCAAGCATAAAACTTCTTCAGTAATTTGCCATTGATAGGAGCCATTATCAAATCTCCATTAGGCTTGGCTAATCTATAAGCGTCATTTGAAAATGTTGTTTCAATCACATAAGGGCCCTCCCATTTGAGCTGAAATTTCCCCTTACTTTTATGTGTAATGATCATTGGCCTCTTCACAGCTAAAACTAGCTCACCAAATTTGAACACTCTTTCCTTCACTTTTTGATTAAAAGCTCTGGAGATGCATGCTTGGTAGAACTCAATGCGCTGTTGAGCTTGAAGGCGTCTTTCGGCTAACCCTTCTAGCTCTTAAAGTCTTAAACGATTATTAATTTCCTTAGTAAGCTCATTAGCTACTGCTATTCTGAGTGATGGAATTTGAATTTAAATAGGGAGAACTGCTTCACACCCGTAAACTAATAAAAATGGAGTACAACTCTTTGGTGTTCGTACCGTTGTGCGGTATGCCCACAGACATTCCCCCAATTTCTCGTTCCAATCTTTTTTGTTCAAAGAGACAAATTTCTTCAAGAGTTTGATAATGGTTTTGTTGAAGGCTTCTGCCAAACCATTGGCAGCAGGATTATATGTCGTTGAGGCCACATTTTGTATCTGATTATTATCGCAAAATCGGTGAAATGCTTGACTGATGAATTGAGGCCCATTATCATGAATTATCCTCCGAGGTATCCCAAAGCGATAAATTACATAATACTTGATAAAGCTGATCATATTGAATGTCTTTACCTCAACAAGAGGAATTGCCTCCGCCTATTTGGAGAAATAATCAGTGATAGCTAATATAAACCGATGTCCTCTAGAAGATGAAGGATGAATAGGACCAATGATATCCATACCCCATGCTTCAAAGGGCCATGATAAAATAGTAGGATGTAAATATTCAGAAGGTTGACGTATGAAATCTGCATGAACCTGACAGGCTTTGTATTTTCTTGCATATTCCATGGCATCTGCAATCATAGTAGGCCAGTAGTAGCCCATCCTCCTGATATGATCCTGTAACTTAGGACCGGGTTGATGTGCTCCACATACTCCATCATGAGCTTCTCGGATAACCCGTCTTGCATCATCACCAGAGAGACATCGTAACAATAGTCCATCATATGTTCGACGATACAAACTTTGTGAAGAAGCATCAAAATAGAAACGTAGCGATCGTCTTTTGATAGATGCTGCTTCTTTAGGATCCTTTGGTAAGATTCCATATGATACGAAGTCTATAAAGGGACTTCTCCTATCTCTCTTAGAAGGAACCATGTTTATAACATAGCTGCGTTCTATGTGAAAATTATTTTTCACACAAAACAAATCTCTGTTAAGAAGGATCACCGAATTCTGCCTTTTTACAGGAATAGCTAAATCTGTAGCTAGACTGGCCAGAGCATCAGCTTCCAAATTTTGAGATCGAGGAACATGTTCTAAGAAGAATCCTTTAAAAGACATTGCTATCTCGATTGTTGTTCGGTGATAAGAAATAAGATCTGGATTGCGGACTTCATATATTCCTCTGACCTGATTGACGATCAGCTAAGAATCACCAAAGCTTCCAAGTATTCAATATCCAATTCTTTAGCAACTTGAAGCCTAATTAATAGAGCATTATACTCTGCCATATTATTAGAGCATGGTTCACTAAAAGAATATACTCGATAAATGACGAGTTTATCAGGAGTCACCAGAACAATCCCTACCCCTGAAACCACGTTTCCTTTGGGACCAGTTCTGGAAGCACCATCAAAGAATAGCTGCCATGTATCACCTTCCATTGCCAAATTAAATTTTATAACTTCGTCGGGAATGTCATTATATAATTTAGAGGTTTCTGGAATCGGATGGGCAGCTAAGAAATCAGCCAAAGCTTGACCTTTCACGGATTTCTGAGGGACGTACACCATATCATACGGTGTCAACAGCATTCCCAAGTCGCGAGTCAGGAATTAAGAATACTTGGCTTATTCATCAATACCCGAAGTGGGTTGATTCTGGATATGATATGAATAGTTTGGCCTGTCACGTAATATCGCGTCTTCTGAATAGCAAACATTAGGGCCAAGTATTCTTTTTCCACTGGGTTATACCAGTGTTCTGCTCCGACCATCACCCTGCTTAGATAGTATATAGCCTGTTCATGACCCTCATTGTTCTTCTGTGCGAGGAGAGCCCCTAAAGAATGATCCATTGCTCGAATATACAGCAAAAATGGTCTTCCTATGAAAGGAGGCACCAGAACTGGAGGATTAGTAAGATAGCGTTTGATGTCATTAAACGCTTGTTGACAGGCTTCATCCCATACAAATGACACACCTTTCTTCATTAGACGAGAAAAAGTTTGACATTTTCCAGAGAGATTGGATATGAATCTCCTTATATAAGCTAGACGACCCTGAAATCCCCTAAGTTCTCTGATATTACGGGGCGGTCGCAATTATAGGATAGCTTTTACTTTATCAGGGTCAACTTAAATGCCTTTAGCAGTAATGACAAATCCCAGAAATTTGCCACTGGATATACCAAGAAAGGACTTTGTAGGGTTCATTTTTAGTTGATATTAGCGCATCAAATCAAATATTGTCTTCAAGTCTTGAATGTGATTATCCTTGAGGCAGCTTTTGACAGCAATATCATCTACGTAACATTCCACCGTTGTCACGCCCCAGTCCCAAAATACAAAGGACTATGACACGTAAGCATGCCAACCGCATGGATATGGCAACTCCAATATATGGAAACCATAACCCATACGTACGCTGTAATATGAATATCAAATCCATAAGTGGTATAAAATGTATCACAAGTCACAGGGTACAATCAAAATCGCATCCACAAAAATCAAATATAAATAAATAACCAGTATCTATGAAACTAGATCTCAATATAAGTATCTAAGGATGATAGTTTGATAGAAACAAATCCACTACCAACTCGAATGAAAAAGTATAACACAATAAACATAATATAAGAATACCGGCTAACGACCACGGGGCTCGAAAAGAAGATATCCTCGAAACATATGTAACCATCCAAATCTGCGCTCCTGAGAATACTCAAGAACAGATACACCGGGAAGGGCCAGGTCCTCAGAAGGACATAACAAGATACATAGAAGCAAGCCAATTTGAATACAGTAAACATGCATAATATTTGAAAATAAATAAGTACGCTGTACAAGACAATCTATATGGATGCAGATGAGGACAACTTTTTGACGTATGTGCAAGGGTAGGCTACTCGATCTAATCCTCACAACTCACACACCCGTCAATGGACATCAGAAATCGATATACCGCGGGGGTAGCGACCAGCGCGACACACGCCCATAGTGCGAGCTATATACTATGGTTTACCAGAGTGGTTAAAAGTCAATACGCCTAATGATTGTCCTCTCATGATACTAGGTGTCAACATATCTAATACATATAGTAATGACTGAAAAGAAACTTAACATGCAATGAATAAACAGAAATACAATAAATATACAGAAATATACTAAGCATGCCAAGTACTGTAAGCAATTTGGTAAGGTATCTTGCTTGGCAATAAAGCTGCAAAGTGTAACGTCCAGATGTCACGCGCACAGGAGTAGAAGCGGCGACCTCGGAATAAATATCTCCGGATGCTGAAATAGATATCACCAACGTTCCCAGAATAAGCTAAATAGCTAGAAAGCACTTTCCTTTCGTCCAATTTGGACACAGGGGCAAAACGGTAATTTTGAGTAAAAATGGGGTCCGCGTGTGGGCCACTTTGTACCGAAAAGCGTGCTATGGTAAAGGTCTCTAAATGAGACAAAAATATAGATCAAACCAATTCTAAATGTCAATACAAACTCAACGGTACGTCTAATTTTGGATTCCGGTGAGCCGAATACAAATTTGCCCAAAAAGTCAACTATAGGGCCCGCCAATTGGCGACTTGGTCAACTATCTCAGAATTGCGTAAAAATTGGGTCACAGTACCAGGGCGTTACCACGAGTCCACTGGCGCAAGTTTCATCATAATCTGATGAGCGTGCACAAAATGCGCAGAACTTTTGTAAAAGTTGCGACACGGGGATTGTCCGCGGATACGGGCAGATTCCGACGCGCACAGGCGTCCGAATCAATTTCTGCAAAATCTCATATATCCGGGTACACTACGCGCACCTTTTGGTACACTTGGTACACGGCGGGGCGGTCTCGTTTGGCGGAACGTGCTCCATTTTATAATTTTTGGAAGTCTGGAAAAAGTAGATTTTGGGGGTTTTCCAACGAATTTAATTCTACCAACAGCAGTTAACAAATTAATATAATTAACATAAATTAAACTAGGTCAAGTGGTCTCCGCATACCAAAAAGAAAAATCAAATTCGGATCTCTGGGGTGGGAGATACGAATCCGGGAAGATAGGTGGTCACTGCAGTTTTCTGTGATACCCAAAAGTGGTCTTTTTCCGTCAACTTGGACGCTGTTTTCGCCTAGGGTTACGTGCTGTTAGAGGTCTACTATCATACATATATTGAAGAGGGATAAGTGGTGAACGTACCGGTGAAGACGGGGTCGAGTTTGGTTCAGCGAGGTGACGGAAAACTGTGCGGAAACACAGGTACCTTGCTGTAACTTTCTGTAGCGCGCGGGGTTGCGCGGGGTCGCGGTCGTCGGGGTCGAACGGGCGGCTGGACTGGGCGGGGTGCGGTGGCTCGGCGGCGTTGCGGTCTGCGGGGTTTAGATGGGAAGGTGGAGTATGCTCTTGGGTTAGGGTTTGGTCGAGTTGAATGTGAATATATATATATATATATATATATATATATATATATATATATATATGAGAGAGAGGCACGGGGGGGTTTACGTTCGCGACTTAAGGGGGGGTTATTTGCTAGAGTTACTGCTGTGGTTTCATTCACACGGGTGGTGTGGGCTTTGTTGAAAGGGTAGGTGGGTTGCGGGTTTAGCTAAGTGGGTAGGGTAGTTCTTAAGGATCCAATAAGAGAGTTAATAACCTATTTTTCTTTTCTAACCCTTTTTCTTTTTTCCTTTTTCCATTTCTTTTCTTTCCTGTTTCTTTTAAATATATATGTATATATATTTATATATATACGTATATACCCATAGAAAAAAATCTAAAATTATATTAATGCATACCATTAAGCTAGCAACTGCGCAAAGGGTCTCCTACATGAAATAAATTCGAAAAAAATCCTAATGGCCACATAAATCCCCCAAGTTCACAAACACCTAAAATAAAAATTAAATAAAATCTATTTCTCCTAATTAGCCACTAATTACTACAATTAAATTAATAATTAAATAAAAATGGTAAATATGGTTTTTAGGATTAGGAGTTTTACATTCTACCCAACTTATAAAAATTTTGTCCTCGAAATTGATACTAACCCATGGTAGAAAGTCAAGGATGGTATAAGATAGAGATTTGCAGCTTATCCTGTACCTTCCTCCATCCTGACCTCCATGATTTTCAATTATCATGGGGACGTTCGGAGGGCTATAATTTGCATTGTTTAAAATGTAAGGCTAGTTTTAAAGGTGTGGACGATGTTGTGCGACCAAAATATAGTAAAAGGGAGCTTAATTATAAGTTGTACAGAGGCCAGAGTGGAAGATGGGCATGTCTAGGATAAGGGTATAAAATTTGTAGGAAGGCAATGGCTAGTGTAGTGCTCCAATTATCGAAGCACAGTAAGGTGCGCTAAGTGATATAATTATTGCAAAAATTAAATAAAAATATATCGTGTTTTGTTTCTAACTGGATTCAATCTAGCCTTAGTCTCACTATGTAAGCCAAGTAGGTCCAATTTTGGGTGAGGGTTTCACAATCTACCGAACTTAAAATTTACCCATCTATCACCTTAAGGCTATACATCTAGAAAAACTATTCCTCAATTATTTAATCATGTTATTCAATCCTCAAAGTTTTAACACCAAATATATCACCCATGATATGCCCTTAATCAATTATAAAAGAGAGTCACTAAGTCATGTGATTAGCCTTATGGGGTATATCTAGTACTATCAGTATGTAAACTTATACCAAGCACGAGGTTTCGTCTTTCCGAAATAAGGAAAGACGGAGAGCAATAATAAAGAATTTAAGGTGAAGGTGATAGAATACGAGCACGAGGTTCAAATAGATTAAAGAATTCGAAAAGACAGTTGTCAGGGCAGTTGTGGATTGAAATTCTATTTTGGTAATTTTCTATTTATATGCTCGTATTAGTACAGTTATGTAACCGATACGATATGTCAGACATATCTAGGGGCAAGTATATTCGTCTACTACCACATATCTCAATCCACGTAAAGTAGTCATGCAAAGAGCGAACCAAGCGCACTAAGGTTAGCTAGACCTTAATACACCGATTCTGATTAGGCAATTGTATCATTGTGTGCACCCAATAATACATATGTCATGAGCAAGCTCGATAAAAGAATAAGCATGCAAAAACTAGGCTATAATAGCAGCATAAATCAAGGTAGTACAGAAGATATAAGTACGCTAGATTATGATGAGAGAAGTTACAAAATAATCTAAGTTCACAAAGAAGATAAGGCTCTAACAATCTCTACAGTTGTCATACTAACTCCTTGTCTAAGTCGATAGTCGACCAAATAGGGGTATGGGCTTCTAAGTTCTACAGTCTGATGAAACATTATCTTCTTATGCTAGCATACAGTTAATGTCATTCAGCTACATTTCAATAATAGGTCAAAAGACTATGTGATACTAGGTTGTGAGACATACTATCCAACTTATAACAATAAAGTAATACTGTAATTGCCTTGAGAAAATTCTTCAGAATAACCTGGTCCTTGTAAATAAAGTATAAACTATTATTAGGAAAAGATCTTGGTACTTATTAGGGTATCCTCTTACATTACATAGGTCATGGTCGTCCGAATTCTTAGTCTTAGTGCAAGTGTCAATAGTAAGAATGGAACAGTTACTGGTCTCAAGGGAAAGGGAATATAACTCGTATCGAGTTGGGGGTAAATGTTACGCAATTTAAAACTAAGGAATAAGCACCAGAGGTCTCAATCTACAAGAATAGCTTAAACCATCAAGTTCTAACTACCAATCACATAATTCAAAAATTCAAGAGTAACAACCAAAATCCTATCAAGCTTTATATCCTAACATAGAATAAAAATACTTGGTCTATAATCAGAGGTGTCAGGTGGCACGAGTTGAAAGATGAAGAAAGGAGAACATAATTTAGTCGTCGCACAATTAACGAATGTTAAGGTCGCAGAGGAACAACATATGAAATTAAAATAGGGGGCTCTAGATAGCATCATGGTTTTCTAAAGGGGAGTGGGGTGCTAGTTGCTATGTTCGAGGCATGATCAAGAAAAAAATGTTGATTACATCGCTCTAGGCTTCCTGAGGTGCTGTCTACTAATAATAAGACAATGATCTAAGTTTATAGTTCTCCAATACTATCTAACTATGAAGGTTAGGTTCAGTCCTAATATTACATTTTAGTTTTCTACTGGTTCCTCAATACTAGGGTCAAACATTAGGGTAAAACTTCTAGCTACTCTAGTAGTGTCTATACTACTCTCAAGTCTTCATAATACATCAAGGGATAATGGTAAACCAATCTATAGATAAGGAATTCTAGGGTTCACTAGATATTCTAAACTTAGTGGTGTGTCAGCACTCTAGTTGTACTTTTAATAGGAAGGTTACCTTACTTATCATCTAACAACAGGGACTTATATATTCTAGGAGGGGGCCATACTCAAGGAATTATCAGGGAAGTACATGAATCAAGCAGGATACAATTATTCAAACAGAATGGATTGGAAGGAAAGTGAATCATAGTCAATTGTGGATGAGATCCTATATTCTAATCCTATTTGCAGACTTGCTCGGTACAGTAACGTAACCGAGACAATATACTCTTGACCTGCATGGGCCACCATAAAAACATGTCACGCCCTAGTCCCAAAATACATAGGACTAGGACACGTAAGCATGCCAGCCGCATGGATATGGCAACTCCAATATATGGAAATCATTACCCATACGTACGTTGTAATATGAATATCAAATCCATAAGTGGTATAAAATGTATCACAAGTCACAGGGTATAATCTAAATCTCATCCACGAAAATCAAATATAAATAAATAACCAGTATCTATGAAACTAGATCTCAATATAAGTATCTAAGGATGATAGTTGGATGGAAATAAATCCACTACCAACTCGAATGGAAAAGTACAACACAATAAACACAATATAAGAATACCGGCTAACGACCACGGGGCTCGAAGAGAAGACATCCTCGAAACATATGTAACCATCCAAAACTGCGCTCCTGCGAATACTCAAGAACAGATACACCTGGAAGGGCCAGGTCCTCAGAGGGACGTAACAAGATACATAGAAGCAAGCCAATTTGAATACAGTAAACATGCATAATATTTGAAAATAAATAATTATGCTGTATAAGATAATCTATATGGATGCAGATGAGAACAACTTTTCGACGTATGGGCAAGGGTAGGCTACTTGATCTAATCCTCACAACTCACACACCCGCCAATGGACATCAGAAATCGACATACCGCGGGGGTAGCGACCAGCGAGACTCCAGAAACAGACATACCGCGGGGGTAGCGACCAGCGCGACACACGCCCTTAGTGCGAGCTATATACTACGGTTTACCAGAGTGGTTAAAAGCCCATACGCCTAATGATTATCCTCTCATGATACTAGGTGTCAAGTGGGTGTCAACATATTTAATACATATAGTAATGACTGAAAGAAAACTACACATGCAATGAATAAACAAAAATGTAATAAATATACAGAAATATACTAAGCATGCCAAGTATTATAAGCAATTTGGCAAGGTATCTTGCCTGGCAAGAAAGCTGCAAAGTGTAACGCCCAGATGTCACGCGCACAGGAGTAGAAGCTGCGGCCTCGGAATAAATATTTCCGGATGCTGAAATAGATATCACCAACGTCCCCAGAATAAGCGAAATAGCTAGAAAGCACTTCCCTTTCGTCCAATTTGGACACAGGGGCAAAACGGTAATTTCAGGTAAAAGTAGGGTCCGCGTGTGGGCCACTTTGTACCGAAAAGCGTGTCAGGTTAATGGTCTCTAAATGGGACAAAATTATAGGTCAAACCAATTCTAAATGTCAATATGAACTCAACGGTATGTCCAATTTTGGATTCCGGTGAGCCGAACACAAATTTGCCCAAAAAGTCAACCGTGGGGCCCGCCAATTGGCGACTAGGTCAACTGTCTCCGAATTGTGTAAAAATTGGGTCACAGGACCAGCGCGTTACCACGAGTCCAGTGGTGCAAGTTTCGTCACAATATGACGAGCGTGCACAAAATGCGCAAGGCTTTCGCAAAAGTTGCGATACGGGGATTGTCCGCGGATACGGGCTGATTCTGACGCGCACACGCGTCCGAATCAGTTTTCGCAAAATCTCACGTGTCCGGGTATACTTCGCGCACCTTTTGGTATACTTGGTAAACGGCGGGGCGGTCCCGTTTGGCGGGGCGGGCTCCATTTTACAATTTTTGGAAGTTTGGAAAAAGTAGATTTTTAAGGTTTTTCAACGAATTTAATTCTACATACAGCAGTTAACAAATTAATATAATTAACAGAAATTAAATTAGGTCAAGTGGTCTCTGCATACCAAAAAGAAAAGTCAAATTCGGATCTCTGTGGTGGGAGATACGAATCCGGAAAGATAGGTGGTCACCGCAGTTTTCTGCGATACCCAAAAGTGGTCTTTTCGTCAACTTGGACGTTGTTTTCGCCTAGGGTTACGTGCTGTTTGAGGTCTACTATCATACAGATATTGAAGAGGGATAAGTGCTAAACTTACCGGTGAAGACAGGGTCGAGTTTGGTTCAGCGAGGTGACAGAAAACTGCGCGGGAACACAGGTACCTTGCTGTAACTTTCTGCAGCGTGCGGGGTTGCGCGGGGTCGCGGTCGTCGGGGTCCGTCGGGCGGCTGGACTGGGCGGTGCGCGGTGGCTCGGCGGCGTCGCGGTCGGCGGAGTTTAGATGGGAAGGTGGACTATGCTCTAGGGTTAGGGTTTGGTCGAGATGAATGTGAATATATATATATATATATATATATATATATATATATATATATGAGAGAGGCGCGGAGGGGTTTACGTTCGAGGCTTAAGGGGGGGTTATTTGCTATAGTTGCTGCTGTGGTTTCATTTACACGGGTTGTGTGGGCTTTGTTGAAAGGGCAGGTGGGTTGCGGGTTTAGCTAAGTGGGTAGGGTAGTTCTTAAGGATCCAATAAGAGAGTTAATAACCTATTTTTCTTTTCTTTTTCTTTTCTAACCCTTTTTCCTTTTTCCATTTCTTTTCTTTCTTTTTTCTTTTAAATATATATGTATATATATATTTATATATATATATACGTATATACCCATAAAAAAAATCTAGAATTATATTAATGCATACCATTAAGCTAGCAACTGCCCAAAGGGTCTCCTACATGAAATAAATTCGAAAAAATTTCTAATGGCCCCATAAATCCCCTAAGTTCATAAACACCTAAAATAAAATTAAATAAAATATATTTCTCCTAATTAGCCACTAATTACTAAAATTAAATTAATAATTAATTAAAAAAGGGTAAATATGGTTTTTAGGATTAGGAGTTTTACAACCGTTTTGCGTAAATGCTCATGGAATATGTTACTCATAGCTCGTTGATATGTGGCCCCGACATTCTTCAATCCAAAAGGCATGACTGTATAGTAATATACTCCTAACGGTGTACGAAAAGCAGTATGCTTCTCATCTTCAGGATTCATTTTAATTTGATTATATCCTGAAAATCCGTCCATGAAAGACATGCGCTCAAAACCACACGTATTATCGATCATGACGTCTGTAATGGGAAGAAGAAATTCATCTTTAGGGCAGGCCGCATTTAGATCTCGGAAGTCGATGCAAACACGCACTTTTCCATTTTTCTTCATAACTGGGACAACATTAGCGACCCAATCAGGATGTTATTCTTTCCGGATGAACCCACAGGCTATTAATTTCTTAATTTTAGCTTCAATGGCATCCATCATATCTGGGCGAAACCAGCGTTGTTGTTGCTTTCAGGCTTTGAATTAGACAATATATTGAGTTTATGGGTAGCCACTTTTGGATCAAGACCTGGCATATCTTCATAATTCCAAGCAAAGACATCGATATATTCTTTTATCAGCTGGATCATTTTTTTTCTTTCTTCTTCAGAAAGATTATTACTGATAAATATCGGCTTTGGTAAAAATTTATCCCCAACATTAACTTGGATAACCTTATCTTCAGTGGGTGGTTCTTTTTGTTCGAACCGGAGTTCCCATTGTGTATCCATTTGTTGTGCCCAAGATTTATTTTCAAATGGTTCATATTCTTGTTCCTCTGTTTCCAGGAAATCTTTTAACACCATATTTACTGATAATCCCAGTTCAAATTCATCATCTGAATCGGAGGATGACAAATCATTTTGAGAAGAGAAAATGGTCTCATCACTTGACTCAGAGCTGTTTGGAGTTGCAAGAGATATGATATAACCTAACCCTAAACGAGTTCGTTGACAGTAAGGATCACCATGCAACGGTATTCGTCTGCCTTTCCCATAATTAAGGCCTTGCTTCAACTTCAAATCATAACCCATGTTTTGCATAATCTTTAAAGCCTGTGGACTATATATGTGGATTTGCATTTTTCTATTATCAGACTCGTGAGATTCTTCTTGTATAATCGGTCTATTCTGCATTCGACCGAAGACTATTTTATGATGATCGTTGCGAGTAGGTGGAACAATAAAGATAGAATCTTCATGTGGCCCATATGTCATGACGATATTAGATGTTGATGCTACTTCCCACATATATGGATGATAGAAGTATATAGCTTCCAAGAATTTTTGTGCTATGGGTTCTATATCTTTATGAGAAAAAAATTCGTTAATTGTATTATACCATATTTCCTCTCGATCCATATCTTCATTATTTTTTTATGATATTACTATAGAAGATTTATGATTAGGAAATTGGGCATCAGTATACTGGAAAAGAGAATCTTTATTATCATCAGCAAACACGTCCTCGTTTACATTTACATCAGCTAACTGCTTGTTGCGCCTAAGGTCAATGACCAAAGGTGGAGGTTTCTTGTTCAGATTGATCACTAGAGGATCATTTCCTCCTCCCGACTTTGTTTTGCCCAAGTGAATAGTCATAGGTTCCAAGACTTTTGGACGGGTAATCCGTCCTTTCACTTGGATCGACAAAGGTTGCTCAGCAGATGGTTCTCCTGGCTCATGGTGGAATTCTTCCTCCATTTTGCCTGACACCTCTTTCATATAGTCTTGAGTGTACAATATGGCATCAGAAAAGTAGGATTCAACTCCTTTAAACAGATTAAGATCAGCAAATTCTGTTTTTACTATTCCTTGAGTATCTACATATTTGAAACATTGATATAGAGTTGAAGGAACAATATTGTGATCATGGATCTATGGTCTACCCAACAGAATATTGTAAGACACCTTTGAATCAATGACATAGCATGTAGACAATGATCTAAGATCACCAATCTGGATTCTCAGACGAATCTTCCCCAATAGTCTGCTTTTCCTGGCATTGAAGCCCACAATTGTAGTGGTAGTGTAAGCTAATTCACTGGTAGGAATTCTCAATGGTCTTAGCAAACTATGAGGGATAATACTGATTAACGATCCCGGATCTATGTGAATCCGGTCTACCTCAATGGAGCTGATGTATCATGTATAATAAAGAGGCCTGTCATATTTGTTATGATTCAATAACATATCCTCTTGAGTGAAAGTGATGTTAGGGATTACTTCCATCATACTATGGCATTGAGGACATGCCACAGGTACTTTATCAGGGGACTTGAGCTGAGTCAAGCATACATCTGCTTGCATTAATGCTTCACTCAAGGCTTGATGAGTGTCTTTAGATAAATGAAGTAGCTCAAAAATGGACAATCTGGCTGGAGTATTAGCCAACTGAGCCAAGATGTTGAAGTTATACGGTTTCTCTAAACCTTTGTTTTGAGTGTTCTTCAGAGGTTTATCGAAACGAACTTCTTTTTGTTTGCCTTTGTCCACAGAAGTTGATTTAGAAGGACCTGCCTCTGGTATTACAGGTTCAGACTCTGGAGGTTTGGTAGCTGAAGTGTCTGTCGTTGCTTCTTCCTGATTCCCTTCATATTCTTTGAGGTAGGCTTTTCCTGACCGTGTTCCGGTTGCTAAAGCCTCTTTTTTCGATGCCGAGGATATTTCAACCATATGACATGGTTTACATCTTGAATTCTTCTTAGACTTAGCTTTAGCAGCTTTAGTTTCTTCCTCAATTTCTGATACTATATCAGGGTGAACCCACATAATCTCCCCACGCTTGGTAATTAGGGGCACTAAATCTTGATTTTGACCCCTGGTAGGAGAGAAATTAATAATATCCATCATTACCCGTGGAATAGGTACCACACCATCCGGTACTTCTTGAGGGAAGAAATTGCCAAATTAGAGTGAGACCATATTTGCAGTGACCGTCTTCTCGTTATTATGCAAAGTGATGGCTTTGGCGTCGATCAACTCCTGGATTTTCCTTTTCAGTACATAGCATGCCTTTGTGGGGTGATGTATGTATCTGTAAAAAATACAGTACTTAGGATTATATGTACTGCCGACTTCATTTGGACGCTTTATCTCCGATAGAGTAAGCTTGCCACTTTTGACTAGACAATCAAATATGCTTAGAATATCATTGTCGTCAAAAGAATATTCTTCTTTAGGTTTGGAAGTTCCAGAATTCGTCTACGTAGTTACCGGAGTATTTTGTTTGGACGTATTGATTGTCAGGGCTTCCTTTCCTTTTGAACTACGAGTATTGTCATTATTGGAGGATGGACGCTTCCCTTTATCAGAGGTAGTGAGCATGATTCCGTTGTCACGAGCCTTCCGACTATTATCTTCAGCGGCTACTGCCGATATGATAAATGAGTGCCAATCATAGAACTGATATGGTCCCATGAATACTGAGATCAGTGGGAGTAGGTTCTTTCTGCAATATCCACCAAGGCTGAATTTGGAACTCCAGGAGGCATCTGTAAAGTAGCCCGACGAAAGCGTTCAATAAAAGTACGAATGTTTTTAATAGACATGTCCATTCCTCCCTCGTAGAATCGAGCAAAGAATAGAGTTTTGAAATCTTTAAAAGAAGTAATGAAGTTGTCAGGTAGACTACGATACCATTGGTAAGCTACTCCAGAAAGACAGCCTTTAAACACTCAAGTGAGAAGGGCATCATTTCCTTGCAACAATACCGTCATCATGCTGAAGTAGTTTATATACTGGCTTGGCGACATCTTTCCCTCAAACAAAACCATAGCCTGTGGTTTATATTTTGGTGGGAAAGGGATCTCATCCCAGACAGCTGGATATGGCTGGTTAATTCTCAACTTCTTGAGCTGATTTTTATGTTTCAAAGCATCAAATTGGGCTTTCAATTCCCGAACTGCTTGTATTGGATCTTCAGATAGGAGAGGGACAGCAGAAAGGTGAGAGATTGGATGTATTATAGCTCCAACAGGAGGTAATACATTCTCCGGGTTAAGAGGTTGAGGAGCAGCTGATTCTTGATTTTGAACAGGCTCTTGGCTTGCATTGGCTGGTGGTATGTCTACCCCCATACGTAGTTGAGTCAGAGGAACAGGTGTTTGAGCTGTTGCAGTTGTATGTTGAGTCACCATCATTTGGTGCATACTCTCCATCATGGTATGCATTTCTTTAAGTGATGTTTCCAATACAGTGATGCGTTGTTCAGTACTTCCTGATGGGGAAGCTTCCTCAAGTTCGTATCCAACAGCATAACTCCCATTTCTCTAGATGCCACTGAGGGATTAATATAGATCTCTGTAGAGATTGAATCTATACTTTCAGCATCTGGTTCAAAAAATTGGCGATTCTCAGTGTCGGAATCTGAAAAATATGAAGCTGATTATCGTGACCTCGAGCGAGTGTTTCGAAAAACACCTTCAAAAGTCTCGATGAGTCTGTCAAATCTCCTTTGGCTTGGAGTTCTGGAGGGATGATGTCTTGAACTCGACCTTCCTCTAGGAATATGCGAAGCCATGTTTACTGAAGCAAATGTTGGTTCTTCTTCCTGTAATGACAAAGAATAGTTCAATCGGTCGAACACTGACCGTTTTACTTTAGAACAACAACAGTTAATTACAACCTTATGACTATTACAACAATATTCTCTAGGGGGTGTGATAGACATATTAGGAGATCCCCTGTCTTTGCGTTTCTAGATCAAGAAATCACGCAAATCAGGAAGATTACCAGAAGAAGAAGAAGGCTTATTCTGCCTTTTTACATTAGTAGGAATGTGTATATTAGGAACCATAACCCTTTCTCTGCAATAGGAATACAACAGTCCACCCATATGAGTAGCATATGATCCATCATCTGTCTGAGGAGCGTATCTTCCCATGAAACGAGTCTTCTTTACGCGGACAGACCTATCATGGCGTAATTTAGATTTTTGCATAAGTTCACGTAAAACAGGGAAAGTCCTCAAACGGCTTTCAGCGTCACGCGTAATTTGTAAAGTGGAAACTTTCTTCTTTTGTGGGCGTAAAAGCTTAGAGGTTGAAGGATTCGTTACTTGTTTTCCTTTGATGTGATCAAAGGGTACATCTGCCTCATCATAGACGGGAGATATAATTTTACGCGCAGGGCATGTTTGAAATTTCCGAATTGGCACTGAGGCCTTGCCAGAAGTTTTGTCTACCACGTCACAGATGGGAGACGAAGGTTTACGCGCAGGGCATGTTTGAGACTTCTGGATTGGCACTGTGGCATTGTCAGAAGTTTTGTCTACCACGTTACAGACGAAAGACAAAGTTTTACGCACAGGGCATATTGGCTGTGTTGTCACAACTTTGTTGATCAGTGAATGAGAACTTGCAGGAAGGGTAGAGAACGTCTTAGGCATCCACACTTTACGCAGCTTCCTGTTGTTATGGACAGAGGAGGAATGAGAACTACCCCTACATGAAGCATGTCTTCATAGGCAGATTGGTCGAACTGGACGACCAAAGTCTTCTTCGTCGATCCGATGGATACATCATCGTGTTGAGCAATTGCTTTCTCGTCAGAGGAGAAAGTCGTCCCCAACAGAGTTGCCATTTTGTTTGGATAAACAAAGTTTATACGAAACTTTTGCTTACAAACAAGAAAAGAGAAAAGTACAAATAATCCTATACGAGGATATTAAGTACAATAAAATGATTCTGGGGAAGTATTGCTATGAAAGTCTGATCTGTAGTCGATCACTTTGTTCCTTGGACTACACGATGATGAAGAAGTGCTGTAGAAGAAGCTTCAAACTTTCTCTGAACTGAAGGCAAAAGTCGGCCAAAGGAAAGTTGTAAGTAGGATCGAATTCTTGTTGCCAAAGTTGTCAGCCAAAACCAATTCCCCTTTACCCTGTGACCAGAGATCTCTATTTATAGAAATCAATGAAATAACTGCCTGGTTGGTGTAAAAGCCAAATGACTGTCTTGTTGGCATAAAAGGCTAAACTGTGAAGAAGATTGCCTCCTTTACGCTGTGGTTATGACAACTGCTACCCACGTTCAAATAATCTTCTGAATCTGCGTATGACACATATCCCTTTATAAGGTAACGCGTATAACTGCTTCTCGAAGATCATGGCATGCAAGCCACGTAGGTAACTGCCCCTGCGTAAAACTTGATAATTCATGAATAATAGATAACCAGCGTAAAATAGCCAATTATCCTTCACGACTGAGGTCTTGAGCGTATTCTGGGCTAAATAGCCTTATCAACGTACCTTTGCAAATATAGCCGAGTTGGCATATTTCGAGGAGATAGCATACGGCGTACTCCTATAGTTGAAAATAGCCTGGTTGGCGTAAAATGCAAGGATGGTGATGTGAGCGTATTAGTCACAGTCTTAGCTTTTCCAGTCATGACAAATTTTGAAAATAGAACAAAATCTCGTGCATTAAATGCAGAGATATGCCTCAATCTCGTGCATAAAATGCAGAGATATGCCTCGAGCTCTGTACAAGAAACTGCTTTTGACGTGGCGTCTAATTTTGTCTTGTCTTGAGCGTAAAAATTCATTTCTGGGTCTCTGTGCAAAATCATCATCACAGCCGTTCTCTCGATCATCGTGCAGTATTTTTGTCAACTGTCAGGTTCACTGATTTGACTGACAAATTCATCCGAGAAATACGAAGAGTTCCTCGTACAACTTTATGCTGCATTAAAAATAACATATTTTAAACTTTACGCAGGAAGGTATAGCAACCTTTTACGCAGAATAGCCTTGAAACTCTGCTTTACGCGGACAGCTCTGAAGCCCTATTTTACGCCAAATAACCTTGAAGCTCTGTTTTACGTGGACAGCTCTGAAGCCCTATTTTATGCCAAACAACCTTGAAGCTCTGTTTTACGCAGACAGCTCTGAAGCCCTATTTTATGCCAAACAACATTGAAGCTCTGTTTTACGCAGACAGCTCTGAAGCCCTATTTTACTCCAAACAACCTTGAAGCTCTGTTTTATGCTGACAGCTCTGAAGCCCTATTTTATGCCAAACAACCTTGAAGCTCTGTTTTACGCAGGGAGGGACTTCATGTATGTTGGGGGTTTTGACTGTAAAATATGCGAACAATTCCCCAGCATATTTTATGCTTCTACACTGTGTACTTGACACCTGGACGTTTATATTACGCAGCTTTCTTGCCAGGCAAGTATACCTTGCCATTGTACTGTGATTTATATTCCATATGGTGAATGCATTTTATTTTTATGATTTAGTTCATATATTTTAAATGCTATATAAACTGTGCGTCTAAGAATAGCTTGGGAACAACGACGGTGACATTATATTTTGTCTTTATTATATATTATGCATGTCGACCTAGTTTTACGAGACCAATACATGATCATGAGGCATTCTTATATTTCATTTGGCTGTAACACATTTCTTACACGAGTTGTGAGTCTCATATAAATCACGGACTTACGTATTGACTGGTCATCAGTACGTGTGGGACGTGCGTTAGGGAATAGCTGCTAATAGAATTTGCATGCTAGAAGACTTGGCAGTTATTAGAGGTATCATCGTGTCATGGATATGACATGCTTAGAGCATGGGGTAGGGAGGACAATGAGTAAGGCGTTTGGGCTCTTTTGCACTTTCCTTGTGTAACCCGTACGCTCCGTCGGAGATGTACGGTCATGATGACCACTATATATATAATTGTTACCTGGCGGCCTCTAAGGTTTAGAAGATGTCATACTTTTTAGGCCCCTGAATCTCCGAGAGAATTATGCCAATCCTATTTTAGCCAGATAGCCCACGTGTTGGAAAGTTGTTCTCAAAGTGCATTCACATAGATGGTTAGGCGACCCATTGGATGTTTATTTTTAGTACTTTATTGGCATGCTTCTATGTATCTTGTTACGTCTCTATGAGGACATGGTCCCTTTCCAGGTGTAGACGATCATGATTATTCGCAGAAGCGCGGATCAGGACTTGCTACTTATCTTTCGAGGAGGTCTTCTCTTCAAGCCTCATGGTTCATTATATGTACTTATTTTATTTCTCTTATATTCTAGTTTGGTAGTGGATTTGTCTCCATCCAACTACTTGTTCTTATCTATCATCTTATACTTGATTTAGTTATATAGTTGATTGGTTATTCATTTATATTTGATTCTGTGGATGAGATTTAGTTATGCCCTGAGAGTTATGATAAATATATACCAATTGTGAATTATTGTTCATAATACAACGTACGTATGTGTTATGGTTTTGATATATTAGAGTTGTCATATACATACGGCTGGCATACTTACGTATTCCTAGTCCAACGTATTTTGGGACTGGGGCATGACAGACTGCATGTGCACCAGCAGCAGGCTACAACGGTCTCACCCCGACCCCTATTTTCTAGGTAACTTCTCCCCCCCCCCCTCTCTCGCTCTTTTCTCAATCCGAAAGTTGTGTTAGAATCACAACATATATAACTACCACTTTTCGGAAGAGAAATATTTTGTTATTTTATATTATTTGTATATAGTGTTATATTTTATATAATGTGTTTAATATTTATTGATTAGTGGATTGAATTAATTATTATACTTGACACTAGTGGATCTAACTAGACTAGACATGACTCATAAACCCAACATTGGACTAGACACTTTAGACTCATTTAAGTCACACATCTTTATTAATTAGAAGATTAGATTAACCTTCATTAGGAATAAAAGCTTCCTATAATTAAACCTTTCTTCATGATAACCCAATCGGGGTATTTATTTTAATGCACATTGCTTGAGAGAGGGGACATGATCGGCCCTATAAGGAGGGGGTCTTTCTCTCTCCTCTTCATTTCTCATTCCAAAATTAGATCCCCAATTGAGTTCTTCTCCAAATTGACTCATCCCTCTACCAATACCTCTTAAATCACTCTCAATTCCTTTTATTTTTATCATCTAAGGAGCCTAGAAGCTTGGATTGCAATGAGCACTTGGAGAAGAAGGAGTTGGCTAGGACCTTGTGAACTAATTGTATCCATTTGGCTTTGCATTGGAAATCTATCTCCTAATAGGTATAATTCTGAAGTTTCTCTCCTAATTAGGTTCTAAATATTGTATTTGACCATTAGAAATCCTTCCATGGCTAAGGACTATCCATAGGAAGAAGAACTAGGTTCTTTTGTGACTTCTACATTGACTTTGTGGCCAAATTAGAAGAAATCCAAGTTTGGGCCATTAGATGTTTGTAAGAATGTTTCTTATGAGATTTTGGGTGTGATGCATGATTTTATAGTGTGTGCGTATCTACAATTGGATACGAGAAATGCATATCACGATACGCCATGATACAGAAAGATTGATTTGGGTATTTCTATGTAGGAGTGTCCTAGTGTGTTATTTTTCTCTTATTGCATTATAACTAGTTATTCTATATATATATATATATATTATAGGTGTTTTAAGTGATTTGAGGGTTAGTACCATGGTGGATTGATGTTTGAGGAGTATCATTAGTGTATCCTAATGTATTGGTAGTGTACCATGGTATACAAGGTATTTGTGGTACTATATCATAGAGATATAGGTCTTGGAAATTATTTGGGTAAGATGGATACAAACTTGGGTGGTATCATATTTTGGGGTTGTGTATCAAAGAAGTTGAGGACTTGGTATCTTGTGAAACGGTGTAAATCAAGGAGAATTGAATTCATGTGAGGAGGAGGAGGAGGAGGAGATATCATGGTTGATAGATTGCATTGAAGGTGTGTGGTGCTCGAGTGAGGGTGCATGAGATTAGTGAAGAGGTTGAGTTCTTGTTGTAGAGATGTAGAAGGGAGGAGCAGATCTGAGGGGTCCTCACTGCAGTCCAAAATACTGCTTTGGAGCAGTTCATTTCTGCAGATGTTGGTGTGTAGTAAAATTTGTAGCAGCAGCAAGTCCAGTACAGTGGGGAGATGTTGGGTCTATTGCAGTAGTGAGAAGTGTAAGGGAAGTTGTGCTCAAGCAGTGCATATGCAGTGAGGAAGGATCTTGGGTAGTAGGTGGAGTTGGCAGCATGCAGTATGCAACTTTCTACAGTAGCAACCAGGAAATATCTGAACTGGGGAAGTGTTGGGTTGTAGTACAAGCATCCAAACCAGTAGTTGCAGCAACTCAAGTTGCTGGGAACAGATAGGAGATTCTGCAATGTATATTTGAGGAGTATTGTCTTCAGGCAGTGCTTAGGCAAGGCATGTAACTAGTGCAGATGTTCCAACTATAATAGAAGTATAAGAGATTATCAAATAAGGGGAAGGGTGTATCAGTGGGGGCTTGGCTTGATATGCAGGCAGGTGGAGTCGGGATGTATAGTTAGATTTGTACAAGTAGGTAGGCCAATAGGTGTTGGTTCAGCAAGTGTAAGGGAGCAACCTATTGGTTGCCTGCAGAAAATGCAGTAAAAGCATCAAACATCAGGTTATGGCATCAGTGCCTGCAATGCACACAAGAGGAGAGTTGGACATCAATTGTGCCAATGTTAGTAGTAATTAGGTATCAGGTATGTGTATATGGAGAAGTTTCTGTCTCAGTAAGAAATAGGATAGTTGGTGATATGGTAGTGTTAGTATAGATACAAGAGAGTGTCCAGTGTGTGTGTGTTTAGTGTGTGTCAAGAGTGATCAATATGTGTGCAATGTGTTGGTATTAGTGTTTGTAGGCTGCAAGAGTTGTGTGGCTAGTGCAAGTGAAGGTGAGGTTAGAGTGTGTTTCAGATTTTAGTTCAAATATAAGGGGTACCAGGTGTTCTGATATCAAAGGGTATTGGTGAGACATTAAAGTGAGAGTTGATTTAATGTGTGGGTTGAGAGCAAGCATGTGACTGTGTATGCAAGATACGATAGAAAGTGTGAGTGGCTGAAACTGGGTGTTAAAATAAGGGTATGAGTTTGAGGCTTATATACAGTTGGTGAGAGGAAACAAATGTAAACAAAGGGGAAGTTTGGTACATGGGTGTTCAAGTGAGGAAGTAGGTAGTGTATCATGGTATCCATGATACACGAGAAGTATAGTATAGGTTAGTGAGGTATTAGGACTACTAAGTGAGGTGTTAAGTGTCAGGTTGATATTGGTCTAGGTATTAGTGTAATACTATAAGATATCAAGTATATGAGATACTTATAGTTTATAGATAGTGTGGATATCATTGTAAAGTGAGAATAGTGAAGGTATTTAATATTACCTTGAAGTTGTGGTCTTGGTAAGTTAAGGTACTAGAGATTGATACTAAGGTAATTACCTATAGCCTAAGGTATTAATCTATATAATAGGTATTGGTGTATACTATAGTGTATAGAGCTAGTAACCTTCAAGGTATGGACCTAGAAACCTAGATATGACCTAGTAATTACTAGTATAGACTTGTAATCAACCTAAAAGTTAGGTATGGACATGAAATTAAGCTATTGGCCTAGTTTGACTAGTATAACCTAGAAATGGCCTATAAATCATATTTTGACTCATTTTAGTACATTATCACTTCATTGCACCCAAATGACATGATATTTCATATATATGTCTGTGTGACACCAGCTCGAACACTGAGTTATACATTTTTCTCAAGACCACACGCGAGTACATCTCTCTGTTAGTTTTTATTTTATGATAGTGTATATATCACATATTTTAGAACTGTATACTTTATTTTGACATGTTGTTACACAGAATGATACTATATGGATCCTATTAGGAGATATTTTCCCTTATCGTGTACTCCGGATACTCCTTCTACATGTACTTTATCATGTGCATCGGATATTCCTTGTGCTCGTGTTCATTCGTGTTCTCCGTATACTTATATTAAATTTGTGTACATAATATATCATGATCAGATCCATGAGTATTGGTTGGAGATGGGGAGTAAGAGTTGGGTATGTGATCAAATTCTATAGTGTATTCGTGTTCATGTCGATTATACAGCTCACGTATAATCTAGTAACCTTAGAATAAACTTGTTCAACCTAAACCGATCACATAATGAACTTGTACTCTAAGGCACTTAGTTAGTATTCTAGTTTCTCTTACTTGCAGTTTATACCATATTGCCTATATTTATCTTCCAGTATTTTATCTGCTTATCTCAGTTATATTTCTATTTTTTAGTTACTTGTACATCTTGTATTCTTTTCTATTACTTGTCATATATTCTCTATCATGTATTTGGAACTGCTTTTAGATTTTTATACTTCGCTCCAATCCTGACTGGATATATTTTTTAGATAATTGGTTATAGGAGTTGTGTCCGAGTTACTATGGGCCACGGGATGGTGAGCCGTTTGAGGTAGCACCCATAGAGCATGATGATCTAGTTCTAGTTGTCGAGGAGATTTAGTTATTACTTCATTGTACTGGATATGTCTCCATCTTAGAGATTTTGGCATATTATATGATATTTGAGAATATTGTTTTGTAGCTAGACTATTAGACTTGATTTGGATTGTACTCTGGCTTTGTGACTCTATTCTTCTATTCCATATCGTCCATTTATCTTCCTTTAGTTTTATATTGTGATTGCGTATTGATTATCATATTGTCCTCTGTATGGAGTTGAGATATCATTGATGGGTTTCATTATATATATTATGTGAGATATTTTAGATAGTATTATTGACCTAGACAGCGTTCTACCGTCGATATTGTGGCGTAGGCTGGACGTAATCATATACTTGTGCCCTCATTCTGGGTGCGGGTCATGACAACATAACCAACTGTCAATCCCTTCAATTAGTTTGATTTTAAATGATTTGTATTAAGAGAAAATTAAATCGAAAGTTGGTTGAAAACCTGTTTTTAAACAGTCCAAAAATCACTCGAACTACCTATGTTTTCATCTTGTTTTCTTCCAAACCATACAAGATTTTAAAAATCTAAATGAACAGATTTTTTAGACAATATATCAAAGTTTATTTTTCTTCAAATAGTTTTGTTTAATTAGGTTTGTGTTTCAAATTATTTTGTTTCCAAAATGACCAAAAACCATATTTTTAATAACCCAAAATTCCCCGATACGGAGTTCGTTCTGCCAAACGAGGCAAATATTTCATGTGCGAATTGTACCAAAAGAAGCTTATCATAAGCGCGGTCATGTGGTCTTTAGCAGAACTTGATTTGGATGTGTGTGCACGCCAGAATCAACCTGTATCCGTCAAAAAATATTGTATATCGACCTTTTCTGAATTTATGCAATTACTTTGTGTGTGTGAGTGTCGTTTCGCAACGAAACTTGTGACATCGGACTCGTAGCAATACACTGGTCCTATAACCCAAGCTTTGTTTGATTATGAGAAGTTGACTAGAACACCGTTTTGTGGGTCCCACAGTCCCACTTGACGTGTGATTTCGTGTTCGACTCACCGAAATCTAATTCTGGACGTTCCGTTGAGGTCGTATCATCGTTTTGGACTAGTGGACATTAAGTTTGCCAAATTTAAAGAACTTAATCTTCAACACGTTTTACGATACAAAGTGAGCCACATTTGGATATCGCTTGACCCGAAAGTGCCACTTTTGTTCTTGTGTCCAAACTGGACTTATGGGTAGTTAATCATATCTATTTCTTATATTTTGGAAATAATGATGATATTATTTTCAGCATTCGGAGGCGTCTGTGCAGATTCCACCTCTTCGGGAGCAGTTGACATATCGAGCTCGCTACATGGACTTCGCTATACTATCGACCAAGATCCAGGCAAGTATACCTTGCCATGTCGTATCACAGCTTCTTGTATTATTTGGTTCATATAGTTTTACTGTTATTTAATATTGTTGATGTACGTGGTTACCCTAGGACTGATACATGATACTTAGCATCCGAACAAAATTTGGGTGCCGATGTCCGTCAACAAAGTCGAGTATCGTAGATAGAGAGTCGTTACCTCGAACCCATGATACGTGCTTGTATTCCTTGCACGTCAGACCATAGAACACTTGACACGGCTTCATGTGACGAGATCCATCTTGATATATTCACGGAACCTTTACTGTTTGGCATAGTTTTCTTTAGGTTCCATGATACGGAACCTTTAGTGTTTGGCACAGTTTGCTTTGGGTTCCCAGATCATGAGCCTTTAGTGATATACTTTTACTTGCCTACTTTGGGTTACATGACACAGAGCCCTTACTGATATTTTATATGACTACTTGAGGTTCCCCCACACGGAGCCTTTAGTGTCCAGCCTGAGTACGAGTGTCGCTCTCATGTGCATATCACATAGATGGTTACAGTAGCTTACCCTGAGTACCATATATTATATTAATGTTTTACTTCTGGCATGATGTTTCTTATACCTTGCTATGTCCCCTGAGGATCTGGATCCGAATTTTGTCCTTAGGATTATTGCTGAGTTGGATTAGTGGAGTATATTGGTGGATGATTATTTCTCCAGAATTCAGGTATATCTAGTTGATACCTATATCATATTCTTTCGTGTTTATATTTATTTTTCGTTACTCATTTCTGTTATTTTAGTCTAGTTTTATAGACTCATATTTCTTTCTCGAGTCTAGTCGAGTTTGTGTTACTGGACGGCCGACTTTAGGTCATGTAGCTCATTCTTGTATTTTATTTTATTGTAGATTAAGACATAGATATATTTACTGTGTTATCTAGATAGTGACTATTATAATACAGCTTATACGTATTTGAGTCGAAAAAGAGTCTTGTTAAATGCCTAGGTGACATGTCTACGTATTCCTAGTCCTATATATTTTGTGACCCCCGACGTGGCACCAATTATGCTGCCTCTCTCTGAATATGCTAACATTGATATCTCAGCTAGATTACGTCGTTGTAGCTATCTCTCGCTGAGTACGCCGACATTTATATACAACCGGAATATGCAGTGTGCCAATAAGTCTGTTTCTTTAAAAGCAATACACCAACACGTTATTTTTCTCCAAAGCACGCCAACAACTGACAGTGAGCGGCTATGATGACGTATATTTTATGCCACAATTCTCGTAAAACGTGCAAAAGAACTGTAAACCACGACCTAAGCCTTCTTCATATAAGGAGCCATGTGTCAAAATATCAGTGAATTGTGCATCCACCATGCAGAATGTGGGTGACAAAACCTTCAAAAGCACGCACATAAATGAGCAAACACAGTGCATATTGCTCATTTGTACGCACACTCTCTAATAACTGTTTCAGTAGTGAAGTTATAAATATTAAATCAATTCATCCTTAATATACAGAGGATATACAGGCACACAAAGAGAGAGTATACAGAAGCTTGTTGTAGTTGATGCTAGAGCCTTCTTCTCCAATTGTTCGTATGTTCTTGCATTTCTTCACTGTCGAGTGGTCCAAGGAGTAAAGGGATCGACCGCATATCAGATCTCTATAGCTATACTTTCCTAGAATTATTGTACTTTAGATTTTTGTATAGGATTTATTATACTATTTTTCTTTTCTTTCAAGTTTGTAAAAAATAAAGTTTGTACAATTTTTTATTTATGGCAAACAACTATGTATTATATTTTACTTGTTGGATTTTATGTTTATTTGTGTTTTCATTTGTGTTGGATAATATGGATTTGTGTTGGATATAATGATACTTGTGTGATGGATAAGAGGTGTGTGTGTGTGTGTGTGTATATATATATATATATATATATATATATATATATGTGTGTGTGTGTGTGTGTGTGTGTGTGTGTGTGTGTGTGTGTGTGACATTTTTGTGTAGCAGAAAATATTTGATTCTAGAAAAAATATAAAGGTTAGCAACGGAACAACGACTGATTGGTGACTAATCAGCGACGGAACAATGATGAACATTTGGAAGGTTTCAAATAGTGACGAAATAGCGACAAAACAACAAAGAAAAAATAGAAAATTTATGTCGCTACTTACTAATTTGATACCTAAAGAGTATCAGAAACAGTCATAATTTCTGTTGAGATGATTCGTTGTCAAAGTGGCATTTGGACTTCTCGTTCAAGATTATTCAGAGTTTTGCTCGGTTGAGGTAGAGTCTTTCATCAGGTGGACAATTTCGATGATCCCTTCTTTGATATACCTTCACACTAAATAAATGGATGCTAATTGTTTAGTTCATTATCATGCTAATAAAAGAAGAGAACCCCACATTGATATGAGAGTAATCTAATTATGTATCATATTGTCTATAACATGGAATATTAATTTGCTGATGGAGTTAGACTTTCACAGTATTGCTTTAGACATGGACTTTGCTTTTGTGCTATGGACTTGTGTAAAGTAGAACTACTTATATTATCATATGGACTATCTAGCTTGTTTCTATATAATAAATTTTCATACGGTTGCAATATCTTATCACATGGATTATAACACTGTAGTAGAGTTATCATATAAAACGTTGTGTTGTTACTTTGTATAGGAAGACTATCATATTATGTTTCAAAGACGGTTTCATAGAAGGTTTGGGATTTTTGGGTTGCCATGGCAGTATCCCAAGAGTGGAAGCTGCGTAGATAAATCCTTGGACTGGGAAGAGTTATGTTATCGATGGTTCGAAAAAGGGTAATGCTAAATAGAGATATGTTGTGTACTTATTTCAGATTTGTACCATACATTTGTGTAGAGTCTAGATGTTCATGCATTTGCATGGTCATTGACAACTTGTGCATAAGATAAAGTTCTCGAACGATCGTCGGGAGGCACCAGGACCATGTTGGCCCAGGAGAACAGTGCTAACCTACTATCGCGGTGGCTATGTTGACGAACTAGCATTTGGTGTTTCATAAACTTTTAGTGGGGCTTGCTACCTGCACTGAAAGGATTGCCATCTAACCCAACTACGGTCCAAGATGGCTTACGGTGCCAGTTACCTTCATATAATTTATATGTTTCATGCTAACGTCAATCTATGTACAAGTATATCGGGGATGTTTGTAGGAATGAGTGCATTGTACACTACTCATATTTTTTGAGCCTAACGATTGTCTTCTGCAGAGACACACTCGCGACACTTTGAGTATAGATTCTTTTTACTCATTATATGTTGATATCATTGTTGTATTTAACAGGGAAGGATGGTAAGTACTGAGTAAGTTCAAACTCGAGTGCATGATACTATTACACATAAGTATGTTGTATATTCTTCTATGCCATGTAACTAATCCTAAGACAATATTAGAAAGACTACATAAGTTTGCTTGCACTCACATATTGAACGTGTTGGTCATGCTGGCTGGGCGAGAGGCCACTCATCAATGCATTTCTATATATTGATCCCCCTCCAAATCCTCGCAGGTACAGTATTTACTTGGACGAGCGAGGCATTGGAGTTTGGATTGGTGACTTGAAGCATCACGGCTGGAGATGTGGTTTATTTGTATAAAAAAGGATATAATGTAAGGAACATCATTATTTTGTATAGTTCTTGATTTGTAAGTCTTGTGGTATGATTCATTGTATTTAGAGAGAGAGAAAGAGAGAGAGAGAGAGCAATTTGTAATCGAGTGGTATCTTGGCTTCAAGCCATTATAAATAATGTTGCAATATCAATAAAGAGAATCATTCTTTTATATATCTTGTGTTGATCGATTCAACTTTTCTACCTAGTAATTCTACTGTGATGACTCTATTTTATAGATATTCACTCAGTCATTTTGGTGCTTGCCTTGTACAAGTACAATTTAGACTTGTACAACATCACGCTCTGTAGCAACGTTTGGTTTTGCAGAACCAAAACGTGACACTAGCTTCAACACTCATTTCTTTTTTTATTATTGAAATGCTAATGTTCTTTCTTGTAAACAGGTTAGTCTTTCTTGTAAACAAGTTAGTTGAGACATTCAAAATTTATTTAGAAAATTTACTTTCATATAGATCATTTGTAATTTAGTAAAGAGTCAACCTGGTCCATTCATTAATGACAAGAAGTATGTATACAAGTTATTATCCCTAACGAAAGTTTAATGTCCAACATAGTAGACAAATTTATGTACACTAACACTCGCCTCAAGCTTGAATATATATGTCATCCATGTGCAACTTGGTACATAAAAGTGGTAAAATGAGCATGTGAAAGGGCTTGGTAAATTGATCGAAAATTTGGTCTAGAACAAGTGAATAGAGTGCATATGTAACCCCCTCACACACACACACACCCCTCCTTCTCCCTATTTTTGTCCTACTTAATTCTGTAGATGATATAGATTTAGTATCATCAATTCAAATATACATTTATATGTGCTTATATATGTGTTAAGTAGATAGATTCTTAGGAATAAGCAATTAGTTGTGAGGGAATGTATTACTTGTTACAAAAAAACAATTCCTAAATTGCAAGTTTCATTTATTTTGAATTTTTGGATTTCAAATTGATTCCAAATTCAAATCAAAACTCGATCTAGTCTTCTTCTTTTTATCCAAGTTAATTGCAAATTACTTCTAGAAGCTTAGTGGAGATTTCTAGGTGGCTAATTTATAGAGAATTAGTTACTTGGTTACAAATTCAATTTAAATTCAATTTTTATTCATTCAAATTCAATTCTTATATTAAATCCTCTTCTAGAAGGTTAACTAGTTATTACTTAACTCTAATTAACTAAACTAATCACTAGTTAGCGCTAGAAAATTAAATAGAATTCCTTTTTAGAATGTTAAATTAACTAGCCAATAAATTAGGAAATTCTCGAAATTAGAAGTAAGTTTTTTATTAATTCCATTTATTATATAAAAAATTTACTTAGTAAGCTCAAAAAATTAGTAAATCGAGTTTTTTTTTTTTTGAATTTTAGAGGTTACAACACCACCGACCTAACTCAGACATGATCTAAATCTAAACATCATGACCATACTTAAACTTGACTGACTTGCACTAGTTAATATTCAACCTAAACTTAAACGTGAAAGTAGTCTGAACATGTATCTAAATGCACCTAGCTCCAGAACATACTAGACCAATCCCGAACTAGATCTAACTTGACGTAAACTTTATCTAACCTGATCGAACCATTCGACTTGAACCGAACTCAACTCCTGATTCGATCCATACCCAAACTCGAGAAGGAACGGTACATGATTAGAACTCCTACCCTAGCTAACTCAAGGCAGATTGGAATCACGATGATCATGCATGTATGTCGGAGAAAATTATGAAAAGTTATCCTTATGGGTGTCATATTCCTAATAATTTACTTATGATACCAAATACTTTGAAAATATATTCCCAAAAATATTTTATGTTATATCAAATATAATAGTACATAATATCCATGAATTTGATGTCTGAAAATAATTTCCTAATATTGAATTCCTAGAAATTTTCAACACCACCTTAGTTCTCCTCTCTTTAGTGTCACATTAATTAGATTAGATTGTAACTCTTCCTATATATGTATCATTGGCTTCGAGCATAATGGAAATGATCCCAACATTATCACATTGTACTCATCTTCTAGTTAACTAATTAGTGGGAGGATTTTATGTATTCATAATGATCCCGACATTCTCTCTTTAGTTTCACATACCAAACTATGTGGTTAAAACCCAACGTGAATAGTTGATTTTCTCTTAAATTGAGGATTTTATCCAATTGACAACTAATTCGATGTAACATCACTAAAAAGAAAAAGAAAAATACTAGAATCGATGTGTTTATTTTGCCAATCAGAGTTAACAAATTTGGAGCTATAATCATACTACCATGATTCTAATTCGACGAGTTCTATCAATTCAATAAATTCTAATTCACAACAACAAACACGGACCACAAAATAAAATAAATAAATAAATAAACTCAACTATTTTGTACATTCATTAAAATAGAAAGTTTGTTATTTGTAATATGAGTCCATAAATTGGACAAATTCACAATGAAACATGAATTTTAACCGAATAACTCAAAACAATATATAAAATATATAGAGAGTGAATTCCACTCATAGTTTGCAGTATTGGTCGGTACCGATCCGATACAAATCGATGCTGATACACTTTGACATGTCCCAATTCGATACCGTCCGATATCTGATACTGATCGATACCGGCATTATGAGTCTCTTTTCTGGTCAATTCGAAAAGAAAAAAAATTGAACAAAAAACATCAATCAACAAGGGTGTAAAAGCATAGTAAGGTTGTAAAAGCATGTAAAACACTACCAAAATAAGATAGACGTTAATATGTAAATAAACATCGCTAAATAGCTTTAGCGACGTATTTAGCTATGTTTATGTGTTGTCATGTATTTCATGGTAGCTAACAAAAAAAAATATCGCTATGAGTCGCTATAGCGACAAGAACACGTCGCAGATTATTTTGAAATTGGCAACGTTTAGCGGCACGACGTCGCTAAACCGCGACGTTACACTTTGTTGCTAAACGTCACTAAATTAATGACCAAATGAGCGAAATTTTCTTACAACAATGTTGACACGGCAAAATTTGGCAATTAAAGAAAAAATTTTATCTATCGCATGTAAATTAATCGGCAATAATGACATTCAATTTCGAAACTACAAAAAAAAAAAACCCATATACGTACTACCATGATTCTAATTCCACAAGATCTATCAACTAAATAAATTCTAATTCACAACAACAAATACCGCCATAAAAAAAATTAAAAACAAAACTCAACTATTGTGTACATTCATTAAAATAGAAAGTTTGTTACTTGGAATACAAGTCAATAAATTGGACAAATTCACAATAAAACATGAATTTTAAACCAAAAACACTCAAAACAATAAAAAATATATAGATACTGAATTCCACTCATATATTACAGTATCGATCGATACCGATTCGATACGGGCCGATACCTATGCGGTTTGACATGTCCCGATTCAATACCAATTGATATTTAATACTGACTGATACCGACATTGTGGATCTCTTTTCTGGTCAATTCGACAAAGAAAAATTAAACGTAAAATACCAATCAACAATAGTGTAAAAGCATAGTAAGATTGTAAAAGCATATAAAAAAAAACTTATCTTTCACATGTAAAATCAATCGGCAAGGGTCGCATTCAATTTCAAAACTACTAAAACAATAACACTATATGTACTACCATGATTCTAATTCCACAATTAAGTTCTATCAACTCAATAAATTCTAATTCACAACAACAAATACGGCCATAAAAAATAACTCACCTATTTTGTACATGCATTAAAATAAAAAGATTGTTATTTTGAATATGAGTTCATAAATTGGACAAATTCACGATGAAACTTGAATTTTAAAAAAAAAAACTCAAAACAATACAAAATATAGATATTGAATTCCACTCATAGATTACAGTATTGGTCGATACCGATTCCACACAGGCCGATACCTATGCGGTTAGACATGTCCCGATTAGATACCGACCGATATTCGATACTGACTAATACCAACATTGTGGGTCTTTTTTCTGGTCAATTCGACAAAAAATATTTTGAACAAAAAATACCAATCAACAAGGGTGTAAAAAAGTATAGTAAGATTCTAAAAACATGTAAAAAAAAGAAAATTATCTATCACATGTAAATCAATATGCAAGGGTGACATTCAATTTCAAAAATTACTAAAACATAACACTGAAAATAATTAAAATTACACTGAAAATAACTAAAATTACGCACAAATTTTTTCATATTTTTTTAGAAAGAGAGAAAATTCTCAAATTTGAGGATCCACTATTCATGAACATTTTGCCCTCCAAGTTTTAGCTAATTATTAATATATCCTACATATGTTAAACACTAAACTTAATTAACTTACCATATTTTTTAATTTATAATTATAAATAATATAATAATTATACTATTAAAATATTTTTGTTGAGATCTTCAAATAGAACCTAATATTGAATATATTTGTTATTAGTATAAATAATATTTGTTATTACTACTAAAATTAAAATACATTGACTTAAAAAGAACATAAACAAGTACATCGAAATTCAAAATAACGCAACCGACAATATTAAATAATATAAACAATACAATGTTAATGTTATATTAAAAAAACATAAACAAGTACATCGAAATTTAAAATAACGTAACCAACAATATTAAATACAGAAAATTTACTGTAGCAAAATAAATTTATATTAAATTCATTCAAACGAAACAAGTTTGTAAAATTTTGATATATAGACAGAGTCCGCCAATAGTGTTGGCGAAAAACACAACAGACGTACACGTAGGCAGAAAAAAAATTAAAAAAAATTTAAAGTGGACCCTACAAACCAATTTCCACCAACACTGTTGGCTTGAATTGGTGGGGGGCCAATTTCAGCCAACACAGTAGGCGAAATTTGGATGTGGGGGCCCACGGGTTCGGTTGTGTTTGTTTTGTTTGGTTTTGTTTGGTTTGTTTTAATAGTTTGTTTTAATTAGTTATGTTTTGATTTTATTTATTTAGTTTAGTTTTGTAAATAGATTTAAGAAAATTTATTTTAAATAAATAAAATTAAAATAAATTAATTGTAAAGAAAAATTTATTTCAGAAATTTGCATCCAGAGCATCAAAATTTGTATAAATTTCATCTAAAACATCAAAGTTTAAAAAATTACGAAAAAAAATCAAAACGTCCTTTGGGCATTTATATTTTTTAATATTATATTCCTATCGTTATTTTTCTTGCCGTTAACAGACGTTAAAAAAATAATAATAATAAAAATCTGTTGTAAGAATATTACGTCTGCCGTCGAACAGACTTTGAACGGCCGTAACTATTTGTTTTGAAATCGTTTTTTGTTAAACAATATGTCGATTTGTATGTTTTCGACGAGAGTAACACAAATCGTGTAGAAAAAAAATTTATCCGAAGCAAGACGCACATGTTACAGGCAAAAATATAAAATTTAAAACTTTAAAGTAACATAACTTTTGACTGAGAGATCGAAACAAGGTCCAGTTTGTGCCAAAATGACTGTATCGAAAAGTACTACGAGATAAACAGTTTTACTGTTTGACGGACTTCAAAAAAATTTAGAATCGCAAAAAAACGATGTTTCGACCTCCAAATTTTACTTTCGGTCATTTTATTTTCGAATATTTAAAATTTACTGTAGCAAAATTAATTTATATTGGGTGTGGGGGCCCACGGATTTAAAACGATGTTTCGACCTCCCAAAAAAAATTATGATAAATCCGTGAGGCAAAAATAGTGGACATGTGCGAAAAAAATATTTCTAAATATTTCTTTACAATTAATTTATTTTAATTTTATTTATTAAAATATATTTTCTTAAATCAAATTTCAAAACTAAACTAAATAAAAAAAAAAAACATAACTAATTAAAACAAACTAATAAAATAAACCAACCAACCAAACAAAACCCAACCACCCAAACCAACCCGCGGGCCCCACAAGGCCAAATTTCGCCAACACTGTTTGCCCAAATTCAGGCAACAGTGTTGGCGGAATTTGACCTTGTGGGGTCCACTTTGCCTACGTGTTCATTTTTTTTCCTGCCAACACTGTTGGCGGACTCTGTCTCTATTTCAAAATTACTCAAACTTGTTTCGTCTGCATGAACTTAATATAAATTTATTTCGCTACAGTAAATTTTCTGTATTAAATAATATAACGTTAATGTTATATTAAAAAAAACATAAACAAGTACGTCAAAATGTAAAATAATATTAAATAATATAATATTAGCTCGGTAAATGATATTAATAATATAATATTAATGTATATGATTATATTAAATAGTTATAAAAATAAATTTACATAAAAATAAATAATAATAATTTATTATTTGAGGAGGGTTAGAGACTTAAAATTTTGCTAGAGAAACACCTCGGGGATTCTTATGTTGCTAGCCAACGGCCAGCATAGCACCATCAGCGTACCAACGGCTGATAAAACAAAACTAATTTCTCTGTTCTCGTGGGTCCTACAGAGTCTGCTATTATAAATGGGCAAGCCCTACAAGCATTGGGCACATGAACGAGAGGCCAGGAAGAGATTATCTAAGTGAACAAGGAAGGATACGTTATCCTCCTATCTATCCTCAGCCTCCCTCTTCATAAAACACCTATGTACCCTCCCCTTTTATTTTGATTTCTGGTGCTCTTTCCGGTGGTCATGGCTCCGAAAGCTGGTCGCGGCAGCAACCGAAACAGAGGCAGGGGAGCCGCCGAGAGGAAGAAGAAGGACGAAAAGGGTCAGTCCGGCTGCCCCAAGATTGATTACTAGACTGCAAACCGTTACCAAACTTTAACTTTTTTCCTTTTTCTTCTTCTTGGTGTACTCGCAGTTGTGCCCGGTGTGATAGATGTAACAGTGGTGACTCCCTGTCAATCCCAAGTTACACTCAAGGTGGGTTGGTGACCTTCATTCATTCATACTGTTACAATTCAATTGTATTATAATTTTTCGATGATTATTTATAGGGGATGTCCACCGATAAGATACTTGATGTTCGGAAGCTGTTGGCCTCCAATGTCCAGACCTGCCACCTAACTAATTATTCACTCACCCATCTGGTACTGCTCATCATTTCAAAATATCAATGCTCGAAAAAAAAAATAAAAAAAAAAAAAAAATCCGTCTTTTTTCTTTGTATTCTTGTTTTCTACAGATTAATCAAAGTTTTTTTTTTCCGTATATTTTTAGTGATTAATGTGTGATAATTAAGAGAGGGGGTTTAGCTCACAAATTTATTTCCACGACAGGCTCGTGGTGGGCAGAGGCTAGAAGAAGGCGCGGAAATCGTCTCTCTCAAACCATGCTCGCTCAGGATTGTGGAAGGTGGGTACCGATAGGGAAGATCTCTTCGCACTTTTAGTAATTTTTTTATTTCAAACTAGCTATGTTACCAGAGGACACGGACACGACATGATACGGTACAGCCACTCTTCGTTCAAACAAAACCATCTTGCAAGTGGTTTTGTTCATCAACCAGGATAATTTTGACTTTGAAAATGACACGTGTGCATTTTCTATTGGAGGGTAAACAAACACCCTAATATTATTTGTGGGTGAACAAAAATGGACTCTAAGAGTAATGGACTTAATCTAGGCCAAGGTTTTGCTGTGTTTCTTATGATAAGATTAGTGGTAACGACGGACTAATTAGAGCAAATATTTAGGAGGAGGCTTCAACTTGTATTAGTGCTGCTTAATCAATCCAATTATTAAGTGGCCGACTAATCCAGATACTCCAAGATTTGGGTATTAAAATGTTATTAATCATAATTCTGTTATCCTCCCTCTCACGTTATTAATTTTATTACTACTAACTCCCATTTTATATCTTTCTCAAGTAGTATTATGTGTAATTACCTTCTTCCATTAATAATGTCTAACTCTTAAGAAATGGAGGTAGACGTAGTAATAAAATAAATACGGGGAGAAAACCGAGTCAGGGCTCGGCACTAGAAATAAATACAAAAATTTTTTTAAGAAAAAAGGGTAATAGTGGGCTTAAACGACTATTCCCACGACTAATTTATTAATAAAACTAACAGTTATTACTATTAAAGAACATGCACAGCCAGCTCTGGATAAGTTAAACAAGACTCCGGATTTGAACAATTTCCTTCCGTAGGGCAACTTTTTTTTTTTTTTTTTTTTAGTGTCTTAAACCTATATTTATATTAATAATGGCCGAGGGACAACAAAAATTATCTCCTACTAGGACAACCCAACCCATCCAGGGAACAAGTCAAAACAAAAAGTGAAAATACTTAAAGACCTCTAATTACCTACTTAAGGAATTTGTTAATTAATCCACTTCTGCCAAACTGTACTGAGGAGGAATTAAAAATCTTAAATTGGTCATAAGTTTGTTGCTTTTCTCAACAGAAATCTAGTTCGCCAAACACTAGTAGGCTCCTTCCAGCTTAGAGTTTATTTCTGTGAGGTGCAGCACTACCACTAATCAATTCAGTCAGCACTTTGAGACTTGTTGTACTCTTACTCATAAAGCAAGTTAGTTGAACGAGTACAAAAAGAGAAATAAACGACAAGCTTCTTCACAAAAGTAGTCATGAATATAACCTACAACTGAAAAATATGTATTCTCCAAAAGGAAGAATCAAAGTTAGAATCAAGAAAACTTGGAAATAACAAACCCCTAAAGTAGGTATTCAACAGATCGTATGCTGCTTTTTTTTTTTCTTTAGGTTAGGTATCATTCTCCTGCACTAATATTTTATTTGTGCACTATTGTCCTTATTTTAACTTAGTTGACCAAGAAAACTTAGCTGGTGATTCATGTTTAAATGTTTCCGCTGTAGCTTTGTCGCATGTCCCAACCGGGACATAAGAATAATCGTCGGATTTTATTCCCGGAATCTCTTTGTTATCAATTCAACTTACACGAACGAGATTCCGTATTTTTAGTTTGGAAAATGCTGTTTACACCACATTTGCGGTCCCGAAAAAATATTCTGTCAGTGGATCGAAGAATCGTATTATTTCTTTATTTATAAATGGTAGGAGTTAAGAACAGTAAATCTAAAGACATGTAATACAGTGTGTACAAAAGTTCGAAACGTTATGTCGAATTTCGTACATTATGTCAAAATGTCCAAAAAAAAAAAAAAAAAAACCTACAAAAATTCTATCCAATAAAAAAATGCCACGTGACAGCAGAATATACATATGCAGACCAAAAAATGGCGGTGCAAATAGCATCGTTTCTCATTTGGTCGATGGTGCATAATAGTATCGTAATCTCAAAGTAAAGTTACTAACAGGATGATGCATGCTAAGTAATATTTATACTACCATTGGAGAGCTGACGCAAACCAAAGTTTTAGTTGCCGTTAGTAACGAATGAGTTGAAATGTGTTTAAAATTGAGCTTATGACAGTGTTTGGCATCAAGTGGGGGCATAATAAGTTTGGCTTAGAATTATATTTGTTTGAAGAAGAGGTTTGTCTAGAGCGGACTTCTACTTGGAAAGAAAAATAAATAAATCAGATGACATCAGTCCACATTTCAGCTCAAATTTTAGCTTAACCCAAGCTTGTTTAAGCCTGGTCCAACTACTCATTCCAAGTACAACAACCTATTTTTTTCACGAGTCAAATTTATTTTTTTCCCTTTTTTAGTTCCGCCAAAAGCGACTCGAATTTATACTTCTTCCTCCTCTAATAATAAACAAGTAGAGTAAAAAATATATATCTTAATATAAATTTATATCGGATAAAAAAAATATTCGATAATAAGATTGTATAAATTATCTAACTTAATATTTTGATAAATTAAAAAGAGTTGTGTTAAACATCCTTCGTAAGATATCTTATTTAATGTACATCCAATTTAGCATAATATTATCAGACTGTGATCTATGTTGAATAGAGGTTGTGTAGAGCTTATGAAAAACATTTTGAAGAGATTCTAAATATATAGCTTCTTAATGGATAACTTTTGTAGAGAGAACAAAATATAAGAGATTATAGAAAAAGAATGGTTTGCAAGTTGTTTCCCACTTTCTCTTCAATTTATAAGAAATGGAGAATACAAATGATCAAAAATTCAACCATACGTCTAGCGAGCGGTCGAATCTTATTAATTATATTTTCTTTCGATATTCGTCATTACTTTTTATGATTTTCAAAATTTTTAAATTTGTCGTTTCTTTTGACAAATTTTCTTGATGGAATTCATCAAAAGCATGAGACGACTCTAAACTTTTCTTTCCCTCTACTATATTCTTCATATCGCACTCTTTACAAGGTTTTGTGTATTTCTATTGCTAATTAAGATGTAGTGATTGTAAAATGTACTTTTCTTAATTATATGATGCAATGGACTTCGAACTATGTCTATGGTTTTTACGTTAGTTAAAAGACGTTCCTTTGTGACAAGGATAATAAATTATTTAGTTTACAACTGCCTACATGGCGATCTGCAATTGGATCTTCTTTTTTCCTAGAAGAAGGAAGAGAGAGGGGACCAATTGGAGACCGCCACGTAGGCCAGTTGTGAACTTGGTATTATTGTTAGAGCATCTTCAACCCTATTGTGAACTTGAAAAAAATGATTGCCACACAGAAATTACAATTTCTTATTTTAAAATTTCTTCTCCAATGTAAATGTGAAATAAATTGTGAAGTTGATATAACAATGACATGTCAAAGATAATGTGAAATTGGTTGTCTAGATCTATACAACGGACTTCATAATGCTTTACTTCCACATCATCAATTATGAATAAAAATATTTATAAAAAAAAAAAAAAAAATGAAAAAATTGTCTTGGAAGTTGAAAAAAAATTGTTTTTATTGTCCTTTTAATACTTTTTATATTAGAGAATACTTTTCTATCTCACTGTTTTGTGTAAATATAATTTGTCACACAGAAAAAATATTGTCTTGTATCTTTTGCTATATAGGAATCACAAAAAATAATATGACAATAGGGTTTGGGATGCTCTTATGACAACTTGTAGTGCAAGCACTTGGATATCTATCCCCACCAATTAATTGAGAGAGAGCATCAACCCTTCAACTTTGTTGCAACACCCGCCCCCCCTAGCATGCATGCCTTTCTTATACCAGTTGGGAGTTCATTGTTGCTAATAATTACATTTGATAGAAGAATTACATTTTATGTTTGATCATTTTAGTAAGCTAAATTAACTTTTTTTTATATATATCAAAATTAAACATAATTTATCTATGTAATTATTTTTTACACTATTGGTCCACATATGACATAACATTTTCCGTATCTATATTTTGGTATCACTTTAATATAATTATTAGGCTAAATTATCCTAATAATATTTCAATTATAGCGCTAGAAGTTTTGGACACTTTAACTTTTTATTGTTCGATTTCGACCTTTCAATTTTACAAAAAATAAATTGTAACAATATTTTTTATTTATTTTTAAAATACATCGGGACAACTTTAAAAGAATATCTAATAATATAAGTATTTAAATTATACTTTAGTACTATAAAATATATTTTTGAATTGGTCTCGACATGTTTCAAAATTGTCGAAAATTATTTCAAAAGAATAATTTATAAAATTATAATGTCAAAATCAATTAGTAAAAAGTTAAGATGTAAAAAATGTCTAATATTAGAATAAAGACTAATTAGAGTTTAGATTATGAATTTTATACCAGTTTAGAGTTTAAGTCCTATCATGTCCAATTAAAAAGTTTAGACCATGATTTTTTTTTTTTAATTTTTTCCATTATATCCTCCCTATTATATATAGAAAAGTTTATTGTCACACATGGTAAGAGAGGCTATAATTGAAAAAAAATAGAAAAAAAATATTGAGGGTCCAAATTTTTTAATTCAACATGTTAGAACTTAATCTCTAAGCTAATTTAAGCTAATTTAAGTTAAATTCTAAGCTAATTTAACCTAATTATTGTTATATTTTCAAACTGGTAACATCTCCACATCGTGCAGAGTCTTACACTACTGAGGAGCAGGCGGTCGCGCACGTGCGGAGGCTCCTAGACATCGTCGCCTGCGTCACATCCTTCGGCAAGCAAAAAGACGGAAAAGCCCCCAAGAAGAACACCGCTCCCGCCGCCGTCTCCGAAACAAATGACACGATCCCCGCCCTATCCGTGTCCGTCCCCGACACGTCGATCCCCGCCATCTCCGAGAGGTTCGACATGGCCGCGATCCACCCGCTCCCGAAGCTCAGCAAGTTCTACGACTTCTTCTCCTTCTCCCACCTCTCCTCTCCCATTCTATGTACGCAAAACTTACTTTTTTCTCTCTCTTCAAATAATTTTGATTAATGTCGTTATTTAGGGTTATGAGGTTTTTTTTTAATCATTTCGCAGTTCTGAGGAGGCGTGATTTCGGTGGGCCAGAGGAGAGGCGGGGAGCGGACTATTTTGAAATGGAGGTGATTTTTTTTCCTTCTTTTTTCTTTTCTCTTTGCCTCTCTCACTTAGAATTCGCCAAGCTTGTAGAATGGGATTATTCATTGGGACGGACACTCTTAATAACAGCATAACCCACCACATCACACCACATGAAGGAGAAATTATTCAGTGGACCGGTCTCACCACGTGGCAGTGGTGATATCTTGTTGGTGTGCAATGTTGTTATTGGAGGAGAACAAGTTCTCACTATTGTCACGTGGCTGACCCACTGAATAATTTTATTTCCACGAGGAGAACAAGCAGCATGACACTAAGAGTGGTGTTGTTAGCGGTGTGTCATAATGTTATTGAAGGAGAGTAAGATCTCACCACTCTATTTGGTAAGGCCGGTCCACTGAATAATTTCTCGTGCGGAAGGATTGACAATTGTTTTTTTTTTTTTTCCAGATTAAGGTATGTAATGGTAAACTACTGAACGTGGTCGCTGCGGCTGATGGGTTCTGCATGAGAGGCAAGAATTGCCTCCGGAGACACTCCCTGGTGGACCTGCTGCAGCAGCTCAGCAGGGGGTTCACGAATGTACGTAAAAATATTCGACATTTATTTGTTTAATTGCGGACCAGACGCAGAGTTCCCATCGATGTTGTGCTTTTGCTTTGTAAATCCATTTCTATGTTGCATAAACACGGGCGCAGCAACTTGAATCCAGTTCATTGCCCATAGAACGGGCATTTTGTCTATGGCATGAGAGCGTGTCGGAGTAGTATAAATCATAGTTTGCAGTATCGACCGATACCGATCCTATACGGCCGATACTGATATGGTTTGGCATATCCCGATCTGAAAATGAACGATACCTGACCGACACCGACATTGGGGGTCTCTTTTCTAGTCATTTCGGCCAAAAAAATTGAATCAAAAAGACCAATCAACAAGGGTATAAAAACATAATAAGGTTGTAAAAGCAGGTAAAAGAAGAGACTTTATCAATCACATATAAAACAATTGGCAATAGTGATTGTTATTTCATTCAATTTCAAAACTGCTAAGAACAATACTGAAAATACTTAAAATTATGCCTAAATATATAAAATATACTTTCTAAAATGTTAATAATTTGTTATTAATTATTTGCTTTCCTATACCAAAAAGCCCAATATTTCGATCCGTAACTGTCGATATTATCGATACTGCCAATCTTGATACTCATAGGAATTGTCTGATACCGATTCCGATACCGATACTGCAAATCTTGGTATAAATATACAAAATAACCCTTAACCTCATCACAACTCTACATTTTTGGTGCATTGCTAGGGAAACAATATGACATAACACACGTTGAACAAATATATATAGTTTACATATTAAACTTGGTTTGTTTATCTGAAATAGAAACAAAATTAATATAGGAGAGATTTAAAAACACTAATTTACTTTATATTACTGGAAATGAAAAAGAATGAATGTCGGATGGAAAAGGGGAAGGAGCTGAATTGCCAAAGGAAAGAGGTCAAATTGGTTTATAAGAGAAAAAAGAAATTCTGACAAAAATTCGTCTTCATATTTTTAGTATCAGGTACAACACTAACATTGAAGTATCCATGCGACATATGTGTCTTCTAAACTGCACAACTGACTATATGCAGGCCTATGAATCCCTAATGAAAGCTTTCGTGGAACATAACAAGGTGCTATTTTCAGACGAGTGCTTTTGATGCATTCCTATCTTCATTGTTGTATATGATTGCTAATGAGGACTTTATATTCCAAAATATCAGTTTGGAAATTTGCCATATGGTTTCCGAGCAAATACATGGCTCGTCCCTCCTGTTTTTGCAGAGTCCCCCACAAGATGCCCCTTGCTGCCTACAGAAGACGACAAGTGGGGAGGTAATGGCGGTGGTCATGGACGCAACAGTAAATACGATAATCGGAAGTGGTCGAAAGAATTTGCTATTTTGGCAAGACTTCCTTGCAAGACCGAAGAAGAGAGATTGACCCGAGATCGGAAGGCCTTCTTATTGCACAATCTATTTGTAGACACTGCAATATGTAGAGCCACTTCTTCCATTCGTCATCTCATCAACTCAAATGCTACGCAAAAAGATGGCTCGATCTTATTTGAAGAGACTGTGGGTGACATGATTGTAATAGTGAAAAGAGATAATGCAGATGGAGGTACAAAGCTGGATGAGAAAGTTGACGGGAGTCAGTTACTTCGTGTGTCTAATAAGGATGTTTCAACGAGGAATATCCTCAAGGGGCTAACGGCTGATGAGAGTGTAGTTGTTCGAGTAAGAGTGCACCACTAAATGAATCCTTGCCCTTTGGATTTTGTATTCCCTATTACCTTATGTAATACTTACTGACAGAGCATAGTTTCTCTGCAGGATACTGCCACATTAGGTGTCGTCATTGTGAAACATTGTGGGTTTACCGCCACAGTAAAACTTTCAGGACATGTTAAGGACAGTGACCGTTTGCCAGAGAGTATTGACGTAGATGAGCAGCCTGATGGAGGGTCAAATGCCCTAAATATTAACAGGTGAGTTTATTTCTCAAATTTGCAATGAATTTATGTTGTTAAATTATAACAACATATTATAATATGATGCCACTTCTATCAAACAGAAGTAGTACTATAAACATGTCATTATTGAAAATTAAATGGGGACAATTGTACTTTTCTGGTAACTCTGTTTTTTTTTTTTATACCCCTGATTTTCTTCTTTAGTTCTTACCTTTACAACATATGGTATTTTTTGCCTTCCATGCCTGTGGTCCACAACTGTTTCTATCTATGAATCTCTATTGTTATTTTGACTTTAGGAAATTGTATGCTTATCTTTACAATGTCAAAAGATTTAATATGTTAACTATTTGTTGCAGCTTGAGAGTTTTGCTTCCCAAGTTCCCCGGTGGAGAATTATCACCTAACCGTCACTGTTCTTCTATTCCCGATGATGTGCAAACCGCAAGGTGTTTGGCACGAAGGGTACTTAAAGATAGTTTAGCCAAATTAGAGAAAATGCCTGACACTACTGAGAAGCACACCAGATGGGAATTAGGTGCTTGCTGGATTCAACATCTGCAAAAACATGAGTCATCAACTGCTGAGGCAGCTAAAAGAAATGCGGAAGACAGTAAAGCTGGACCAATTGTCAAAGGACTTGGAAAGCAATTTGAACAATTAAAGAAAATAAAAAAGAAAATGGACACCTCAAACTGTGAGAAGGAAGATTCTAATGCTAGTAACATGGTCGGTCTGGAAACAAAGGATGCAGAGAAAGAAAATCAGTGTGAATCAAATGGGGAGGACGAGATAAAGCATTTGCTGTCAGAAGAATCCTTCTTGCGTCTGAAAGATTCAGGAACTGGTCTTCATCAAAAGGTACTTTTCTCATTTGACTTAATTGTGGACATTTATTGAATGTTTCCTTCTTTTTTTCTTTTCTTTGTTCCTTTGTAGCATTTATTTTCAAATTGCAAACAAATAAATGAAATAAATGAACCTGGAAATGTGATTCCTTTTGGCTTTTGTTAGAGAGATGAATGCAATTCTCTATAGAAAATTGTATCATCCTTGCTCTAGCTTCAATTGTAGTCTATTGAATAATAAATAGGATAATTTTGGATAATGCAGAAGAACATGCTGTAGAGTCTTGCTGATGCCTTTAGGCTCCTTAATGTAAAGGACACTCAGGTTTTGCAAGTTCGGGCCCACCTTGTTAAGGCATTTGTTAATTACCTTAGCTTTTCCTCTCTTTCAATTAGCTGTACTCTCATTACCAGCATTTTATAGCATAATTTTAAGTTATTTATGTATGATATTAAAAATATTACAGCTTTATGCAAATATATACTGAATATATTAATTACTCCAGTGGCCTTCACTGTTCGTTTTATGTTAAGGCTTAATGTCAATCGTCTGCATTTGGTAGTATCTTTATACATATATCATTACCAGCATGGCATCTCTTTATTGTACACATTTCTATCATTCTAACAATGTTTGAGTGTCACCCCAGAAATGTATGATTATGAAGCCTGTAAGGTAGTCCTTGGCCAGTAGTACAAATGAAGTTTATTCATAGACTTTTGCTTCTACTATTTTTTTCCGCTTATCTTCTAGGCTATGTTTCTCAGGCTTGAAGTTAAGTAAATCAATCAGTATCAAAATCTATATTACTCTAACTTCATCTTCCACTGGTTCAATTTGCTCATTTGAACAGTCGCTGAATGAGCTCACAAAGATGGCAGATAAGTTCTATGATGATATTGCTCTTCCAAAACTGGTAACTAGTTCTTCTGATAGATGCATTCATTATCATTATTATACGTTGTTCGGTCTCTTTTAAAGTCTAAATTGTGTTTTGTAATTTTGACTTCCAAAAGGTTGCAGATTTTGCTTCACTTGAACTTTCTCCAGTTGATGGAAGAACTTTGACTGACTTCATGCACATAAGGGGACTTAAAATGTGTTCCTTGGGACGCATAGTGAGTATATGAGTGACAGCTTGGTGGTCTTTTTTGTCCCTCTCTGAATATCATGTTATCAAATATATTCACAAGCTCTACCTTTATTCACCATTCAATGTCAGGTTGAACTTGCAGAAAAGTTACCACATATTCAGTCACTTTGCATCCATGAGATGGTTACACGATCCTTTAAACACTTACTTCGAGCTGTTGTTGCTGCTGTGGCCAATTTGTCTGAGCTGCCTACTGCAATTGCTGCAATTCTTAACATCCTTTTAGGGTCCTCAAATATGGATAATGATGACCAGGATCTTTCTAGTGAACATGCTCTAAAAATGATATGGTTGGAAACCTTTACTTCCAAAAGATTTGGTTGGAGTCTTAAAGATGAATTTCAGCACTTAAGAAAGTTTGTAATCCTCAGAGGACTTTGCCAGAAGGTATCAAATTGGATTTCCCCATCATGATGAACCAAGGTTAAACCTCTTACCTTTACATTTTCCATCTTCAGGTTGGGCTGGAATTGGTTCCCAGAGATTATGATATGTGCAGCAGGAACCCTTTTGAGAAATCTGATATTATCAGCATGGTCCCTGTGTGTAAAGTACGTAATGCACATATTAGTTCCAAAACTAAGATGTTCCAGTGGAAAGATCTGCCTATGGAACTTACTCTATTTTGAAATTCTATTGCACAGCACGTAGCCTGCTCATCTGCAGATGGTCGGAACTTACTAGAGTCGTCTAAAACAGCATTGGATAAAGGAAAGCTAGAGGATGCTGTTTCATATGGCACAAAGGTATGAATTTTCTATTTTCATTGGATAATGTATTAATAAATATAGTTACAAACAGTAAGCGGTCTACTATGTGTTTGGGTTCAGGCCACTATCAACTACTATGATTCTGATTTACATATTGACACCTCTCTTGCATTTTGAATGTGAAGGCACTTGCAAAGATGATAGCAGTTTGTGGCCCTTATCATCGAATGACTGCTAATGCTTACAGTCTTCTTGCTGTGGTTCTTTACCACACTGGAGACTTCAACCAGGTAAGCGTATTGGAGATTCTATTCATGTTTATGTGCCTGTCTTGTTTATTCATAGTTTATGTAGCTCATTATGTTGATTGGCAGGCTTTTTGAAAATATTTTTCAATTTTCTTTTCTTCTCATCTAGGAAGCAAGGACAATTCAAAAATGTGGACTGTGTCATGTCAGACATATATTGGACACAATCTGGACACTCCAAAATACACTATGACACAACAAAATATGTGCTGTGTCCGTGTCGCCGTGTTCTTATGGTGTTGTGTCATATCAGTGTCCAAGCCACATAGCTTCTGATCTTTAGACTGGGCTCTTTCTTAATCTAGAAGAATTTGCAATGTCTCTCTTTGTTTGACAAAAACTTCGTGACCAAAAGTTAGGTCCACTCTTTGGGTTTATGGCAAGGCAATATCTTGCCCCTATTTTCTCATAAATTGTATTAAAACCGAAGATGGATGCCCATTTCACTGCTGACACTATTCAATTTGGTCACCCTTTCTGTAGATCCTTCTCAATTTATCATCACATTTCTTGGTTATTCACATGCATTATATAACATTTTCTGGTGAAAGAACTACATAACATGCATTGTTTGAAACATTTGTTGGTACTTCACCTTTGGACATATCTTTAAAATGAAATATAAGATATTAAATTATCATATAACACTGATCTAAAAAACGGCCTAGGCGCTAGGCGTCCGGTGTCCGCCCGATGCCCACCTAGGCGTCTGCCTAGTGACCCCCGACACCAGATTATGTATGTTTTGGCGTTTTATGGACAATTGTCACAATTTTCAGCAGGATTTCTGATTTATTTTGCTTTTTGGAACCATCTACAACTAGGTGGCGCCTAGGCAGGCTAGGCGACGCCCAGTGCCCGCCCGACTAGCGACTAGCGACTTTTACAACCTTGATATAACAATTTAATGAGTAGTTAATATCCTTTTCTTATTTTCTTTGCTAATTCTTATGAATTTTTAATAGGCAGCCATATACCAACAAAAAGCTTTAGATATCAATGAGAGAGAACTCGGTCTTGACCATCCAGAGACCATGAAAAGTTACGGAGATCTTTCAGTGTTCTACTACCGGCTCCAACACATTGAACTGGCCTTGAAGTAAGTCTTAGTTGCTTTAAGTCTAGACACAACCCACCTTATAAGATTATTCTCAATATCAATCATATGTTTATCATCAAATCTGTTTATTTTCTGATTTTCTGAACCGGAGCCATGCATTGAATTTGTTTTTTTCTGAGAAGTTTATAAAAGTTTCAAGTTTTTGTACAACATGCTGTTGGGTGTTAATATTATTGCATTGAATTTGTATTTTCTGATTTTTTAGCCAAAGCCATGCATTGAAGCCCTTGCATCAGTGTTTGATGTAACCCTTTCCCATTCACTGAACCTCGATCCGTCGACCTAGCACATCACATCAATGCTTGATGTGTCCGATCCCGTTCATCAAACATCAATGACATGAGTTAGTCTCATAACAATATCTACTGAAAAGTGGCACGATTGCCTCTCTACCTCTTTTAGTTTCTATGTCAATCACCTCCTTTGCAACCTGCCCTCACTGGAGCTTGAACACTCCTCCTGAACTCAACCCCGAACCTTGCTTCTTTGACACTTCAGCTGGTCCTCATGCACCAAATTTGTCACGGCAAAAGAAGAGTGAACATGACAAAAGGAGGACCTGTTCAACCTAGTGCTTCGGAGCTTGAACAGTTTCTCTAGAAAAAAACTGAAGTGAAGTGGAATTTTTCATGGACTCACTTAGTTGTCCTATTTTTTACTTCTAGGTGATAAAATCAGGTTGGGCAAGGATCATGGGAGTTTCTCATAATTTAGGGTATCCATGAGTGGGTTATCAGAGAAGAAAAGTGTGTTTCTATTCCATAGCTACAAATATTATATTTCACCACTTACCATAGTATGATCACAGTCCCAATTGTCAGCACTACTAAATCTCCATCTTTAAAGAAAACGAAGTATATGTGATATGAGACTATCAGGTTGGTTCTGGTATGTGATCTCGGCATCAAAATTCTGACTAGAAAAAACTTGGCTTTAGTGTCTTGCATATTCATATTTTTTTAAGATAAAATGGCCATTGCTTGGCGCGGTGGTTGGGCTTGTTGCTTGCATCCTGGAGGTTGCAGGTTCAAGTCACAGAAACTGCCTCTCCATGTATAGGTGGTTTTGGCTGCGAGCCCTACATAAGTCGCAGTTTGTGGCACTGGAACTCCCTTTTTATCTTCATACTATGCAGTAAATGCCATACACAAGTTTTTATTTTAACAACACTTAATTCCCCAGGTATGTCAATCGTGCACTTTATCTTCTTCATTTCTCGTGTGGCCTATCACATCCAAATTCTGCTGCTACCTACATTAATGTGGCAATGATGGAAGAGGGAATGGGAAATGTTCATGTTGCACTCAGATACTTGCATGAGGCCCTTAAGTGCAACCAAAGACTACTGGGGGCAGATCACATACAAGTATCTCTCTCGTGCATTTTTTCTTTTATTTCATTTTATAACTGAATTGCAGTAATTTGGATAATGGTGACTGTATCTTATCTTTTTATGAATCTGGATGTCATTGATGAGTGTTCGGGAATTATTGTGAAACACATACCACTGTTACATTTGCTATAAATATGGTCAGATGTTAGCCTACCTACAACCCTTGTTGCCTAGTCATAGTTGTATGAGAGTATTATACAATCACTTGGAAATCTTAAAGGTTTTTTCTCATCATCATGCAAGCCTTTCTCCCATTAAAATGGGGTCTTCCATGGAGCATAAGAAAGCACGACATAAAATTTCCTTCTTTTAAGTGAGAACGTGGGATTTAGTGGTGAGCATTTGGTCGGTTCGGTTGGATCGAACCCGAATTTCCCAGGACTGATCAAACCGAAAACCACAATATCCAAAACCGAACCGTTTTTTCTTCAAACCGAACAAAACCGAACCAAATTAAAATGGTTTGGTTTCGATTTGTTCGATTAACTGGCCAATGGGCAGGGCTGTAATTTTTGGACAATTTGGGCCTACTAAAATTGCAAATGCTTAACCATTTTATTACCCAACAATATATATATATATATATATATATATATATATATATGAATTCTTACATACCACAACAACAAGAACAATGAAAGCAATAATTAATGATAATAAGTTATAACAACTTGCAAATTACAATTATACATAGTATGAAAATTTGCAATACTTTGTCCAAGAGCCATGGCTAATCCTTCACCACCAATTTAAATTTAATTACAAATTATCAATATTATGAAAAATTACAAATTAAAGCCACAATGTATTGAAAAATGACAAATTGTAACAAATTACAAGCCACAATGTAGCAATTGGCAGTGTTGTTGGCTGCTTCACAAGCCACAAGCCACAAGCACTGGCAGTGCTGCACAAACCACAAACACTGTAATGTTGCACAAGCCACAACCCACAAGCACCGACATTGTTGCATTAGCCATAACCACACGATCCACAGGTGAATAGAGAACTAAAACTGGAAGAGAACCAACAACAAAATTAGATAAGTAGATAACCAACATATAGAGAGCCATAGTGGCACAACACACACACACACACACATATATATATATATATATATATATATATATATATATATATATGAACATTAAGTGCATATACCAAGAACTATACCTCTCTCAGTCCAAAACTGATGCAGCAACAAGCCACAAGCACTGGCAGTGCAGACTCAGAGTGCTGCACAATCCACAACACACAACCACAAGCCACAGACACTAGCACGTGCAGTGTTGTGTGCTGCACAAGCCACAACCCCCACAAGCACTGGCAGTGCTGCACAAGCCACAAGCCACAAGCCACAAGTCACAACCCAACAAGTGAGTAAGCCTGTCCCTATTAGTTCTGAGAAGTTATTATTAGTTGTTATTATTATCCTATTAGTTCTGACATGTTATAATAATAATAATTATTATTATTAGTTCTGATAATATATGTTCTTATAAGTTTGATGTCATTGCCATTTACCCAAACAAAGTATATGTTCTTATCAATTATTAGTATCTATTCTTATCATAATATTAGCCTAATGTCATTGTCATTTTCCCAAACAAAGTATGTGTTCTTATCAATTATTAGAATATATCCTTGTCAGAATATCAGCCCTAATGTCATTGCCATTTACCCAGACAAAGTATATGTTCTTAACAGAATATCAGCCCTAATACAACATATTAGTATTTATTCTTATCGCTTATTAGTATATCAAACTCATAGGCATATAATAGAAAGAATGCAGTATAAATTATCAAACCCATTATCCATAGGCAGATGATAAGTGAAGTATATCAGCTTTTATTAAATTAATAGGCATATAATAGAAACAAAATGAAGTATCAATTATCAAACCCATTACCCATTCAGTTTTTATCAAACTCATTGGCATATAATAGAGAAAAATGAAGTATCAGTTATCAAACCCATTACCCATAGGCAGATGATAAGTGGAGTATATCCGTTCTTATCAAACTCATAGGCATATAACAGAAAAAGTGACAGTATCAAATTACTATCAATGCAGTATACACAATGGAACTGCCAATGCTTGTGGATACCACAAGAACATAATCAACAATCTGCATTAGAACATGTGAAACCCATAGGCATTAGGAGTAGATAATAGAACATAATCAACATTCAACACTAGAAAATTGCCAAATTCTAGCAAATTGCCAAATTCCAGCGCTAAAAAATAGTGCCAAATTACCAAATTCAAGTACTCAAACGTAGGGCCAAATTCCAGCACCCGAAAGTATTGGATAAGTGAAAAATTGCAATATGCATCAAAACTAAATCCAACGGCATGTTCTTATTAGTATATTAAGAAAGCCCAATGATAAAAATAGGAGCATGCATAAGTGTAAGATCTGTTATTATTAGTATATTAATCTGTTCTTATGCAGCATAAGTACAGTCTATGTCAGGATACTTACAATGGATGGCATCGATGGATGCACGAAGATGACGAGAAGCTTGAAATCAGACAATCAAACACTCAAAAAATCTGAGATCAAAATACAAGTATACAACTGTTAATAAATAAAAAATTACAAAAAAATAAATGAATAAATAAATTCACTTACTCTAATTTAGGGTTAGAGTCGATTCCCAGAGAAGCCAACTCCAATTTAGGGCTACAGTCAGTCTATCCCAGAGAGAGATTCCAAGCTTCCAGTCCAGAGAACTAGAGAAGCCTCAAGCCACTCCAATTTAGGGTAGAGACTAGATGACTAGAGTCGATCGATTCCCAGAGAGAGAGAGATTTGAATCCAGACTCCAGAGAAGTAGACTAGTAGAGTCCAATTTGGGGCTAGAATCAGTTGATTCCCAGAGAATCAGAGTCGATCCCTAGAGAGAGAGATGAGAGATCCGGTGGTGATACAGATCCAAATCCTGCTCCTTCTCACTCAGTTTCATATTCAGTTTATGATACTTCATCTAGCAGTGAATGTATCAGTCATTAGCTATATGTGAATAGCAGTCATTAGCTTCACTGCCAGCTGGAGGAGGAAACCTAGTCAGCAGCATATTCATGCATGTGACATTTAAACAGTCCAGTCAGCATGTACATTCAGCTTTACTGATACCAGTGTAACTAACTGATACTCTTAACTGTATAAATAGAAAAGGATAAGGAAGAGAGAGAGAGAGAGAGAGTGTGATTTGTAATAGAATTTCGATCCCCAATTTTCTTTAGACTTGTAATTTCCTTTTCCCTCTCAATTTTCCATTTGAATTTTCAATAAAAAATACCTAGTTCTCTTCTTCCCCAAAACTCGAGTATTTCCTGAGAATTTCTACTGTCAAGTTAGTGCAATTATGTCCAATTCTATCCGAGGATCGACACTGCCAAGTCTGATGGGAAGAGCTCCCATAAGGTGGGCGGCTGCAGAGAGTTATTTGGGAGACTCAGAGATATATAAGAGAGTTTAGGGTTGGGGCTTCAGAACAGTGGTATATATTAAATTACCACCAACTTATATATACCAATTACCGAACCGCCAAACTGAAATTTCTCTATATTAAACCAAAACCCGACCCAAAAATTGCAAAACCAACCCAAATCGGGTCCGTTCGGGTCAGTTATCAGTTTTAAACCGACGAATGCTCATCCCTAGTGGGACCTTCGTGCTTCATTAAAGAGAGGTTTAAGAAACAATTTTAAAAATAAAGGAAACAACCCAAAATACGTTATCATCCTTCTCCTGTCTGAATGGGTTGGCTATAGAGCATAAGAAAGCTCGACATATTTGAGGGGAAACAATAGGGTATAATCCCATGTTTTGTTAAAGATAGGGTAACAAACAACCTCAAAAGAGAGGAAACAAAACAAAATACAACTCAAAATACAAGTGTCAAGGTCAAACTAAGAAAGAGAGTCGACCAGAAACTTTCAAAGAGTGCAAAGAACTGTTAGTGCTCGACATAAGTACTGACAGTTCTATCGTTATGACCAACTGAAGCTGACATCAACCCTTTGTGCTGGTGCCAAACTAACCAAAGTGGAGATTAGCAAGAGAGCCTTTCCATAAAATCTAGAAGGTCAGCTGTCGAGTAAGTAGACCTGTCTTCTTGTTTATGCAAAGATAACTAGGATGGCATATGTATCCTAATTGATTGATGAATATGCATATGGAACTATTGTGTCCTGTGCAGTTACAGATGCCCCAGTTACATTATTATTGCACCAGTTATACACAGGAACAATCAAAGTGTTCATATTAAGAATCCATTTTATCAAAAATTAAACATCTTGCAACTTGGTAACATTTCCCAGAAATTGTAATTGTTTATCGTTTTGATTTCATTCTTCTCTATTTGTAGACTGCTGCAAGTTATCATGCCATCGCCATAGCCCTTTCAATGATGGAAGCCTATTCCCTTAGCATGCAACATGAACAAACCACATTGCAGATACTTCAAGCCAAACTTGGATCTGAAGATCTACGTACCCAGGTTGCTTACACATCATATATAATTTACATTCAGAAAAATATTTAAGTTTGTGCATGTTTGGCAAGAACTTAATGCTAACTTGTCTGCAGGATGCTGCTGCATGGCTTGAATATTTTGAATCAAAAGCTTTAGAGCAGCAAGAAGCTGCACGAAGAGGTATCCCAAAGCCTGATGCTTCCATAGCAAGCAAAGGGCACCTAAGGTATATAGATGCTATGCTTCTTTTCTAGGTTTATTTGTATAAAGTATGTCTTGAGATCGGGAACTTTTATCTTTTCAGTGTTTCAGATCTTCTTGATTACATAAATCCAGATCAGGAGATCAAAGAAAGAGATGCACAGAAAAAATTCCGGCGCACAAAGGTGATTTTATTTACCCTCATCTTTGATCTTACTCCATAGCTATTTTATCAAGGTTCTTATTTTTGTATAACACCAATACCAATAAAACCTCACCCCCAAAACATGTCAGAGTTGTTTTAATTTATTTCTTATCTATCCTTTATCCATTATAGATGTTACTACGTAGTCCATTTAGAAAGCCCTTTATCCTCAAAATAATTACATAATCTATTAAACATGTTTTTTTCTTTCTTTTGTAACAGTGACCGTGGCCCTCAAGGGTATTATCTGGCTGTTATTTTAAGTGAAATTTCTTATTTTGTACTTGGGCTTGGCTTTATCTACCGTTAAAAACACCAGGAAATACCATTTTATCTAATAGAGCTACTTACACATCATTGAAAGACGAACATTAGCTCCTCTGAGGAAACTGTTAACATCTACTTCATAAATTCTGGATGCTCCAATGACATATTAGAAAAATATAAAGGGAGAAGATTTGTTGTATCATAACTATTAAGTGTTTTTTTTATCAACATTTAATCCATGTTGGGATGCCCCCCAACTGAGGCATGCTGGCATGTTGCATCAACCATCGTGGTGCAATGCCAAGCGAGGAAGGATGGGCTAGAATGCTCTCCAAAAGTGTGTGATGTGTCACATTACTACTTGAATATGGTGCCAAATAGGCAATGGTTACAATGTTGTTTGGGTCAAGATATGGTCACACAATGATTTCCACTGAGGATTAGCATTTGAAGAATGAGAAATGTACAGAGTCCACTACAGAAGTCATTGTATATGAAGTTCTCCAGAATTTTATAAGTTAACTTACCATGCTGACATTTTTTTGAGAAAATATTGGGAGGTTGTGTATGTTTCCCAGAAATTTTAAAATTAACTCCTCATGCCAAATCCATTATTGAGGCACTGATATGATGTTCTCAAGAATTTTATACTCATGCCACCTTTTCTTTGTATTGTAAATCTCTGTTTTGTTTTTTTTTTCCCTTCCATTGTCTCCTTAAAGTATCTTGTACTTGAACCAGAGCAATGGTAGAGCTAGCGAGGAGCAATCGATCATGATTTCTGATGATTTGGAACACACAGAAAGCTCTCCAACCACTTATGTGCAACTGCATGAATCAGACGAGGACCAAAAGCCCAGAGAACCCCAAACAGAAACATTTGCAGAAACAAAAAGGGTTGCTCAATTTGAGCCGACACAAATGGATATGGCATATCCTGAAGAATCTTCAGATGAAGGGTGGCAAGAGGCTAGTACAAGAGGACGGTCAGCACATGTACGCCGAAAATCTGGCTCCAAAAGACCAGCTCTTGCTAAGCTAGTTATAAACACCCCCGAGACTGCAGGATCCGGAAGTACTGGTAACGTGACAAGAACTTTATCTCCAAACATTGAAGTAAACATAACACCAACAAAATCCGTCTCCCGTGATGTCTATTCTGGTGGAAAACTTCCAAAGGCTGTTAGCATGACTGGCGGAGAAGAATCAGCTAAATCCCAACTAAAGGCTCCTGGTTCAGAAACCAAACTAGAACACTATCCAAGAGTTTCAGGCACAACAAGACTCAGTACAGTGGCTTCAAAGGCTGTATCTTACAAAGAGGTAGCTATGTCACCTCCTGGCACAGTTTTGAAGCCGGCACCGGAGCAACTAGAACAGGCAAAGAAAGAGACAGCTGAGACAGCCAAAATTCCTGAGTGCAGCGATCTATTGGAGACAACCAAGGATGAGGCTTTAGTAGATGTAGAAGAAAGTGTCCATGAGGAAATTCCCAGAGAAAACATTGAGATAGAGACCACCCAGAGTGAAGAGAAATCGTCTTCTTCAAGTTCTGGTGAGGCTCAGGACTCTTCATCAAAGAAAGCCACAACAAAAGCAAGCAAGCTCTCAGCTTCTGCCCCTCCATTCAATCCTAGCTCTCTTCTGTCTATGGCCCATCCGTACAGCTCAGTTGCAGTTGCTGGAATACATTATGCTAGAATCCCTCATCAGACAGTTATACCACAGCCTCTAGAAATCCCTTCTCCGCATTCTGTTGACACCAGAGTTCCTCGTGGCCCTCGATCTACACTTTACTACAGAACTGGCCATTCTTTCAGGAGGAAGCATGGGTACCCAAACTGCCAGAGCACTGTTGTTGCTAAAAGTAGCTGCAATCCCAGCATCATGAACCCTCATGCAGCTGAATTTGTTCCTGGAAAGGCTTGGCAACCTGCTGAGAAAGAGGAGGCTAGTGATGCCTTGGAACCATCCCAGTGTCAGAAGGTGGAACCTGAGGTCATCGCAAAAGAGACCAGAGATCCAGAAAAGCTAACACAAGCTCAGAAGATTGTTGATGGGGGAAGGAGCAAGGAAGGAAAAGGGAAAAACAGTACACAGAGCTTAGTAAAAGAAGAACTTGCAAAACAGATACTACTCAAATTCATCGTTAAGTCGGTTCTGGACTCATCAAATGAGGCAAAGGATGAGGCTAATACAAAATCAGCAGAAGATGAGAACAGAACAGGTAAAGAACCACATGGCGGTGAAGGGCTGAAGACAGAAGTGCACAAAAATAAGAACCAAGACACAGAAGGATTTACTAAGGTATCCAAGAGGAAAAAGAATAAGCATCAGTTCACCAATACAGTTCACAGCTTGGATGCTCAGCAGCCTATTTGTACCTCAGTCAGCTGAAGGGTTTATGAGTGAATTCTGTTTAGTAATCCTATAATACAGTGGTGAAGAGATGGAACTGTTCTTATTATCATGATTCTGTGGATTTCGATGTTTAGTCACTTAGTGGTGAGTAGGATATTTTGCGCACAAGATGAGAACTGCAGCAAATCTTCCTTCGTTCGTCATCTTCCATCTGACTGAATGACTTATTGGAATCGCTGATCAATCGTTCAACGAGTTCAAGTATTGTAGATGTTGTAAAATGTCCTCAACCTTTTGCATTCCACTGCCAATAGCTTTAAAATTTTGAGTTTTTAATATGGTGGCATTGTTAATAAGATGTTTTTGAGTTGAACCAATATTGTCTTAATAATGACCTATTTCAGTTGTACTCTATACTTGCATTTTCACTTTGTCATGGGTTTAGAGGAAGGATTCATTACCAATCATATTTACCAAAGGGTGGTATTGTATACGAGTTTGAAAATATACTCTCGTGGGATTGAGTATTTTGTCTTTGTTCTCAGAAACCAGGTGGAGCAAGATTGAATGGGGGACATTGAGATCAAATTCTAATACAATGTTGGAATATCTTCCATATGTTTGATACCAAGTATTTCATGATTCCTTAATTTTCATTTGAAAATCTTAATTATTGATTATTTTATGATCATAATATAATTGGAGATTTTAGGAGAACTAGATATATATTACTAAATTGATTTACTTTATAATTCTTATACATCGCTTTTTAAATTTAATCTTACATTAATGACTTGTTAATTTTTCATTTGATATATTTGTCATCATATTTCAAGTAATGCCTTAAATTAAGAATGGTGTGATATATTGAGGGGGAGCTCTCTTTCTCAGGAAGATATACTTTATTACATTTATAATTAGTCACGGGCTATTCTTAATGCATGTTTGGATAATTGAGTTCATATGCAAGCATTTGGGTAACTGAATAGATTTTGCTTGAAGTACAATAAGATTCATTTATATTCTTTTTTGTCTCCATTGATCACACTTCTCTTCATGGAACCGATTCACCAATTTTTATTGTCAAACTGCGAATCACATTCAATTCCTTCATTAATGTCATCTTCCAACAATTTTATTGTTGTCTATATTTATTTGCAAAATCTAATAATATAGTTTTCGTCCAACGATTTCATGTTGGACAAACTTTATCCCAATGATTCATTTATCTATTTCATGATTATTTTGAGATTTCTTCTAACGATTTTATGCTGGTAAAATATCTATAGATAGCTTTTCATATCTTTCAAATTTACCAACTATTTCGTTTTGACAAGCTATTTTTATCTTTCGATTTATTTTGTGTTGTCCTTGCACTCCTCTCTCGTTTTTATTTTTGCCTAATTCTATACTTGGTCAAGATTGTCTGTCTTCCTCTTCCTCTACTTTACCTTTGATCGATTTGTTTCAAACAATTAGCAAGCTTCAATTTTTATTATGTCAAATGAGAAGGAAGTTTAAGTATATAAATTAGTGATATAAGTTTTATTAGTATGTATCTTAAACTTAATCGATTTTTCATAATAAATTGAGTACTTTTATTATGGCTAATCGATTGTTTTTCATTAATCACTAATTGCTAATATTTGATTAAGGCACATGCTAAGTATTATTATTCTCAATATCCACACTTGTATCACAAGATTGATATTAGTGCCATAAGATTGATATTAGTATAGTGAGATTGATATTGGTGTCAAGTATGATATAGATACTTGTTTGCTATTATGTATATTATGTATATTGCTCAGTGGCGGACCCATAAGGATTGCACTGGGGGGCAGAGCCCCCAGTGATTTTTTTTTTTTTTTAAATAATATTTTTTTTTTGAAGGAAGCAACATCATTTGTGTGAACGGATGGTTATTGCACTGGGGGGCCCCCAGAGAACAAAAAAAATAAAAAAAGGCAATAGCATATATATTAACCAATAACCATGAACGTTAAGTTACATGGTCCTTGTGTATTGGTGATTTTGACTTGAATTTGAAGTCGTCTGCTCTGGTTGTAGTATTAATTGCTAAGTATTGTATTGTAGCTTTTGACTTGAATGACATAACCAGTCCAAGGACCCAAGTAACAGAAGGCAGCAGCCACCAATAGGGGTGAGCATTATTCAATTTTGGACTGAAAATCAAATTGAACCAAACTGAATAGAAGATTCGGTTTGGTTTAAAAAAAATAGGTTTTGTTTCGATTTTAAAAATACTAAAAAAAATTATTCGGTTCCGATTTCGGTTTTGGGTTTCGATTTCGGTCCAAAATCGAATAAGATTTATACAATTATTTAAATACCATAATTCTATGCATATTTGTGATTAAAAATATGTATATTTTGAAAACAACAATTCCATGTATATATTTTGAAGCTTAACTTTGGACACAACTTTAAAATACAACGAACGTGTGTATAAAATTATCATTTTTAATATAATTTATTTACGACATCAACTTTGGGTCCGATCCATTAAACAATAATAATAGTCCAACCGAACAAACCGAATAAACCGAATAGATTATTCGGTTCAGTTTTGGTTATTTACGGTTTTGAATGTTTAGAATTTTGGTTTATTTGGTTTTGACTATTTTGGTTTGGTTGAAACCTAATAAACCGAATGCTCACTCCTAGCCGGCAAACCCTCTTCTTTCTTTTCTTTTGCTCCTACACACAAAAAAAGAAAAGAAAAAGCATAGTTGTTGTTGGAAAAGCTGTCGGAGGAGTGGAGGAGTGGAGCTGTGTGTTCAATTTTCAGTACTTTACTTTGTTCCTATATGTTCAATTTTCTGGAGCATTGTCTCCGAACTCCCTTATGATTGTGCCCCCAGTAGAATGTCATCCTGGATCCGCCACTGATATTGCTTGTATGTCTCACTCTATTTTGTAGAAAATTATTTGAAACAAGATTTGGGATGGACATGCGTCGATGAAATAAAGAAATGATGTTGGGCAGAAGATACAAGGACTCTACTCAAATGAAAACAAAGGTTGTTTAAAAAAAATTATTCGTGTAAAATGATGTAACACTTAGATAAAAAGTGGCAATTGAAAGCTCAATTCATCAAATCATATATATATATATATATATATATATATATATATATATATATATATATAATGTGCGTGCGTGCGCGCGCGCGCGCGTGAGAGTGTGTGTGTGGCAATTGTATTTATATTTCAAAAAATGGATGCTAGGAGTCAGATGTCTAATACCCTACAAACTTATGTTCAACTCTCATCCACTCACTTTTACAATAAGCTCAGACCATTCTATGATGCCCTTTAGTACTCCGAGCACTAACTCAGATAACAACTAGATTCTTACTAACTTATGAAGCATACATACCCATTGGAGATCCCTTGTCGATATGCTGCATTAGGCAAAGCCATTTGTCATTCTCCTTGGTCACCCGTACCTCTCCATTAGATGGCCATGTTTCTCCCATAAACTCCTTAGACGCACTCTCTGCATGACTCCAACAATTGGTAACAGGTTGACCATCAACCCTTGCAGGGAGCTCCTCCCCCTCCTCCCAAGACTATGGTCGACCTCTATGGCCATAAGAGGTACCAAAATTATTCATAGCCATAGGCAGGGTCATCTTACTCTCCCTAGCAGACTGGGGGACTTCCTTGGGAACCCAGATCTGAATCAACGTCCAACACATCATTATCTGAGTTAGGCAAATGGACTGACTGAATGGAGACACGAGATGGACCAGCTCTGGCATCGACTCGACCAAAAATGTCATTACCATTGGGGTAATTGGTCACAACATGTCCAGGAAGCAAGATCGTAAGCAAATGAACCGACTGTTATCCTTCGCAGCAAATCGCATCTGCGATGTATCATGTCGAACCTTCATAACTTCCTCGGGAAGAGTTCGCCTCTCAAGTTGAGACTATCAGACTCTGCATGACCAATGAAATGACAAGACGTGCACATTGGCAAGGTCATTTGAATGAGATAGGGTGGTCGAAACTTACTTCTACGAAGGAGACTAACTGGAATAACTGATGGAAGGATTCAGTAAGCAGTAATCTCCACAAGGACATGTGAAAACGCTAATATCCTACGACACGTTGTAGCAGTGTCCATCTGTAAAGGGGTGCCAACAATACTAGCAAGTTTATTAAGTGCCGACGAACTCTAAAAAGACACAGAACTGCACCCATACCGACACCGTAGTGATAAGATCATTTTCCAGGGAGATCGATGGTTCCCATTTCTTCAAGATGATCAAGCATCCATCAAACAACCAAGGAGATCCACTAAGCACCACAACGATCTCCGCCTCCTCGCGAACATGATAAAAAAAATAACCTTTCTCATGAGAGAATACATCAAACCCTCCATTCGGCTTCCGGACCCACCTCACCAATGTGGACACGACGAGGTATGAAGGTCTTTCTCCGAGCGCATACACCAAGGTATTCTCCCATTTTGCAACAGAGTGTAACTACCTAATTCTGGGAGAGGAGTATTTTAGTTATTTTAATATTATATAATATTTATTTAGTCATGATTGTATTAGTATTGTTAGTATGTTATCTAGCTATAATTAATTAAGAGTTAGTTAGTTAGTGATAGTTAGCAATGATTTGTTTAGTCATGACTTAGTGACTATAATTAATTTAAGTTGGTTCATGAATAGAATATTTTCTTAGTTAAGAAGATACCCTTTCACTCATTTAAATATTATATTTATGACAATAATTAGGGAGTGAAGAGGGGCATGAGGGTCATTTCAAACCACCCTAACCCTAGTCCTAGGTGGCCGGCCCTATATATAGGCTTTAATCCTCTCATTAGTTCATCATTATTAGCCTCCATCTTCCCAAAAATCCTAAATCCCTAATTCATTCAATCCCTACCAATTTCCTCGAACAAATTTCACTCATTCATTTTCATACCAATCCCCATGGAGATCTAAAAGCCTTGGAGAGAAAGAAGGACATTAAGAAGAGCATGGCTAGGAGGAGTTGTGTCCACATCCATTTAGTTTCCATTGGGCAAAGTTTTATTGGGATTCCAACTCCCAATAGGTATAATTTTTTTTCTACATCAATTTTTATGTTAAATTATCATATTAAGCCTCTAGGAACCCACCCATGGCTATGAACAACCATATAGAAAAAAAAATTAGGTAGTATTGACATCTATTTTGATAGTTCTAGGTATTTTGTGACCAATTTGGAAGAAATCTGAATTATGTCCATCAAGTGTTTGATTGTGTCATCAATAGGACTATTTGGTGTCTATTGGTACTTGTGATAGTGTCTTGGTGTCCATAATTGGATACGTAGAGTTTGTATCATGACACGCCATGATACGGGTATGTAGACTTTGTATTTCCTTATTTTGGTATCCTAATAGTGTCATATACTCTATTTTATATTAGATCTATTATTTATATTTATATTTATGCTATATAATATATTTGTGATCAGGTGATTCATTGTGTATGGAATTGGTATCATGGTGTTAGAGTGGGTATCATAGAAGTATCATGGGTATCTTGTGTTGTGCACACTATGTGTTTGAAATGTGGCTTGTGCTAGTGTATGCGATGTATCATGGGGATTGTTAGTATAAGATAGTGTGGTATTTATTTGGGAGTATTTGGTTATGAGTGTGCTTAGTTGAGTGTGTGTGTGTGTGTGTGGTATCAAGAGTAAAGAGGGTGCTTGTGAGTATTCAGTAGGAGCTTGAGTGTGTTTAGGAGTGTAGGGAAGGTAGTGTTCAGTGTGTAGTATAGTTGGAGGAGAGGATATACAGTCTTGTGCAGTGTGGGGGAAGACCTGCAAACAAGTGATATGAAGTCTGCAGGGCTTGGTCTCAGTGATATGAGATATGCAGGGTTGGTTTCAAGGGTGGTGAAATCTCGGTGCAGGCTTTGAACAGTGCCAAGACTGCGTGTAATCAATTGTTCAGACCTGAGAGTTAGCCAATAAAAGTTGTATGTGAAGCAGTAAGATCCTCACTAATCGAAGCTCCTTTATGTAGTTCTTCACAAGTTATTTAAGAGTTTATTGACTTAGTTGTTCACTGAGTCTGGGAGAATGATGTGCCAATGGACAGATGAGTAGCACATTGCTGCAGTACAATTGCTTCAGGGACAAACATAGGGTGTGAAAATCTATGCATAGGTATAGGTGCAGTAATGTGAGTTTGTGATACATGTGTGTTCAAGTTTAGTGGAAGTATTGGTTATCAATGAGAGTATTTGGGGTGTTTTTATGTATCAGTTGGAGCTAGAGAAGGTTATTGTGAATGAATTTATGTGGGTGTGCTTGTGTGTGTGTTGGTGTACCTCTTCAAGTTTGATATAGGATTAGTGTGATTGGTGTTTCAGGTGAGGGTAGGGTTATGTGCAAGTATCCAAGAGATTGTGCACAATAGGTATGTTATGAGTGCGAGTGTTGTGAATGTTAGTGAAGGGTCCTCTGCAGCAAGCCTGCAAGCTTGTGTGCCTGGTGTATTAGTTTATCAGGCGCACAGGTAGGAAGGAGCAATGGGGGTATGGATGCAGTCAGTGTTTAGTGCAGGCTTTAGCACTGCAAGGGTATTCAACAACAGCTAATCTTGATGTTATTAGCTGTCACGCCCCAGTCCCAAAATACGTAGGACTAAGAATACGTAACATGCCCAGCCGTATATATATGAACTCCAATATATGGAAACCATATACACACGTACGCTGTTTATGAATATTCAATCCACCAGTGATAATATACTATCACAACAAGTCACACAGAATCTATATCTCATCCACAACACAAATAATAAGTAGGAACAAAGAGCCAAATAATAACTGGATATCCAAGATGAGTATCAAGTCTGATAGTCATGTGGAAATAAATTCACTACAAAATAACTATACTGAAGTAGTAACAAAATCTCTAAACAGTGGAAATAATCACAGCTACTCTGAGGGTAAGACCTCCTCAATCTGGTAAGTAGAGTCAGGTCCAGGTCCGTACTCCTGTGGATACTCCTGCTCATCCATATCTGGAAAGGGACCAGGTCCTCAGAGGGACGTAACAAGATACATAATAACATGCTAATAAATACTGAAATATAAACATCCAATGGGTCGCCTAACCGTCTAAGTGAATGTAATTTGAGAACAACTTTCCAACACGTGGGCTATCTGGCCATAAATGGGATTGGCATGATTCTCTCAGAGAATCAGGAGCCTACAAGCGTACCGTCTTTTGAACGACAAAGGCCGCCTGTAATATATAGGGTCACAACCACCTGTTTCTCCAGCCGAGAATCCGTGTGAACTAAGGAAAGTGTAAAGGAGCCTAAACGCCTTACTTGTTGTTCTTTCCACCCCATGCTCTAAGCATGCCACATCCATGACACGATAAAATCTCTAAATAACTGCCAGGTCTACTACCATACAAAGTTTCTATCAGCAGTTATCCCTAACGCACGACCAATACGTACAGGAGGCCAACCCAATACGTAGTTCAGGATCTATATGAGACTCATAACCCGTATAACAACTGTGTCACAGCTAATGAATCTACAGATGCTTTATAATACTGGGGTGGTCTCATAAAATAGGTCCAAAATCTACATAAATATATCATCTATATGAGCAGAATTAAACATGCATGTATCAGCTGGAATGTAAATAATAGTACAATGGCAAGGTATACTTGCTGAGCAAAAGTTCTGTATAGTGTACGTCCAATATTGTGTTTAAGTTTGTGAAAGAAAAATTGTAGTTAGGGTTTGAAAGAGTTATAATATATATAGAGATAAGAGGCGGTGGGGGTTACTTAAGGGTTAAGAAACTACTGCCGCTGCTGTTTCTTTCTTTCTTTCTTTCTTTGGTCTTTTATTGATTTTGATTTCGGTTGAGGAGAGATTAGTAATAATAGGTAAAGAGGCAGTGGGGGATGAGTCACATGCGGGAAAAGGAAATGAATATACGCGGGGTTGCTTTACGTGCGGGTGAAAGGAAATTAAGCGGTAGGGTTGTTGCTGATAATTCTCATCTTTACGCACGGATAAGGGAAGAGCAAGGGTAGGTTTTGCTACTGCTGCTGTTTCATATTTATTTTATGCGAGTTAGGGTGCAAGCGGGTAATGGGTTTAGGAGTTTGGGTTTTGGGTAGAGATCCAATAGGAATTCTATTCTAATTATTCATATATATAGAAAATTCTAAAAATTATATTGGTGTATACGGTTAAGCTAGCTATTGTCCAAAAGGGTCTCCTACATGAAATAAATTAGGAAAATTTTATAATGGCTCTATAAGTCCTCTAAATGCTCAACACCTCAAAATAAAATCTAATAAAATCTATTCTCTCTATTTAGCTCATAACTACTATAAATAATAAATTACATAATTAATAATAGAGAAATACGATTTTCAGAATTAGGGGTTTTACATTCTACCCAACTTATAAAAATTTTGTCCTCGAAATTAAAACTAATCCACGGTAGAAAGTCAATGATGGTATAAGATATAAATTAACAAAGTAATTTTATACCTTGGTCAATGAATAGGTTCAGAAAATATTGGCGCATGTCATCCTCGCGCTCCCATGTAGATTCTTCTGGCGTGCCATGCCTCCATGCTACGCGGACTAAGGGAATAGACTGGTTTCTCAATACTTTCTCTCGACGATCAAGGATTTCTATGGGTTGCTCTTGATATGACAAGCTCGGCCCAATGGTGATCTCCGAATGGTCAAGAACATGACTGCTGTCTGCCACATATTGCCTGAGCTACGACACATGGAATACGTCATATACTCCTTCAAGTGAAGGTAGTAGCGCAAGTCGATATGCCACTTCTCCCACTCTCTCTAGCACGTCAAAAGGTCCAATATACCTTGGACTCAACTTGCCGCATCCTCCGAATTGAATGGTGCCTCTAGTAGGTGATATCCTCAAGAAGACATGATCGCCCTCTTTAAACTCCAAGGGACGACGATGAAGGTCTGCCCATTGTTTCTGCCTGTCTTGCGCTGCCCGTAAGTATTTTTGTATCTTCTTAACTGTCTCTACGGTGTTGACCACTAACTCTGGTCCCAGAATCTGACGTTCTCCTACGTCACTCCAACATACAGGAGATCTACACTTCTTCCATACAATGTTTCAAACGGAGCTATCTGGATGCTCGCCTGATAGCTATTGTTGTAAGAAAACTCCACAAGATGTAGGTGGTCCTCCCATGGTCCTCCAAAGTCTAATATACAAGCCCTCAACATATCCTCCAATGTCTGAATAGTACGTTCTGACTCCCCATCTGTCTGTGGGTGATAAGATGTACTAAACTTTAGACGAGTTCCAAGACTTTCTTGCATGCTCCTCCAAAAATACGACGTAAAGCGCAAATTCCTGTCTGATACAATGCTGACGGGTACGCCGTGCAACCTCACGATCTGCCTCATATATAAGTCAACCAAAGCTTCTGTAGATTGGCCAACTCTAAAAGGCAAGAAATGGGCTGACTTGGTGAGTCGGTCCACTATTACCTATACTGCATCTCTACCACTTGGACTCCTAGGAAAACCTGTGACGAAGTCCATAGTGATGTGTTCCCACTTCCATTCTGGAATCGGGAGTGGTTGTAATAATCCTGCTGTTCTCTGATGCTCTGCCTTTACTTGCTGGCATACCAAACATTTAGCTACAAAGCGAGCTATTTCTCTTTTTATTCCATGCCACCAAAAGTGTTATCGTAAATCACGATACATCTTGGTGCCTCCAGGATGAATAGAATATATCGAACTATGAGCTTCTGTCATCAGCTTCTGTCGAATCTCTCTATCTGGAATATATAAACGATTACCACATCGTAATATCCCATCATCATGAATTAGCTGTCCTGTCTGTTCTCCGCCCTCTGTTCTTTCCTTTAATCTTCTGAACCTAGCGTCTGTAGGCAATGCTGTCTTGATTCTTTCTACTAGTGATGATTGTATTTGCAAGTTGGCTAGTGTCCCATCTGTTCCGGGTAACATCACTTCAATGCCAAGACCTTGCAAGCCCTTCAATAATTCCTTCTGTGTTGTTAGAAAATAAGCTGATGGCTTTCGGCTTAACGCGTCTGCTACAACGTTAGCCTTGCCTGGGTGATAATGTAGCTTTATCTTAAAATCTTTCATCAATTCGAGCCATCGACATTGCCTCATATTTAACTCCTTCTGCGTGAAGACATACTTGAGGCTTTTATGGTCTGTATAGATTTCCACTCGTTCCCTATATAAGTAATGTCTCCATAGCTTCAGAGCAAATGCAACGGCTGCAAGTTCCAAGTCATGAGTTGGACAATTCTTCTCATGTACTCATAACTGTCTAGATGCATATGCAATCACCTTGCCATGCTGCATTAATACGCATTCCAAACCTTTCCCTGATGCGTCACTGTAGATCACATAGCCTCCTGATCCTAATGGAATAGTCAATACTGGTGCTGAAGTCAGTCGCTTCTTCAATTCCTCGAAAGCGGCTTGACACTCGTTGGTCCATATGAACTCTTGATCTTTGCAAGTTAACCGAGTCATAGGTGTTGCCATCCTTGAGAAGTTCTCCACGAACCGTCGGTAATATCCCGTTAGTCCAAGGAAACTTCTCACCTCTAATGCTGATTTAGGAACAGGCCATGTCTCGACTGCCGAGATCTTTTCTGGATCAACAGAAATTCCATATCCTGTAATGACATGCCCAAGAAATGAAACCATGTCCAAGAAGAACTCATATTTACTGAGCTTTGCATATAACTGCTCTCTCCTTAAGGTCTCTAGAATAATCCGCAGGTGCTTCTCGTGCTCTTCGTGGCTCTTTGAATAGACAAGTATATCATCTATGAAGACGACCATGAACTGGTCCAAATACTGATGGAAGACTCGATTCATTAAGTCCATAAAGATAGCTGGAGCATTGGTCAATCCAAATGGCATAACCAAAAACTCATAGTGTCCATATCTTGTCCGGAATACGGTCTTCGGAATGTCCTCCTTCCGTACCTTCACCTGGTGATATTCTGATCTCAAATCTATTTTTGAGAACATCTTGGCTCCACTAAGTTGATCAAATAGGTCATCAATGTGTGGTAATTGATATTTATTCTTTACTGTCACTGCATTTAAGGCTCTATAGTCAATGCACATACGCACTGACCCATCCTTCTTTGGTACAAACAACACTGGTGCTCCCCAAGGTGATGCACTTGGTCGGATGAAACCTTTCTCTTCTAGTTCTTTCAATTGTGTCTTCAGTTCATCCATCTCCTTCTTCGCCAGGCTATAAACATGTGATGCTATGGGTACTGCTCCTGGTGTTAATTCAATTGAGAATTCTACGTCTCTATCTGGGGGTAGTCCTGGTAATTCCTCTGGAAAGATGTCTTAGAATTCTGAAATAATGGGATGATAGACAATATCGTCCATTGCGAGTTGCATACCATCAAGGATTTTTGTGGATCCTCGTGCAAACTCAATTTCAGGCTGGCCTGGTATCTTGAAAAAAATGCTTCCTCCAAAACAATCTAAGAAAGCATGGTACTTGCTCAGCCAGTCCATTCCCAGTACAATATCAAAAGTTGGCATAGAAATGACTAAGAGTCGGGCGTTCATCTCTCTGCCACGTATCACTATAGGGCACGATCTACAAATTCTACTAATAGGTATAACTCCTCCTCCGGTGAGAATTCTAACACAACTAGATAAAGGTGTAGAGGTAATATTGTGTTTGGCAATAAAGCTAGATGATATGAATGAGTGGGTGGCTCCCGTATCAAACAATGTTATAGCAGGAAAAGTAAAAGCAAGAGTGATACCTGCTATGACATCAATCTCCTGATCCATGTCATCCACTTCTATTGCAAAAACTTGTCCATTCCTCTGGGGTTGTCCCTGTCTGGCCCTCGTGAATTGATCCTCATGTGTAGGTAATGGTGGTCCTCACTGAAATCCTCCTACTGCTGGAGGTCGAGGTGCTGAAAGCGCTAGTCTCTGTACTGGCGGTGGAAGTGTCTGCTACTTTAGACAATTTCTTGCCTGGTGCTGTCTAGAACCACATCTCATACACTGTCCCAAACGGGCCCGACAGTCTCTTGAGATGTGCCCTCGTCTCCCACAATAGTTACATTGGAGCTTTTCTGGAACCTAGTATGGTCCTGTAGGGGTGAGCAATGGTTCGGTTCGGTTCAAACCGGACCGCATTATTAAAAATCGAACATAAACCGAACCGACCTATTGAAGAACTGAACCGAACCGCAATATTTCAAAACCGAAATAAACCGAACCGAAAAATTTTGGTTCGGTTATTTTAATTATTCGATTTATGGGCCTTTGTGTAATGGGCCGGGACGCTTCATTTTACAACGAACAAAATAGACTAATTGAACCGCCCAACTAATAAAGTTATCCTTGGCCCATCCAATATATTGTTGTTTGGCCCATTTTACAACAAATAACTTCAAACCCAACCTGGGCAATCAAATATACAAACCAAATTTCTATTAAAAAAAATTTGAAGCAAAAAATTCTAACAAAACAAAATGTACACACTAGACTACACAGTCACACACAGTGGCAGTTTTGATATTGTACAAAAAAAAAATGTACACACAAAACAAAATGTACACACTAACAAATAAAATATTGTTTCTCAGTTTAGATTAAAAAAAATTACAACAATGAAACATGTGTTCTGGAATTACATAATTTTACAATTTAATGTAGCTGAGATTTAATTCCTAAGCCCTCCAATTTCAAACTGGTGCTCATCTCACTGAATCCCATATCTTCCCCTGAAGAACAACACAATGAAATTAATAGAAGAAGAATATTTCATTATAGTATGATGCTGGGCCCTGGCTCAGGTCAAATTAATAGAAGAAGAATATTTCATTATAGTTGAAATTAATAGAAGAAGAATATCTTTCCCTGAAGAACACCATAGTAAAATAAAGATACCAAACATATATGCAGCCTACAGATATCAAAGTATCAAACTGTATTTAGAAAGTGTATTTATAAGTTTATAACTACCTTGCCAGTTGCTAGTAACAAGAGTTCCCAGGTTCAACCGTTCAAATGCATAGTTCTCTTCATAAATAAGTCATCATCATCAAGTACTAGATTATCCTGGACAACACAATAAAAAGAAGGAAAAAAAACTAAATTGTGGCTCAAATAAGGCTCATTTTTCCATCATTGTTTGATGCCATGTAGTATCAGTTCTCCTATTCTCAAGCCATCATCATCATTGCCACTTTATCATGTAATATGTTAGTAAATTTCTCAAGAAAAGACTAAATAAACTAGCATCATAGATTTACCAAATGGCTGCATTTTATGCCATGCCATTGTAAATAAACTAGCATCATAGATTTACCAAATGGCTGTATTTTATGCCACGCCATTGTCTGTCGCCAATGGCTGCATTTTATGCCTCGCCAGTGGCTTCATTTTATGCACCTACAACAAGAAGAAATAAGAACAGAAATAACAACAGAAGCTCCCAGCAATAAAGCTATAAAGCTCCCAGAAATAACTATAGAGGCAGAAATAACAACAGAAGCAACAAAGCTCCCAGCAATAAAGCTCCCAGTAACTAACAACAAGATGAGAACAGCAAAGCATTAAGCCATTAAGTTGGGTTGGAGAGACTGCAGAGTGCAGTAACTAACAGCAAGTCAGCAGAAGCAGTAACTAACAGCAAGTCAGCAAGTAACAGGTAGTATATATTATATAACAAGCAATAACAGCAGTCAGCAGCAGCAGTAACTAACAACAAGTTAGCAAGTAACATGTAGTATATATTATATAACAAGCAATAACAGCAGTCAGCAGAAGCAGTAACTAATAGCAAGTCAGCAAGATGAGAACAGCAAGAAAATAGCAGCAGTAAGCCAGTAACAGCCTAACAGGTTTCCAAAAATATTACACATTGTCTTCCAAGTTTCCAACTAAAAGTTTGTGTTCCCAAATATCCCTCCAAAAGTCCAAATTTAAAGACCAGAATTAATCAAACCTCGCTTGTTGACGTTGATATTTATTCCACCGTCAACTTACCCAAATGTAAATAAAAAAGTTAAAACACACAATAAAAGATACAATAAAAAAAGTTCCCGCTAAATAAGATTTTTTTTTACCCATTTCAACTTTATACACGTCTTCAAACTCCTCTTCAACAATAGATACTATAGGTCGATCAGAAGGCCTACGTAACCAATCTTGACAACAAATAAGAGCTTGAACTATTTTTGGAGTCAAGGAGCTCCTATATGAATCAAGCACACGACTACCTGTACTAAAAGCGGACTCGGACGCCACGGTAGATATGGGAACGGCCAACACATCCCGAGCCATCTTCGAAAGGATCAAAAAATGGGGAGAATTAAGCTTCCACCATCCCAAAATATTAAACTCATCACTCTCATCATCATTATCATCTATCGTGCTCTCATCTAAATATCGATCAAACTCCGATTTAGTATCACCACTACCCAATTCCATCTTATGTTTCTTGAATTGAGCTTTCATAAACTTCTTCAATTGCAAGTTGTGCACCGGTTGATTTGCACAAAAAGGTTCAACTCTTTCACTATTAGTAGCAACACCACCACTTTGAGAAGAGCTTATGTTTTTGTACTCATTGAACATGGAGTACGCAACACTTTTTACTTTCTTTTTCATGGAATCGCTCTTCTCCGGACCATAGAGATGATCAAGAGCATATTCCACGTATTCCAACTTTTGTCGAGGATCAAGAATTAGTGCAATAAATATCACCATATTCATTTTCTCAATATCCTCCCAATACTTTTGATATTTTTCTCTCATTTTGTCGGCCATGAGAGATAAGTCAAAGTCATCACTCTCCCTTGAAGTACGCAAAAGAATATCAATGGATGTGATTTCGTCAAAGAAATTATTGCAAGTGACATATAAGGATCCCGAGATACGCAAAGTAAGTTCATAAAAGTGTTCTAAGAAAGTGCACATTCTTCTTGCATTAGCCCAATCGTCCTCGGTAGGAAACCCACCATTCTCTGCTAGTTCTAGTTTGAACCATGGATCTTGTCCGACGAATCTCTCAAAAGCACTTTCAAACTTTTGCGCCGTGTTCAACATAAAAAATGTAGAGTTCCAACGGGTGCTCACATCAAGACACAACATTTTTTTGCTTTGTATCTTTTCGGCTTCAACACACTCCTTGAACTTTTGAAATCGACTAGGAGAATGTCTCACATATCTCACCGCATTTCGAACACGAGCAACCGATGGAGACATCAATTTTAAGCCGTCAACCACAACTAGATTAATGATATGTGCAATGCATCGCATGTGTAAATATTTGCATTATAGAATGCCATTTCTCCAATTCTGAATTTTCTTGCTTAAATAAGAAATAACAACATCATTGGAACTCGCATTGTCTACCGTGATAGTGAATATTCTATCAATACCCCACTCTAGCAAGCACTTCTCTACCGCTTTCCCGATGGCCTCACCTTTATGACTTAAAATTGGACAAAAGTTTATAATTTTTTTCTTCAACTCCCAATCATCGTTTATATAATGTGTCGTAAGACACATATAATTAATTTTTTGTAACGATGTCCAAGTATCCGTTGTAAGACAAATCATTTGCTTGGACTCTTTCAAATATGATTTGAACTTACTCTTTTCAATAGAGTAATATCATAAGAATCCTGAGCCACTGTCCATCTTGACGGAATACGAAAGCTAGGACACGCCACATTAATAAAGTTTTTAAAGCCCTCACACTCCACAAATTGAAACGGAAGCTCATCAACGATAATCATATGTGTCAAGGCCTTTCTCACCTCATTTTGATTAAATTTCCAACTAGTTAGTATTTGCTTGCCCTTTGCAATTGATTGCAAGTTGAGTATTGTTTGACTAGGTTCATGATTTTTTGGATTCAATGGACATGCATTCCAGTGGGTTTTCACACTAGTAGTCCCATTTAGCTTACTATGGCAATGGTATTCTTTTCTGCAATGGTTGCAACTTGCTTTTGGACGACCATCCGGGTCAAGAAATTTTTTAAAATCTTTCCAATACGGAGCTCTTTCCTTCGAAGGCTTTCTTGAAACCGGAAGCTTCAAATTTAGATTAGATACAGGAAGAGGCTCATTTGTGGCTTGAGAACTAGTTGGTGGTTGATGATCACCTTCTTGCGACATCTAAAACAATAAATTTGTACTTTGAATATATAAAATATAAATAACAAAATTCAGTCCACAAATTAAGAAATACGCACATTGCATGAATATGAAGTGTTGCCATTGATTGGGTTGGTGCTACACCTATTAAACATCACAGATTTATGAGTAACCTAAGTTACCTATAGCTATGCTACCTAACCCTTACCCAATTCTAACCTACATAAATAGCCCTTAGTCACTAGTCCAAAATGCAGTATCTCAATGTGCCAGGGCAGAATGCAGAATCAGAGTGCAGATAGGGTGCAGACTGCAGAATGTCAATGCACTATGCAGTTTCTTAGTCACTGACTAACTAATGAATGTGAAGAATTAGAGTGCAGACTCTAGAATGCACTATGCACTTATGCAGTGTAAAAATATATTAAGTCAAAATGCAGAATGTCAATGCACTATGCAGTGTAAGTCACAAACTTACTGAGGTACCAAAAAGCAATGATGTACCAAAAAACAGATATATTAGATCAAAATAAATCAATGTGCAACACACTCACAGAGTGACAGAATGCAGAATCAATGTGCCAGAATAAAAAAAATTCAATGATGTACCAAAATACAGTGTCTTAGTCACTGACTAACTAATGAATGTGAAGAATTAGAGTGCAGACTGCAGAATGTACTATGCACTTATGCAGTGTAAAAATATATTAAGTCAAAATACAGAATGTCAATGCACTATGCAGTGTAAGTCACAAACTCACTGAGGTACCAAAAAGCAATGATGTACCAAAAAGCAGATATATTAGGTCAAAATAAATCAATGTGCAACACACTCACATAATACAGAATCAATGTGACAGAATAAAAAAATTCAATGATGTACCAAAATACAGTGTCTTAGTCACTGACTAACTAATGAATGTGAAGAATTAGAGTGCAGACTGCAGAATGCACTATGCAGTATAAAAATATATTAAGTCAAAATGCAGAATGTCAATACACTATGCAGTGTAAGTCACAAACTCACTGAGGTACCAAAAAGCAATGATGTACCAAAAAATAGTGTCTTAGTCAAAATAAATCAATGTGCAACACACTCACAGAATGCAGAATCAATGTGCCAGAATAAAAAAATTCAATGATGTACCAAAATACACTAATACAGTGTCTTCAAAGTGAAGAATATACATATATTAGGTCAAAATGTATAAAAACTAATCAAAGTGTACCAACCCTGCATGACTGCATATTCAATGATGTACCAAAATGCAAATAATCTTTACTCTTCAAAGTAAATACAAATAACATATATACAAAAATTATCAATTAGACATAATCTTTACTCTTCAAAGTTCAAAGTACCAAAATGCAAATAACAGATGTATTTCTCTTCAAAGTTCAAAGTACCAAAAATTCAATGAGGTACCAAAAATAAGTGTCAGTCACTAACTCACTAATCAATGTGCAGAATTAGAGTACAGACTGCAGAATGCACTATGCAGTATTGCAGTGTATAAATATATTAAGTCAAAATGCAATGTCTTAGTCACTAATCAAATATCAATGTGCCAGAATAGCAGAATCATAGTGCAGATAAAGATATTCCCATTACAGACTCACAGAGTGCAACACAGATATACATATATTAGGTCAAAATGTATAAAAACTAATCAAAGTGTACCAACCCTGCAAATAATCTTTACTGAGTTACTCTTCAAAGTACCAAAATACAAATAACAGATGTACAAAAATTATCAATTAGACATAATCTTTACTCTTCAAAGTTCAAAGTACCAAAATGCAAATTATTAATTTTTTTGCAAACCTGCATTTTTTTTGGCAGAAAACAATTAACATAAGCATACTCAGTACTCACTAGTAACTAACCATCTAACAGCAAGATAATGTAGGTATGGTAAGCATACTCAGTACTCACTACTCACTACTCACTAGAAGCAGAAAACAATTATCAATTAGATATTTTTTTTGGCAGGAAACAATTAACATAAGCATACTCAGTACTCACTATCACTACTCACTAGAAACAATTAACATAAGCATACTCAGTACTCACTAGTAACTAACAGTCTATCAATTAGACATAATCATTTTTTTCGAATAGGGGCCAGGTAACAGGGTTATTTACAGTGAATGAGTAGTGACTTGCTGTTAGTTACTGCTTCTGCTGGTAACAGGGTCACAATTAACATAAGCATACTCAGTACTCACTAGTAACTAACAGTCTAACAGCAAGATAATGTAGGTATGTATACCACAATGGCACAATAAAATTAAAACGTACCAAGCCCTACACCAAATCTAGGTTAGATCTTAGATCAGGGTAATTTCTTACCAGATCTAGGTTAGATCTTAGATCTGGAGACGTATCAAGCCCTGCACCAAAGATGAAACAAGAAAATAACAAAAAAATAGAAAAAATGAAATTAAATAAATAAATATTTGCAAAAATAATAATAATGAGATATTAGGGTAATTTCTTACCAGATCTAGGTTAGATCTTAGATCTGGACAGATCTAGGTAAGATCGAGAGAGCCGATGTGTCAGATCTAGGTTAGATGGAGTTGGAGAGACTGAAGAGGAGACTCAGAGTCTCAGAGTCAGAGGCCGAGAGGGGATGCAGTGAAGACGGAAGAGGAGACAGAGTCTCAGAGCCGACAGAGAGGGCAGAGGGGTTTATATATTAGAGAGCGGCGGTCGGCAGACTCGGTACTCGTCAGTGTCACTTAGGTTAGGGTTATGAGAATGAGAGGAGAGAGAGAGTTTTGTTATTATATATACTTAGGTTAGGGTTAAGGATATAGATATAAATTTATATTGTAAATCGGTTTCAGTTTTAAACCGAAACCGAAGCCCAATAACCGAACACCGACCCGATAACCGAACTTTTGGTTTTTGATAATCAAACCCGACTCGAAATATTTTGGACCCGAACCGAATTGCTAACTCGGTTCGGTTCGGTCCAGTTTTCGATTTTAAACCAGTTTTTGCTCACCTCTATGGTCCTACTCTGTGATGATACTATTGTTGCTGAGCTAAAGGACGTCTGATAGGTCCTCCTTGTTGTATTCTTGCTGGTCCTTGCTGCATCCTCAACTGACCTCCCTTTCCTCTGCTGATGGTTTCTTATAATCTGGCTTCTGTCAGTAACTCGGTATAAGAGATTCGGGACTGGGAGCTAGTGTAGTGTTGTAGCTCCTGAGTTATTCCATGATGAAACCTCTTAGCCTTGGCCAAGTCATCTAGTATCAAGACAGCGCCATATTTACTGAGGCAACTAAACTCATCATCATACTCGTCCACCGTTCTGTTCCCCTGCTCCAGGTGGAGAAACTGATCGTACAATGCATCTCTGACGGTGTCCGGGAAGTACTTCCTCTCAAAGCACTCCAAGAACTGCTCCCAAGTCTGGTACGTACCCAACTGTCGCTCCATGGATTTCCACCAGTGATGAGCATTACCGTCTAGAAGCGTCCTTACACCCGTCATCCACAGGTCTGCAGGTAGCTGTGATGCCTCTAATAATTTTTGAGTATGCGTGATCCAGTTGGTAGTTTCCTCTGGGCTTTCTATGCCTTTGTACGGCCTCGGACCCATCTGTATAAAGTCTTTTACTGAATCAACTTTAGCTCGAGGTACTGAAGCTAGTGCTTGAGCTGGTACAATAGTCTTTGCAGCCATCCTTTCAAGTGCTGCTAGGAACTCTTGTCTTTGTTCTGCTGCTTGCTATCTCTATTCTTGTATCATCATCTGAAAGAATTAGAATAGTTGTGTCTGACCATCTAGTGATGTTGATAAGACTGGAAGGTTCCCATTAGGTGGAACGGGAAGATCAGATGGAACTGGATTATGAATCTGTCCATCTGGTCCTGAAAGTCTAGGAGTTGTTGAGGTCCCTCCTTGAGTCTAACCATTGACTCCAGGAGTTATGTCACCATTAGTACATCCCTTCTGCATATCCATCTCTCTGCAGGTGATGTACACAATAATTTAGAAGAAGTACAGAAATCAAACAGGATGCAAGCATTAGATAGAATGTAGAAGCATAAAATATGCTGGGGAATTTTCCGCGTATTTATAGTCAAAAACCCCAACATACTTGAAGTCTCTTCCTGTGTAAAACAGGGTTCAAGGTAGCTGGCGTAAAATAGGTTGTTTTAAGCTTCCTGCGTAAAGCAGAGCTTCAGAGTTGTCCGTGTAAAGCAGAGATCCAAAACTATCGGTGTAAAACAAAGTGTCAAGGTAGTGTGGCATAAAGTAGGGCTTTAAAGCTGTCTGGGTAAAAGTCTGCGTAAAAGTTTTCGCGTGTAAAGTCTGCTACGGACAATCTGCCCGCGTGAAGTCGACGTAAAAATCTGTCTGCATAAAATATATGCTGCGTAAAATATATGCTATGTAAAGTCTGCGCAAAAAAGATCTACGCGTAAAATCTACTGAAGAAGTTCTGCGCATAAAACTCTGTATGCGTAAAGTTGCGTAGAAAATTGGCCTGTGTAAAGTCTGTCTTGTAAAGTCTGCGTAAAATTTATACGAGGAGCTCTTCGTATTCCTTGGATAAATTTGTCAGACTAATCAGTGAATCCTGACTTCTGACAAAGGTACTGTACGATGATTGAGAGGTCGGCTGTGATGATAATTTTGCACAGAGATCCAGGTTGTCGTTTAGTGACATATTTGTTACAAGTCGGTTTTTACGCATCCAAAAAGAAAGAAAGGGAGTCTTCTGAATACGCTGCCTCTTCCATATTGACAGAAAATGGGTTTTTACGCTCAAGATAAGACAAATCAGACGCCACGTAAAAAGCTGTTGCTTGCACAGGGCTCGAGGCATATCTCTGCATTTAATGCACGAGATTTGGTCATGGCTGAGAAAGCTAAGATTGTGACAAATACGCTCACATCACCATCCTTACATTTTACGCCTAATCAGCTACTCTACGCTGGTTATCTATTTCTCAAGTCTACGCTGGGGTAGTTTCCTACATGGCCTGCATGACGTATCCTATAGATTTAGAAGACTAAGGAAACGTAGTTAGCAGTTGTCATAACCGCAGCGTAAAGTAGACAATCTTCTGCATAGTTTGGCTTCTACGCCAACAAGCTGGTCATTTGGCTTTTACGCCAATCAACAGTTATTTAGCTTTTACGCCAATATGGGTAAAGGGTCTTTGGCGTAAAACTCTTGTTTATCCAAACACATGATGGTTGAAGGAAAGAATGAGATTTTAGTCAAGTGTGGATGAGATCCTTATACTCTATTCCTATACGCAGGCTTATTTGGTATAGTTACGTAACCAAGACAATATATTCGGACCTGCATGGGCCACCACTAAAAATATGTCACGCCCCAGTCCTAAAATACATAGGACTAAGAATACGTAACATGCCCAGCCGTATATATATGAACTCCAATATATGGAAACCATATACACACGTACGCTGTTTATGAATATTCAATCCACCAGTGGTAATATACTATCACAACAAGTCACACAGAATCTATATCTCATCCACAGCACAAATAATAAGTAGGAATAAAGAGCCAAATAATAACTGGATATCCAAGATGAGTATCAAGTCTGATAGTCAGGTGGAAACAAATCTACTACAAAACGACTATACTGAAGTAGTAACAAAATCTATAAATAGTAGAAATAATCACAGCTACTCTGAGGGTAAGACCTCCCCAGTCTGGTAAGTAGAGTCAGGTTCAGGTCCGTACTCCTGTGGATACTCCTGCTCGTCCATATCTGGAAATGGACCAGGTCCTCAGAGGGACGTAACAAGATACATAATAACATGCCAATAAGTACTGAAATATAAACATCCAATGGGTCGCCTAACCGTCTAAGTGAATGCAATTTGAGAACAACTTTCTAACACGTGATCTATCTGGCCATAAATAGGATTGGCATAATTCTCTCAGAGAATCAGGGGCCTACAAGCGTACCATCTTTTGAACGACAAAGGCCGCTTGTAATATATAGGGTCACAACCACCCGTTTCTCCAGCCGAGAATTCGTGCAAACTAAGAAAAGTGTAAAGGAGCCCAAACGCCTTACTTGTTGTTCTCCCCACCCCATGCTCTAAGCATGCCACATCTATGACACGATAAAACCTCTAAATAACTTTCAGGTCTACTAGCATACAAAGTTTCTATCAACAGTTATCCCTAACGCACGGCCAATACGTACAGGAGGCCAATCCAATACGTAGTTCGAAATCTAGATGAGACTCACAACCCGTGTAACAACTGTGTCACAGCCAATGAATCTACTGATGCTCCATAATACTGGGGTGGTCTCATAAAATAGGTCCAAAATCTACATAAATACATCATCTATATGAGCAGAATTAAACATGCATGTATCGGCTGGAATGTAAATAATAGTACAATGGCAAGGTATACTTGCCGAGCAAAAGTTCTGTATAGTGTACGTCCAATATTGTGTTTAAGTTTATGAAGGAAGAATTATAGTTAGGGTTTGAAAGAGTTATAATATATATAGAGATAAGAGGCGGTGGGGGTTACTTAAGGGTTAAGAAACTACTGCCGCTGTTGTTTCTTCATTTTTTTTCTTTGTTCTTTCATTGGTTTTGATTTTGGTTGAGGAGAGATTAGTAATCATAGGTAAAGAGGCGGTGGGGGATGAGTCACATGCGGGAAAAGGGAATTAATATACGCGGGGTTGCTTTACGCGCGGGTGAAAGGAAATTAAGCGGTGGGGTTGTTGCTGATAATTCTTATCTTTACGTGCGGAGAAGGGAAGAGCAAGGTAGGTTTTGCTACTACTGCTGTTTCATATTTGTTTTACGCGAGTTAGGGTGCAAGCGGGTAATGGGTTTAGGAGTTTGGGTTTCGGGTAGAGATCCAATAGGAATTCTATTCTAATTATTTATATATATATAGAAAATTCTAAAAATTATATTGGTGTATATGGTTAAGCTAGCTACTGTCCAAAAGGGTCTCCTACATGGAATAAATTAGAAAAAATTATAATGGCTCCATAAGTCCTCTAAATGCTCAATACCTCAAAATAAAATCTAATAAAATCTATTCTCTCTATTTAGCTCATAACTACTATAAATAATAAATTACATAATTAATAATAGAGAAATACGGTTTTCAGAATTAGGGGTTTTACATTAGCAGTGTAGGAAGTATGAGGGGTGGGTAGTGAGATGTGGAGTTTGGGTTGACATTCAGATGTGTGCAACAATTAGTACTATATGTGAGAGTGACTGATACTTAGATGTATTAGTGGGGAAGAGTAGATAGGTGTTATGGTGTTCAAGTGAGGGAGTTCCAGCAAGGTATCAGTATCTGCTGTGTAAACACTGTAGTAGTGTATCAGAGAGTTTAGGTTATAATATCCCGCAACCGCACGGTGCATTATGCTGAGTCAGATTGAATAATGCAATAGCTAGTTATATTTTAATTTATGGTATTTGGGAGCAAGTATTAATTTGAGTTGGTTTCTTGTGCATATCGCAAGCGGAGTTCGATGGAATTAGGTGTTTGTTCAAAGCAGTACTGGGATAGCAGAATTGGAGCGATAATACCGTCTTCCTTAGTCCGATCGGTCGGATGATTTGGAGAAAATGACATGCTCGCACGGTCATAACAATTGAGCAGATCGTGCTTTACATCCGGCCACGGGTTCAAGGGATCGGCCGTATCGGTAAGACAAAGTGCTAGAAAAATCAGACTTGGTGAATGGGCTATGTCCTTTCTCATCTACTCCTTCATGCCTAATAATATGGAACATACGTAATAAGGTTTGGACACTTGGACTGGAACTTGAAAATCATTATATTGTGGCGTTCATAGAGTGTGCGCCATTTGGTTGGATATAATTTATGGCTTGAGTTGGTTTTGCGTTAGGCAGTTGGAGCTTGAATGGATCATCTTGGTTGGAAATATTGAGACACTTCGGGCGGACGAGCGAGCGTGCATCCGTGCACGAGTATCAAGTTGGGTGCTTTGTCAAGCAAATGGTGCAGTTGTGGTTCAAAATTTAAACTGCATCGGTGAGGGCATTGTGCTACTGTTGGGACATCATGCCACAGAGTATTTTGAGCGAATGGGTGTTGCACCAATTAGAATACTGTGTCGAGAAACGACATAGTGCCTATGGGGATAACTTGAGATGGTGCCTTGGGATATAGTTGGAGAATGGTTATGGATAATTGGATGGATTGAGGCGAGTATCGTTTGGTGGGACGAGAAGGCTCGATTCTATCGTCATACCTACTTGGTGTTTGCATTGGTTACGGACAACCTGTTGTGCACATGGTTTGGTTTCCTTGAACGGGATATGCTCCGGGGCACCGAGATCGCTCAGCCATGGAGGAGACAAATGGTAATGTGCCTTGGGCATGGTACCGGTAGTTCGATACGACCAGGCAGGCTAGCTACTCAGCGCTGGATCGGGTAGAACTGTAGTTGATTAGTACTTTATGGCTGGGCCAGTGACTTTATATAGATATGAGTTGGTTTGGTTTGGTTTGTGCATTCGTATAGGCAGCGACGACCACCTTGCCTCGGGCAAGAGTGTGCATAGTATAAACCCCCTGAAATTTTGATAAGGATATTTTGGTAATTTTGTTTTAATTATAAATCATTAAAATAATTTCTAGAATTTAGAAACCCTTTAGTGTAGTCTTAATGTCAGGAATACAACACTAACTTTTTCTTTCCAATAAACTTTGCATAATAGGCTTAGTCGAGCCAAATTAGGCTTATGACATGTATGTCACTCATAATTTTATAAACCTATACTTCGTTTTGGTCGCACAACAACCACGACACTTTTTGACTCAAAATATGACACTTATCTGTTGTGGTCAATTTAGACAAGCAACATGAACCCAAATTTTGATACTGACTTTTATAATCCAAAGCCTAACACGTTCAACTATGCACATTACATTGGTGTCACATTTATTTGAGTCCCCATAGGATCCAAAAATAATAGAAATACCATGCATTTTAATTAGTCCAAAATGACCCTTTTGATTAATTGCACCTGACCGAGCCCGAATCCCCAACTTGAACCCTCAAACTAACTTGACTAACTCATACACAATACCACACACCCATCCCTCATCTTTCTACACACCAAACACAATTTTTTTCCACACCAAATTATATTTTTACCTTATTTAAATTTAAATTCAGTTTTTATCCAAAATATCATGAACCTTTGGACTATGTTAACTTATATTGAACCATGTGTACATATACGGAGGAGGGGGACCCACCCGTAACCAATACATGGGGTAGGGTCTCAATGTAACACTTCCTACTGACCTTTGGGTTTAACATGAAACCCCCAACCTTTCACCTTTCACCTCTCCATCCATTACTACATGTAGTTAACTCCTAGGGAGTGTAACCCCCCAAACCATTTGGCCACTCCATTCCCCAAATCAAACTCCCTCTCTCCTCTCCCTCTTCTCTTCCTCTCTCCCTCACGGTTCTCTCCCCCTCCACCTCCTTGGAGCAAGGCCGGCCTAGTGGTGGTGCAACCCCTCCTTGAAGTCAAAAATATCGTCGGAGTTCAACCAACCATCACCAACATCAAGTTCTTGGTGACTTTTTCATCCTCTCATTCTTTCATGTTATTTGGATTAAAGATGAGCCATGAAAACATCCGTGTACACTCCATGAATCACCCTTCCCTTGTGGTTAATCTTGCACAAACCTACATAACTATAATACTTGCATATGTTTGTATTAAATATGTAATGAGTTATTGCACTATAGTTGTTTTAATTTCAGAATTTTATAGTTAATTATTTCAGAATTTTAATTATAATTTTAGACTATATACATATTAAAATATGTATTTTGTGGGTTACAAGTATAGAGAATGGATGAGAGTTGCATGAATAGTAATAGTATAATTGTAAGAATGTTGTATTGATATTATGTTATTGAAAATGAGTATTTTTACCATTATAAAATAAATTCTAGAATTATATGTGTATTAATCAGAATATTATACGTATTAAAATGTGTATTTTAGTGTTTAAGGTATAAATAATTGATATGTAGGTTGTATGGATAAAATTGGTAAACTACTGTACATGTTATATTATTGTACTATAAAAAATATGTTGTTTCAGAATATTAATATTAAAAATCAAAATTATATATGTATTAAAACATATATTTGGAGACTTAGTTGATGAACTAAGGAAGGGTTGAGTGCATGCATGGTAGTGGTAACTATATATAGTTTATTATATGCATATAAGATTGAATATAAAAAAAAGTGTGCATACAATTTTATTAATAATTAAAATAAATTTAGATTATTAAACTTATTTATTTTTGTAATTTAAGATATTAATTAGTGAAATAAAATGGTTCCATGCATGCTTAATTTACAGGTTAACGTTGTATAGTGTTTTGCGATATTCAACCCTACCTACGTACATGTAGGAATATGTTGTTTAACCACATGTAAAGGCCTATACATACGCATGGTATATCAATAAACAAGACCCCTACAACATTATAAACAATAGTATGGTATGTGGTTGTTGACATGTTAACTAAAGCTGTGCGACTGTTGGAATTATTGGCACGAACGTTGCTACTATGTTGATGTGTATATATCGACTTTATAATTTTACATAAAGTAGATAATAGTAGAATTAGAATTAATTTAAGTAATGGTGGTAGGGCACGTGGGTGTTGCAGTACCATCGGACGTGAACTTTGGATCTGCTACAATGTAGCATCATGCAGCAGACAAGTGTACCTTACCTTAGTCTCAGTAAATTGTGCTTAATTTTAACTGCAGTTTATAGTTTATATTTTAATACATGTACTCAATTGTGACCCTAGGACTGTGACGATGCTTTGCGTCTGAATCATATTCGGGTGCCGACTTTCGTGCGCGGAGTCGGGTATCGTTAGATTACATTGTCATCATATACCTTGTACGTGCAACACTTACAATAATTACCTTAGGACACTATACATGACTCTCATGTACAGAAGCCTCAATTGAGATACTCGAGGATTCTGACTTCTATTTTAGGACATGACTTGAGACATATGCTAGTTGACATTATGTTATTTATACCTGGACTTGAGACATAGATATTGATTGTCTTGCGTTTCGTGACATGAGGCGTGAGATAATGGGGTTGGAAGAATTTATCGTACCGCTGGGCTACCAAACTCTATTATTATTATAGTACTGCAGGTACCTTGACGGGGCTTATACGTATCTACTACTATTATTACTACTATCACTAGTACCCCTAGTATATGTATGAAATCCGGTGGTTTAGCGGACGAGTACGTTCTTATTTGTATTTAACTTATACGGATTATGTTAGATATCCTGAGCACACTTATTTTATTTACTGTACTTTTGCTTGAAGTATTCTTGTACCTTGCTATGTCCCTTGAGGACCTGGATTCAGATTATGTCCCCAGGTATAGCAGATGAGGATTACCCCGAGGTATACGTGACATGAGCTGATATTGGAGCGGTACTGGCACCGGAGGATGAGGTTGTGCCAGATGATTTCTCCTGAGTACTCAGTTACTTATTTAGTTATTTATGCTTAGTGTTATTTTATATTTGGACTTGGACTTATGGACATATGTATTTGGTGTTATTATTTTTTCTTTATTGTGATGGGTTGTTCCCCGAGACACTACCTATTTGGACTTGATGATGGACAATATCCTTATTTATTTTTTTGACTATTCTATCTCCTTGTATTGTGATTACAATCTGTGGATGAGATTAGTTTTGATTATATACTATGACATGAGTAGTAGACTTTATTTATCTATATTACAGCTTAAGTGCACTCTAACTGGTCCATTAAATTAGGTTTGTCCATTGGAGTTGTGCTGCTGGCCATTGCCATGTGGCTAGTCCCTCGGTATTTTGGGATTGGGGCATGACATGGTTTTTGTGGTGGCCCATGCAGGTCCACAATATATTGCTTCAGATTCTAATTACAGAACTGAGCAAGCCTGCAAATTAGGATAGGATAAATTATAGGATCTCATCCACTTGATGACCTGTTCTTGACCTCTATATAGAATTCAAAATAATTTCTTGACTTGTATCATGCCTTAATTTCTCTGTGCAATTCTCATAGTTTACTTTATATGCAGGGTAATGGATCCATGAACTAGTGACGATACTACCATGAGAACTCCACCGGGTGCGGTGATTACTTATGAAGATAGGGTGACACCATTGGGTGGAGATCCATCCACTCAACAAAGCAACCTGGCTGATTAGGACGCCTAGAGGTTCCGACGAGACGATATTCCACCACCGCCGCAGTTTACTCCACCGATGCCAGCTTTTCCGCCAGGGCAACCTATGAATGGACAACATCTATTTTAGATATTTTATGCAATGATGCAAGCTTAACAACAGATTCAACAAGAGGATCAACAACACCAGACAGAGAACTTGGGGAACAATATAGTGATCACAGTGGAGTAGGCGACCCCACTAACTAGACGACCATCGATGGGATCTATCATTAATTTCTGCCAGCTGAAGCCCCATACATTTTTGGGCAAGTAGGAGCCCACTGAAGTTCATGAGTGGCTCACAAACACTCAACACCAATTGGAAGCAGCTGAGCTTCCGAGGGAGCATTGGATGATTGCCGTCAGGATGTAGTTGACGGGCAATGCATATCACTGGTAGCTATCTGAGGAGAAATAACTCAGACCAAACTAATTTACTTGGTAAGAGTTCTCTAGACTCTTCCAGGAGATGTACATTCCATCTATTATTAGAGCAAAACTTCAGGATAAGTTCAACCGCCCCACTCAGGGCAATATGACAATGGAAGAGTATAATGCGGAGTTCATCCGTTTGAGTCACTTCGCCCTGACTCTGTTCCCGACAGAAGAGAAGAAGGCAGAGAATTTTTTTGATGGATTTAGCTTTGATTTGCAAAGGTTAATCGGCTCAGTCGCACCTACTTCTTACACGGACGTCCTTGCCTCAGCGCGACGCATGGAGCGCGTCAACTAAAGAGAGTCTAGCCACAAACAGCCGCTCCTACTAGCACCAGCCAGAGTACCCCAGGGAGGAGCTACAAAGAGACCTCACATGCACCAGCCACCTAGAGAAGCCTTGTAGGCACTGCCAATATATCAATATTGTAGCAAGAGAGGTCATATTGAGAGCGAGTGTAGACGCAGGTTGGGACTATGCTTGGTTTATGGATCAGGATAAAACTCAGCACATGACTGTACGAGGGCACCTATGATTCACCGATCAGCCTTACCAGCACCGAGACCAACATAACAGCCACCTAGGCCAGTCTATCAACACTAGGAGGGCCACATGCGGGAGTTGGAGGAGTCAGACCACCAGCTCTAAGAGGATATCAGATGAGGCCACCCTTGGCTTCACAGGCAGCGCTATTCCAGTAGGCACATCAGCAGAGAGGACCAGCCCAGGGACGAGGACATGCTTTCACCATGACTATTAACGAGACAGCTACTGCAGGAGAGGTCATCGCAGGTACCATATTAGTAACTTTATTACCTGCTGTAGTTTTATTCGATTCTGGAGTATCACATTCTTTTATAGTTGCTAGTTTCGTAGCCACACATAAAGTAGATACCGCACCCCTTCTGAAGACTATGAGAATTCTTACGGGAGGCAGAATTATCCCAGTTAGTGATATTTGTAGATCTTGTTCGGTAGTAGTCTGTGGGCAAGAGATGCGAGCTCAAATTTTGATCTTTTTTATGCCAGATTACGATATTGTACTTGGTATGGACTGGATGATTCAGTACCATGCGACTCTAGAATGCCGGACATGTTATATTTAGACCACCTGGTCATCTGAAGTTTAAGTTTCTTCGGGGAGCCAAAGTGCAAGGTATTCAGCCTACACTTAAGGCACTCTCTGTAGTAGGGGAGCCCGAGTACCCAAGAGTTGTAGTAGAATTTGTAGCCGTATTTCCTGATGATCTTCCAGGCTTACCACATAATCGGGAAATATAATTCACTATAGACTTGACACCAGGAGCAGAGCCTATAACCTCAGCTGTGTCTAGATTAGCACCTAAGGAGTTAGTGGAATTGAAGAAGCAGGTTGATAAAATTTTAGAGAAGGGTTTTATTCGTTCTAGTATCTCGCCATGGAGAGCACCAATACTATTTGTCCCGAAGAAGGATGGGACAATACGCCTATGTATTAACTATAGGGCACTGAACACCATAACCATCAAGAACAGGTATCCCCTGTCACGAATTGATGATCTTTTCGATTAGTTGAGTGGTGCCCGTGTATTCTCAAAGATTGACCTCAGATCCGGCTACCATCAGATTAGAGTGCGGAAGGAAGATATACCTAAGACAGCCTTCAGGACCAAGTACAGACACAATGAGTTCTTAGTTATGCCGTTTGGTTTAACCAACATACCAGCTGTGTTTATGAGTCTGATGAACAGAGTCTTCCATCAGTACTTGGACAAGTTCGTGGTTTGTTTATTGATGACATCTTGGTATACTCCAAGATCTATGAAGAGCACGAGGAGCATCTCAGAATCGTGCTGGAGACGCTGAGACAGGAGAGGCTGCACGCCAAGATCAGCAAATATAAGTTTTGTCCAGATAGGGTGCCATTCCTGGGATAAATCATCTCGGGAGAAGGACTTTCAGTTGATCCGGAGAAGGTTGCTGCAATAGAAACTTGACCCACACCTACATCAGTTGCGGATGTGAGAAATTTTCTCGGACTTACTGGATATTATCGGAGGTTCGTGGAGAACTTCCCAAGGATTTCAGAGCCGATGATGCAGTTGACGCGTAAGGACCAGGAGTTCGCATGGACGGAGGATTGCCAGAAGGCCTTTGAGGAGTTGAAGAGATGATTAACGACAGCGTCGGTCTTGACTCTTCCTTCAGGATCGGGAGGATTCATTTTTTATATTGATGCGTCAGGCAGTGGACTGGGATATGTTTTGATGCAGAATGATAAATTTATCGCTTATGCATTGAGGCAGCTAAAGGTTCATGAGAAGAACTACCCGATGCATGATTTCGAGCTATATGCAGTAATATTTGCATTAAAGATATGGAGGCACTATCTTTACGGAAAGAGGGTATAAATTTTTACTGATCACAAGAGTCTAAATTATGTCTATACTCAGAAAGATCTCAACATGAGGCAGAGGCGTTGATTAGAGTTGATGGTCAATTTTGATATAGATTTGCAGTACCATCTAGACAAGGCGAATGTCATAGCAGACACACTCAGCAGAAAGCCCATAGTGTAAACCCTCTGTCCCAAATTTTCATTTATTTAAAAAAAAATTTCTTTTGAAAAAAAAATTAATAAATAAATAAATGAAAATAAATATATTTATGTATATAAATATTAAAACAACTATGTTCGTATAGAAATAAATTATAACTCAAATCTATAAAAACTATGTACTTAAATATTTTTTTATATATGAATATTGTATTTAAAAAGAAATTACTGCACAATAAAAGAAAAACCAACCTAATCCTAGTCGACCTATAGAGAATCATAGGAGTCCCTGTATGATTGTATATATATGCCAATTGATAACACCAAATAAATTTCAATCTCACCCCTCTCATCTATACTATATATAAAAGCAAGTCTTATTCTTTATATAAAATTAAGTCTCTCTCTCTCTACAATGCTTAACTATTCAGCCATGGCCACGCCTACTCCTCAGCATAAACTTGTGACAACTATCTTCCGATCTCGGTGTTGCAGACGTCAATACGTCTATAGCTCCTTCAACTGGGACCGACGCAGCGTACGTCGACACAACTCCTCCACACCGAGTGCAGACCCGACCGGCCTCGTCGAACACTGAATCACCAACACCGTGCCGAAGTCGACAGGTCATACAACCCCGAGGCTTTTACCATCCTATTGTCGAGTGGAAGTACCAACAACCTTAGGTAAACCTTCTCCTTGTTTGAATTGGTCGACAATAATACATTGGTAATAAGAGAAGAAGAAGAAGATGCATGACTAAAACCATAGTACACTGTGCACGAAGTGCACATGATAAGAATAGGAAGTAGGAGATGTATTCTATTAAGTCATTCTTCATATATAATAGGACAACACATATTGTATAAACAAACATGCCATTGTCCCTTTCTTTGTTTCACAAAGAAAGTTAGGGCTAGTTTGCTTATAGACCCCCTCTAATTTGCTAAGTTATAACTTAAACAAAATATTAAAAAGAAAAGAAAAAGAAAAGGACAAGGAAAATATATAAATATTTTAAAGGAAGAAGAAACAACGTCCCTTATTGTAAACTTCTTAGATTGCTTGTTATCATATTAACTTAATTATATATACTAAAAATTTCACTATGCATGCATGTGCTCCAGCATGCTATCATTATTCAAATAAATATCAAAATAATTCACTAACTTGACTAAGTGGGTTAAATTGAATAAAATAAGAAGAAAGGATTCTGTGAGTGGATTATTAGGTTAATCTTTATACATAAGATCCTATCCCTTTCCTAATTTACATATAAGTCTAAAATTAAATAGTTATATATTTATACCAATAGATATAGGAAGGTATTATCAAAGCTATTTTATAAATATAGAATTAGTATAAAATTTGATTTTTTTTATATAAGTAAATAGTGGTAATAAATAAATAATTTTGAATTAAAAATAAGTAATAAATAAGTTTTGAATTATAAGCAAATAAAATAGATTACAAGAGTATAACTTGTCATGGTTAAATGAAAGAATTAAAATCAATGAAAGAATAAATTTAAGTAAAATTAGATTTACAAGTTAATAATTTCTTTTCGATAAACTAGGTTTGGATCGGACCTTGGTATCAACATCCTCAGCAGAATTGGACAATTTTTTCAGGCAAGTATACCTTGCTAAATTGCTTACAGTACTTTGCATGCTTGTCATATTTTTATATATTTATTATATGTGTTTTCTTTCAGTCATAATTATATATTATATATGTTGATACACACTTGACACATAGTATCATGGGAGGGGAGGACAGTTAGTAGGTGTATGGGCTACCTACTTTGGTAAATCGTAGTAACTAGGACGCACTACGGTAGTTGTGTCGCGATGGTCGCTACCCTCGCGGTATGTCGATTGATGGTGTCACGATGGTCGCTACCCTCGCGGTATGTCGATTGATAGTACATGTACGTGTGTGTGAGTTGTGAGATAGCATGTGTATTAGAGTAGCCTACACATGCCCATACGTTAAAAAAATGTCCTTATTATGCATTTTCATGTAGATTGTCTAGTACAACGTACTTGTATATTTTTTTGTCAATTAGGCATGTTTTATTGTATTCAATTGGCATGCTATTTACTGTATCTTGTTACGTCCCTCTGAGGACCTGGTCCCTGCCAGGTATAGACGATCAGGAGTATCCGCAGGAGTACGGGCCAGGACCTGAAGCATTATTTTTTGCCGAGGAGGTCTTACCTCTGAGCATCTTTGATTATCTCTAGCGATGGATCTCTTAGCTGATACTCTTCTATCATCATCTTATTTTATATTGGAGTTTCATCTTCCTCTCTCATTTTAGTTTTGATATAGTCATTGGTAGTGGATTTGTCTCCATTCGACTATCATTTTTGGATTATTCAGACTCATTATTTTGGTTTAGTTATTTCTTTACTATGACTTGTTCTGTGGATGAGATTAGTATTTTCTGTGACTTGTGACAATATATTTACCACATGTGAATTAATATTCATATTACAGCATACGTGTGTATTATGGTATACATATATTAGAGTTGCCATATACATACGACTGACATGCTTATATATTCCTAGTCCTACGTATTTTGGGACTGGGGCATGACACATAGCTTATTTATTGACGACGCAGCCCCAACTATTAGAGGACTTACAGGAGCTCGGGATAAAGGTTATTTTGCCAGGAGAAAATAGGCAGTTGGCTAATCTTGAGGTTAAGTTATCACTAGTGGAGAGGATTAAGACGGTATTGCCTACAGATGCTAGGTTCCAGAGACTTAAAGAGAAGATGAAAGTCGACATGCAGATGGGACTTCGGATCCATGAGGATGGGACGTTAAGGTACGTAAATCGCCTATATGTTTCAAATGGGGAGTTGAGACATGAGTTGATGTCTGAAGCACATAGCTCCATGTACTTTATTCATCAGGGAGGTACAAAGATGTACCGAGATTTGAGGCAGTACTCTTGGTAGCATGGGATAAAGAGAGAGATTGTGCAGTTTATGGTAAAATATTTGGTCTGTCAGCAGGTTAAAGCAGAGCATCAGAGAACTGCTGGTATGTTACAGCCGCTTTCCATACCCGAATGAAAGTGGGAACATATCACTATGGATTTTATTACAGGATTTTTAAGAAGCCCCAGTGGGAATGATCCAATTTGGGTTATTATGGATTAACTCACCAAATCGACACATTTTTTGCCGTTCAAAGTTAGGAAGTCCACAGAGATTCTAGCCGACATGTATATACGACAGATCGTAAGGTTACATGGAGTACCGGTTAGTATTGTGTCGGATCGTGACTCAAGATTCATATCCTATTTTTGGTGGAGCATACAGGAGAGTCTTGGCATCTGACTCAAGTTCAGCACTGCTTACCATCTACAGACAGACGGTCAGTCGGAGCGCATGATTCAGATCCTAGAGGATATGCTGAGGTCGTATTTGTTAGACTTCGGAGGGTCTTGGGAAGACCATTTACACTTGGTGGAGTTCTCTTACAATAACAAATACCAGACCAGCATACAGATGGCACCTTTTGAGGCGGTATACGGCAGAAAGTGCAGGTCACCGATATGTTGGAGTAACATTGGTGAGCGTCAGATACTCGGTCCGGAGTTAGTGATGCATACAGTTGAGAAGGTGAAGCAAATTCAGAGTCATCTTTATGCAGCTCAGGACAGACAAAAGCATTACGCTGACACACACCGCTGAACTTTGGCGTTTAAGGAAGGTGAACATGTGTTCTTGAGGATCTCACCTACTCGAGGTACTATTCGATTCGGGAGCATAGGCAAGCTGAGCCCAAGGTACATTGGGTTATTTGATATTTTGGAGCGTATTGGTGAGGCGGCGTATCGTCTTTTATTACTCCCATCTCTAGAGGGAGTGCAAGATGTATTCCATCTCTCACAGCTAAGGAAGTGCGTGACTGACCCAAGTCACGTAGTCGATCATTCTGAGATTGCTGTGGGACCGAGCTTGAGGTACGAGGAGCAGCCGGTTGTGATACTTGACATTAGTGAGAAAATATTACGGGGTCAGACGATCAGACTGGTTCGGGTTGCTTGGAAGCATCACTCCCAGGCGAATCCACTTGGGAGCAAGAGGATGTCATATTCCATCGTTATCTTCACTTATTCGAGGATGCAGGTATGAACTAAGAACTACCCTTAGATTACCATGTCTTTATAAATTCCTAAGTAGTTTAATTCTTAATTGCGAGGATGCAATTCTTTTAAGGAGGGTAGATTGTAAACCCCTTAAAATTTTGATAAGGATATTTTAATAAATTTGTTTTAATTGTAAATCATTAAAATAATTTTTAGAATTTAGAAACCCTTTAGTGTAGTCTTAATGCCAGGAATACAACACTAGCTTTTTCTTTTCAACCAACTTTGCATAATAGACTTAGACGAGCCAAATTAGGCTCATGACACGTATGTCACTCATAATTTTATAAACCTACACTTTGTTTTGGTCGTACAACAACCGCGGCACTTTTTGACTCAAAATATGACACTTGGACACTTTTTTGTTGCGGTCAATTTAGACAAGCAACATGAACCCAAATTTTGACACTAACTTTTATAACCCCTAGCCTAACATGACCAACTCTGCATATGACATTGGTGTCATATTTATTTGAGTCCCCGTAGACTCCAAAACTAATATAGAAATACCATGCATTTTAATTAGTCAAAAATGACCCTTTTTGATTAATTGCTCCTGACCGAGCCCGAAGTCCCAACTTGAACCCTCAAACTAACTTGACTAACTCATACACAATACCACACACCCATCCCTCATTTTTTTACACACCAAACATAACTTTTTCTCACACCAAATCATATTTTTACCTCATTTAAATTTAAATTCAGCTTTTACCAAAAATAGCATGAACCTTTGGACTATGTTAACTTATATTGAACCATGTGTATATATATAGAGGGGGGGGGGGAACCAATCCGCAGCCAATATATGGGGTAGGGTCTCAATGTAACACTTCCTATTGACCTTTGGGTTTAACATGAAGCCCCAAACCTTTCACCTCCCCATCCATTACTACATGTAGTTAACTCCTAGGGAGTGTAACCCCCCAAACCATTCAGCCACTCCATTCCCCAAACCGAACTCCCTCTCTCCTCTACCTCTTCTCTTCCTCTCTCCCTCACGGTTCTCTCCTCCTCCACCTCCTTGGAGCAAGATCGGCCTAGTGGTGGTGCAATCCCTCATTGAAGTCGAAAATATCGCCGGAGTTCAACCAACCATCACCAACATCATGTTCTTGGTAAATTTTTTCATCCTCTCATTCTTTCATGTTATTTGGATTGAAGATGAGCCATGAAACCATTGTAAACTCCATGAATCACCCTTCCCTTGTGGTTAATCTTGCACAAACCTACATAACTATAATACTTGCATATGTTTGTATTGAATGTGTAATGAGTTGTTGCACTATAGATGTTTTAATTTTAGAATTTTATAGTTAATTATTTCAAAATTTTAATTATAATTTCAGAATATATACATATTAAAATATGTATTTTGTGGGTTAAAAGTATAGAGAATGGATGAGAGTTGCATGAATAGTAATAATATAATTATAGGAATGTTGTTTTGATATTATGTTATTAAAAATAAGTTTTTTATCATTATAAAATAAATTATAGAATTAAATGTGTATAATCAGAATATTATACATATTAAAATGTGTATTTTAGTGTTTTAAAGTATGAATAATTGATAGGTAGGTTGTATGGATAAAATTGGTAAACTAGTATACATGTTAGATTATTGTACTATAAAAAATATGTTGTTCATTATAGTTAAATTAATTTTAGAATATTAATATTAAAAATTAGAATTATATATGTATTAAAACATATATTTGGAGACTTATTTGATGAACTAAGGAAGGGTTGAGTGCATACATGGTAGTGGAACTATATATAGTTTATTACATGCATATAAGTTGAATATAAAAAAAATGTGCATAATTTTTTTATTAATAATTAAAATAAATTCAGATTATTAAATTTTTTATTCTCATAATTTAAGATGTTAATTAGTGAAATAAAATAGTTTCATGCATGCTTAATTTACAGGTTAACGTTGTATAGCGTTTTACGATATTGAACCCTACCTACGTACGTGTAGGAATATGTTATTTAACCACACGTAAATGTCTATATGTACGCGTGGTATATCAATGTACGAGACCCTCACAACTTTATAAATAATAGTATGGTATGTGGTTGTTGGCACGTTAACTAAAGCTGTGCGACTGTTGGAATTATTGGCACGAACGTTGCTACTATGTTGATTTGTGTATATCGACTCTATAATTTTACATAAAGTAGATAATAGAAGAATTAGAATTAATTTAAGTAATGGTGGTAGGGCACATGGGTGTTGCAGCACCATCGGACGTGAACTTTGGATCTGTTACAACGCAGCATCAGACAGCAGCTAAGTGTACCTTGCCTTGGTCTCAGTAAATTATGCCTAATATTAACTGCAGTTTATAGTTTATATTTTAATACATGTACTCAATTGTGACCCTAGGACCGTGACGATACTTTATGTCTGAATCATATTTGGGTACCGACTTCCGTGCGTGGAGTCGGGTATCGTTAGATTGTATTGTCATCATATACCTTATACGTGCAACACTTGTACTAATTACCTTAGGACACTATACACGACTCTCTTGTACAGAAGCCTGACTTGAGATACTCGAGGATTTTGGCTTCTATTTTAGGATAGGACTTGAGATATGTGCTAGTTGACATTATGTTATTTACACCTGGACTTGAGACATAGATAATGATTGTCTTGCATTTCGTGATACGAGGCGTGAGATACATGGGGTTGGGAGAACTTACCGTACTGCTGGGCTACCAAACTCTACTAGTATTATAGTACTGCATGTACCTTGATGGGGCTTGTACGTATCTAATACTATTATTACTACTATTACTAGTACCCCTAGTATATGTATGAAATCCGGTGGTTTAGCGGACGAGTACGTTCTTATTTGTATTTTACTTATATGAATTATGTTAGATACCCAGAGCACACTTATTTTATTTACTGTACTTAGCTTGAATTATTCTTGTACCTTGCTATGTCCCCTGAGGACCTGGATCCGGATTATGTCCCCAGGTATAGCAGAGGAGGATTACCCTAAGGTATACGGGACATGAGCTGACGTTGGAGCGGTATTGGCACCAGAGGACGAGATTGTGCCAGAGGATTTCTCCTGAGTACTCAGTTACTTATTTAGTTATTTATGCTTAGTGTTATTTTATATTTGGACTTGGACTTATGGACATATGTATTTGGTGTTATTTTTTTTCTTTATTGTGAGGGATTGTTCCCCGAGATACTACATATTTGGACATGATGAGGGACAATATCCTTATTTATTTTATTGACTGTTCTATCTCCTTGTATTGTGATTACTGTCTGTGGATGAGATTAGTTTTGATTATATACTGTGATAGGAGTAGTAGACTTTATTTATCTATATTACAGCTTAAGTGCACTCTAACGGGTCCATTAAATTGGGTTTGCCCATTGGAGTTGTGTTGCTGGCCATTGTCACGTGGCTAGTCCCTCGGTATTTTGGGACTGGGGCATGACACATAGCGATGATTGGATTAGTAAGGCTTGGATTGTGGCATGGTTTGAGGATGTATATTGAGACTTGGATTACGATGTGGTTCGATAGGTTCACGTGTTGCTTGGGTTTGAGTAGGACGGTTTGCATGCTAGTTTACTTTGAGTTGGATATATCTGCTTGTATATTTGCTTGAGTTAAATGCTTGCATGCTTAACCTGCTTTACAGTTTTCCTTAACATGTCATACCTCTGTCATGAAATGAATCTAGGATTCAAGTAGAAAGATCACCATATAACTGTTTGTATTCACTATCTATTTAGTGTCGGTTGAGAGGAGTGGGTTACCCCGCTCACCAGTACAACTGTGTACTGACCCAAGTTTGTGGGCATTATTTCAGGTACGCAGCTGTAGTGGCGCTGCTTGGATATACGGGACATAATGTATGGAACGGTAAGTACCTTTGTGGGCAAGAGAAAGAGCAAGAGTGTTGCATCGCCTTTGAGACAATCGTTTTTGTAGAATTTTTATTTGGACCCTATCGAGAGCTTCGCTATGTATACTCTGATGTGTGCTTGGTACACAATACTTGACTTTCACTGTAACTTGTTCGCTTCGATGATAACTATGATGTTTGACATCATCGTCTTGTGCGAGCGCAACTCCAGACTCGTACGTCCCGATGAGAACGAATGTCATACGGAAGTGCTATAATGTGGTGATTCACATTCAGTAGGGATGATCGAGCTTACGGGAGATTGGGGCATGATAATTAGTATCAGAGCACCTAGTTCATTTCCTTGGACTTTGTCCTTCGCTTTATCATAAACTCTAAATATCTTCTACATGTCATTTGGTTCTTGACTCTACTTGGTGCCGCATGGGATATTTCATACAATAAGTCTATATATTTGTTGGTTGTGGGTGCATATTGTTCTTCGTTGCGTTGGCTTTCGTTGGCTTTTGATAGATCGTATAACATCATTTGGCATTGTTGTATTCGTGTAGTAAGTTGTGTGGCATTGATGCATTTGTGCAGCAAGTTGAGAGGTGTCATTGTGTTGGTTTGGCTTGTCGTTCAGGAGATTTTGGTTGCATCAGTGGATTAGTTGATTGGTAGACGAGATTGGTTATGTGGCATATTATGAGTAGAAATATTGGACGAGAATGGAGTGTTGCACGAGTTGCTCGTATGGCAAATGTGTTGGACGAAGTTTAATTTTTGGCTGGGCATATCACAGAGAGCGTTGGTTAAGCAGGTTTGAGTTGAGCATTGGTTGAGCATGTGTAGTGCATTGGTTGAGAAGGTTTAAGTTTTAGCTGGGAATATCAAGAGAGTGTTGCACGAGTTACTCGAACGATGAATATGTGGAACAATTGAATATTGGGTTGGATTACTTGGAAGAGATCGTTGCACAGGTTGCTCGTGTAGTAAAAATATCGGACGGTTTAAGAAATAGTTGAAAGTATTGAGAATAAAACATGGCACAAGTTGCATAGCGAGATTGAAAGAAGAGTTAGATGGTTCATGCATTGGCTGAGTTTTATGTCAGATTTTGAATTGGAATGGCAGGATCACGCATAATGGATGGTTCGAACGGATCTTGGATCAGTGTAAAAAATTGTGATATGAGTAGTGACTTGATTCAGAGTGGTATATGGTATACCAGATAGTGAGCGTAGCATTGGAATATTTTGGATAAACATCAATGGAATTACCGTAATGAACACGGGTAACATAAATGTAAGTTGGTTGGTGCATATCGGCTGAGTTAGAAAATGGAACATGGAGCAAGCAATATTGAATTACGATCGACAGGATTCACCCCAGAATATTTTGTTTGGAATAGAAATTCGTCGACGCAGAGTAAGCACGAAAGCGACTCTATTTCCATGTGGTATATGGTGAAATAGAATTTGACTTAGGTATTCTTCGATATGTTATACTTGAGCGATCAAGAATGGACTTGTGCAAATGGAAGTATCGTTAGACTTGAGCGATGGATGAGAACAGAACAAGCAATGAAAATGAGTGTTTGAAATTTTGAAGGATTTGGACCAAGTATTGGAAACAAGTTGAGATTGATTAGACAAAAAGATGAATATCAGAGTTCGCTTGCCCGATTTGGAAGTTCGACGGAGCATTCATTGATGCAAAGAGAGAGAGAGAGAGAGAGAGAGAGAGAGAGAGAGAGAGAGAGAGTTGAGCATGAGGAACAAACAGTTGGGATACGCTTGAGTGAGCGATGGGTGTATCGAAGGTTAGCGAGCATGAACTACGAATTTTGGCAACAGATTGGAGATGTTGGTTAAGCAATGAAACATGATCTGGTTTGGAGGGGCAATACGATTGATTCGTACGAACTTGAAGGATTTCGGATATTGGCGCTAGAGAAGTTTTACATCAAAAGTTTAGCAGAAGTAAAATTTGGCGAAATGGTACAAAGATGGTAGACGGATTCTCCGAAAGACGTAAACGGGCATAAGGCAAGTCTAGTTTGTGTCAAGTCAGATTAGAAGTTAACACTTGCAGTACTGAGGCAGATTGAGGAAACGAGTGATAGTGATATGATTTAAGATTGTATTGGAACTTGTGCACGAGTCATTGATAGTGTGTGGACTAATCAGAATATTGAGAAATCAAGACAGGCTAAGGAATGGAAAAAGAACAAAAATTAGAGCAAGTCTATGGTTTCGGGATACGCTTGAGAGAGCAACGTTGAAGCAAATCACCGTGCTGCTTGAGCAAGTTAGACGTGCACTGTGGAACATGTCATATGGATAATAATTAGAGCAAGTATATGGTTTCGGGAATCATTACAACTGGTAGTGTGAGAAGTCGAACATGGCAGTTCAAAAATTTGATAGATTCAGGGCAAAACGACGAATTGATGGAAGATGGTTTCAGCGAGTGCAGTTTGATAATTTATGGCTTGGATAGATAGTAAGACTCTAGGTGGTTTGACGACGTTGGTTGACAGATTCGTCAGAGGTAGTACATGAAGATCCCAGAGTCAGAAGTTCGTTCGGATGGAATAGTTGGGTTATGGCTCAGATTTGCAGAGGAGATATATCATGGTTCGTAGTAACTTTCCGTCATGGTGACTTATAATTATCAAGCGTAGTTTCGGGACAGCTGACCCTAGTGACTTAACCTCCAAATCAGAGATGAATATTGTAGACCCATAGAACGACCCTTGCGACGGCACATTTAGGAATGCGTTGAGGGTGGATATGAGTGGTGTATGTTGGAGATAGGTCTAAGTGACTGAGTGTTGGATTTGAGAGATCCTTGGGATACCTTCAGCTGAAGATACAGTCGGAAGATCGAAGCGATGGTGAAAATGGCCTAGGTCAACTAATGATATTCAGAGTCATAGATTTTTGAAGATAGCATCGCCTCTGACTTATCGTGCCCCGAACGAAAATAACATTCATATGAATTGACGACTATGAAACTAGCTTGTGAAGTTAAAGCAGTGGCTCATTCAGATCAAATTCTTGTAATGCTGGAAGGGACATATGTGCTTCAGATCTACAAGATGCATTAGGACTTAGTCTAGGATGCGTGCTCATACAGAAGGTGAAGGTGATATCCTGGGCTTCGAGGCAGTAGAAGCAGCACAAAAAAACTATTTCATGTACAAAAAACTTAGTCCGATCGGTTAGATAATTTGGAGAGAACGGCCTGCTCGCACGATCATACCAATTGAGTAGATCGTACTTTGTATTAAACCACGAGTTCAAGGGATCGACCGTATCGACAAGGCAAAGTGCTAGCGAAATCAGACTTGGTGAGTGGGCCATGTCTCTTATCCTCTACTCCTTCATGCTTAATAATATAGAACACACGTAATAAGGCTTGGACACTTGGACTAGAACTTGGAAATTACTACACTGTGGCGTACATAGAGTGTGCGTCGTTTGGTTGGATATAATTTATGGCATGAGTTAATTTTGCGTTGTACAGTTGGAGCTTGAGTGGTTCATCTTGGTTGGAAACTTCAAGGCACTTCGGGCGGGCGAGCGAGCGTGGATCCGTGCACGAGTATCAGGTTGGGTGATTTGTCAAGCAAAGCTTGCAGTTGTGGTTCGAAACCGGATAACTGCAACGGTGAGAGCATTGTGCCACTGTTGGGACATTGTGCCACAGAGTTTTCTGAGTGAAGGGATGTTGCACCAATTGGAACACTGTGTCGAGAAGCGACATAGTGCCTATGGGGATAACTTAAGATGGTGTCTTTGGATATAGTTGGATAATAGCTATAGATAATTGGATGGATTGAGGCGAGTGTCATTTGGTGGGGCGAGAAGGATCGATTCTCTCGTCATACCTACTTGGTGTTTGCATTGGTCACGGATAACCTGTTGCACACCGGGTTTGGTTTCCTCGAACGGGATATGCTCTGGGGCACCGGGATAGTTCGGCCATAGAGGAGACAAATGGTAACGTACCTTGGGCGCGGTGCCGGTAGTTCGATACGACCAGGCGGGCTAGCTACTCAGCGATGGATCGGGTAGAACTGCAGTTGATTAGTCATTTATGGCTTGGCCAGTGACTTCATATAGATAAGAATTGGTTTGGTTTGTGCATTCTTGTAGGCAGCAACGACTACCTTGCCTCGGGCAAGAGTGTGCATAGCGATGATTGGATTAGTAAGGCTTGGATTATGTCATGGTTTGAGGATGGATATTGAGGCTTGGATTGCGACATGGTTCGATAGGTTCACGTGTTGTTTGGGTTTAAGTAGGACGGTTTGCATGCTAGTTTACTTTGAGTTGGATATATCTGCTTGTATATTTGCTTGAGTTGAATGCTTGCGTGCTTAACCTGCTTTACAGTTTCTTTAACATGTCGTACCTCTAACATGCTATGAATCTAGGATTTAAGTAGAAAGATCACCATATAACTTTTTGCATTCACTCTCTATTTATTGTCGGTTTAGACGAGTGGGTTAGCCCGCTCACCAGTACAACTGTGTACTGGCCTACGTTTGTGAACATTATTTCAGGTACACAGATGTAGTAGCACTGCTTGGATATATGGGACATAATGTATGGAATGATACGTACCTTTGTGGGCAAGAGAAAGAGCAAGAGTGTTGCATCACCTTTGAGGTAATCTTTTTTATAAAATTTTCATTTGGACCCTATCGAGAGCTTCGTTGCGTATACTCTGATGTGTGCTTGGTACACAATACTTGACTTTCGCTGCAACTTGGTTGCTTCGATGATAACTATGATATTTGACATTATCGCCTTGTACGAGCGCAAGTCCATGCTCGCACGACATCATGTCCCGATGAGAACGATTGTCCCGCGGGAGCGCTGCAACGTAGTAATTCACGTTCAGCGGGGATGATCGAGCTTGCGGGAGATTGAGGCGTAATATAGATGGTAAAGTATCTAGATTGGTTAGGGGTTGTGTTTAGTGTATTATTTGTATGTGTTGGTTAAGATAGAGTGGTATAAAGTAATGGATATTGTTTTTTAGTATTAGATACTAGTTGGAATGAATTTAGGTAGTGGTGTTAGTTAATGAGGTATTGGTCAAGGTATTTAGGCTAAGGTATTGATACTAGGTAATAAGTTATGGGCTAGGTGTTGGATATATGGCTAAGGTATTGGATGTTTGGTGTAGAGAGTTAAGGTATGCGTAATATACAAGGTATTAGTTAAGGTTTAAGGTATATATAGGATAATGTAAGTTATTGATATATATAGGTCAAAATAGAGTATATATGATATTAGTCTATTATAGCTAGCTAGTATGACCTAGAAAACCTAGGTATAGCTTGGTATTGATTAATGTCACTTAATATGCCAACTAAATAGCTGAATAAAAACTCAAACTTAGGTAAATGACTAGTTTGACCCTAGTAACCTAGTTTTGACCTAGAACCCTCACCTTGACCTATTTAATCATATTTTATGATTCTAAAAATACCTTTTTGATATGTAATTTCATATATAGGTCTTCGAGGCACCGTTTTGGATACTGTTTGATATTCAACACTAGATTTCAGGCGAGTACATTCTCTGATAGTTTTTATTTATTTAATAGTTATTATAATGCATGTATTTAGTGATATCTTACTTGATTCCTGATACGATGGTTACATGGATTGGTATGTTATGAATTTTAGTCATAATATATTTCTTCTGACATCTATTGTAGACATTGATCACCGTGCTCATATTTAGACATCGCATTGTGTTCCATGTGTCGTGATGTGTCATGATTAGGATTCATTGTACTAGTCGGGGCGGGAGAGTGCTAAGTAGATATGTTTATGGTTGTGAAGCAGTCCTCCCCCTTGGAGATCTAAATACATTCTCTCAGGATAGCTTTGTCCAATAAGCTAACTACTGAGGACAATGATCGCTTACGATTGTAGGAATTAGAAGCGCTAGATAAAAACCTTCTGCAAGCTCAACATCGAATTGAACTATAACAAGCACGCATATCTAAATCCTTTAATAAAAAGGTAAAATAAAAGATATTTCAAGTCGATGAGCTTGTTTTATCTGTCAGAAAGCCGATGATTATGACGCACAAAAGTAAAAAGAAATTCCAGTCTAAATGGGAAGGTCCCTTCCTAATGGAATCATTGTTATCCAACGGCGCATACATGCTTGTAAAACCTAACAAAAATTTATTGACGATGCCGATCAATAAAAAATTTCTCAAGAAATACTACGTCTAAATCTAGGCTCATATTTCCCCTTTACCTAGTGGGGCATTTTAAATGTACAGTGTTTATATCTACCTTCTTATTCCCAGCAATGTAAATGTATAGTGAGATATTTTTACGTTGTGAAACCCATTATCTGTATTCAAGAGTCTTGAATATGTCATGATAATAGGTCCACTAAAGTTCTCTTTCATAGTGTATTTAGAGATTGTGATAGCCCTTCCTATGAGAGTAAGTAAAACTCTTTACTTTAAACTATTATCTGTATTCAAGGGTCTTGAATATATCATGGATAATAGGCCCTCCAAAATTTTCTATTGGAATCATCTTCAGATCCTACAAAACCTTTTTTGTCGAGATCACCCATTTTAATCTTCTCCGATAAACAAAATATGTTATGGACCCCCCTAGCGAAGTTTGTCTCACTAATGATTCATGTCCATATCACCTCTGAATTATTCCTCTTTTACCCCAGTCGAGTGAGTTCTTCATAAGAGCCTATTTTCTCTGAAAATTCCTTATGTCTAAATTCTGGCTAGTTTAGAGATAACTGATCTCCGAAAAATAATCATGTCTATATTACCTCTGGATTATTTTCTACCCAAGTGTTATTACGCTGCCATGTCCATATTATCTCTGAGCAAATGTTTGCCACGAACCCCCGTCGGGGTACTTTACGACCTTGTTTGACATGTTTATATCACCTCTGAGAAAATATGTTTTCATCTACCACGTCCATATTACCTCTGATAGCATCACATATTCAAACTTGTTACCCGTACTCAATGCAAGTACGCCATGGATAGCAAGTCCACAAAAGTACCCCCAGTAGGGTCATTTCAATCTCTTACATACATATTACCTCTGAGCTATTATTTATTTGTTCTCTGCAATAGAGCGAACTTATCCTCAAAAGAAAATGATCATGTCCACACCACCTCTGCATTATTTTCTTATATCCCCACAGTGTGATATCTTGCCATGTCCACATTACCTTTGAGCAAACATGTTCTCGTCTATCGCGTCCATATTACCTCTGATAGCGTTATATTTTCAAACTTGTTACCCGTACTCAGTGCAAGTACGCCATGGATAACAAGTCCACAACAACTCCTCTAATGGAGTCACCTAGGCCTATCAAATCTAGGGTAGCCTGTTCCACTACTCATTGCATGGTGCCTGGTATATCATCTAGCTGTTTGAATCCCCAGTGGGTTAATAACATTAATTATATCTATCACATCCACCTCACCTATAATGAAAAGATACTTCCCTACTTTCATCCATTTTAAGTCCACAAAATACTCGAAAGGAATGACTTGGGAATGCAACATGATGCTTGCATTTCAGGTCCACGAAAATGTTCTCACACAAGTGTTAACCCTGTCACGCCCCAAAAACAGAATACTGGAGAGCGGGGCTGACAAGGCTAGCTACGTATACTTAGAGCATACTGGTACTCCACATATATGGTGAAGCTGTAAGACATGAAGGGTCACTACTATAAACCAACAGTCAAGTCTAGGTCCAACAAACCCTAGTGTCTCAATCACTAGAACAACAAGAATAATAACAAGATGTAAGATCTGCTGAAATATAATAGTAAAGCGTTCCAAACTATAATATACAGATGATCATGATGCTAGTAAACACAAAATGAATAAACTAGCCAGAATCTGATTCCTACATGATCAACCCTAGGATATGTCAATCATGCTATTATCCGTAGACTAACTGATCAAACCAAAACAAGAGCTAAACACGTTCTCGGTGGCTAAACGCAAATAAAAGAAAAATGTACATCAGAGTGGGAAATATAAGAAATCCACTCAAGTGGTCTGGTGCTCCTAGTGGTCACCATCCTCAGAAAAGTATGGAAGATCCTCCGATGCTGCTACTGGATATGTCCATGCAAAACCAGTGGGGTCAGACCCCAAATAGCAAGTACCACAAAGAAAGCCAATCTAGGAACTTAAACCAAAAATACAAGTAATACAAATATTGAAAGTAAAGACTGAATGTAAATAATCTCTAGATAATACAAGAAATAATATAAACCTGCTATGAGACATATCCTGAACTGATAAGCAAATAGAATAGCAAGTGCAAAAATAAAGGTGTGATCATATAAAAGCCTAGACTAACCATCATCCATAAATCACGATAAATTATATAAGTACGGCTTGATACTTTAACTAACTAGGGTTATCATAATCCTAATTACTAATAATTATAATACAATGCGATGCTAGAGTTCCTTCTTATCGCATGCCCCTGCAGTCTGTCCGAGATATCCATACATACAAACCAGCGTCGGATACTCCTCAAGGTACTCTACAATATAAACCACTGGATACTCCACAAGATAACTGTATGAATAACCGAGACTGCATGCAATCAAGAAAAATTTCTAGCTATGTACTAAGTGAATCTCTAGTTATTAACTCCTAGCTTTTTCTTATATGAATCCGGGTATGGCATTTCGCTGAATCCGTCCTAGACATGATGCAACAAAATAAGTACTAATAGTAATATAAATAAGTTTAATATACATTGCATAAACAGACTCATGTAAGCCACGACAACAACCAAGCCATGTGAAACCAAGTGAAGCCAGGTAAAGCTATGTGAAGCCACGTAAATCCATGTACAACCATGTTAAACCATATCCATCCAGATGAAGCAAAGTCAAGCCATGTCCGATGAAGCCATATAAAGTTATGCCAAGTCAAATCCAGTTAATCATGTCATCACGTGTAGCCGGGCAAAGCCGGGTAAAATCGAGTAAAGCTAGGTCAAGTCATCTGAATCCATGTAAGTTCATGTCTAGTCAAGTCAAGTCATCGCGTGTCTAAGCAAAAGTCAGAAGAATTAAAATAAAATCACAAAAAACTAATTTTTTTTAAAGAAAGAGCACGATCGGTATACCGTCGGTATAATCTAGTACACCGTCGGTATACCGGTCAAGTGATAGAAAAAACACAGCAAGTGCAGCAAGTCTGGATTCCAACTATTATGACCTACACCCGGTGTAGGGGCATGAGTAGTGAACATCGTCAAGCCTATACCGCAGCATCGGTGGTAGAACGCTGTTTGGGTAAACTATACTATATAACAATAATGATCATCAAAATATATAATGCCACCAATGAAATATGAATACTCAATCACAGAACTATAAGATGGAACATCACACGAATATGATATAAAGAAATAAAGAGTCAAAAATATAACTCACAAGACCGAAGATAATATCCCATGAGTCTCAAATATAATAGAGTACTAACTGTCAAAGCTGGAGACAAATCCAATATGATATAAACCTATCTACTGAGCTACAGTTAAAATGCTGCCTGTCTTAACCGGGATGAGTCCCTCCTAAGACACAGTCTCTAGCTCTAAGCCAACTACGTCCTGAGGCCTATACTGAGTGGAATACCACTCCTGAGTGTCATCTACGAAAAATATATCCAGTCAGGATTGAAGCAAAGTATACCTCTAGCAGTAGTTCCAATAAATGATAAAAACTATGTAATAGTAAATATAAAATATATACAAGATGAATAGGGTATGTCAAAAATATACAGGAATAAGAAAATACGGAAAATATATACTTGAGATATGAACATCATATATAGAATCAAGAAATACATCTAAGTGAGTGAGTACTAGTGACAACATGTGATCGGCTTGGGTAATTGCTCGATAATCATGGCCCGGTTAATCATACGTGTGGTGTATGATTAATACTATGCAAGGAAAACAAGAACTGCGGACTATGATTACATATCTACACTAAATACTCTCCGCCCCCGAATGGTATAGTGGATCCAACCATGACACGCTATGACACAGGATTCCATGAGAAGGGAGCTAATCTTCTCAAGAATCAGTATCCATACATGTGCAAGAACAACAGGGCTCGCACAAGAAATATGCCAGGAACTACCAGAAATAACATCTCATGACGGGATCCAGGAATATCAATCTGTGAAACCAAGTGTAAGAAAATCAAGGATATCTACACTAAATATAAGAAACATAGAGGATATCATAAATGAAAAACTTTCAGAGAATGTACTCGCCTATAATCCGGTGAACAGTATCAAAGATGTCCGAAACGGTGCCTCGGAGACCTAAATATGGAATATTACATCAATAGAAGATTTTAGAATGAATACAAGTTAAACTAGTTCAAATCTAGGTCATTTGGCCAAGTCTAAGTCAAAATAGTCAAACTAGGTCAAACTAACTATTTCTAGATTTTATGAGTCCATCTATAAGATATTGGGTCCATACACTATGTATCTAGGCTATACTAGCTATATTAGGATATCAATACTATATCATATCGTAAGATACGTAGAATACTATATATAAAAATACTTTATAAGATATACAAAATAATATATACTACTACCCCTTAGCTAAAACTAGTACTCATGGATACCCTGACTTTGAGCCAACACGGTATCACACTAGCTTCCCTCGTCTTGACACCAATACCTTGAGTCTACACCAATTCTCTAATCCACATACACTAGTCCAATATCAAAATCAGATAAAACCTACTAGTAGCAGTAATGACTATATACTAACACTCTAAAACACACTTAACTAATACACTTTAACATACTACAATACTAACCTACTAACAACTGTCATACACCTACTAACAGACATCAATAATACTAACAATATACATATAAACTGATATTACTAACATACAACTTAACCCATCATTTAATCCAACCTCTCATTAACCTACACAAGTATCTAACTAACTATCTACTTAACTTATTAACTAACATCTAACTTCTAACTAACTTATACTAACATAATATATATATATCAAAATCTAAACTGCACAACAAGCTAGATAACAACTCCATCTCTCCCCCGATTGGCCATACAATGGCTGCTCTAAAATGCAGCATGTCACCCCCAACTGTGCTGTGCTTTGCAGCACATGCTTCTCCTTCTTGCTGTTATGCAGCAGCAGCTATAACCCGACCCTTCTGCCTGCATTACATGCCCAAACCTCACCCTTAACATCTTAACTAAAACCTCCTCCAAACTACGAACCTGCTGCTGTTTCTTGACACAATAAGGTATCACCAACCCGACTGTGTACTTGGTGCACAGTCTTTAAAACTCGACTGTGCATGACCACAGCTGCTTCCCCCTCTCCAATATACATCAGTTCCCCTACTACACAGTTGGTATTACCATAGTGAACAACCAAAACCAACTCCAACAGTGAACATGTATTCACTCTCTATCACACACTAGCACACTCATAGTAAGGCAACACCCAGTAATCATCACAGTAACTTAAAACAGTCCAAAAGTGCATCCATAATAGCCCATACTTATACATATATATATATATATATATATATATATATATATATATATATATATATATATATATATATATATATATATATATATATATATATATAATACATCCTCTTCACCACATATACAAAGTATAATATAGATATAACCATTGTACAACCAAAATATATATATATATATATATATATATATATATATATATATATATATATATATATATATATATATATATATATCATATAAAATAGATACAAAATAATACCTATTATAGTAAAAAATAAATTATCGAACACGTGGAGTGCATCGCACCCGTATCACACTAAATCTATGATACGCTTGCGATACGGCCCCAACACATCACCCAATGCATCATAATTGATATGAACAAGTCTAATATCATAATTAGAGACAAAATAAAGTGCTAGCTACTCAACTACGTGTCTGTATCAAAATATGGCATATATAAACTTCCGTGTCGAAGGAAAAACTTCTAAATCAACCCGTATCAAAAAGTATTACGATACGGCCTACTCGTATCCATTTATGGACACGTCACTTATCTTACACAAACAAATACATGTCAATTTAGTCCACTAGACCCATTGACAAACACATGGTGCACCAATCTCGGATTTCCTCCAAATTGGACACAAAATATACCATAACTTCCAAAATAGGGGTCCCTAGTAGTCAAATCTTCTTTCTATAGGTAGCCCTAATACATGTAAGGGTTTCTAATAATTAAACTACAGATTTAGAGTCTAAATAGAAAAGAAAATATGAATTATATCTATTGGAAGATGGATTCCCAATACAAGTCTCCAATTGGATGCAAAGAGCCCTAAACTTGTAAAATCTCCTTGTCCTTCTAGATCCTTACCTCCTTCTTCCTTCTAGAGCTTCTAATGGTAAAATAGGAAATTAATTGAAAGGGATTTTGTAATAATTTGGTGAAGGGATAAAGGAAATTTGGGGAGAGGAAAGAGAATTTTCTCCTCTCTATAAGTGGCCGGCCCCCCTTCCTTGGCCTCCAAGCAATGGTAAATATCTAATGTACCCCTATAGGTTTGTCATGAAGAAAATAATTAAGGAAGGAAGGTTCTATTTCTAATTATTTGACTAATTAAATCACTAACTTAAAGAATTAGGCTAGTTATTGGCTTCAAGTCTAATTAAATAAATGTTGGCCCATGAGTCAAGTCTAGTCTAGTTAGGTCTACTAACACAAGTCCAAATTATAATATAATATCTAACAATAAATAAATAATACTATAAATAAATATACAATATGCACAATAGTTAGTTAATTATAAAATGACCAAAATATTATTTCCTAAAAATTGTGGTAGTTATAAATCTACCCCCCTTAAAATAATTTTGTCCTCGAAATTCAAAGACTAAACTACCCCAATAAAAGCAAAACAAAACAAAACAAAACAAGAAAGAACATACCTCAAGGCACAAACATATATGGGTATCGCTCTCGCATTTTATCCTTACTCTCCCAGGTAGACTCACCCAGAGAGTGATGCCTCCATACGACGTGCACCAAAGGAATGGTCTGGTTTCTTAGCACCTTCTCTCTCCGATCCAGAATCTCAACTGGCTGCTCTGGATAGCAGAGAGTAGGGCCCAACTCTATCTCCGAGTGATCCAATACGTGCCTAGGATCCGTCATGTACCTTCTCAACTACGACACGTAAAATATGTTGTGAACTTCCTCCAATGCAGGTAGCAAGTCTAGTTTTTAGGCAACTGTACCGACCCTCTCGAGAATACTGAAGGGTCCGATGAATCGCGGACTAAGCTTCCCGCCTCCATCGAAGCGAATCGTGCCTCATGTAAGAAAAATCCTCAAAAATACTAGACCGCCAACCTAGAACAAAACACAATCTTAAGAACTTATCTATAACAAACAACCAATACTAACATAAAACAAAACCTAAAACTATACCTCAAACTCCAAAGGTCTCCGGTAGCTATCGGCCCAATGTCGCTGTTTGTCCTGCGCCACCCAAAGTCTATCTCTAATAATCTTGACATTCTTCGCTACATCCACCACCATCTCTGGCCCTAGAAAATCATTCTCCAATATCATCCCCATGATAAGGGAGTATGACATCTTCGACCGTACAAAGCCTCAAATGGTGACATCTCTATACTGGCATGTTAGATGTTGTTGTAATCAAACTCTACCAAATAGAGATGGTCCTCCCAAAATCCCCTAAAATTTAGTAAACAGGTGCGCAACATATCCTCGACAGTCTAAATGGTCCTCTCTGACTATCCATCCGTCTGGGGGTGATATACAGTACTGAACTTGACCTAGGTGCCCAAGATCGCCTACAAACTCTTCCAGAAATGAGAAGTAAAACGACTTTTCCGATCCGAGACTATGCTGACGGAAACCCTTTGTATCCTGACGATCTGTCTCACATATATCTCTACTAGCTTCTCCGTAGACAAACCCACCTTGCAAGGCAAAAAATGGGCCAATTTGGTCAATCTGTCAACGATGATCCAAATCGCATCTTTTCTCCTAGAGATCGTGAAAGTCCGGACACAAAATCTATAGTAATGTGCTCCCACTTTCACTCTAGAATGGGTAATGGATGAAGTAAACTGTCTGGCCTCTGCCTCTCGGCTTTCACCGGCTGGCATACTATACATCTGGATATAAACTGTGCTACCTCCCACTTCATGTCATACCACCACACACTCTTTTGCATATCCTGATACATCTTGTTGGTACCTTGATGCATGTAATACTGAGAGTGATACGCTTCTTGCAATACCTCCTCTCGCAATGCCCCACTAGGCACACACAATCTTGTACCATATCGCAAATAACTATCTTCAGCAATGGTAAAATCATCCTCCAATCATGTTCTCACATGAGCTTTGATGCCCCTCAGAGACACATCCTTATACTGGGCTGCCTTGATCTTGTCCATCAACTCTAAATGTATCTGCAAACCCCATATCTATATCATAATCCCAGGAACTATTACCTTAATGCCCAAGCTCTCCAGATCCTCCAACAAATATCGATCATTTATCAAAAACATAGCTACCGGATAACTACTCAAGGCATCGACAACTACATTGGCCTTTCCTGGATGATACTGTAAAGATATATCAAAATCTTTTATTAATTCTTTCTACCGATGCTGCCTCATGTTCAGCTCATTCTGAGTAAAATATACTTCAAGTTCTTGTGGTCTGTGAAGATCTCCACACTCTCTCCGTACATATAGTGTTTCCATAACTTCAAAGCAAGGATGGGCGTTGCCAACTCCAAATCGTGGGTATGATAGTTTTTCTCATGAGGACGTAATTGCATGGATGTATAGGCAATTATCCTTCCATTCTGCTGGAGAACACAACCCAACTATTTACCTGATGTATCACTATAGATAGTAAAACCTCCAGACCCTGATGCAACATCAAAATAGGAGCTGACGTCAACCTCGTCTTTAATTCCTCAAAAGCAGTCTATATTCCTCTGTCCAAACAAACTCTGTGTCCTTCCTAGTGAGTCTGGTCTTTGGCTCAGCAATCCTCAAAAAATATTGCACAAACTTCCTGTAGTAGCCTGCCAGACCCAAGAAACTCCTGATCTCTGCCACTGAACTCGGGGTCTTCCAAGACTCCACTGTTGTGATCTTCTTCGGGTTCACAGAAATTACATCACCAGTCACAACATGTCCTAAGAACTCCATATTTTCCAGAAAGAACTCACACTTGGACAGCTTCCCATACAGCTTCTCCTTTCTCAACACATCCAACACAATCCACAGATGCTCTTCGTGCTCCTCTAGCATCTTCGAGTATATGAGAATGCCATCGATGAATACTACCACGAACTTGTCAAGGTACTGATAGAATACCTTATTCATCAAATTCATAAACACCGCTGGAATATTAGTCAACCCAAACGATATCACCATGAACTCGTACTGGCCATAATGAGTCCTAAAAGAGTCTTCGGAATGTCCTCCGGGTTCACTTTCACCTGGTAGTATCCTGATTTCAAGTCTATCTTAGAAAACACCTTGACGCCACTCAACTGATCGAACAGATCATCAATCTGTGGCAACGGGTATTTATTCTTGATAATGAGATTATTCAATGCCCTGTAATCGATGCACATATGCACCGATCCATCATTCTTTGGTACAAACAATACTGGGGCTCCACATGGTAAAGAACTGGATCTGATAAGCCCCTTATCCTGCAGTTCATCCAAATTTTTCTTCAGCTCGACCAGCTCGCTATTGTTCACTCTATAGACATGCTGTAAAATTGGATCTGCACCTGGCACCAAGTCTATAGAGAACTCAATATCTCGATCTGGCGGTAATCCTGGCAATTCCTCCGAAAACACATCCAAGAACTTTGCTATCAAGGGATGCAAAAACTCCTTGTCTTCCACCATAGCTCCACAGATAATGTCTTCTCCCTGCTCCGAAGCTCCTTTAGCAAACTCAAACTCTGGCTCTCTTCGTGGGTTAAACGAAACTCTACCTCCTCTGTAATCTATACTAGGATGGTTCCTACTCAACCAATCGATCCTAAGTACAATATCGTAGCTCGAAAGTGGCATTACAAGTAGACACGCACTCAGCTCTCGGCCTCCCAGAGTAACTCTCTGATCCTTGCAAACATCACTAACCAGGATAATGTCTCCCTCGGTCATGATATTGCAAGTCCTAAGCAAAGACTCAGCTAACAAATGATGCTTCAGAGCAAAAGAAACAAATACAAAACTATGGGAAGCACCTGAATCAAACAATGCTAAAGCTGAAATGGAATCAAGAAAAATAGAACCTGCGATAACATCTCTGATGAGCTCGACCACCTCGACCATCATAGCAAACGTTTGTCCATGAGGTGCACCTCCTTGATGTTGGTGCTGGGCGTAACACTACTGCTGGGTCGAAAGCGACGGTCCCCTCGACTGTACTGCAGGTGGCCTCATCTGTGCTCTTTGAGTTGAAGCTGCTTCCTGCGTTGCACGACGAGGGTTGGAAGGATAATCTCTCATCTGATGCCCCTCTGTGCCATAATACAGACAAACTCCTAATCTCTTCCTACAAACTTTCCATATATGGTCGAACTTCTTGTAGTACTGGGAGAAAGCATGCTGTGAGTGTTTCTGTTGCTTTTGTTGTGCCTGGTGAGCCGGTGCCCTAGCTGGAGTCTGGTACTATAATGGATGCTGAAAAGGACTAGACTGGAGATGAAGACGCTTAGTAGGCACTATGCTGCTACTAGTCCCCATAAAAGAATTACGCTCTCTCTTGGGCTTCAAGTTCAACTCCCACTCAAACTTGCGTACCTCCGCAAGTATCTCAGAATATGTCTCATAGAAAGATTTAATGAGGATCTTCACTTCCCAGTTCAGACCCTCGTAGAAACGGATAACCCAAATCTCTGGCTCCCTCACTAAGTACTGCGCAAATTGGCTCAACCTTCCAAACTCTGTGGCGTACTCCTTCACAGATATGCTCCCTTGAGTAAGGCTCTTAAACTGCCTCTCCAAGTCTAATATGTCCGTCCGAGCAAAAAACTTCTTCCTGAAGAGGTCATTAAATACCTCCCAAAACTGTCCCACATCAGCAAGAAGTGGCTTATTCCTGAACCAAGTACGGGCGATGTCAAACAGCTGAAGTCCCACTGTCTCATCCTTTAGATTCATAGCAAGACGGGACACCCTCATAAAATGCTCGATATCCTCGAGCCAATTATCAGTATAGACGATGCCCTCGACCCCCTTGAAGACCCAAGGTTCTAGCTTCTTGAAGTCCTGGATATTACTCGGCCTAAGCTGGACAACCTGCGGAGCAACCTACTGCTGGACCAGAGCTCCTCTCTCTATTGCAGCAAGGGCAAGATGATGAGAAATCTTAATACCCTATCGTACCACGTCAGCCTACCTCTGGTGAGCCTCTGACTGCGTCCTCTGAGCCTCCATTATCTCACAAAATAATGCGAACATCTGAGTTGCATCTGCCGACATGAAATATGGAGGTAAAAGTCCCTTAAACACAGCTGGAACAGTCATCTGTACTGGAGGTGGACCCCCGAATGCAGCTGATACGTCAATCACCAGAGAAGTCGCTAGTGCATGCTCTCGAAAAGTCGTAGATCTCTCAAAAGCTGCTCTTCTCTGCTGTGATCGAGTCTTAGGCAGCATCATGAGGCAAAGCGAAAGAAAGAATCAATATGGCATAAGATATAATGTATTCAAAAAAGGACATTTAAAGCTCAATTATTAAATATCAAGGAAGAACAGTTAAAATGAACAATAGAGTTTTTCCTAGTTGTGATTGAGTATTCTCAACCTATAGCCTATATTCTATATCCTGAGCAGGCTCGTAATAGCACTTAAATCAGAGTACCACTACAAATAGCACTAATTGTGACCTCGAGGACCTACATGGGCCACCACTAAAAATGTGTCACGACCCGCACCCGGTGTAGGGCACGAGTAGTGAACAACGTCCAGCCTACGCCACAACATCCGCAGTATGACATTGTTTGGGTAAACTATACTATCTAACAATAATGGTCATCAAGATATATAATGCTACTAACAAAATATGAATACTCAATCACAGAACTATAAGATGGAACATCGCACGAATATGATATAAAGAACTGAAGAGTCAAAAATACAACTCACAAGACAGAAGATAATATCCCATGAGTCTCAAATGTAATAGAGTATTAACTGTCAAAGCTGGAGACAAATCCAGTAGGATATAAACCTATCTACTGAGCTATAGGTTAAATTTCGTATGTCTCAACCAGGGTGAGTCCCTCCTGAGCCGTAGTCTCTAGCTCTAAGCCAACTACGTCCTGAGGCCGGTAGTGAGTGAGATACCATTCCTCAGTGTCATCTGGGAAAAATATATCCAGTCAGGATTGAAGCAAAGTATATCTCTAGCAGCAGTTCCAATAAATGATAAAAACTATAACAGTAAATAGAGAACATATACAAGGTGAATAGGGCATGGCAGAAATATACAGGAATAAAAAAATACAGGAAATACATACTAGAGATATGAAAATCATAAATAGAATCAAGAAATACATCTAAGTGAGTGAGTACTAGTGACAACATGTGAATGGCTTGGGTACTTGCTCGGAAATCATGGTCTGGTTAATCATATATGTGGTGTATGATTAAACTATGCAAAAAAATAAGAACCGTGGGGGATCACATATCTACACTAAATACTCCTCGCCCTCAACTAGTATAGTGGATCCAACCATGACACGCTATGACACAGAATTCCATGAGAAGAGAGCTAATCTTCTCATGAATCAGTGTCCATACATGTAACAATATTTATTATTATTATTATTATTATTATTATTTATTATCTATTTGTGTTCATTGAGCCCTTGTGTTAGCTAGTTAACTTAGACTAGCCTATTTATTTAGACTTGACACTAGTTGATCCAAATTAGTTTAGTTATGACAACATTGGGCTCAACATTGGACTAGGCCCAATTAGACCCATTCATTAGTTAATTAAGGAGGATTAGCTTAATTTGTATTAGTTTAGAGGCTTCCCAATATAGCCCTTCCTAATTATTCTTCTTAACCATCAAGTAGGGGCACATTGGTTATTTGATGTTGCTTGGAAGAGTGGAGAAGGGGGGCGGCCATATAAAGGCTTTATTTCTCTCTCTCATTTTTATTTGTGCATTCATTTTAGATCCCCAATTTTTTAGATCTCCAATTCACTTCATCCTTCCATCAATTCATTCTAATTCACTCTCATTTCCTCTTATTTCCATCAATTAAAGAGCATTGGAGCTTGGATTGGAAATGAGCACTTGGAGAAAGAGCATTTGGCAAGGAGATCGTGTCTGGATCATGTCCATTTAAGCAACCCATTGGGAATACATCTACCAATTGGTATAATTTTGATTTCTCCTTTCATTTTAGGTTCTAAATCATACATATGACCATTAGGAACCATTCCATGGCTTAAGGCTACCTATAGGAAGAACTTCTAGGCTCTATTGATGTGTATTGTGACTTTTACATAGTGATTTATGTCCATTTTGGGAGAATTACGAGATTGACACATCATGTGTATATCATGAGACTAATCTAGTCTAATTAAACTTAGATCGGGGTTGCTTGACTAGCTACGTGTCCACAATTGGACATGATTAGGCTGTATCACGATACAGTATAACATAGGACTTGTTTTGGATGATTTGTGCTAATTCTCTTCAATTTCTATTGTAACTAGTTATAAAAGTTATTATTATATATAATTAGGGTGTGAGAATGAGTAATGTATTGGAGGTTTTGGTGTTTCCATTTGGTGCGTATCATGAATACTCTAGTTGTATATATATATATATATATATATATATATATATATATATATATATATATATATATATATATATATATATATATATATATATATATATATATATTCTTTTATTAGTATTTGTCATACACATGTGTGTGAGTGCGTGTATTAGGTATAGTAAAGACTGTGAGTAGTATGCGTGTATGTGTGTGTATGTGTGTGTGTGTGTGTGTATGTGTGTGTGCCCATGGTTGTGTATATGTATGTTTCAGTGTGTACTCAGATATACATTGTGATATTGAATTATGTGAGTGAGGGTGTGACATCGAGGATTAGGAAAACTTGAGGACAACTGTGAAGTGAGGACACCTGGGGGCAGAGGGTAGTGTGAGTATCACAACTATGAAGAGTATCACAGTTGGATTGCAAGGGGGTACTCGAGGTGTTGCTGTGCAAATTCAGCATGAGGTTCTAGCAGCAGAAACTATATATTGTATTCCCTTGTACTCTAATTGTTAGTTGATTTCATAACTAGTTAGCTTATACTATAATTACTTGATTGGTATGTATATACCTTACTAGTATGTAATATTTATATTCACTTAAGTATCTTGTGTTCTTAGAATAGGATATATATATCTATTTGAACTGTCATGGTTATGGACATGTATCTATTGGTAGATATATATAGTATACTCTAGTATTGAGTTGTGATGAGTGCATGCTATATCATGTGTTAGGGGGAGTGATTCCTAAAAGTTCATAACAATCAGTTAGAGCTGCTGTGATGTTGCTTTGCAGCAACCAAGGGGGGATCGAGCAAGGTAGTGAACAGAACAATAGCAGCATATGGAGAGTGGGGGTGTACTTGCACTCATGCGTGTGGAGGGGTAAAGAACTGAGAATGGATCAAGCGAGTCACAGTAACATCAAGATGAGAAGGAGTATTCCTGGAACAACTTGCAGGCACTAGGATACATAGGGTAGCATTTGAAAGATTGGATCTTGAGTTCAGACAGGTAAGGGGATCCTTTGAGGTTGGGTAGTATGGTGTTGAAGAGTTAGTATCTAGGCTTGGTGTCACATGTTTTGGTGCACCCAGATATGAGTGTTTGTTATGTATATATATAGATGTTATGTGAGTGTATGTATATAGGTATGTGTTAGATGTTGGGGGTAGTCGAGGTGTGCGTGCTATGCATAGAGGCATGTTGAGCTTGAGAAATAGGACTGTATCCAAGTAGATAAGAGGGAGCTGCTCAGTTGAGCTTGCATAGACTTGTACAAGTTGGGGCAATGTATTACAGTGTTCAAATTTTGAGGGGCATTGGAAGAGTGAATGTGAGATGTGTGGTTATGATTAGATTAAAGAAGGGGATTCCTGGGTTCATGCTTGGTGTGTGTGTCTGGAGTGTCAGTGAGGAGAACTTGGAGGTAGTTGTGTGTTTGAAATGTTAATATGTGATATTAGTTAGTATATCAATTAGTAAGTATCAGTTGTAAGCTAGGGTGTGATGTCAATTGATGAATATAGTAGTGTGTTAGTGTTAGTATTAGTTAGTAGATTGTTAACAATTAATGTAAGTTAGTGATGTAAGAGGGAAGGTGGAGCTTAGCAATCAGTGATTTCAAGTAGTTAAACAAGATGATTGCAGGAACAATTAATGGATTATGCTAGTTGGAGGGGTCATTGGTGGCAGTGTAGAGAGGGAGCATGGATTTACTGTGTTCAAAGACATGGTGCAGGTAGTAAAAGCAGTGCACAAGTGTGTATTGCACTGAATGGGGGTTGTGATACCAAATACAAAAAGTATTGAAGTATCAAGGTATTGAGGTACTAGTGGTTATTTAGAGTATGAGGTTGAGATAATTAGTTAGGGTATCATAACACTAGATATTGAGTCATAGTGTGGGTTAAGGTAGATACTAGGGTAAGTTTATATAGATAAGTACAGAGTATACTAGATACTAACTATTATAGTAGTATATATAAGTTATATTGAGTATATGGATACATAGAGTATCCTAGTATCTAGTAAATAAGTTAATTAGTTTTATTAGCTAGTGATAGCTAGTTGGTGGCTATTATGACTATATTACCTTAGTGTGGACCTAGAAACTTGTGCAAGACCTAGGTTTGACTAGTTTAAACAAGGCTGACATAGTTTGACCATTTTGGCCCAATGAGACCTAAAAATGGCCTAGAGAATCATATTAGTGCATATTTAACTCATTTCTCATTCATTACACCTATTTGACAAGATATTCATATATATGGTTGTGTGACACCAGCTTGGACATCAAGTCATACATTTTGCTCAGGACCAGAGGCGAGTACATTATCTGCTAGTTTTCATTATTTGATAATTACTATAATACAAGTATTTAGAAATATTTTACTTGATTTCTGATATATTGTTATACATACGGGTACTATATGGATCCTGTCAGGAGATGTTATCCCTTATCGTGTACTCCGAATACTCCTTCAATATATACTTTATCGTGTGCATCGGGTATTCCTTGTGCTTGTGTTCATTTGTGTTCTCCGTATACTTGTATTAAATTCGTGTATGTAATGTATCATGATCAGATCCATGAGTATTAGACTTTTGGAACTTGGACTTGTGATGTATTGTGACTTTGTATTCATTTTCTTCTATTCCATATCGTGTCATATATTTCTCTAGTTTTATATTGTTATTGAGTATTGATTACCATTACCATATTCATTATTGTCCTCCATTTGGAGTTGAGATAGTATGACAGGTATATTATATTGTGTGAGATATTTAGATAGTATTATTGACCTAGACAACATTCTACCACCGATGCTGTGGCGTAGGCTGAACGTACCCACATACTCGTACCCCTACACTAGGTGCGAATCGTGACAGTCGGTATACTGTAATATACCGTAGGTATACCGGTCAGGTAGTAAAATTTTAATTTTGAAATTTTTTTAGCTTCCTCGAGAGACAATAAAATACAATAAATAGCATAAAAATATGTACCCAGATATAATACGAATACTGTGAGATGAGTCTCACAACTCTCTCCTCCTTAGAAAAATTACGTACTCAGAATTTTTATAAGGATCCAAAATCAACTAACTAGAAAATCCAAGAAAGCGAGCACGAAACTATAACAAGCAGGAAACTCATGTGAGCATAAAATTTTTTGGACAATAACAAGAAATCAGAAAAGAAATAATAACAAACATAACAGATAAGCTAATAATGAACCACATGCACAAGCTAATATAGGACACGGGTATACGAATAAGTATACCTCCCAAGTCGAAGAGAAATGGATAACGAGTACGCATATCGTCCTAACGCTCCTACGTCGACTTGCCTAGTGAGTGATGCCCCCAAGAACACGAACTAATCTGATAGTCTAGTTCTTGAGAACCTTCTTCCTCTGATCCAAAATAGACATGAGCCTCTCCTCATATGATAGGTCGGTACCAACGACCAACTCCGAATGATCCAGGATATGGCTCGGGTCTGGAATATACCGGCACAACTGAGATACATAAAATATGTCATATACTTCATAAAGTGGTAATGGAAGAGCTAGACGATATGATACGTCTCCAACTCGCTCGAGAATATTGAACGGGCCTATATATCTGGGACTACGCTTTCCCCATACTCCAAATCTGATAACTCCACGGGTAGGAAAAATCCTCAAAAATAGATGGTTGCCGACAGAGAACTCAAGATGACGATGGTACTTATCTGCCCAATGACGCTGGAGATCCTGAGCCATTCTGATATGCTCTCTGATCTGCCTGATCACTCCAACCGATTGAGCAATCATCTCTGAACCAAGCATTTCCCATGCTAACGGTGATCTATATTTTTTACCATACAAAGCCTCAAAGGGTGCCATCTGAATGCTCGCTGAAAGCTGTTGTTATTGGAGAACTCAACTAAATGCAAGTGATCCTCCCAAGATCCACCGAAGCCAAGTGTACAAGCTCGAAGCATATCCTCCAAAGTCTGAATAGTATGCTCCGACTGTCCGTCTGTCTGCGGATGGTAGGTTGAACTGAACTTCAACCTAGTACCCAAACTCTGTTGTAGGCTCTTCTAGAAATAAGACGTGAACCGCAAATCTCTATCTACGACTATACTAACTGGCACGTCGTGTAATCTGAATATCTGTCTCATATACACCTCAGCTAGATGCTCTGTAGACTGGACCACTCTGAAAGAAAGAAAGTGAGTAACCTTTGTGAGTCGATCCACTATAACCCATATAGAATCTCTGCTAGACAGGAATCTAGGAAGACCGGTCACAAAGTCCATAGTAATATGGTCCCACTTTCACTCCAGAATCGGTAAAGGCTGAATTAGTCCGGCAGGCCTTTGATGCTCAGCCTTGACCTGCAGACATACTAAACACCGAGAAACGAACCGAGCTATCTCCCTTTTTATACCATTCCACCAGAAGTGCTGACGAATATCTCGATACATCTTCGTCCCTCCTGGATGCACTTAGTACTAAGAACTGTGGGCCTCTGACATAATTTCCTGCCAGATATCTCCTCTCAGCACACAAAGTCAACTCCCAAATATGATACTATCATCCTCATAAATGCTCAACTCTGGTCTGCGTCCTGACTCACACTCTACTCTGAGCTGCTGAAGCCTGACATCACCAGTCCGCTCTACTCTAATTCTCTCAACTATAGAAGACTGAACCTGCATACTCGTCATAAAATCAATATCACCAGGTAATACTACCTCCATACCCATCTCCTGTAAATCCTCTAAAATATGGTACTGCTCTGTCAAGAAGTAAGCTCCTTCTCTCCTGCTTAAGGCGTCTGCTATGACATTAGCATTTCCTGGATGATACTGTAGGTCAAGATCGTAGTCTGATAATAACTTGAGCCACCTCCTCTGACGCATGTTGATTTTCTTCTGTGTGAACACATACCTCAAGCTCTTATGGTCTACAAAGATTTTTACTCGATCACCATATAGGTAATACCTCCAGAGCTTAAGTGCATACACTACTGCTGCCAACTCAAGATTATGCGTCAGATAACTCTTCTGATGGTTTTGAAGCTGTCGAGACGCATAAGCTATCATTCTGCCATGCTGCATAAGGACCCATCCTAGTCCTACTCCTAAAGCATCACAATACACTGAGAATCCACCTGATCCCACTGGAAGTGTCAAAATAAGAGCTGAAATCAAACTCCGCTTGAGCTTCTTGAAAGAAGATTGACAAACGTCTGACCGCTCAAAGCGCATATCCTTACACGTCAGCCGTGTCAAGGGTGTGGAGATCCTAGCAAAGTCTGTCATAAATTGCCTTTAGTAGCCTGCTAGACCAAGGAAACTATGCATATCTGAAGTTGTGTGGGGTACTGGCCAAATCTCAATAGCCTCCACCTTCTTGGGATCCACCTCGAATCCTCCACCAGAAATTATATGTGCCAAAAATGAGATACGATTAAGCCAGAACTCATACTTGCTAAACTTTGTGTACATTTGTTGCTTTCGAAGAATCTGAAGAACTACGCGAAGATGCTACTTATGCTTTTCCTCACTTCGTCTATAGACCAAGATATCATCAATAAACACTATCATGAGAGACATGAATATAGCTGGTGCATTGGTCGCTCCAAATGACATAACTAGGAACTCCCAATTGACCATATCTATATCTGAATGTCGTATAGGGTATGTGCTGCTCTCTGACTCTGATCTGATGACACCCAGACCATAAATCGATCTTAGAAAATATAAATGTCCCACTAAGCTGATCAAATATGTCATCTATCCTGGACAAGGGATACTTATTATTAATGGTTGTCGTATTTAGTGTTCTATAATCAATAACTAAATGCGATGAACCATCCTTCTTTTTAACAAGAAGTAACGGGGCTCCACAAGGTGATGCACTAGGTCTAATGAATCCCTTGGCTCTCAAATCCTCAATCATCCGGTACAAGATCTTCAACTCAGATGGTGACATTCTATATACTCTATCTAAAACTGGCTCTGCTCCCGGGATCAAATCAATATAGAACTCTACATATCTAACTGGTGGTACACTTGGTAGCTCGTCAGAAAATATATCAAGAAACTCACAAACTACTCTGGAAAACTGTGCCTCCTCATTCTCTGCCATCATCAATGTAACCACCAGTAACTCTACTGTACCTCTCCAAAATGAGAACTCCTCCTCACCAGGTACACGAAAGACAACCTTGCCACTATGGTAATCTACCATCGCGTGTCTCGCACTCAACCAATCCATCCCAAGAACGATATCATAATTGCCCAAACGAAACTCTATCAGCCTCGCGAGAAACTCTTTTCCATACACTATAACTCTACACGAGGGATATACTATATCTACTCCCACAAGACCATTACCAGTAAGTATATTCAACCTTATAGGTAAGGACTCAGACTCTATTCCAACTCGTATCGTAAAGCATATAGTAAAATGAATGTGATGCACTAGAATCAAATAAAGTTGAAGCTGAATGAAAGTGAATGAGAATGGTACCTGCTACCACCTCTCCTGTTGTCAAATCCTCCTCCATCGAAAGCAAGAAGACTCGACCCTACCCTCTGGGTGCTTGTCCTCTCTGCTGCTGACCTCTAGGTCTGGCCTGGGCCTGCGCATACTGTTGCGGCCTCTGCTAGAATGCCTGAGCATGTGGAGGCAGAGACCTCTGAATCTACTATTGCTGCACTGGTGCTGGTGCCCTGTACTACAGTGCTGTTGGCCGAACTGCTGACTGGGATGATGATAATCCAGTCTGGTTCCTCCTAGGACATGCTCCGACCATGTGGTCTGTTGCCCCATACACCAAGCACAATTCCTGTACCCTACGACACTCTAATACTATATGCCTAGGTTTTCCGTAATGAAAACAACTACAGAAAGAAGAAAAAGATGACTGCCTCTGATGAGGGAGCATCTGGGAAGACTGCTGAGATAATGTTGTCCTCCTCGAGGATCCAATCGTCAGTGCTTGAACTGTTGGAGATGGTGCTGATGACTGGGATGCTGATCCTCCTGAAATGTTGGGCCTCTTATGGCTCCCAAATTGATCTGTAATCCTCTGCGATATGTACTCATACCTCCTAGCTGCCCGTATCATCGTGTCAAGGGTCTAAAACTCATGTTGCTCCACCGCTAAGATAATCTCTAAATGGAGTCCCTGCTGGAAACTCCTTGCCCTTTCCAACTCGGTAGCTACCAAAGTGGGAGCAAACCGATTAAGCCTCGCAAACTCTGCCACATAACCGTCGATGATCCTGCCCTCCTGGCTGAGGTTGTTAAAGCTCTACTGAAGCTCGTAACGCACCACCGGGTCAAAATACCTCTCCTGGATCCTCTCACTAAAAACTATCCATGGAATCGTTGCTGTAAGAAAACCCTCCTACGCTGCCCACCAGTCACGAGCCAAGTCCAACAACTGTAGCCTCACTACTGCTACATATTCTCTAGCCGTAGTCCCTGCTGCCTCTAAGATGGCCTCAGTATCCTACAGCCAAGCATCGAACAAAATCGTATCCTCTGTGCCATAGAAGTACGGAGGACTGAGACGCCTGAAGATGGTCGCAGAATTATGAATCTGAGGACCACCTCGCTCCAACGTTATCTGGACCGACTGAGTGAGTACTTCACTTTAGTATTGCTGGGTTGTCATGAAACCTTGAAGGATATCCATCAGTGCTTGGACAACACCCTCTGTCTACTCAGGCTAAACTTGGTGCACAGGTGTTGCCTGCTAGTCAGGTACTGCCGGCCGATCTGCCTAGGTATCTACTCTAGACTCTGCCCCTGAATATGGTGCCTCGTTCCCCCTTTTCGGGGAGCGCGACTAAAAATACTTTTATTATCGTTCGATCAGGATAGATTGAATCAAGATCTTTTGCTCGTTATAGATTGGCTTCTTCGAAATCGATTCCCATATTTAGTAGACCGAGTCCCAAGGACGGACCAAGCGGCAGAGTCAAGAGGGACCTTTCCGCTGCAAGCTTTCTTGTCTGGTTTTAGCTGTCATATTATTGCGTTCGTGCTTTTGAGTTTGTTTTCAGATTTACATTTTCTTGAACGATTTTGATAGATTTTATTGCTTTTGTTTTCTTGAATGGTTTCAAGAGATACCTCTCCGCTACAAGCTTTCTTGCCTGGTTTTCGCTGTCGTATTATTGCTTTCGTACTTTTGAGTTGGCTTTCGAATTTGTATTTTCTTGAACGGTTTCGATGGATTTTATTACTTTCCTTCGTTGAAATGCACTTTTGTTTCAATCTTAGAAAGAGGAGAAGAGGTATTGATTGTCTGTTTGTGGCAATACAGGTAATCGTGCAGTAGGCATTGCGCAAGCGAAGTCTTGAAGCACCTCATTCCTTTTCTCTCCCCACCAACTTGTGAGTGGCTATACTTCTGTTTGAATAAACAAAAATTTAGGTCTGTGCTCTCTCTCTCTGATCTCTCCTTGTGCTTTTGTCTCGTCTCCGACCGATTCTTTGATCATCTGATCGTCTGACTGTCTGATGGTCCGCCCCTTGTCCCTGTGATCAGGGATCTCTACTTATAGAGATCATTCAAAATAACTGTCCAGTTGGCGTAGAAGCCAAACTGTGAAGAAAGTTGCATCTTTTATACGGCGGTTATAATAACTGCTACCCATGTTCAAATAATCTTCTAAATCTGCGTATGATATGTGTCCCATTATAAGGTAACGCGTATAACTTCTTCTCGAAGATCACGACATGCAAGCCACGTAGGTAACTGTCCCTGCGTAAAGATGGTTGGCGTAAAAGCCAAATAACTGTCTTGTTGGCGTAAAAGCCAAACTGTGAAGAAGACTACCTCCTTTACGCTGCGGTTATGACAACTGCTACCCACATTCAAATAATCTTCTGAATATGCGTATGACACGTATCCCTTTATAAGGTAACGCATATAACTGCTTTTCGAAGATCATGGCATACAAGCCACGTAGGTCACTGCCCCTGCGTAAAGATGGTTGGCGTAATTGCCAAAACTGTCTTGTTGGCGTAAAAGCCAAATAGCTGTCTTGTTGGCATAAAAGTCAAATAGCTGTCTTATTGGCATAAAAGCCAAATATCTGTCTTGTTGGCGTAAAGGGCCAAACTCTGCGTAAAACTTGATGATTCATGAATAATAGATAACCAGCGTAAAATAGCCAATTATCCATCACGACTGAGGTTTTGAGCGTATTCTGGTCTAAGTAGCCTTATCATGTACCTTTGCAAATATAGCCGAGTTGGTGTATTTCGAGGAGATAGCATACGGCGTACTCCTATAGTTGAAAATAGCCTGGTTGGCTTAAAATACAAGGATGGTGATGTGTGCGTATTAGTCACAGTTTTAGTTTTTTTAGTCAATTTATCCATCACGACTGAGGTCTTGAGCGTATTCTGGGCTAAATAGCCTTATCATGTACCTTTGCAAATATGGATTAGTTAGCGTATTTCGAGGAGATAGCATACGGCGTACTCCTATAGTTGAAAATAGCCTGGTTAGCGTAAAATGCAAGGATGGTGATGTGAGCGTATTAGTCACAGTTTTAGTTTTTTCAATCAATTTATCCATCACGACTGAGGTCTTGAGCGTATTCTGGGCTAAATAGCCTTATCATGTACCTTTACAAATATGGCCGAGTTGGCGTATTTCGAGGAGATAGTATACGGCGTACTCCGATATAGTTAAAAATAGCCTGGTTGGCGTAAAATGCAAGGATGGTGATGTGAGCATATTAGTCACAGTTTTAGCTCTCCCCGCCATAACAAAATCTAAAGAATAGAACCAAATCTCATGCATTAAATACAGAGATATGCCTCCATCTCGTGCATTAAATGCAGAGATATGCCTCGAGCTCTGTATGAGAAACAGCTTTTGACGTAGCGTCTGATTTTGTCTTTATCTTAAGCGTAAGAACTCATTTTTGCCCATGTAGAATAGGCAGCATATTCTTTGAATGCGTAAAAATGACTTGTATCAAGAATATGTCACTAAACGACAACCTGGGTCTCTGTGCAAAATCATTATCACAGCCGTCCTCTCGATCATCGTGCAGTACTTTTGTCAGGTGCCAGGTTCACTGATTTGTCTGACAAATTCATCCGAGGAATACGAAGAGTTCCTCGTACAACTTTATGCTGCATTAAAAACAAACATATTTTGAACTTTACGCAGGAGGGTAAAGCAACCTTTTACGCGGAACAGTCTTGGAGCACTGCTTTTACGCGGATAGCTCTGAAGCTCTACTTTACGCCGAACAGCTCTGATGCTCTGTTTTACGCGTACAGCTCTGAAGCCATATTTTATGCCACACGGCTCTGAAGCTCTGTTTTACGCCTACAGCTCTGAAGCTCTACTTTACGCCAGACAGCTCTGAAGCCCTGTTTTATGCGTATAGCTCTGAAGTCATATTTTATGCCACACAGCCTTGAAGCTCTGTTTTACGCGGACTTCATGTATGTTAGGGGTTTTGACTGTATAATATGCGTATAATTCTCCAGCGTATTTCATGCTTCTACAAGACCCCCTTCAAAGTTTTCAAATTCCTCATAATTTAAAATACTTTGAATGAAGCATGAAATTGTCAAATTTGACTCGTTCTTCGAGGCTGATTTTCGGCGATATTTAAGGAGTTGTTGGGATTTGTATGTTCTCTTCTGCCTATATAAGGGCAAGCAAGTGAACTTGTTTTTTCATACTTCCTTCACCACAAAGATGGCTGCTGAGATTCATTGGGCTGATCTGAGAAAGAAGAAGATTATATTCTTCCAGCATATAAGGAGCCGTAAAAAGAGACATCTTCGAGCAAATATTCTCTGCAATTATGGACCATGGAAGGATATCATAGCTTCTTTTGCTCGAGATAATCAACAATTTTATATGGCGATTCGTCAAAGAGAGAGGAAGGGTCGCATTAGACCACACAACTTGCTAGCTGTATTTTCCCCTATTATGAAGCTGGACCCTGGTGGGCAGCTTGGCCGTGTCTTCCAGTATTGTGTTGGGTTTGAATCCCTAACACAAATCTAATCATGGCTGCTGATGATGTATGGGGGGTGGGGTTGAATAATACAGGCCCAGTTCTGTATCCTCCCGCCATTAATCATTTTCTTGGCCCCCGGTCGAAGAAGTATTGTAGAAGAAGAAATGAAGATCTCCATCAGACGAGAACCTAGCGTAATAGATTCCCATCATATGTAATCATGATCTTGAATATTAATAAAAAATCCTTTGTAAAATGGATTTCCATCATATGTAATCATGATTAATAAACTTGTCTTCTTTTACGCACTATTGATTTGCCATATTATTGTGAGGAAGTCTGATAATATGCAGCTTCAATATGCTTGAGTAATTTTTATGCTGACTCTGACAAATATGTCTCCAGTCATGTCCCAACTTTTATGCGTAGAGGAAGATGCGTAAAAAGTTCTTTAGGATTTAAATTGTCTTGAAGATCCAATTGTCATGCTGTTTTTGACGAGGAGTCACATAAAATTATGAACTGTTCTTTCTCCTTCGAAATATGAAGAAGATCTGTTCAGAACATCATCTTCGAAAATGGCTTCTCGAAAGATTCTCGAGACAGGGCAAGAAATGTCCGCCAAACAGGCCATCCCTGAACTAGATTCTGGCTAAACTTCGAATAAACTATCAATGGTCGAGGAAGAAAAGTCCTCTTCTAGTGAAGACATACACTTGCAGGGAACTCCTTGGCCCTTTCGTCTGATGAAGTCTTCTCGATATGAAAAAGAAAAGAAAATGCTGATAAGAAGAGCATTTCCTGCGTAAACTCTTGTAACCGGCTTCTTCAAGCGTAAAACCCAGATTATCAATATATACGTGTATTCTGTCGACTGATCTGTTCCGCATAATTTAAGATCTGCATAAAATCATAGATCCATAGCATTTGAGTGTAAAATTGTAGATCTGCAGCTTCTGAGCGTAAAATTTTAGATCTGTAGCTTCTGAGCGTAAAATCATAGATTTGTATCTTCTGAGCGTAAAATCGTAGATCTGTAGCTTCTGAGCGTAAAGTTGTAGATCTGTAGCTTCTGAGCATAAAATCATAGATTTGTAGCTTCTGAGCGTAAAATCGTAGATCTGTAGCTTCTGAGCGTAAAATCATAGATCCTTGCTCTGCACGTAAAAATCTGAGCATAAAATCAGGGATCCGTTACGCAGCTTGACTATCTGTCTTTCTTTTCAAATAATCGGCGAACGTGGTCTCGAATCATAACCGACTATTAAAAATCAGATTTGGTTAAGGATTCGGAGAGTCACTTGAACTCTATAAATAGGCCTAGGTCATGAGAGAGAAAAACCCTTCATCTTTCTCTGTAAAATCCTTCGTCTCTTTCTGAAAACTCTTCGTCTCTTTCTAAAAAAAACTTCAGATTCGCCATGGCACCAAAACAGACCTCCGTCGCTAAGGGAAAAAAAACTGCTTCATCATCTTGCTCTACTGCTCAAGCACGAGTGACTCCTACTAAGCCAAGCGAGCCTCGTTCTGAACGAAGTGCTCCGTTGTCTAGCTGTGCACCGGGTATCACAGGTAAAACTTTGAGAGAAATTAAAAACCCTCCACACACGTTGTACGTGTATGTGCAAATACGCCCATATTCTTAATGTGTCAGCGTAAAACTCCATATTTTTGCAGTCTGGCGTAGAAACTCAGACTGTCAAGTTTTTGGCGTATACTGCAAGAGTGTAGCACCTTACGTTTTACGCGCTGAAAGTAAATTCCAGCATAAAACTGACTTATTCTCTTACTTTTACAGTGGACCTACAGATCCCCCCTCTGGCTGAAGTGAAGGGCTCTGCTGCTGGAATGCTGAATTCCAACTACTTGGAGGACTTGTCCCATATGACTTTCCCCATCTCTGGAAACGAGTATCCTCAAGAAAGGGGAACTCTGATCTCGGTCCAAGGAGAAAGAATGTTGCTGAGCATGATCAGTGGGGAACCCTTGACGTACATAGACGAAACTGAGTATAAGAAACCGACTTTCTTATTTGGGGATGTTATTGATAAGCAATCCCAAACAAAGCCCAAGAAGGAAGATTGGGTATTTTTTGCTGAGGGCACGGTCATGTTACTGCCAAAGATGTCTAGAGATTACCCTATCTCTGCATTCTTCCATGCCACACATAGGATGGCATGGACTCTGACTCCTAATCTTTATGGGCAGCCAAGAAAGATCTTTTATAAGAAAGGATTAAACCAAGGATCCTTTGTAAGTAGTCCCTCCGGCCCTGTCATGCCCTTCAAAGGATTACTACCAGGCAGCATCCCTAGTGGGGACTCCTCTTTGATCCAGCCATTTCAAATGGCAACTTTCTGCAATGAATTCATAGGGCAGAGAGGAGTATATCCCAGGGTTAACCCTCGCACCAGTGGATGGCTTAACCTCCAGAATATTCGATGGGCCAATTTAACTGCATGGGCCCTGAAGCACTTTCAAGTGGAGCTAGAAAGTATTAACTTACTTGAGGCTGTCAGCACTACTAGTGTTGGGCTGCATATCAACCCCAATTTGTTCTTGGCTTTGATGGAGCGATATAACTCGCTAACTGGGACTTTCGCCACTCCGATAGGTGAGTTGGGCCTAGCCCTTCATGAGATGGCAGAGATCTCAAAGCTACCCATGGGAGACTTTCCCTATAAAGAATGTCCCCACCAACAGAGAGTTAAAGGATACCAACCCTCGGGTAGTGGCTCTATACCAAGAACTGATGAGCCACTATCTTGCATGCACCACCTTCTACAAAGAGCCTTCTGATTTAGCCCATATTAACAAATGGGTATCCTACCTCTTCTTCCATCAGGCTAGAGATGCCAAGCAGGACAAGGTTGTAGATAGCAAAGACAAACCTTTGAACCCTCTGAGCATTCTTAATGCCAACACAATCGATGATCTTATTGAAGATGCAGGGGCTCCAGATTGTGTTCTCAATGAAGAGATAGGGGGTTATCCTGCAAGAAATAAAGCCTATAGTTATATGAGGCAGTGCCGAAAGCCTCTGTCAAAAAAAGCTCAACTGGCTGGCTTCCTGTCTATTTGGCTACGCCGATGGGTGGTACCTGGCATCGCGTCTGCAGATCGCATTCATCGCAACACCTTATGGCCTGCAGTACGTTTGGTATTTGGAGCAAGATTGGGCCTGCTCCCTGCCATGGTATGCAGGATACAAGCTGGCCTGAGGGCTATTACTGATGTGCTGTTGGCCGATACTACACAGCGTGAAGGATATCCCAGAGTAGAATGCCATTCTTATATCTGATTGGATGGTTAATCCTTCACAACACCAGAGTGATGTCTCCCGGATATGCCAGTAGTTCGGGCAATAACTTCTTGTTGAATTACAAGAATTATTTTTGGAATGTGACTAGCGTCATAGATTGTCAACTAGCACTAAATTTTGCCCATAGTTGGAAATTCTTTTGCACCGTCCCCCCCCCCCCCCCGTACATATCAATCAACATGGGACTAAACTTCAGGATATAGGTCAGGGGAAGACTATTCTTTCTCCTGAAGCCTTTTACTGGTTGGTCTGCATTAGACCTTCCCACCTGCTGTACAGAGTGAGGACCCCTGCTACTTGGAGCCTTATCTGCCTAGTCGTTTCGCCAGGCAATTTGGTTCTGATCAGTTGCACGTGGGAAATCCCATCACCAGCTTCAAATTCAAAGGTGGACTTATTGACGGTGCTAGAGGATGGCATTATTTTATCATGGGTTGTATTGGAGCAACCTTTGTTGTTCTCGCGACCTCTCTCTCCATGGAGTTGCGCATTCTTTATTCATACGCACAGTTTTATGTGTCCATCAATACCTTCCATCATGATTTTGATGTACATGAAAATTTCAGAATGCCCTCCTTTAAGTCCACTGGAAAAGAGGAGATACCATATATCTCCTCTGATGAAGGTGATGAAGCTACTGGTGCAGATGATTATTTATTGATTTTACCGAGAGGCGTAATAGCTCCGTCAGCAGAGCCTCTCATAATTTCCAATAAACGAAAGGCTTCTACTCAAAAAGAGCCTTCCTCCCGCAAGAAGAAGCAGACTAACTAAGGTCCTAAAAAGACTTCCACCAAGGGGGCATCTTCTAGGAGTGAGCCTATTGTTTCCCCTGTTGGGGATGATTCTTTGATTAGGGGTCCTTCGCCTTTTAAAGAAGGAGCCTCCACAGTTTCAGCTGAAAGTGCTGGAGATTCTTTGCCAGCGACTGCTGCCGCTACCACCGTTGCTGGTGATGCTTCTATGTCGCCTTCGAGGCCGAGCTCGCTAATAATCCATATACCTTTTACAAGACAAATAATGGGGCCAGCCCCTCCTTCATCTGTAAGTATTTCAAGCGAGATTCCACTCGATGAGCCTCGAGTAGATCTGGGTGATGACTGGGATGACTACCTTCAAGCGTCAGTTGGTGTACCCTCATCTCCAGGTATGATAACTTGTTTAGCATTATTAAAAAATAATTTAGCTATACAGGCTGCAGACGCAATATACATACCATCGGCCATGGGTAAATATTATCTTCACGCTTTTTCAGGAAAATTTAACATCAAATTGATATTAACTTTCTCTTATCTTAGTTTCAGGCGAAGACATTTCTGGGGAGGACGGAGCTGAAATAACCTCTGATTTTGTTGCGGATCCAGCTAATGAAATGGCGGTGACCATCGACGAAGAAGCATATCTTGAAGCCATTGATCTTTCATCCGCAACATTCTCAGACATAATCCCGCCAGTAGTAGTTCAAATAATATCAGAGGTGGATGAACCCACCATATCGACTGTGCCTCCTTCGTCGAGCATGCCAGCAACTTCAACTATTGTTGGTGTCTCTTCTTTTGTTGTACCATATTTTGAAGCAACGACTGTGGCAACATCCTCTGCAGTCATTCCAGAAAGGAGATTTACCGATATTGTGGCCACTCCCAGCGTCCATTCGAGCTTTGCTATGCTAGTTGAACAATACACTAGCATATTCTACCTCACTTTGAAAGAATTGATATCCATGGTGCTGGAGAAGAATCTAGGTTTTGATGCTCTGAAGATGTCTTCCAAGCTCACCATAGCGCAGATTAGAAATTTTAATAACGCAGAAAGAGCTAATGCGCTAGAGCAAATAGTTAATAATTTAGAACAACCCATTAACGAATATTTGTAACTATCCCGAGGCAGCATCAATGACTTGGTTCAGGCTGAGTACGACTCACTAACTGCAGAATTTGCTCAGAAGACAGAAACTTTAAACAAATCCATCCAGGAACATTAACAAAAGATGGAGAAAGAGCAAGCAGTATTGGTGGAGAGTATTCCTCTGCTAGCTCAGTGCCGTACAGAATGTGGGGGATATGAAGTGAGGGTTCAAGAGTTGGAAGCTGAACTTGCTCAAACAAGGGAGAGGCTTCTCAAAGCATCGCTAGTTTGTGATGTATTGGAGAGCCAAGTGAATACAGCTCAACAGAACTTGATACATGTGGGTGTCATCCACGCAAGTTTTGTTAATTCTTTGTCCGAACTATCTCTCTTGAGCAATGATGAAGCAAGGCTGGAGCTGGCTCGCACCAACATTTTAAACTCCAGGAATGAGAGGATGGCTGCTTTGGCGCAACAGATCAGGGATTTAACTGCTCCTCCCCAATTATGTACTTTTTTTCTTCTCCTGTAATATCTCAGAGATAATAAAGATATATTTTCTGACTTTGTGGACCCATCACTTTTAGAATATAAATGATAGGCTAAGATGAAAGTGATATCAGAGGTAATATGAACCTGATAGAATATAATCCAACTAAATTTGTATACAAACACTATCAGAGGTAATATAAACATGATAGGTTTACAAATTAGTTAAGCATATCCATTAAGAGGTCATATGAACCTGATAGAATATGATTCAGCTAACCTTTGTACGTAGTGTCGCCAGAATGAGATCTTCATCATACTCCGTTAAGCAAAGGAGATCAAGTATAGTACTTCTTCAGGAATTTGCCATTGATAGGAGCCATTATCAAATTTCCATTAGGCTTGGCTAATCTGTAAGCGCCATTTGAAATCATATAAGGGCCCGCCATTTCTTTACGATTGTTTGTGCGAACTTTGGACATCGTACCAGAGGTAATATGGACGTAGTACAATACCATATTTGTTGAGGACATCTCACTGGGGGATCCTTGGTGGACCTATTATTTGTTGCGCACGTTGAGTGCAAATAATAAGTTCGAAACAAGCCCAGTCAGAGAAAATATGGACGTGATAGGTTTTGTGGCTAGCAAAGACATCCCGCTGGGGGGATTTTTTTTTTTGTGAACCCATTACTTTTTTGCGCACGTTAGTGCAAGTAATAGGTTTGAGAAAAGTCCTGACGGACGCTTGTAAAATATGACTCTGTGGGGATGAACATGGACTGACTCTTTCTTTGCTGGAGAAAATGAGGATAGTTCAAAGGTAATATGGATATGAACAATTCATTTCTATTGCGGGCATCCCACAGGGGAGTTTTTGGTGGACCTATTACTTATTGTGCACGAGAGTGCAAGTAATAAGTTTAAGATAAGCCCTGCCAGAGGTAATATAGACGTGGCAGTTTTTGTGGCACTAACACCACTGACGTACTTAGAGTTAAGTACGGGTACTAAGTTAAGATGACAAGCGATATCAGAGGTAATATGGACATGAAAATTGATAGCCAAAACTCGGAAGGTTTGCTCAGAGGTAATATGGACATGACAATCGATAGCCAAAACTCGAAAAGTTTGTACAGAGGTAATATGGACATGACAAACTCAGCCTGAGAGAAATATTATGACAGCAGTTCAGAGGTAATATAGACGTGAACTAATGTCCAAAAAATTCATTGAGGAGTAATTTGTTGAGTGTGGTCTATCCGAACATGAAGATAGACCAAAGGATTATTCCGCTGGGAAGATTGATGGGACGATAGCTCAGAGGCAATATGAGCATGGCTGGCGTCTAACGAGATTGGTTTGAATAGTCATTGCAGGAGTGTGCGAGTAGACCTAAGGATTGCTCCACCGGGGGGGATTTTGAGGATCCATCATCCATTGCGTACCCGGGACTCTTGGATACGGATGCTGGCTCTTTATAAGAATTTGTAACGAAGGAGAAAATGTTGCACATAGGCACTTGCTGGGGATGCCAAATTGCTGAACATATCTATACAGAGGTAATATGAACATGATAGAATATGATTCTCGATCTTCGACGATCGAGAAAATATTGTACATAGGCACTTGCTGGGAATGAAGAACCAAGAGTTAATTTGTACATCTGGGTTGTGGACTTATTACCCATGGCGTCCCTTAAGTACAGATAATAAGCTGAAAAGACTAGCACTATCAGGGGTTATACGAACGTGATAGTAGGAAGTCGAAGAGAAGAACTTCACTCAGAGGTAATGTGGATATGGAAAAGTTCTAAAAATATCTTACTCAGAGGTAAGGTGGACAAGGTAAGAAATAACTTGGTGGGGATAAAGAAAAATAGGGCAGAGGTAATATGAGAATGACCATTTTTGTGGTAATAGATTTACTCTGCTGGAGAAAGTGGAGAGACATAGTTTAGAGGTAATATGGACGTGAACTGATCGATAGCAACAACCTGGGAGGTTTGCTCAGAGGTCACTTGGATATGGCAAACTCAGCTGGAGGAAAAATAGTTTGGACGTGAACCCATGTCCAAAAAATTCACTGGAGAGTGATTTGCTGAGTGGGGATAGACCTAAAGGTTGCTCATTATCCGGTACTTCTTGAGGGGGCAAATTGCCACGTTGGAGTGAGATCAATTTGCAGTGACCATCTTCTCGTTTTATAAATGCAAAGTGATGACTTTGGCATCGATCAACTCCTAGATTTTTCTTTTCAGTACATAGCATGCCTTCGTGGGGTGATGAATGTACCGATGAAAGAGACAATATTCTGGGTCATCGACCTTGCCAGCCTTTTCAGGGTATCTGATGTTGGGTAGCCAAAGTTTGTTTTCCTTCATCAATATATTGAAGATTTTAATGATGTCATCATCATTGAAGGAGAAAGTCCCTTTTGGCTTTCGGGCTTTCGATACTTGAGTCGTATAGTCCTCAGGGAAGATGGTCATAGTTGCATCATCTTTGGACTCAAGAGGGAATTCTACCCCCAGCTTTGGATGCTGCTCTGTTTTGTCGAGGGAGACTACCCCCAGACATGTCGTCGTCTGGTTCTTTTTCCTGTAATGACAAAGAATAGTTCAATCGATCGAAAACTGATCGTTTTGCTTTAGAACAACAACGGTTAATTACAACCTTATGACTATTACAATAATATTCTCTAGGAGGTGTAATAGACGTATTAGGAGATCCACTGTCTTTGCATTTCTGGATCAAGAAATCACGCAAATCAGGGAGATTACAAGAAGAAGAAGAAGGCTTATTCTGCCTTTTTACATCAGTAGGAAGGTGTAGATTAGGAATCATAACCCTTTCTCTGACATAGGAATACAATAGTTCATCCATATGAGTAGCATATGATCCATCATCTGTCTGAGGAGCGTATCTTCCCGTAAAACAAGTCTTCTTTATGCGGACAGACCTCTCCTGGCACAATTTGGAGTTTTGCACAGGTTCGTGAAAAATAGGGAAAGTTCGCGTAATATGTAAAGTGGGAACTCTCTTTGAAGGATTCGCCACTTGATTTCCTTTGATATGATCAAAGGGTACATCTGCCTCACCATAGACGGGAGATGTAATTATACGCACAGGACGTGTTTGAAATTTCTGGATCGACACTGAGGCATTGCCAGAAATTTTGTCTACCACGTCACAGACGGGAGACAAAGTTTTACGCACAGTGCGTGTTTGAAACTTTTGGATTGGCACTAAGGCATTGCTAAAAGTCTTGTCTGCCACGTCACAGACAGGAGATAAAGTTTTACGCACAAAGCGTGTTTGAGACGTATGGATTGGCACTGAGGCATTGCCAGAAGTATTGTCTACCACGTCACGACGGGAGACAAAGTTTTATGCACAAGGCGTGTTTGAGACTTCTGGATTGGCACTGAGGCATTGCCAGAAGTGTTGTCTACCACGTCACAGACGAGAGACAAATTTTTACGCACAGGGCGTGTTGGTGCAACTTTGTTGATCAGAGAGTGAGAGCTTGCAGGAAGGGTAGAGGACGTCTTAGGCATCCACACTTTACGCAACTTCCTGTTGTTCTGGATAGAGAAGGAATATGAGCTACCCCCTACATGAAGCATGTCTTCATAGGCAGATTGGGCGAACTGGACGACCAAAGTCTTCTTCTTCGATCCGATGGATACAGCATCGTGTTGAGCAATTGCTTTCTCGTCAGAGGAGAAAGTCGTCCCCAGCAGAGTCGCCATTTTGTTTGAATAAACAAATATTTAAAGGAAGAAGAGGGTTTATACGAAAGCTTTCTTTTTTTTTGCTTACAAACAAGAAAAAAAGTACAATTAATCATATACGAGGATGTTAAGTACAAAAAAATAATTCTGGGGAAGTATTGATATAGGAGTCTGATCTGCAGTCGATCACTTTGTCCCTTGGACCACACGATGATGAAGAAGTGCTGTAGAAGAAGAAGAAGAAGCTTCAAAGGTTGCAAGTGGGATTGAATTCTCGTTGCCAAAGTTATCAACCAAGACTCTCTGTCTGTGCTCTCTCTCTCTGATCTCTCCTTGTGCTTCTGTCTCATACCCGACCGATCCTTCGATCGTCTGAGCATCTGACTGTCTGATGGTCCGCCCCTTGTCCCTATGATCAGGGATCTCTACTTATAGAGATCATTCAAAATAACTGTCCAGTTGGCGTAGAAGCCAAACTGTGAAGAAAGTTGCATCTTTTACGCGGCGGTTATAATAACTGCTACCCACGTTCAAATAATCTTATGAATCTGCGTATGACACGTGTCCCATTATAAGGTAACGCGTATAACTGCTTCTCGAAGATCACGACATGCTAGCCACGTCGGTAACTGCCCCTGCGTAAAGATGGTTGGAGTAAAAGCCAAATAACTGTCTTGTTGGCGTAAAAGCCAAACTGTGAAGAAGACTGCATCCTTTACGCTGCGGTTATGACAACTGCTACCCACGTTCAAATAATCTTCTGAATCTGCGTATGACACGTATCCCTTTATAAGGTAACGTGTATAACTGCTTTCCAAAGATCACGGCATGCAAGCCACGTAGGTAACTGCCCCTGCGTAAAGATGGTTGGCGTAAAAGCCAAATAGCTATCTTGTTGGCGTAAAAGCCAAATAGTTGTCTTGTTGGCGTAAAAGCCAAATAGCTATCTTGTTGGCGTAAAAGGCCAAACTAAGCGTAAAACTTGATGATTCATGAATAATAGATAACCATCGTAAAATAGCCAATTATCCATCACGACTGAGGTTTTGAGCGTATTCTGGGCTAAGTAGCCTTATCACGTACCATTGCAAATATAGCCGAGTTGGCGTATTTCGAGGAGATAGCATACGGCGTACTCCTATAGTTAAAAATAGCCCGATTTGCGTAAAATGCAAGGATGGTGATGTGAGCATATTAGTCACATTTTTAGTTTTCCCAATCAATTTATCCATCACGACTGAGGTCTTGAGCGTATTCTGGGCTAAATAGCCTTATCACGTTGCTTTACAAATATGGCCGAGTTGGCATATTTCGAGGAGATAGCATACGGCGTACTCCTATAGTTAAAAATAGCCTGGTTGGCATAAAATGCAATGATGGTGATGCGAGCGTATTAGTCACAGTTTTAGTTTTTCCAGTCAATTTATCCATCACGACTAAGGTCTTGAGCGTATTCTGGGCTAAATAGCCTTATCATGTACCTTTGCAAATATGGCCGAGTTGGCGTATTTCGAGGAGATAGCATACGGCGTACTCCTATAGTTGAAAATAGCCTGATTGGCGTAAAATGCAAGGATGGTGATGTGAGCATATTAGTCACAGGTTTAGCTCTCCCCGTCATGACAAAATCTAAAGAATAGAACCAAATCTCGTGCATTAAATACAGAGATATGCCTCCATCTCGTGCATTAAATGCAGAGATATGCCTCGAGCTCTGTATGAGAAACAACTTTTGATGCGGCGTCTGATTTTGTCTTTATCTTGAGCATAAGAACTTATTTCTGCCCATGTAGAATAGGCAGCGTATTCTTTGAATGCGTAAAAATGACTTATATCAAGAATATATCGCTAAACGATAACCTGGGTCTCTGTGCAAAATCATTATCACAACCGTCCTCTCGATCATCGTGCAGTACTTTTGTCAGGTGCCAGGTTCACTGATTTGTCTGACAAATTCATCCGAGGAATACGAAGAGTTCCTCGTACAACTTTATGCTGCATTAAAAATAAACGTATTTTGAACTTTACGCAGGAGGGTAAAGCAACCTTTTACGCGGAACAGTCTTGGAGCACTGCTTTTACGCGGACAGCTCTGAAGCTCTACTTTACGCCGAACAGCTCTGATGTTCTATTTTATGCGTACAGCTCTGAAGCCATATTTTATGCCACACGGCTCTGAAGCTCTGTTTTACGCGTACAGCTCTGAAGCTCTACTTTATGCGCGACAGCTTTGAAGCCCTATTTTATGTGTATAGCTCTGAAGTTATATTTTATACCACACAGCCTTGAAGCTCTGTTTTATGCAGTCTTCATGTATGTTGGGGGTTTTGAATGTATAATACGCATACAATTCTACAGGATATTTCATGCTTCTACAACTTCGATAAGTTAATCCTTCTTCCAAGTATTCATACCTATAAATCCTTCTTCCAAGTATTCACACCTATAAATCTTTCTCTCTTGATTGCTTTGATCAGATGATACCATAATAAGTAAAAGATGTCAAGATAAAATAGACTAGACTTGGATTACTTAATGCTTGTCAATCAACTTGTGAACGGTTAACTTGTTATATGCTAGTTCGCTTAGAATGTTCTTTCATCATGTTTCAATTCTAGTTAGAATATATACTTCTTCTATTATTATTCTATGTATATAACAAACCTTTTTATGAAATAAACTGAATAAGAAGACTATGCAAAACAGATCATGACATGTTACTTGTCTCATGCTTGTGTTGCCTTAAATTGCCCCGATTGATAACTTAGTTAGACTTCATTTGGTCACGGACAACTTATGCACAAGGTCTTAGTTCCTGCAGACAATCGTTGGGGCACTGTCACCGATCCGATCCAGATGAAACTCCCTGATAGTCGCCTGCTTCGGACAGGATGGCCTGTAATGCCCATGTTTCATGCGTTGCATGTCATTCCATCCCGAGACTATAACTCGTCCACTATTGCAATGTGCCAGTGACACCCCTCGTATATTTATACTGTGTAAGCTAACTATGTCTTCATGTCAGGGAAGGTCATGGTAAGTGTTGTGCAGGTGGTTAAGACGGACAGGTAAAAGTCACCGAGCGGTGGCATATTTATTTTTGTAAATTTTTATATCTATTGCTTGCTTGCAAATGGAACTAAGACAAGATAGAAAGACCACATAATAACTTATATGCTTCACATAAACAACATATTGATTGGTATAGTTGGGTTAGCTCAACTTCACTAGTGCATTTTGATGTACAGACCCTCGTTGCAACAGGTTTCCCATGCCAAGGAGATCCTGCAAGAAGTTAGAACGATTTTCCAATCCATTCTACCTACCGGCACGCCCTGATCGTGTCCTTGAAATGACGTTTTGAAGTTCTAGGAGCGTGCACATACCTTATGCAGCTCCGTGGAAAGACAATAACTTCGCCCGAATGTGTCTATAACTTTTTAAGTTTTAGTAAAATGATGTAACATACCGAACGGCTATCTCATTTTGAGTCTACTTTTGTAAGCCCGTACAACAACCTTTTATACTTGTTCAAGAGTTTGTAAAAGATGTTCATTATCAATAAAGATAACTTTTCATTGTTGCAATATTATGTTTAATTGTCTGCGTACTCTGAATATGTGCTCGTTATATAAAATACCTTGGCCTTGTGCATTGCACATCCTAGGCACACATGGCATCACGTCCGGGGAACGACTATCGCTTCCACGGAATTGGGGCATGACACTGAATGCTGAGGCCGATCTCCAGGAATTCGCTGTGCTCCTGAATGCTGACCCTACTCGAGCTGCACTCGATCCATTTAGTCGATAGTAACAGGAACAATGCCCTTGAAAGTTAAGGACATAAGAGTCAATCGAAGAACATGATAGATCAACGAATAAGAAGATATCAGATCAAGAATCAGGGATGGAGAAAATGACTAGGGATCATAGGAAATAGTTTAGGATTGAGATATCTAGCAACAACAATAACCCCTACATATTTGTAAAAAGTAGATCAAATCTGCTCAGACAAACATAATCCGCTCTGACAGACCTGCATGGGCCACCACTAAAAAATGTCATGCCCTAGAACTAGAATACTGGAGAGCGGGGCTGACAAGGCCAGCTACGTATACTTAGAGCATACTGGTACTCCACATATATGGTAAAGTTATAAGATATTAGGGGTCACTACTACAAACCAATAGTCAAGCTTAGGTCCAACAAACCCTAGTATCTCAATCACAAGAACAACATAAATAATAATAAGATATAAGATCAGCTGAAATATAATAGTAAAGTTTCCCAAACTATAATATACAGATGATCATGATGCTAGTAAACACAAAATAAATAAACTAGCCAAAATCTGAACCATATATGATCAACCCTAGGATATGTCAATCATGTTATTGTCCATAGGATAACTGATCAAACCAAAACATGAGCTAAACACGTGCTTGGTGGCTAAACACCAATAAAAGGAGAATGTACATCAGAGTAGGCAATGTTAGAAACCCACTCAAGTGGTCTGGTGCTCCTGGGGGTCACCATCCTCAAGAAAGTACAAAAGATCCTCCGATGTGGCTACTGGATATGGTAATGCAAAAACAGTGGGGTCAGACCCCAAATAGCAAGTACCACAAAGGAAGCCAATCTAGGAACTTAAACTAAGAACACAAGCAATAAAAATACTGAAAGTAAAGACTGAATGTAAATGATCTCAGGATAATACAAGAAATAATATAAACTTGCAATGAGACATATCCTGAATGGATAAGCAAATAGAATAGCAAGTGCAGAAAATAAAGGTGTGATCATGTAAAAGGCTAGACTAACATCATCCATAAATCATAAAAAATCATATAAGTACGGCTTGATACTTTAACTAACTAGGATTATCAGAATCTTAATTACTAACAATTATAATACAACGCGATCCTAGAGTTCCTTCTGATCGCATGCCTCTGCAGTATGTTCGAGATACCCATATGCACAAACAAGCACCGGATACTCCTCAAGATACTCCATAATATAAACTACTGGATACTCCACAAGATAACTGTATGAATAACCGGGACTGCATGCAATCTAGAAAAATCTATAGCCATGTACTAAGTGAATCTCTAGTTATTAACCCCTAGCTTTTTCTTGTATGAATCAGGGTATGGCATTTCGCTGAATCCATCCTAGACATGATGCAACAAAATAAGTTCTAATAGTAATATAAACAAGTTTAATATACATTGCACAAACGGACTCATGTAAGCTGCGATAACAACCAAGCCATGTGAAACCAAGTGATGTCAGGTAAAGCCATGTGAAGTCAGGTAAAGCCATGTACAACCATGTAAAACTATGTCCATCTAGATGAAGCCAAGTAAAACCAAGTCAAGCCATGTCCGATGAAGCCATGTAAGTCATGCCAAGTCAAGTCCAGTCAATCATGTGATCACGTGTAGCCGGGAAAAGCCGAATGAAATCGAGTAAAGACAAGTCAAGTCATTTGAAGCCATGTAAGTTCATGTCTAGTCAGGCCAAGTCATCGCGTATCTAAGCAAAAGTCAGAAGAATCAAAATAAAATCACGAAAAACCAAGAATCTTAAAGAAAGAGCACGATCGGTATACCGTTGGTACAGTCCAGTACACCGTCGGTATACCGGTCCAAAGATAGGAAAAATACAATAAGTCTAGATTTTAACAAATCGCTATATTGTCGGTATACTATAGTATACCGTCAGTATACCGTTCCAAGTAGGTAAGAAAGGTTCTGGAAAATAAAGTTCTATAAATCGGTATACCGTCGATATGTCGGCCAAGACAAATATCTAGAAGTCGGTTAACAATATCGGCAATGATCGGTTTACCATCGGTACACTATAGTACATCATCGGTATGCTGATAGGGTTCACAAAAAATATCTAGAAATTCAAGTCTGTCAAAATCGGGATACCGTCGGTACTTTGTAGTATACCGTCGGTATGTCGGTTTCCAAGGATAAACATGGTTAAAGTCAAGTCTGATTTTCTGGACCCAAATCAAATTCCAAAAATTATCAGAACCAAATATAACAAAAAGTCAAGTCTAGGGTAAGTCTCATATAACAATATGGACTAATTCTCACGGTCACAACTCCGGTACCATTTCCATTACCGAGTTACCAAAAAGGGACAGAACAAGATTATACCAGAAATCAAAACCAAAATGATCAATAAGCTAGGAATCACGATATGAACAACAATAGTAAAGCATGTCTAGCTAAAAAGCAACAACCAAAGCTCCAGGAAATTAAAATGACTGCAAGTAAAAGAAGTTCACAAAATTGGCAAGGTATACTTGCCTAAAGCGAGCTCCCAGCCTAAACCTTCTAGTCCACCACCACGAAAGGGTTCAGAAATCACACTCCAGGTCTCAAGACCAAGCTCCAAGCTCGAGAGAAAAATGAAGAAGAGAAGAGAGATAAAGAGAAATAAATAAATAAAACGAACTCAATTACTATTTATAGAGAAATTCTCGAAAATATCTCGAAAATATCTCGAAAATTAAAATAAATATCTTTTAGGCAGTATACCGTTGGTATACTGGTCATGTTGTAAAATTTTAATTTTGAGAATTTTTGAGCTTCCTCGAGAGCCAATAAAATACAATAAATAGCACAAAAATATGTACCCACATATAATACGAATATTGTGAGACGAGTCTCACAGAACCAGCAAAAGGAGACTATCATTAATAATCGTGATTACATATGATGGAAATCTACTACATATAGATTTTTATTAAATAATTATGGTTACATATGATGGAAATCTAACCTCGTTTTTTATTAATATTCATGCAATCTCAAACGCATTCTGGGTCATCCCTCTTCCGAGCTCCTCAGTGCAAACCTCGATACATGGAGGTAACTATACTGATGGATAACAAATAGAAGAGGCAGACATGGCACGAGTCGCCAGTCGTATGCCGCTGACAGAGATTTGACTAGGATTTGACCAGAATCCGATAATCAATGTCACGGCCGCATTTTATGGGTACGTAAGACGCGCAGGGGGTAAAGATGGCCATGATCTTCAGGTAATATGCTTGTTCTGGATGAACAAGATGGCTTATGATATCCTTCCACACTCCAACGAAGCCCAAGCAACCCGAGATAACCTCGGCGTACGACAACGTATGAGGATAAACATGGCACTCCCCCAACCATTCATATAGGCAGGTACGTATCCCAGGAGGAAGGTGCCCAAACTTCTTGAATGCGCATATCGGCTACTGAGTGTCCTGCGTAGCTCCAACGAGACAGTCGGGCTACTATGTTGAAGGCTTCCCCACGCATGCATATATGTCACAAGGAAAGTCTTTTCCTTTAGCGCCCGTCCACGGTGAAGCTTTACAACAATGACCATACATGCCAGCAAAAGATCTTTATCTGCAAGTGACTCACGAAGAGCCCTTACCCCCACAAAAGACTATGTGATAAAACTTGTGATCAAGAACGCACGCAGACGAAATACCTTTTTACGGCCTAAAGAGGTAAGCCCGCGAAGACGCTTGGTCTGCAGCGACATAGGAGCGGATGCCTTCTTGCTCTGACCAAACCCCTCAGCAAAAGGAAGAAAAGCTTCGGGGGCCATTGAGGAAGAAACCAGTTGTGGAAGAAAACTCTCCTTTCACCCCCTTATTTATAGATGGAGCAGCATTAGTAAACATATGCAAAAATATGCATCGATGATAGCGTGCGCATTAAAGTGCATTCAAAGAACAACGTGGTCTTCAAGGCTAGTCATTGACTCTACATTAAAGAAAAGCCTCGAATCTCCTGCCTATATACCCGGATAGGACTAACAAAAGAAACCTCACATCTGGACAAAGGGAGCCTATGCATTTACCGTCATCACATCGCTCAAATGCGACCAAAGGACCCCACATTAAGGACCTATGCGTAGATAGTGACATCAGTGTAGGGGGATTCCACAAGCCAGGCGGTCTATACTCCTAAGAGACAAACCCCCTACGTGTACCAGTGGTGAGTCATACCCCATTATCATGAACTTAGACGCTCTATACAGAATGGTGCGTACACTGTGTCTGTGTCCTCCTTAAAACCTCACGCAGCCCTCATAGTATACTGTTTGCTAAGAGCGAGGAGGAATATATTTTACTAAAAGAGGGGGATTACATTGCCTGGTCAATAAGGCCCATAAACAGAGAAAGAAAATAGGAAAGAGGACATGGCTAGTTAGATAGAGTCAGAGAGTTGGCCGAGATCACCAATAATATTCGTAATCTTCTGGATTGTACGCATGCCTGAACGGTAAAACAGATGATCTACGGCCTCCCTCGATCCCATCATCTCCTTCTCCTCCGAAGTCAATGGCAGCGACTTATAGTTCGGTACCGGCTACACATACTAGGCAATTGACTCCACGTCAAAGCAAAGGATGATAGGACATTGTTCGCAAGCACCAAATGTTTGATAATAAACGAAAGAAATAAAACTAGGTTTATACGAAACCCTTTCTTTGGTTTACAAATAAGAAGTACAATTAATCCTATACGAGGATGTTAAGTACAAAAATCTAATCTGGGTAAATTGCTATAGGAGTCTGATCTGCGGTCGATCACTTTGTCCCTTGTACCATACGATGACGAAGAAGTGCTGTAGAAGAAGGAAAATCTTCAAAGATCGTAAGAGGGATTGGATGCTCGATGTCAAAGTCGTCAATCACAACTCTCTGTCTGTGCTCTGGACTCTTCTCTCTCAAAAATTGGTTTTCGACCCTTGGTTTTTTTTCTTTTTCGACCCTTGACCTCCGTGGCCGGAGGTCTCTATTTATAGAGTTCAGCTACAGTTGGCATAGAAACCGAACAGGAGAACTGCACCTTTTACGCGGCTGTTATAATAACTGCTATCCACGTATGAATGATCTTCTGAATAGGCGTGTGACGCGTGTCCCATTACGAGGCAACGCGTATAACTGCTGCGAAGATCACGGCATGTAAGCCACGTAGATAACTGCCCCTCGTGTAGAGATGATTGGCATAAAAGCCAAATAACTGTCTCGTTGGCGTAAAATCCAAATAGTTGTTCTGTTGGCGTAGAAGCCAAGTAGCTGTCATATTGGCGTAGAAGCCAAATAGTCATATAAGTCGAATAGGCATAGAAGCCGAATAGGCATAGAAGCCGAATAGGCGTAGAAGCCTGATGCTGTATGGATAGGTAGCCAGCATAAAGATAGCCGATCATCCTTCCTTGATTGAGATCTTGAGCGTATTCTGGGCCAAATAGCCTTATCACGCACTATTGCAAATATAGCCTGAGTTGGCGTATTCCGAGAAGATAGCATACGGCGTACTCCTATAGTTAAAAATAGCCAGGTCGGCATATTTCAAGGAGATAGCATACAGCATACTCCTATAGCTGAAAATAGCCTGATGGCGTAATATGCAGGGGTGATGATGTGGACATATTAGCCATAATTATGGCTCACCCAGTCATTAAAAGTAGAACCAAATCTCGTGCATTAAATGCAAAGATCTGCCCCTATCACGCGCACTAACTGCAGAGACGTGCCTCGAGTTCTGTACGAAGAGCAGCTTTTGATGTGGCAGTTTATTTCGTCTCCTGCTGAGCATAAAAGCTCCTATGTAAAACTAGGCAGCGTATTCCTTGAATGCGTAAATAACGTCTTATATCAAGGGTTATGTCACTAGACGACAGTCTGGGACTCTGTGCCGAATCATCATTACAGCCGTCCTCTCGATCGCTGTGCAGTACTCTTTATCAGGAGTCAGGTTCACTGCATGATCTGACATGTTCATTCGAGAAATACGAAGAGTTCCTCATATAACTTCCCGCTGCATTAAAAGCATATAGGTTTTACGCCGAAGTGGCGATGTAACAACATTTTTACGCTGAAGCAGTCTGGAAATACTGCATTACGCGGGTTGTTCTGGAGCTATATTTTACGCTGAATAGCGTTGAAGCTCTGTTGTTCGCCAATGGCTCTGAAGTCATATCTTACGCCACCCAGTACTGGAGCTCTGTTTACGCGGCTTCCTGCATGTTTGAGGGTTTTACGCGTATAATTCTTCGGCATATTTTTTATGCTTCTACAAGACCCCCTTCAAAGTTTTCAAATTTCTCATAGTTTGAAACACTTTGAATGAAGCATGAAACGGTCAAGTTTGACTCGTTCCGTGAGGCTGATTTCTTGGCAAATATTTAGGAATTTGTTGGGGTTTGGTGTGATCTCCTCTGCCTATATAAAGGTGACTGAGTTAACCTGTTTTTTCCACACTTCCTTCACTACACAGAGATGGTTGCCGAGCTTCGTCGGGTCGACTTGAGGAAGAAGAAGATCATGTTCTTCCAACATGTAAGGAGCCATAAAAAGAGGCATTTTCGAGCAAAGTCATCTGCAACGATGGATCATGGAAGGATATCATAGCTTTCTTTGCTCGGGATGATAAGCAATTTTATATGGCAATTCGTCCAGGAGAGAGAAATGGTCTTATTTGGCCATACAGCTTGCAAGCTGTATTTTCTCCCATCATGGCGATGGACGAAGGCAGACAGCTTCGCCCTGTCTTCCAGTATTGAGTTGGGTCTGAACCCCCAACACAATTCCTAGGGCATGCCTGCCATGGCGTATGGAGGGTGGGCTTACAAAATTGATACATGTCCAGTTGTGTATCCTCCCGCCATTAATCATTTTCTTGTTAATCGGCCACAGAAGCCGATTAACTGCTGTAGAAGACAAAGGATCTACACCAATATGATAACCTGGCAGAACAAATTCTCGGTGTGATCTTAAATGAGAAACCCTTTGTAGAAAAAGGATTTCCATCATATGTAATCATGAAGATAAAAAACCCTTTGTAGACTGGATTTCTATCATATGTAATCATGATTAATAAAATTATCTTCTTTTACGCATCTGATGATTTGCCATATTTGCTGTGAGAAAGTCTGAATATGTGCAGCTTCAGCACGTATGAATAATTTTACGCCGACTCTGAACTCGTCTTGTCTTTTACGCGTAACAGAAGATGCGTAGAAAGCTGCTTAGCATTTAAGTAGAATATCCGAACTGTCATGCTATTTTGAACGAGAAGTCGCGTAGAATTTCTGAACTTTTACTTCTCTGATGTGAAGAATTCTTGTTCAGACTATCATTTTCAAGAATAATTTCCCGAAAATCCCTTGAAATAGGGCAAGAAATGGCCGTCAAACAGGCCATACTTGAACTTTTGAGAAAGGGTCCTGACTGGACTTTGGATGAACTTCCAATCGACCCAAGAAGAAGAGTCATCTTCAATGCTGAACTCTGTATATTTTGGGTACTTGGAATGTTTTATGGCCAAGAAAGAGCATATTTTGCGTAAACCCTTGTAATTGGCCGTCTGAGCGTAAAATCGTAGATTTGTAGCCTTTGAGCGTAAAAAGCGTCTGAGCATGAAATCATAGATTTGTAGCCTCTAAGCGTAAAGTCATAGGTTTGTAGCCTCTCGAGCGTAAAAGCTACCGAGCGTAAAAGCATCCGGGCGTAAAACCATAGACTTATAGACTCTGAGCGTGAAACCGTAGGTTTGTAGTCTCTCGAGCGTAAAAGCTGCTGAGCATAAAAGCATCCGGGCGTAAAACCGTAGATTTATAGTCTCTGAGCGTAAAATCGTCGATTTGTAGCTTCTCGAGCGTAAAAGCTCATTAGCGTAAAATCATAAATCTGCTCTATGCATAAATTCTGGATCCACTGACTGTCCGTCTTCTTCCTTCAAATGATAGGCTGACGTGGACCCAAATTATAACCGAATATTAAATATTAGATTTGGTTAGGAATTCGAGGAGTCATCCGAACTCTATAAATAGTCCAAGGGCTGGAGAGAGAGAACTTTTATCTGCCTTCACAAAACCCTTGCTTTCCAAGAACCCTTATTCTTTGTCTCTTACTCGAGAACTCAGGATCGCCATGGCCCCTAAACAGTCTTCCACTGCTAAGGAAAAGAAGGTCGCTTCCTCTTCCCGCTCTGCTGCTCAAGCACGAGAAACTCCCATTAGGCTGAACGAGCCTCGATCGGAACGCAGTGCTCCGACGTTGAGCCATGCTCTGGATATTACAGGTAGAGACTTCGGGAGAGAACAAAAATCCTTCGCACACGTTGTACGTGCACGCACAAGGTCCTCTTTCGTACTAGAGCCTCTTTGAGGAAGATGATGTACGGAGGGGTTTTATCATTACGTGCATATTCCTAATGTGTCGGCGTAAGAACTCCAAATTTTTGCAGTCTGGCGTAAAAACCCATACTGTCGAGATTTGGTGTTTCACTGTAAACTTTGAATTATACGTGCTGGATATAAATACCGGCATAAAAATTCAAACTTTGTCAATCCAGCGTAAAAGCTCAGATTGTTAACTGCTGCCAACCTTGAATTTTACGCAATGAAAAATAGTTTCAGGTGTCAAACTCAAGTTTTTATAGTCTTGGCGTAAAAGCACAGACTGATAAAAACTGCAAGAGTATAATATCTAGTATAGAAACTGACTTGTTCTCTTGCGTTTTGTAGTGGACTTACAGATCTCTCCATTGGCTGAAGTGATGGGCTCTGCTGCCGGAATATTGAGCTCAAATTATCTGGAGGATTTATCGCATGTGACATTTCCCATTTCTGGAGCCAACTACCCTGAAGAGAGGGAAATTCTGATATCGTCCCAAGGAGAGCGCATGCTGCTGAGTATGATCAGCGGGGAGCCCCTGACAAACATAGACGGGACAGATTATAAGAAACCTGGTTTCTTATTCGCGGATGTTATTGACAAGCAATCCCAGACCAAGCCAAGAAGGAGAATTGAGTGTTTATTGCTGAAGTCACGGTGATGTATCTGCCCAGTATGCCTAGGGATTACCCCATCTCGGCCTTCTTTCATGCCACTCATCCTAGAAAGATGGTGTGGGTGCTGACTCTTGATCTGCATGGCCGTCCGGGGAAGATCTCATATAACAAAGAATACTACGGGGGAGACTATATGAGTCGTCCCTCGGGCCCTCTTATGCCCTTCAGGAGATTACTGCCGGGTAGTGTCCCGAGCGAGGATACGTCGCTGATCCAGCCGGTTCAGATATCGACCTTCTACAATGAATTTATGGGGCAGGGAGGAATGTACCCCCGGGTCAACCCTCGGACCAATTAATGGCTTAGCCCGGGAAATCTTCGATGGGCTAGTTTAACTGCCTGGGCCCTGAAGCACTTCCAGACGGAGCTGGAAAATATTTGCTTGTTCGCGGCCGTGAGTGCCACAAGTGTTGGGTTGCCTGTCAACCCTAACCTGTTCCTAGCCTTGATGGAGCGATACAACTCGCTTACTGGGACTTTTGCCACTCTGCTGGGGGAGTTGGGCTTAGCCCTTCACGAGATGGCAGAAATTTCAAGGCTGCCACTAGGGGACGTTCCTTATGAAGAGTACTTCCCTACAAACAGGGAGTTGAGGGATACAAACCCTCGGGCTATGACCGTATATCAGGAGCTGATGTGCCACTATCTTGCCTGCACCACTTTCTATAAGGAGCCTTCTGATTTGGCTCACATCAATAAGTGGGCCACATATCTCTTCTTCCACCAGGCCAGAAATGCTAAACCGGACAAGGTGGTAGATAGCAAAGATAGGCCCTTGAACCTCCTGAGCATGCTCAATGCTGACACGGTGGACGACCTCATCGAAGATGCAGGAGCTCCGGATCATATTTTTGACGAGGAGATAGAGGGTTATCCTGCCGGCACAAAAGCCTTCAGTTATATGAGGCATTGCCGGAAGCCTCTGTCGAAGGAAGCTCAATTGGCTGGCTTCCTCTCTGTCTGGCTACGCCGCTGGATAGTACCGGGTATCACGTCTGTGGATCACATCCATCGCAATATTTTATGGCCCACAGTGCGTTTAGTATTCGGAGCAAGACTGGGCCTGCTTCCTGCTATGGTATGTAGAATACAAACAGGTCTGAGGGCGCTTACTGATGGGCTGCTAGCTAATAATACGCAACATGAAAGCTTTCCCAGGGTAGAATTACTATTCCTATACTTGATGGGATGGTTAATTCTTTACAATGTCCAGGTGATGTCTCCCGGTTCCGCCAGCCGTTCAGTAAATAATATCTTGCTGAATTACAAGAATTCCTCTTGGAACGTGTCGACCGTCATAGATTGCCGGCGGGCGTTAAACATAGCCCATAGCTGAAAGATCTTCTGTATCGTTTCCCCCATACACATCAATCAACAAGGGAGGAAACTCAAGGATGAAGGTCATGGAAGAACCATTCTTTCTCCTGAAGCCTTCTATTGGTTGATCTGCATTAGACCTTCTCACTTGCTATGCAAAAGTGATGACCATTGCTTCTTGGAGCCCTATCTGCCCAGTCGGTTTGCCAGGCAGTTTGGGTATAACCAATTGCATGTGGAAAATGCCATTACCAGCTTCAAGTCCAGAGGTGGACTTATTGATGGAGCCAGAGGGTGGCGGTATTTCATCACGGGCTGTACTGATGCAACTTTTGCGGTGCCCGCGACTTCTCTTTCCATGGAGCTGGGCATGCTTTACTCGTACGCGCAGTTCTATGCGTCCATCAATACCTTTTATCACAATTTTGATATGCGTGGAAGTTTTAGGATGCCCTCCCATAGGTCTACTGCCAGGGAGGATGCTCTGTCTGTTTCCTCGGATGAGAATGAAGACATTGCTGGGGCAGATGAATTCTTGACGACAATACCGAGAGGTGTACTAGCTCCGACTGCAGAACCTCTCGTTATCCCCCATAAAAGGAAGGCTTCTGCTCCGAAAGAACTTTCTCCCCGCAAGAAGAAGGTCGCCAGAGGTCCGAAAAGGGCTTCTACCAGGGAGGCTCTTAGAAGTGAGCCTGTCATTTCCCCTGCTGGGGATGATTCTTTGATTAGAGGTCCTTCGCCTATTAGAGAGGGAACCTCCATAGTTCTGGCTGGCAGTACCGGAGATTCTTTGCTCGAGATCGCTACTACTACTGCTTCTGCTAGTGCTACAAGATCGCCTTCGAGGCCGAGCATAATAAGATTGCATATACCTTTATCCAGACTAGTAACGGGAGTAACCCCTGCTGCATCTGTAAGTATATCCAGCGAGATTCCACCCGATGAGCCTCGAGTGGATCTTGGTGAAGACTTAGAAGAATACCAGTCAGTGTCAGTTGGCGCACCCCCTTCTCCAGGTATGACAGCTCGCTTAGCATCATTAAGAAATGATTTAGCTGCCCTGGCTGCAGACGCGACATATATACCATCAGCCATGGGTAAATGTTGTCTTTTATGCCTCCTTTAGAAAAGTTATCATCGATTTGATATTAACTTTCTCTTGTCTTCTTTTCAGGTGAAGACCTCTACGGGGAGGGCGGAATAGACACAACCTTTGATTCTGTTGCGGCTCCTGCCGATGAAACGGCGGTGCTCGACCTTGGAGAGGCAATATTTTTGGGTACTGTCTCGCTAGTACCAGTCCAAATAATATAAGAGGAGGATGAGCCGGTTGTCTCGACTGTGCCTCCTTTGTCGAGCATGCCAACAACTTCGACCGTTGTTGGTGCCTCTACTTTTGTCGCGCCATCTGTTGAAGCGACGACTGTGACGACACCCTCTACAGTCGTTCCTGGAAGGGGATTCACCGATATTGTAGCCACTCCCATCGTCCATTCGAATCTCACCATGCTAGTTGAGCAATTTACTAGCATTTTTTATATTACTTTGAAAACGCTGATATCGATGGTGCTGGAGAAGAATCTAGGCTTTGAAGCTTTGAAGCTTTGAAGATGTCCTCCAATCTTATTGTAGCGTAGATTAGGAATTTCGGTGACGCTGAAAGGACTAATACGCTAGAGCAAATAGTTAATGGTTTAGAATAACCCATTAACGAGTATTTGCAATTTTCTCAAGATGGCATTGATGACCTGATTCAGGCTGAATATGAATCCTTGACTGTGCAGTTTGCTGAACATGGAATGCTTAAATAAATCTATCCAAACACAGTAGCAGGAGATGGATGAAGGGAAGGCCGTATTGGAGGAAGTTATTTCTCTTCAAATAAAGTGCAAGGCCGAACATGAGGGAAATGCAGCGAGGGTTCGCAAACTGGAAGCCAAACTCGCTCAGGCAAAGGAATGGGCTTCCTAGTCATCGGAAGCTCTATATGTGGTAAATGGCCGACTGGATACAGCTTAACAGAACTTGGCACGTGCAGGAGTCACCTTCGCCAGTTTTATCCAGGCTCGGTCTGAACTGTCCCTCCTGAGCAATGACAAGGTACGACTGGAGCGGGCTCGTGCTAATGTCTTAAACTCCAGAAATGAGAGGATGAATGCTTTGGCGTGACAGATTCGCAATTTAACTGCTCCTCCCCAATGATGTACTTTTTTGTTCCTCATGTAGTTTCTCGGAGATAATAAAGACATATTTTTTGACTTTATGGACCCATCACTTTAGAACATGATAGGCTAAGATGAAAGCGATATCAGAGGTATCATTAACATGACATACTTTCGTTAAGGTTTTGCTGAATGTAAATCTATTCAGAAGAGATATGAACCGGATAGAATATAATCCAACTAAATTTGTATACTAAACACTATCAGAGGTAATATGAACATGATAGGTTTACAAATTAGTTAAGCATATCCATTAAGATGTCATACAAATCTGATAGAATATGATCTAGCTAACCTTTGTGCATGATATCATCAGAATAAGATCTTCATCGCACTCCGTTAAGCAAAAGAGGTCAAGTAAAGTATTTCTTCAGGAATTTGCCATTGATAGGAGCTATTGCCAAATTTTTATTAGGCTTGGCTAATCTGTAAGCGCCATTTGCAATCATATAAGGGCCCTTTCTTTTCTTTATGATTGTTTGCACGAATTTTGGACATCGTACTAGAGGTAATATGGACGTAGTACGATACCGTATTTGTTGAGGACATCCCACTAGGAGATTTTTGGTGGACCTATCATTTGTTGCACACGTTGAGTGCAAATAATAAGTTTAAAACAAGCCCTATTAGAGGTAGTATGGACGTGATAGGTATTATGGCTGGTAAAGACATCCTGTTAGGGAATTTTTTATGGACCCATTATTTTTTGCGCATATTAGTACAAGTAATAGGTTTAAGACAAATCCTGACAGAGGTAATATAGACGCGGTAAAATATGACTCTGTGGGGGTTGGTCATGGACAGACTCTTTCTTTGCTGGGGAAAATAAGGATAGTTCAGAGGTGATATGAACATGAACAATTTGTTTTCCTTTGCGGGCATTCCACAGGGGAATTTTTTTGTGGACCTATTACTTCTTGTGCACGAGAGTACAAGTAATAAGTTTAGGACAAGTCCTGCCAGAGGTAATATGGATATGGCAGTTTTTGTGGACTTAACACCGCTGGCGTACTTAGAATCAAGTACGAGCGTTAAGTTAAGATGACAACCGATATCAGAGGTAATATGGACATGATAATCGATAGCCAAAAATTCAGAAAGTTTGTTCAGAGGTAATATGAACATGACAAATTTTTGAGTTGTGACTCCATTGGGGATGGAGGTATATATCTGCTCAGAGGTAATATGGACATGGCAAGTTTTTGTGGACTTAACACCACTGGCGTACTTAAAGTTAGGTACGGGTGCTAAGTTGAGATGACAACCGATATCAGAGGTAATATGAACATGACAATTGATAGCCAAAAACTCGAAAAGTTTGTTCAGAGGTAATATGAACATGATAAACTTTTGTGGTGATAGTTTTACTCTGCTGGAGAAAGTAGCGAGACGTAGTTCAGAGGTAATATGGACATGAACTGATCTATAGCCACAAACTGGGAGGTTTTCTCAGAGGTTATTTGGACATGGCAAATTCAGCTGGGTGAACTCATGTCCGAAAAATTTACTGTGGAGTGATTTTCCTGAGTGGGGATACACCTGAAGAATCTGCTGGGGAAACTTTAGGGACTCATCATCCGGTATTTTCTTGAGGGAGCAAATTGTTACGTTAGAGTAAAATCAATTTGCAGTGATTGTCCCCTCGTTTATAAATGCAAAGTGATAATTTTGGCATCGATCAACTCCTGGATTCTCCTTTTCAGTACATAACACGCCCTTGTAGGATGATGAATGTACCGATAAAAGAGACAATAATCTGGGTCATCGACTTTGCCAACCCTCTCAGGGTATCTGATGTTGGGTAGCTGAAGTTTGTGTTCCTTCATCAATATATTGAAGATTTTAATGATGTTATCTTCATTGAAGGAGAAAGTCCCTTTTAGCCTTCGGGCTCCTGATGCCTGAGTTTTACAGTCTTCCGGGAAGATGGTCATCGTTGCATCATCTTCGGACTCAGAGGGAATTCTACCCCCAGCTTTTGATATTGCCCTATTTTGTCGAGGTAGACTACCCCCAGACATGCCGTGGCGTTTGTCCACAGAAGTTAATTTAGAAGGACTTGCCTCTGGTATTACAGGATCAGACTCTGGAAGTTTTGAGTTTGCAAGAGATGCAATATACCCCAACCCAAAATGAGTTCGTTGACAGTAAAGATTACCATGCAATGGTATTCGTCTGCCTTTTCTATAGTTGAGGCCTTGTTTCAACTTCAAATTATAACCCATGTTTTGCATAATCCTCAAAGCCTGAGGGCTATATCTATGGATTTGCATTTTCCCATCATCGGACTCGCGAGATTCTTCTTGTACAATCGGTCTATTCCGCATTCGACCGAAGGTTATTCGATGCTGATCGTCGCGAGCAGGTGGAACAATAAAAATAGATTCTTCGTGTGGTCCATATGTTATGACGACATTAGATGTTGACTCATCTTCCCACAGGATATCCCCACGCTTGGAAGTTAGGGGCGCCAAATCTTGATTTTGATCCCTGTCTTTGCTTTTCTGGATCAGGAAATCACGCAAATCAGTGATATTAGCAGAAGAAGAAGAAGAAGACTTATTCTTCCCTTTTACATTAGTTGAAATGCGGATATTGGGAACCATAACTCTTTCCCTGCCATACGTATACAGCAGCTCAGCCATATGAGTGGCACATGATCCATGAGGAGCGCATCTATCCACAAACCGGGCCTTCTTTACGCTGAGGGGCTTGACCTGGCGTAATCTGGAACTTTGCTCAGACAGGCGTAAAACTGAGGAAGTCCTCACTCGGCCATCAGCATCTCGCGTAATCTAGAGAGCGGGCAGATTCTTCTCTTGATGGCATAAAAGCCGAGAGGTCAAGAAATCTGCCACTTGTTTTCCCTTGCGATGATTGCATGGACCATCTGCCTCATTGTAGAGGGGAGATACATTTTTACGTGCGGGGCACTTTTGGAATTTCTAAATTGGCACTGAGGCCTTATCAGAAACTTTGTCTGCCACGTCACAAACGGGAGACTACATTTTACGCGCAGGGTGCGGAGTAGACTTCTGGAATGGCACTGAGGCATTGCCAGAAGGTTTGTCTGCCACGTCACAGACGGGAGACAAAGTTTTACGCATGGAGCGCGGAGTAGACTTCTGGATTGGCACTAAGGCATTGCCAGAAGCTTTGTCTGCCACGTCACAGACGGAAGACAAAGTTTTACGTGCGGGGTACGGAGGTTGCGATGCTACAACCTTGTTGGTCGGAGTGAGAGAGTCCGCAGGAATAGTAGAGGATATCCGAGGCATCCACACTTTACATAATTTCCTGCTGTCTTGGACAGAGAGGGACTGAGAGCTACCCCCAGCTTGAAGCATGTCTTCGTATGCCGATTGGTCAAATTGGATGACCAAGGTCTTCTTCATTGATCCTACGGATACAGCATCGTATTGAGCAATGGTTTTTTCGTCGGATGAGAAAGTAGTCCCCAGCAGAGTCGCCATCTTGTGTTTGATAATAAACGAAAGAAATGAAACTAGGTTTATATGAAACCATTTCTTTGGTTTAAAAATAAGAAGTACAATTAATCCTATACGAGGATGTTAAATACAAAAATTTAATCTGGGTAAATATTGCTATAGGAGTCTGATCTGCGGTCGATCACTTTGTCCCTTGGACCACACAATGACGAAGAAGTGCTGTAGAAGAAGGAAAAGCTTCAAAGATCGCAAGAGGGATTGGATGCTCGATGTCAAAGTCGTCAATCACTACTCTCTGTCTGTGCTCTGGACTCTTCTCTCTCAAAAATCAGTTTCCGACCCTTGCTTTTTTTTTCTTTTTTGACCCTTGACCTCCGTGGCCGGAGGTCTCTATTTATAGAGTTCAGCTACAGTTGGCGTAGAAACCGAATAGGAGAACTACACCTTTTACGCGGCGGTTACAATAACTGCTACCCACGTATGAATGATCTTCTGAATAGGCGTGTGACGCGTGTCCCATTACGAAGTAATGTGTATAACTGCTGCGAAGATCACGGCATGTAAGCCACGTAGACAACTGCCCCTCGCGTAGAGATGGTTGGCATAAAAGCCAAATAACTGTCTCATTGGCGTAAAAGCCAAATAGCTGTTCTGTTGGCGTAGAATCTAAGTAGCTGTCATATTGGTGTAGAAGCCAAATAGTCATAGAAGCCAAATAGGCGTAGAAGCCGAATATGCGTAGAAGCCTGATGCTGCATGGATAGGTAGCCAGCATAAAGATAGCCGATAATCCTTCTTTGACTGAGGTCTTGAGCATATTCTGGGCCAAATAGCCTTATCACGCACTATTGCAAATATAGCCTGAGTTGGCGTATTCCGAGAAGATAGCATACGGCGTACTCCTATAGTTGAAAATAGCCAAGTCGGCGTATTTCAAGGAGATAGCGTACAGCATACTCCTATAGCTAAAAATAGCCTGATGGCGTAATATACAGGGGTGATGATGTGGACATATTAGCCATAATTATGGCTCGCCCAGTCATTAAAAGTAGAACCAAATCTCGTGCATTAATTATAGAGATCTTCACCTATCACGCGCATTAACTGCAGAGACGTGCATCGAGTTCTGTACGAAGAGCAGCTTTTGACGTGGCGGTTCGTTTCATCTCCTGCTGAGCGTAAAAGCTCATGTCTGCCTATGTAAAACTAGGCAGCGTATTCCTTGAATGCGTAAATGACGTCTTATATCAAGGGTTATGTCACTAGACGATAGTCTGGGACTCTGTGCCGAATCATCATTACAGTCGTCCTCTCGATCGCTGTATAGTACTCTTTGTAAGGAGTCAGGTTCACTGCATGATCTGACAGGTTCGTTCGAGGAATACAAAGAGTTCCTCGTACAACTTTTTGCTGCATTAAAAGCAGATAGGTTTTACGCCGAAGTGGCGATGTAACAACCTTTTTACGCTGAAGCAGTCTGGAAATACTGTATTACGCGGGTTGTTCTGGAGCTATATTTTATGCTGAATAGCGTTGAAGCTCTGTTGTTCGCCAATGGCTCTGAAGTCATATCTTACACCACCCAGTGCTGGAGCTTTATTTACGCGGCTTCCTGCATGTTTGAGGGTTTTACGCGTATAATTCCTCAGTATATTTTTTATGCTTCTACACCAAATTATCAACCTCCCGCGCCCTTTTCCTCGATTAAGGGGGAGGTGCCAAAGCAGAAGCTGATGACTAGGGCATGACTCTTGTCTCACGAAGAGCAGTAGAAGGCACTACAACCCTGGGAACGTTAGGAGGAAGGAGATCCTTCGAAGTGCCCGTGACCTGCGGTCAAGGCTCCCAACCAGGAACCCTCTTAGGTGCCATGATCATTGGTTGGGGGCTGCAATGACCACGCATATCCCTCATATATATAGATGACAAAGATGGTGATTCAACTCCCCAAGGCAGCTTGATACACCCAAGGATGGTCCTCGTAGCCCGCAAAATGATAGTCCATCTCCTTAAAAGTTAATTGGTGGACGCAACAAGCCTTCATGAATGAAATTCGGGAGCCCAAAGCAGCTACAACCGAAGCACCTGGAGAGACCCAGCAACCATCATCTACCACGATGAACCAAGGGTCACGGGCCACGTATCCCCTAAATATGGGGTATATGGGAACCATGTTTTCCTTAAAATTATGACAGACTCGCTCAGAAGACTCTTTATGCTTCTTTCAAAGTATTTTAAATATAAAAAGAAAAGATTTAAAAAATTTGAAGGGGGTCTTGTAGAAGCACAGAAAGTATGCGTATAAAATACACGTATAAACGCATGTAAAATACACGTATGGCCGAAGTCTGCCACATACAAAGGTACGAGATGATAAAACCTAGTAAAATTGGTCCATTTTATATGCGTCAAAAGAGTTCACGTCTCTCTCTCTCTTAAATTGACAGCGGGCAGTTAAGAATATGAGACAAGACATGCACATTTAATACGGTATCTCTGGGAGAATTGTGGAGGAGATCACGCCCAATTAATGCTATCATGATCTTGAAAAGACAGTTGCATCGTGACAAAAGTCTAGTCATCATGGTCGAAGTTTGGCACGAACAAAGATACGCATGTGCAAAATGATGAAACCCAGTAAAGTTTGCCCATTTTGCATGCATCGAAAGGGTGCACGCGTCTCTTTTACTCTCTTTAATCGACAGCGGACGGTTAAGAGTACGAGACAAAATATGCACATTTAATGCAGTATCTCTTAGGGAATCGTAGAGGAGATCATGCCCAATTAATGATGTGTTCTTGAAAAGACAGTTGCATTATGACAAAAGTCTAGTTAGCATGGCCAAAGTTTGTCATGTATGAAGATACGCGCGTACAAAATGGTAAAACCCAGCTAAGTTGGCCCATTTTGAACGCGACAGAAGAGTGCATGTGTCTCTCTCCCTCTCTTAAATTGACAGTGGACGATTAAGAATACGTGATGATACATGCATATTTAATGCAGTATCTCTTGGGGAATCGTGGAGAAGATCACACACAATTAATATTGTCATCATAAAATGATAAGTTGTCTTCATGATTGAAGTCCAGTCAGCATGGCCAAAGTCTGCCGCATATACGCCTACAAAATAATAAATCACAATGAGGATTATTCATTCAGCACGCACAGAATGGCTATAAATATGGATCAGTGTTATCCAAATAAGTGGACGAATAAAGCAAAAAGGATAAAAATAAAAGAACTCTTTTGCCAAGGCCTTACTACAACCTAGTTCTCCAGCGGTCGAGAATTAGCATTTCTTTCCCGTGTGTCGGGTGGTGCAAGGAGTAAAGTAGTCGAATGCAGACCAGATCTCTATAGCCACAATTCCCCAGACACTTGTACTTAGATTTTCGTATAGGCTCTTTTTTACATTTTTAAACGGTTTGTAATAAGCAAGATAACTTTCAAGGAAAAACATACACCATTTCGTTGTTGATTTCTCTCGATCCTACCCTATCTTTCTTCACATGCAAACAAGTACATGTCACAAGTCAAAGTGGATTTTATTCTATTTTCAATCCTCTTATAAAATTTCATCTTGTCCGTCTTCCTCGTCTTCCTCTTTCTCTCCCTTCTCATCTTCACTTTCATCTACTTCATCTTCCTCGTCGGATACTTCTACCTCTTCTACATGATCAAACATGTCTTGAGTAACTTTTGTTGAGTCCACATCTATAATATTTATAACTAGAGGTATCTCGACCTTTTGGTAAGCTATTTCGTCAACGTTAAAGGTATTTCTAGCTTTAGTCTTGCATACTGCTCACCAGTCTGACCTCAATGTTATCCGTCTAAGATAAGTTATGAAGTACATGAGCTGAGCCTGACTTGATAGGACAAATGGTTCGTAGCCTTGATTTCGACATCGGTAGTTTATATCCACAAGATCATGGTTGTCAATTTTCCAACTTTGATCTTGGACTGGATCGAACCAATCACACTTGAATAACACGATCTTAGCAGGCTCTGTGTCATAATTATATGTCAACTCAACAATCTCCCTTAAGACACCAAAGAAATCATTGTCTGGATCGACGTCTTTGTAGTGTGTAGATTTGATACACAGACAACTATTTTTTGTAGAATCGAGATCCAGGAAGTTATCTCTTATCGGGGTATTTGTTGACTTGAACCTAAATCCATTCACACAGTAGCTTGGCCAAATTTTGATGGCATAAATTTGTCCGTTGGCTAGAGTTCTAATAGAATCATTCTCAAGTGTTGTGTCTGGACGATCGACCTAAATACAAAAAAAGCGATATTAAGTTCAACGTTCTATTAATTATTGTGCAAGTGCATACACAAAAAATAATTACCAAGATCCTTACATATGTGCTCAACCAAGAAGAAAAATAACGTCTTATTTCATGTTCTACTTCTTCATCTGTTATGTATGGTCAACTCGACCTCACATCATCATTAAGTGTACTGAAAAATGAAGCATCGGTTCATTAATGTAATAATAGTAGTGTATACTATTACATTGATATTACGTAAAAGTGGAGATATTAATTACTTACCCCTCTAGATTCTCAACTTCATCCCCATTGCAATTGAGTAATATATACAATTGAGAAGCCCTTAGCTCATCGTCATTCAAATATCTCTTCTTTATTTTCTCTAAAGGCTTTTCAAAAGTATTAAATACTTTCAGTATTGCATCATTAGATTCCTTGTATCTATCGTCGTTTCTGGGAGCTCTCGTTCTATTAGTAGCAACATGAGGCTTAAAATATATCGAACAGAAGTTTGTAATCTCCTCGAGATCGTAGGCTTCATAAATAGAACCCTCGATCTGTGCCTTATTTTCCATCTTTTTTTTAGGTGGTTCAGATGCCGCTCGAACGGGTACATCCACCAAAAATTGACAGTCCCACCGATATGTAATCGTCTAAAAATTATAAGCCCTGAATCCACCTACAAAGTCTCTTTTTATCCTCCTTGTCCAGTAAAAAAATGCCTTAGGCTGCTTATACTTTACATTCCCTTCCTCTACCAAATGCAACATCGGGCATCTGCATATATCTTCCAAGTCCAACCTCGCCTTGGGATTATCTTTCGTCTTTCCCTTTACGTCCATCACAGTATTAATTATGTTGTCAAATACATTCTTCTTGATATACATGACATAAAGGGTATGTTTGAACATATTGATGCTCCAATATGGCAGGTCCCAGAATAAACTTTGCTTTATCTAGTTATGAGTATGACCAAATCTATCACACTTGTACCCCTTTGTATGCTCTTCGATAATACTTGATAAATTTTTGACCTCTTTTCATATTTTGTCTCCGAGCCACCTTGGTAGTGGATTGGCCTTCTCCGCAATGCCGGCACAAAAAGCATACTTGTTCCTCCGGAATGGATGATCCTTCGACAGGAATTATCAATGACAATCAAAGAAGTATAGTTTTTTCTGTGTTTCAAACGAAAAGCCTTAATGCAGTCCATGCAATACGAATATGAGAGAAGCCATGAGTGCTCCATCCAGATTATATTCCATAGGCCAAAAATTTATTGATGGTCCACATAAGTGCTGCCATCATCTAAAAATTCTACTTTCTAGAAATATCATATGTGTTGGTGCCTACTTCCCAAAATTGATTCAACTCATCTATTAATGGATGTAAGTACACATCAATATTTCTCTTCGGATTGTTCGAATCCGAGATGATAATGGTTATGAACATATACGGAGTCTTCATGCACATCCAAGGCGGTAGGTTATACAGAGTGACGATCACAGGCCAACATGAATATTGGGAGTCCGATAGTTTGAATGGGTGAAACCGTTGGAGGAGAGCCCTAATCTAATATTACACAGATCCAAAACAAAATTGGGATACTCTTGATCAAAGTGCTTCTATGCTTCTCCATCGGATGGATAATCTAACACTCCTTCGATCTGCACCCGCTTGTGCCAACTCATATTTTTGGCAGTCTCCTTCACCATAAATAATCTCTACAACCGCGACATTAAAGGCAAGCAGTGCATCAAATTAGTCAGTTTTATTGCATCGGCAGGCCTTCCAGTACCAGTTGTCTTGTAGCGATCAGTACCATAAAATCTGAATATTTTTTTATCCTTGTCGTCTTTGTAATACAACATGCACCCGTTATGACATGCATCAATTTTCTTGTGTCCCATCAGAGCGATCTAACTATCCTCTTAAATCGGTAGAAGTCCTTAGGTAACTTGGCACCCTCCGAAAAAATATCTATAATCAACTTCATCAGTCGGTTGTAGCATTTTTGTGACATGTTAAAATTGAACTTGATGCTCAACAGTCTTATAACCACCTCCAATGGTGAATGATCCTCATAACTAAGATATAATAGAGTTCTTGCATTCTCTAACAACTCCAGCATTCGGTGTCTCCTCAGTTGCATCGTGATTGTCCGGATCGAAACTAGGCCCCGCAGCGTCGAAAATCATGTTCACCCACCCGTCGTCGTAATCAGCGTGGTCATGGACATCCATATACGGGTCAAGGCTTCAGCTCCGATGCTAAAGACACAAGTTCTCCATGTGAGATCCAACGATAGTAATTCGGCGTGAAACCCCTCAAGTATAAATAAAATATCGCATCCACTTCTGGATGATATTTCAAGTTGCGACATCTCAAGCACGGACACTTAATTTTAGTGTCGTCCATGTACTGAGGGAACATCTTAGCGAACTTTACGAAGTGCTCTACCCCCTGTATGAATTTATTTTGCACATCGCACATATCATCAGGATAATGATTGTACATCCACGAACGATGTTGCAAGTAGTAATTCATATCCATTTTTAGATACTTCTGCAAATATGGATACACATTATTCAAGTATATTATCTAAATGGATGCAAAAATGTATACACATGTTGCAAAGTAACAACTCTTATTGATGCGTGAGTATCCGAGTTGTGATGCGTGAGTATCCTATTTATACTATATATTACCAATAGACATTAGGGATATAATTAGATATAAGTTATTATGTATTATTAATAGGTAATAGTGACTAGTAGACATGTGGACAACTCTAATTTCAAATCCTATTAAATTATGCAGGTAGAAGTGCACACTAGAAAAGAGTACTGGATCTATACATCATCATTGTCAAGTGTTTCTTGTGACCCATTCTCTAAAAAGAAAATTTACTTCTGTAAGTCTTTTGAGGCTATTAGAATTCTACCAGTTTATACGCCTTTTGAGGCTATTAGAGTTATACTAGATTTCCAAAAAAATTGTACAAAAGGCTAAGTATTATAAATTAAAAGACAATAACCAAATACTCAAGACTTTAATTTGCAAACTGGTAAAACTCTAATAGGCTCAAAAGGCTTGCAGAAATAAATTCTATTTTTAGAGAAATTGTCCTCAAGGAACACTTGCCTTTGGAGTGTCCAATATATTACCATGAATAATTGTGAATATAGTCATTTCATTAAATTGAATGATCTCAACACAGATAAATTGACAATTTCATTCACTAAAATTCAAAGAATTGTCCAACTACTATTTCCAGTAACTATAATGATAAGTGCTAGCCTAGGTTTTCATTGGTCTCTTTCAAATTCAAAGAATTGGCCATTTTTAGATACTTCTAAAAAGATGGATCGATACACATTTGTCACACCCCAGTCCCAAACGTACACGGGACCAGGCCACGTGGCAATAGCCAGCTATCACATCTCCGAGGATATCCCAATTTAATGGATCCAAACGAAGAGTGCTACGCTGTCCTAAAATACTAATATATTCCATATCAATCAATAATAGGTAATCTAATCTCATCCACAATATAAACAGCAAGAATGTACTAATAATAAATGCTGGAAGATAAATGCCAGTCTCAAAATATCATAGTACAACCAAGAATGTATGGTGGGGACAAACCCACTACTATAACGAAATAAAAGTACTGAATGACAGATAAAAAGAGTAATGACTAGGGCATCGGCTGACTAAAAAATGATGCTCCCAATCCTAGGCAGAAGGCCTACCAACTGATCACGAAAACTCTGACGGTAGCACCTCTTGCTCCTCAGCTGTAGCGTACCTAGTCTCCTGTCCTGGGCTGTACACTGTGGGGTAATATGCCTCGTCCAAATCTGGAAAGGTACCAGGTCCTCAGAGGGACGTAACAAGATACATATAAGCATGCCATATACATAAATACTGAATAAAATAAATACAATAAAGGGTGTGCTAACCATCTAAGTGAATGCAATGTGAGGACAACATTGGTACGTATGGGTAGGCATAGGCATATAACATCCACACTCCGAAGAGAGTGGCATTTGCATAATATAACGTCCATATCACTCCGAAGAATGTGGCATCTGAATAATATATCGTCCATATCACTCCGAAGAATGTGGCATCTGAATAGTATAGCGTCCATATTGCTCCGAAGAATGTGGCATCTGAATAATGGAGGTCATTAGATCCGTGGCTCCTCCGGATACTACGGATTCCAATGTGTGTATCCCATACGCCTACTAGTTGTCCTCTCAATCCAATATAGATACACGAGTCGAATACTCGACGTGCATACCATGTATCTATATGCCAAGTCTCTACAAATGAAATAATCCCGAGTTACGTACTAACCGTGATTCATGTCACACGCACCGATAGCTAGTCGAGTACGCGAACCCGCATCCCAATATGAATTTGTCACAGTAAAACGTGTAAGAGTGTCAGATCTCGAAAGATATCAGAGTATCCTTCCAATGGGGGTGAGTCTGCTAGCGACTAGGTCAAGTACACTACTCATCGACGCATCCGTCGACTGCACCCGAGTCAATCTCGGACGCGCACAGTCATTTAAAATAACGCAATAAGATATCATACAACATCTGTATAATTTAAATTAGACAGTAAATATGGCAAGGTATCTTGCCTGGGTCCTCAAGCTGTGAATGCCAATAACCTGCTCCTGCAGTGTCTCCTGGCTGGTCCAGTGACCCTAAAAACACAATATAGTATAGCAATCTAGAATCAGACACTAAAGAAATACATACACAAACTACGACACTGCTCTTAGGTACTGACGCAAGGGTCACGGCTGGTCGACTACAGAGACGCGTGTGCACGTAGCTAAGGTGCACACGTGTCCTGTCCTCAGTTATCGTGTACGTCACGATAGTAAAATACTAAAGTCATGGGTCACAAAACTAATTACGTTTAGTACAATTACATGTCCTGATTTCCCATACTAAATGTACTTGGTTAATATCTAATCTAATTAACATATTTATTAACGTATTTATTCTTAATAACAGGTCATGTGATTAGGGTAAATATTAATGTATTTATTAATTACTAACTAATCTAGTTAATATACATACACACATATATATGTTTTAATGTTTTTTAGTTCGTGTCGACACACGACACGACGACACGATGATACAACGATATATAACACGACGATGCGAGGAAAGAAGAGGCTAGAGGACGAGTACCTAGTTGGCAGAACGAGGGGAGTCTGCTCGTCGACGTGCCCGCTTGCCGGCGGTCGGCGGAGCTCCAGCGTCGATCAACGGATCACGGTAGCGGCAGCGGCAACAACTGCAGCAGTTGCAGCAGCCTTGCAGCGGCGACAGTGGGGCTTGGCCGGCGGGGGACGGCGCCTGGGTGGTGGTCAGGTCGTGGGGGAGGTCGGGGTCGGCCTGTCAGTGGGGGTTGGCGGTGCTGGAGGCGGTGGTCCGGGCTGGGGACAGTCGAGGTCTGGTATCGGGTTGGCGACCGATTTTGATGATCGGTTGGTGAAGATGGTGGGTGGAGGTTTGAGGTAGTGGTGTGGCGGCCTGGAAGGGTGGTCCGGCGATAGTGGGTTGAGGTGGTGATGGCGGCTTGAGGTGGTGGTGGTGGGTGTCCGGTCGGGGAGGGGGCAGGGGATGCTCGGGTTAAATGTAGGGAGTTCGGCTAGGGTTTGATGGTGGGATAATTTTTATGATTTTTAGGGTTTCCATTTAGAGAATATGTGTATTTATATGGGAGGGGGATTTATGGGCTGGCCTCGAAGTTTGGGCCGGCCAGGGCTCTTTGGGGTGGGGGCTGGTCCACATGAAAGGGTATAAATAGGCTTGGTGGGGTCTCACTATGGGTGAAATTGCCTCTAATTTAATTTAATTAAAAATAATGTGCACGGTGTTTTGAAGACACATGGAATTAAAATTGGGTGGGACACAGGTGTCATGGGCGTAGCAGGCTCAGAATAGGTTAATACCCTAATTTGGGTTATATGGAATTGGGTTGTGGTTGTACCTCAATCTCAAATATAGGAAGTTATGAGAAATTGGGTTTATTGGAATTATTCAGGGATGTTTGTAACGAATATTGTGCAGCTAAAATAAAGCACAATATTGAGTATTTAGAAGTTACACAAGGGTCATATGGGTAGTCTGGCATGTCTAGAAGATGTGTATGAACTTGGTTTGGAGGTAACTACTAGTGTAGCGCTCCAAACATCGAAGCAACGGTAAGGTGTATTAAGTCACAAAATTGTTGTACATTAATCCTAATTGTATCCAATTTAATCCTAGTCTCTACATCTAAATTAAAATAATCCTAAATTGGTCGAGGGGATTTACAACATTTTTAGATACAAACATTACAGAAGAGACGAAAGTTTTTTGTTATACCAATGATCTAATGCTAGATCCAAAGATGAAATATCTTCTGAAATCTCATAATAAAAATGATAACATATCACATTTTCTAAAATTATGCAATGTTCCTTGGAAGAGAACACAAATACAATAATCATCCATTGTTACATTTAATATATCGTTAAATACTGAAATCGTTGACTGATGAATTTGTACTCTCCCAAAGAAAACTATACAAATTTTGAAAATATGATATATTATCACATTCATAATAAAATTTCATAAGACCAACAAACGTATCTAGTGATATTAGCTTATTGGTATAACAGAAAACCATCCTTCGACCAACAAACGTATCTATTTTATATAAACCAATTAGCAAGGTGACTACTATTTCTTCGTAGGTACGATATATAAAACCAGACTTCGACCAACATACGTATCTATTAATTCAGGTAAACCCATGCACCAACCATGATCATAGGCAAGAACATAGTCAGAACTATTCTAAACTTATTAAATAGGTATGAGTGTAACCATATTCATCACTAATAACATCCTTAAATCCAAATCAAGCATAAATAATTATCACACTTTTCTTCAAAATAAATTTGTTCGGTTGTGTCCTAACATTGTGTCCAAGCATCTATGCCTTAGTTTAATATCATTATTCATATTAGATTATGATTTTTAAATTTTCACAAACTATAAAATGTGTGTGTGTGTGTGTGTGTCCTAACATTTGTCCAGCCGAATGTTAAAATTTTAAAATTATTAACATTGTGTCCTAATGTTGTGTCCTAACATTATGTGTAACCGAATGTGTCAGTGTATGTATATCCATGTGTGTGTATGTGTCGTGTCAGTGTGTATGTTCCAGTGTCGATGTGTATCGTGTCAATAGCAACGAGAGAGATAGGTTTAGGGTTCACTTGGGTTGGAAAGGGCATCATTGGGGCGGGGCGAGGGGGCTAGGTAAGGGGCGGTTGAGGCTGGGGCGAGGGGGAAACAGAGGAGGGGACAAGGTCGGGGTTGCTGGGGCTAGGGCGAGGAAGTGTCAGAGGCAGAGGCGAAGGGGCGGCTGAGGTGGAGGCGAGGTCGGAGAGGGGGTCGCCGGGGTGGGTGGGTGGGTTGTCGGGGCCTTGGAGGGGGGTCGCCGGAATCGAAAGGGTAGGGGAGGGGAATCGTTCAAAAAAATTGGTAGTGGGGAGAAATGAAAAGTAGAAGCAGACGAACCCTATATGAAAAAATTTAGTGACATAAATAATTTATCGTCACTAAATATCGCTATATTTTAATATACTACGACATATAAGGTTAGGCATCGCTAAACGTCGCTGATATTAAAAATATAGCGACGTTCACCGACTCCTAGGGGACATCAGTTTTCATAATACTAAGTGTAGTCGGCAAAAGTCATTGAATGTTGCCGACATCGACGTATTTGACATTTTTTAAATACATCATTTATTCAATGATCTTAGCGACGTCGTCTTTCGAAATCGCTAAATGTGTCACTGATTTGACTTATTTTGGTAGTGAATAAAGTGTCATCATTACGCTGACATAATCACCGCCAACTCCTCATTATCTGCAAACTCTCGTACGTTTTGGAATATGTGAAACGTCAGAAATAAGTCAGGACATGTTCTATGATGTCCATCGACATTAAATAAAGAAATTTGAATTATTTTATCTTCTTATCCCTACGCATATGTAGGCACTCATATATTTGATCCACACATAGGCATTCAAATATTTGATCCTGCTTCAGTTGAGGATTTATTTCCTACGCAAGCAACATGGCCATTTGTTTGCGTATGTGCATGGACCCAAAAATACCTTTTTTAGGTTTTAAGAGCATGCAATTTTCTATGCTTCTACAGGGTCCATCTATACGTGTCCGTCATTTTGATCAGCCATCTATAAAATAACATTTATCAAAATAACCACTGCTATATATTTTTGATTTAAGGGTAGGGTTTACGTTTTATGATTTTAGGATTATGATTAGGGATAGGGTTATTGATTTTAGTGTTATGTTTTAGGGTTTTAGAATTAGGGTTAGGGTTAGGGTTATTGGTTTTAGTGTTAAGTTTTAGGGGTTTAGCATTAGAGTTATGGTTATTGGTTTTAGGGTTAACATTAGGATTATGTTTAGGTTTACTGATTTTAGGAAATATAATACTAAAATTAGTATTTTTTTTTTGTTAGATAGCAATATCACTAATTAATCCTAAACCTAGATTTGTACTAATTCAATATTTATCACAAATCAACAATATAACACTAATTATCATTAATCATAATTAATAATCAATTAATAAAAATAAATTATCATTCATTATCTAAATATTGATAAAATCATAATCACTAATTAATAATAACTATTTACTTATTATTAATTAAAATTAACAATCACCAATTAATAATAAACACATAATCATTAATTATCTAACTAATAATAACTATTAAATTTTTTTTTTAAATCTACCGCTTGTAGCTCCTCTACTCGTCCTCTCTTCTCTTTTACTGCTTCTCTCCTCCTTCTTCTTCTTTTTGCTATTCTTCTTGTTGTAATTTTTATTTTTACATCTCCCTCCCTTTTATAAGCCACACCCAACCTGTAGTCCCATTTAATCCCATTCATCCAACTGCCAACCAACCATATAAATATCCTAAAATAAATCCTCCAAACTAAATACGCTTAAAAATTGTCGATTGGATGAGCATATAGAGCACAAAAACTCCTTCCAAAAGACATATTTTGTATAGAATATGTCCTTCAGATGGGCGTTATGTGTACAAAATATGCTCATCCAAATGATATTTTAAGCAAGATGCACACATCAGATGGACGTGTCTTTTGATTATTTTTAAGTTTTTCTGTTAATATTTGTTCTTTTCTTATAACCATGTTTTTAGCAAAAATGTTCTTCCTTTAGACGTTTTTTGATATTTCCTTGTAATTTTTATAAACTTTGTGATATAGACACAATTTCATAAAACATATATGTTGTGATCGAAAACAAATATGAAGTAAAATATTTTAAAAAAATCTAATTTTTTTTAGACAATTTATCATGTTGGACAATAATTTATCTGGCAGAAAAAGGTGTCATTTCTGGATTTGAGTACAAATCATATAGAGGTAGAAATGTTCACAACATGAGTTATTAGAAATTTAGAATCACATCCATACATATATAATCTGCCACCAAATATTAAGTTTCAGTGCCTATAGTACCCATAGTACGTGCCAATGTAATGTGGCTTGTACTCCTCCTAGAGCCGATCAACCATTTTGCCAAGCAAGTCCTCGAAGAAGTCCTCATGAAATCAATAAAGCTTCATTATTACGTTGACGTAATCACCGCCAACTCCTCATTATCTGCAAACTCTCATACGTTTTGGAATATGTGAAACATCAGGAATATGTGAGGATATGTTCTACGATGTCGATCGACGTTAAATAAAGGAATTTGAATTATTTTATCTTCTTATCCTTACGCATTTGTAGGCACTCAGATATTTGATCCACGCATAGGCATTCAAATATTTGATCTTGCTTCAGTTGAGGATTTATTCCCTATGCAAGCAGCGTGGCGCTTTGTTTGCGCATGCGCAAGGACCCAAAAATACCTTTTTTTAGGTTTTAAGAGCATGCGATTTTCTATGCTTCAACAGGGTCCAATTGTATGTGTCCGTCATTTTGATCAGCCATCTATAAAATAACATTTATCAAACTAACTACTACTTGATATTTTTGATTTAAGGGTAGGGTTTAGGTTTTATGATTTTAGGATTAGGGCTAGGGTTATTGGTTTTAGTGTTAGGTTTTAGGGTTTTAGCATTAGGGTTATGGTTATTGGTTTTAGGGTTAAGGTTAGGATTATGTTTAGGTTTACTGATTTTAGGAAATATAATACTAAAATTAGTAACTATATACTTTTTATTAGAAAGCAATATCACTAATTAATCCTAAACCTAGATTTATACTAATTCAATATTTATAACAAATCAACAATATAACACTAATTATTATTAATTATAATTAATAATCACTAATTAATAAAAATAAATTATCATTCATTATCTAAATATTGATAAATTCATAATCACTAATTCAATAATAACTATTTACTTATTATTAATTAAAATTAATAATCACTAATTAATAATAAATACATAATCATTAATTATCTAAATAATAATTATTTTTTAAATATTTTTTTAAAATCTGCCGCTTGTAACTCCTCTATTCGACCTCTCCTCTCTTTTACTGCTTCTCTCCTCCTTCTTGCTATTATTTTAGTTGTAATTTTTATTTTTACATCTCCCTCCCTTTTATAAGCCACACCCAACCTACAGTCCCATATCATCCTATTCAGCTAACTACTTACCAACCAAATAAATCTTCCAAACTAAATACGCTTAAAAACTGTCGTTTGGATGGGCATATATAGCACAAAAAACGTCTTCCAAAGGACATATTTTGTACTGAATATGCCCTTCAGATTAGCATTATGTGGACATAATACGCTCATCCAAATGACATTTTAAGCAAGATGCACACATCGGATGAACGTGTCTTTTGATTATTTTTTAAGTTTTTCTGTTAATATTTGTTCTTTTCTTAGAATCCTGTTTTTAGCGAAAATGTCCTTCCCTTGGACGTTTTTGTTATTTCCTTGTAATATTTAGAAACTTTGTGCTATAGACATGCACAATTTCATAAAATATATATGTTGTGAGCGAAAATATATATGAAACAAAATATTTAAATAAAATCCTAAAAAAAAAATTTAGACAAGTTCTAGATTTTTTGTTCATCATGTTGGACAATAATTTATCTAGCAGGAAAAAGGTGTCATCAGTGGATTCAACTACCAAAATTCCTAGAGGAACTCATGAGTTCTTAATTTTTGGAACTCATGCAATTTAAAACCATTGGATTACATCCATCTAACCTTTTGACTTTTTCAAAGAGTCTAAACGCAAAAATACAAAAGACTAAATTGAAAATTTTGATGTATTGGTTGGCTACCCCAAATTTATAATTTTTTTCCTATATATGTAGCCTATAAGATCCCAGCCCACCAGCCTAGTCCCTACTTGCACGAAGCTTGAAATTTGGGGTCCACATTTGCACGAAGCTTGAAATTTGGGGTAGGATTTCCTGCTGCTTCCTCTCCCGTCATAATTCACAGCCTATCAATGAACTACTCCACTGCTATCTCTCTGTCTCTAGAGGAATGACCCATTTTTATTTTCAGACAAATAAAGAGAGCTCGAGAGAGCCGCCATTAATGACGAGGCCTAAGATGAAGCAGTTCTCCAACATCTGCGTACCTCCCGAGTAATCCACTCCCTCTCCTCCTTTCACCAGCCTCCTCCTCTCCCCACACAACACGAAGCTCCCGAGGCGGCTTCGCTGAGAGTCGAGGGGGCAAGGGATGCCCTCGTGAAAACGAGAGCAGGAGGCGGAGACAATGCGTGCCAAATATGTCAACGTCCGAGAAGAAGAAATCAGAGGTTGGTAGTTTTTTCTTTCTCTTTCCACCATTTGTTTGATGACATGATTGCTTCAAAATCGATGTTTAAGCTATGCTCCATGCTATGTCTTCTTAAAGGAATTTTTTTTTTACAAACCATTTTGTGCCGAAGAAGTTGATGGCTTCTCCGTACTTCCTCTGTTAAACAAATGTTGACTAAGAATGATTCCAGAGTTATAATAATTTGCTCAATCGCTAGTGATTGGGTTCTGTGAATTTCGTTTCGAATCGAGGAACATTTTTGTTCCAGATCATTGATAATTGTTGCATTTCAGAATTCTAAAATCGATGGATTAACATTAGCATCACTGCAATCCTACCAATAAGTATTAATATCATCAGATTCGTTCACTTTATGTTGGTTTTGTAGTAGCAGAGGGTTGGATAGATATTTTATAGTGAGCGAAAAGTAGTAAAAGAAGAACTTACAGTGAACTAAAGTGAATAGGAATATAAATTTTTGTAAAGTTCTTATTTTTTTGGTATATTGGACACGGTTCTACATTGGTCAAACACAATATAATATGGACAAGATGAGATATGGACCTACGATATAGACATGACATTCATTTGTTAACAAAAAATTCAAGATGTTTTAATAAGGTTTAGTCCACGGTAAACTAAAATTTCTGGCTCCGTCCTTGGTCCACTTGGCATTTTCTTATTGCAAGTTTAACTCGTGAGTTCTTATTTGAGTTCCTGTAGTTGAACTCATTCAACTACAAATCACATTGAAGTAGATGTGTTCGCAACATGAGTTATTAGATATACAGAATCGCATCCATTCACATATAATCTGCCATAAAATATTAAGTTTCAGTGTCCATAGTACGTCCCATTGTAATGTGCCTTGTACTCCTTCCAGAGCTGATCGACCGTTTTGCCAAGCAAGTCCTCGAAGAAGTCATCACTGTAAGCACTCCTCATCTTCGAATTGAGCTCGGCTACGAAACCACGCTTCAGGCCATCGCAGTAGTCGAGGAACCGCGCGGTCACGTCGTACCCCTCGTCCCAGCTGTCTCCGCCGCCCGGCTTCACCCACGTGCTCGGCGCGTATCCGGCCTTCAGGCGCACGTAGTCCGCCACCCCTTCGATCAGCCCTCCGGGCGTCGAGCCGTTCCCGGACCACTGCCAGACGTGCGTCTCCTCGTGGTACATGATGCCGGTGAACTCCGTCTCGATGTCGCCGGCGTAGCCGGCGATGTACTCTGCGCTGACGTACGTGCCGTCACCCTCGGTGTAGGCCACCCCGTCCATGCTGGTGATCGTCAGGGTCTCGAGCGCGACGTCCTTACGCTGCGAGATGTTCGTCTCGGAGAAGGTCTTCCATATGAAGGAGGCGGCGCCCGACAGCACCCGCTCGCTGTAGGCGATGCCGATCTCCTTGTCGAACCGGGAGCCGCCGGGGGTTCCGGTGGCGTTGCTTTGAACCGGAGAGCACTGCAGGATGGTTCTATGGTTGCAAGCAAGAGGAGAGAAGCTGCAAGCACAAGTACTGTCACAAGTCCCATTGCTATATTTTGGTTGAGATCGAGCCTATTGGAATGGAATGTGCGTGTAGTATAAATAGACAAGCAACACCGTCCCGTCCATGTTGTACTGCCATTAATTAATCTTAGTAGATTACTGCATACATTCACACAACTGAGAACGTTGGACTATTCAATAACGTACTCTAAAAACTTGTGAGACTTCAGAAGAATATATAAATGTGAAACTTTTTGTCTCCATTTTCTTTGTTCTCTCAAAGACGACGCAAACGATTAGTGTAACACAACTTCGTTGCAATCAATAATTTCTTCTTTCACTCAAGATGGAACGAAGTTTCTGGTGATAGTTGATACTGAATTCTTTCTTTTTTTTTAAAGAAGGAAAATTTTCGTTCAGTTAGACAAATATTGGACATATCAGAAGTGATATTCTGGTGATACTGAAATCTTAGGTATACTTAATGTATTCTTATTTTCATATACCGTCTAAAGACTTGGGTTGCATTGTAGATGAATGTAATATAATGGTAATCGTAATAGAATTAAATTTGTAATGTAATTGAGATCATATTTGGTTGGAACATGTAATCAAATTATATTACCTCAATTGTATTACATTTTTTGATTTAGCATGTAATGTAATTGATTTTGTAATGTACTAATTTTTTTTAACTCAAAAAAATATAAAACAAATTTTTTTATAAAATTTCTAAAAATACAAAAAAATAAATATTAAAGTTAAAATATTAAAAATAAATTTTAAAATAAAAATAATAATAATAATAATAATAATAATAATAATAATAATAATAATAATAATAAAGTACAAAACTAATATTTTTTAAAATAAGTAAAAATTAAAACAAAAAACAAAAAATTAAAACAAAAAAAAAACAAAAAAACAAAAAAAATGTAAAATATTTAAAAAAAGTAAATATTAAAAAAATTTAAAAATATTTAAAATATTTAAAATATTTAAAATATTTAAAATTTTAAAAATATTTTTAGGCACCCCGGATTGATCGGAAAATCGACCGGAAGTTGGCCGAAAAACTATTCGAAAACAGTTTAGAATTTTAGTCCAAGTACCCATGTTCATGTCTAATTTTCTACCAACTCGTTAATTATTTTCAAAATATAATCAAAATGACTTCTTCACAATATAACCAAGATTTTTACTGTTCTTTTAGTTTTTATTAGTTTGCTTTAATGGTAAAATTATTCTTGTTCCAAAACGACCAAAAACTTGTTTTTAATTAAAACACTCAAAATCTCGCGATACGGGGTACGTCGTGCCAAACGAGGTGACTTCATCTTGTGTGAGTTGCACCAAAAGGCGCATATCATCAACGCGGACATGTGAGCTCTCGCGGAACTTGATTTGGATGTACGTGCACACCGGAATCAACGCGTATCCACCGAAAAATACCGTATCGGCCTATTCTGACACTCGTCATAACTTCGTGTGTGCTTGTCGTTTCACAACGAAACTTGCGCCATCGAATTTGCAGTATTATGTTGGTCCTGTGACCCAAGTTTGGTTCAATTTTGAGAACGTTGACGAAATATCATTTTGTGGGCTCCACGATTTCACATAACGGACAATTTTGTGATCGGCTCATCAGAATCATGTTATGGACGTTCCGTTGGATTCGTATCGTCGTTCTGGACTTGTAGACACTAAGTTTGACGAATTTAGAGAACTTTGTCTTCGACACATTTTTCGGTGCGAAGTAGGTCATATGTGGACCTCGCTTTGCCCCAAAACTGTCAATTTAGACCATGTTTCCAAATTGGACTTATGGGTAGTTAATCCTAGATATTTCTAGTATTCTAAGAATAATTGTGATGTTTGTTTCAGCATCCGGAGGTACGTGCAGATTCCACTTTTCTATGAGCAGTTGACGGAGTTCAGAACCCAGACAAGTGTACATGCCATGATGTATTACAGTTTCTTGCCTTTATTATCTTATTTAGTTATTATAGTAATTTGATATGTGTGAGGAGTGTGTTTACCCTAGGACCGTGAGATGTTGCTTAGCGTCCGAACAAGATTCGGGTGTCGACGCCGTACGCAGAGTCGTGTAACGTTACTTAGAGAGTTGATTCCACGATCCTATTTTTACGTGCTTATGTTACCAAGTACGCTATACCTAGGTCTCTTGACACTATTTTATGTGACAGAATCTTTCTTGAGTTATTCATGGTGATTCTGTATAGGCTTACAGGATTCGTGATATGAGACTTGCATATTACATGGACATTATTATGACTCATTGTACTAGCTAGAGGTCATGATCTTGCGTGTTATGGATATGAGACGTGAGGTTACATTGGGTGGGGAGAGACATACCATACTACAGACTGATTATATATATATATATATATATATATATATATATATATATACACTATACTATACTATACTATACTATACTACTGGAGGTGTTGAGGCACATACGTCGGAGTTGCAATACCCTAGAGGTGCCTTGGACTCTGTCTCAGATCTTTGGCACCTATACTGAGTCTTGATACTACTTTCTACTATGGGCTCCCCGACACAGAGCCTGTAGTGGTTTCAGCCTGAGTACGAGTGATGCTCTCACGTGCATATCACATAGATGGTTACAGTAGTTTACCCTTGAGTATGTGGCATTATACTGTTTTACTTTTGGCATGCTGTTTCTTGTACCTTGTTACGTCCCTCTGAGGACCTGGTCCCCTACCAGTTTTTGCAGCGTAGACGGTTATGAAGCCTTTGGAGTTGCTTATGGAGTTGTTTGTCTTGCAAGCATTGGTACCAGGTACTTATATCATTTCTACCGAAGTTATGGTTATTTATTCATACTATTTATTCATCTGCTGATGTAGCCTAGTTTTATAGACTGATATTTCTTTCTCAAGTCTATTCGAGTTTGTGTGTTACTGAGAGGCCGACTTTAGCACATGTAACTCATTCTTGTGTATTATGTTCATTGTGGATTGAGTCATAGATATTTATATTTACTTGATTATTTAGATAGTGACCCTTATAATACAGCTTATACGTATTCGAGTCAGACCAGAGTCTGGTCGAATGCATAGCTGGCATGTTGCGTATTCCTAGTCCTACGTATTTTGGGACTGGGTCATGACATATTTTTGTGGTGGCCTACGCAGGTCCTGATTAAATCATTTCAGTTACTTTTTGGTACCGACCTGTAATCAGGATTAGCAGTATTAGTATCTCAATCCACAACTGATTTGACAATTCCTTAGCATTTGATTATCGCTCTTGGACTTTATAATTAATTGTACTCATTCATTCCCTCGATATATTTATTATTGTTTATCATCTCTCCCTATTTCAGAGAGATGGACGTTCGTGCGCGATATTTCCTCCAGAAGCAGATCCTTGTCAAGGTGGAAGAAGACATACTGGATATAAAGTTTTGAGAAGATGGTTACCCTTAGTAGGGTAGATAGATAGGTTATTCCTATATGCTAGAGCTAGTATAGATTGTTATCATGAGAATTCAATATAGTATTGAGTTTAAGGATTAGTTGTATTACCCCCTCGATTGCATCCCCATCCTTTCTATCAAATTCTTATCTTGTGTTGCATATATGGCCTCGTGCTTTTGCAACAACGATCTTTCTAATTATAACAATGAGTAGATCCTTCCTCTTTCCCTAGTTGTGCCTTAATTACAAAATCAATCCCTTAGTTGGTACCACTCCTTGTGTTAATATCCATATCACTATAGGTATCAGTTCTTTTCTACTCTAATCCCCTTGATCTAGTCACAATGACTCGATTCTCCAAATATCTGCCTAATCATGCCTTATTCAACCATGTAGACTTATCAGAAATTCTTCTTGTCGTGGCCTGAATTTTGGTCTCTTCGTCATCAATGTCAACCAATGATCGAAGCCTCTCTACCACCTTGCCTTAGTTAGATTTGACTCAGTCATTTCTTCTGCCTTGTAGAAGCTTAACCTATACAAGAGCAGTAATGGATGTGTAGTAATTTCTCTTATAAAGTTATTGATCAATAGTACCCTGATAGTTTCTAGGTTCCTTTAGAAAATTCTTGATTACGGCTAGTAAATCCTAGAATTCTTGTAACCTTATTTAGAAAATAAGCCATTCCAGAAATCTTGTTAGCAGGACCATGACCTTAGTTTTGGATACCAACTTTATTTTTATAAGTTGGGTAGATCGTAGCCCCTAGTTTTAGTGTAGGGTTATTTCTAGAAATTCAGGGTAAATTTGAATGTATTTTAATTTAGGTTAATCTCAAATGGATTAAATTACCTATTTAATTTTGTATCCTTGATACCCTTTGTCGTGGCTCGGATATTTGGAGTACAACACTATCCTTTCATTATCAACAACTTTTCCCTTATGACCTAGACTAGTCACTCTACACCTATGACATGACTATCACTCACAAACTAGCTCTCTCATATTTTGTTTTAGTCGCACGACATTTGTGATGCAATTGTACACACATGACACATAGATATCCTTTTCTGTTGCGGTCGATTTTAATACTCAACACCGACTCAATTCTTCCGACAACCTTAACATTCATGAGCCTAACTGGAACCTACTCACTGATGACACAACTGTTACTTCCAAATATACACGCCCATGCTCCATATATACCCCCCAACATTCGTGGCATATCTCCTTCTAAACCCTATATCCAACTCCGTTGTAATTGAATTAAATTATACATAGGCAGCCCAAATATCCTAACCACTGATATACACGTATCCCATTTATGCCAACCTACGTCCGTGATAGTTATGTTGCATTAAATTGAACCGCGTGTACTCTTTACACAATACTAAACACCATAATGGGTTATATCATCTTTTGACGCTTATTGTTGAACCATTCATCTGCATCCATGATATGCAATGAACAACTTCTCGGTACTATCTCACCCTAGTTGTATTTGGCTATGGTAGTTCATATTGTCTTATAGACTCATGACCTAATTAGAAGCAAGGAGAACTGGTAAAACTTTTTTTATAGAGTTATTGACTCATTAACGCCATGGTAGTACATATATTTCCTTTAATAGGCTGTGACAACGGTCACAAAATTCTTACCATCTTGAATCCCTCCTTGAAGTTAGACTTTCTAAAAATTCTTAGAAATATGATCATGACTATAGTTTCTGCGGCCAACCTCATTCTTATAAGTTAGGTAGAGCCTTGATTAAGCGCAACCTTATTCTTAGAATACGACGTCAAAGTAGGACTCCATTTGGTAACTGCGTCCCCATCTTTAGTGCAACCTTCTTAACTAAAATCTTTTCGACTATATTTATTTTTAATTTCGAGGACTAAATTTTTATAAGTTGGGTAGATTGTAAGCACCCTGATTTTTAGAATTTAATATTTTTGGTATTCTGAATATTTTTGTGATCAAGAGAATTTTTATTTTATTTTTAGCTAATTATAATATATGATATAATTGAATTTATAATTATGTGTATTTAATTAATTATTAATATTGTATAAAAAAAATATTTTTTGAGTGTACAACTATTAATAGTATATTGTGTAATTTTTCTGGAATTTATTGAGGTCCAAAACTATTTTTAAATATCCTTATATATATATATATATATATATATATATATATATATAAAAAATTAATAAAAGAAATAAATCCAAACCCAAACCCTACTAAAAACTCAAACCCTAACATAATCCAACGCCTACACCACCCATCACCGCAGCCCCGCCACCGGCGATCGCCCGCCGCCGCGCCGTCGTCACCCCGCCGCCTCCGGCAGACCCCCGACCACCCCGTAGTGCCTTCCACACGCGACAGCGGCAGCAGCAGTCGGCCGTAGCAGCAACAGCAGCAGCATCTCCGGTCCATCCTTCGCGCGCAGCCTCCGCCCTTCTCGCTCGTCCGATTTGCGTCCCGTCTTCACTTGTATGTTCACAACCTAACCCTCTAGGATTTTCTTTAAGTGGAACGAATTTAGGCACCCCGGTTTGATCAAAAAATCGACCGAAAGTTGGCCGAAAAACTGTTCAAAAATAGCTCAGAATATCAGTCCAAGTACCCATGTTCTTGTCCAATTTTTTACCAACTCGTTAATTATTTTCAAAATATAATTGAAAGGACTTCTTCAAAATATAACCAAAAAATTTACTGTTCTTTTAGTTTTTATTATTTTGCTTTAATGGAAAATTTATTCTTGTTCCAAAAGGACCAAAAATTTGTTTTTAAAACACCAAAAATCTTGCGATACGGGGTGCATCCCGCCAAACGAGGCAACTTTGTCGTGTGTGAGTTGCACCAAAATGCACGTATCGTCAACGCGGACGTGTGAGCTTTCGCGAAACTTGATTTGGATGTGCGTGCACACCGGAATCAACGCGTATCCGCCAAAAAATATCATATCAGCATGTTCTGACACTTGCCATAACTTTGTGTGTGCTTGTCATTTTGTAAAGAAACTTACGCCATCGGATTTACAGCATTACACTAGTCCTGTGACCCAACTTTGGTTCGATTCTGAGACCATTGACGAAACATCATTTTGTGGGCCCCACGGTTTCACATAACCAGTGATTTTGTGATCGGCTCATCGAGATCCAGTTATGGATGTTCCCTTGCGTTCGTATCATCATTTTGGACTTATAGACACTAAGTTTGACGACTTTGGAGAACTTTGTCTTCGGCACATTTTTTGTTTCGAAGTGGGCCACATGTGGACCCCGCTTTGACCCAAAACTGTCAATTTTGTCCCTGTGTCCAAATTGGACTTATGGGTAGTCAATCCTAGCTATTTCTAGTATTCAGAGAATAATGGTGATGTTTGTTTCAACATCCGAAGGTACGTGCAGATTCCACTTTTTTTGGAGTAGTTGACGGAGTTCAGAACCCAGGCAAGTATACCTTGCTATGATGTATTATAGTTTCTTGCCTTTATTATCTTATTTAGTTATTATACTTATTTGATATGTGTGATGAGTGTGTTTACCCTAGGACCGTGAGACGTTGCTTAGCGTCCGAACAAGATTCGGGTGTCGACGCCGTACGCGAAGTCGTATAACGTCACTTAGAGAGTTGATTCCACGATCCTCTTTTTACGTGCTTGCTTTACTATGTACGCTATACCCTAGGATACTTGACACTATTTTATGTGAAAGAATCTTTCTTAAGTTATTCATGGTAATTTTGTATAGGCTTATAGGATTTGTGACATGAGACTTGCATATTACATGGACATTATTATGACTCGTTGTACTAGCTAGAGGTCATGATCTTGTGTGTTATGGATATGAGACATTGTGGACATGAGACATGAGGTTACAGTGGGTGGGGAGAGGCACACCATACTACAGGCTGATTATTGATATATATATTATATTATTGGAGGTGCTGAGGCACATACGCCGGAGTCGCAATACCCTAGAGGTGCCTTGGACTGTCTCAGATCTTTGGCACCTATACTGAGTCTTGATACTACTTGCTGCTATGGGCTCCCTGATACAGAGCCTGTAGTGGTTTCAGCCTGAGTACGAGTGATGCTCTTACATGCATATCACATAGATGGTTACAGTAGTTTACCCTTGAGTATGTGGCATTATACTGTTTTACTTTTTGCATGATGTTTCTTGTACCTTGTTACGTCCCTCTGAGGACCTGGTCCCCTACCAATTTTTGCAGCATAGACGATTATGGAGCCTTTGGAGTTGCTGATGGAGTTGCTTGTCATGCAGACATTGGTACCAGGTACTTATATTATTTCTACCGGAGTTATGGTTATTTATTCATATTGTTTATTCATCTGCTGATGTAGCCTAGTTTTATAGACTCATATTTCTTTCTTGAGTCTATTCGAGTTTGTGTGTTACTGGACGGCCAAATTTAGCACATGTAGCTCATTCTTGTGTATTTTGTTCATTATGGATTGAGGCATAGATATTTATATTTACTTGATTATTTAGATGGTGACCCTTATAATACAGCTTATACGTATTTGAGTCGGACCAGAGTCTGGTCGAATGTGTAGCTGGTATGTTACGTATTCCTAATCCTACGTATTTTGGGACTAGGGCGTGACATTGCCTGAGGTTTTGGAACCTATCCCGAAGTTTCGCTCTGCCAGTAGAAGGAATATATATCTCCTGGAAGAGCCTAGAGAAATCCTTCCATGTGACCCGATTAGGCCCTAAACGCTCCTCCTCTGAAAGCTACCAGTGGTGAGCGTTGACGGTAAGCTGCATCTTGACAGCGGTCATCCATCTATGCCTCGGGAGATCAGTGGCCTCCAGCTGGTGTTGAATGTTGGTGAGCCATGCATGAACCTTCGTCGGCTCCTCCATGCCAGAAAATGGAAGTGGTATCATAAGACGGAATTCTATGACAGATCCCATCATCGACTGGCGAGATGGTGGTGACGCATGTCCCAAGGCCGTCATAATACTCTCTCTCAAGATCTCAGCCTGGCGCTGTTGGGCCTGCTGCTGGGCCTGCATCATAGCGTAGACCATCTGGAATATCTGCGGCCCGTCCATGGGTTGCCCAAGTAGAAAAGGCACGTTTGGCATCTGTGGAGGAAATAGAGGTGGTGGGGGCAACTATTGCTCCTCCTGTCTTGCGGTCCTCTAGTCCTCATGACCTGCCTGGTGCGGAGTCCGGTGCCCGTCTGAAGGCACCTCTGGTTGCCCAGATAACTTTCCCTGGGGAGCTGGGGTCAACAAAAGAACATGCCCCAGTTTCGGTTCTCCGGATGACCATGCATCACGGGGGACATTGCCCAGCTGCGCGATACGTCCACTACGGAGATTCATAACTCCGAAAAGAAGTCATATTTAAGATCAGCGTTTAGGAATTAAAAAAGATACAAATTGGCAAAAGAAAAATCAAAATAGAGGTGTCATGTGAAGTACTCAAGCATGTAGATGAGATTCCTAATATCTATTCCTAATTCGCAGGCTCGCTTGGCACAGTCAGGTAACCAAGACGATTTAAATTGGACCTACATGGGCCACCACAAAAACTATGTCACGCCCCACTTCCAAATATAAGAAACTGAGCCACATGGCAATAGCTAGCGGGTACACTTCGACGGGCATCCCAATCTAATGGACCCGACGGAGTACACCTAAGCTGTAAAGTACAATGATAAAACCCAACATATAAAACATAAACAGTAAAACTAAATCTCATCCACAGACATCTGAATATAGGGCACATAGAGAAATCATATCTACTAATGTGCAGAAGGGAAATAAGACTGAAAATGTATCATAATACAAATACGAGTAAAGTCACACGGGAATAAACCCGCTAATACAAATACTGAATGAATGGAAACAGTAAGATAACTAGGGCCGGTATCTGCAAACTAGATAATAATACCAGCCCACGGTGAAGTTACTACCAGAGATCAAACGAAGTCCTCGAGAAGGATCTCGTCCTCGACAACAGGTCCTGCTCATGGATATACACCCGGTCCGTACTCCTCCGGGTAGTCCTCATCGCCTAATCCTGGAAGGGAACCAGGTCCTCAGAGGGACGTAACAAGATACAAACAGTATGCCATAGTATAACAGAAAGAAATATGTGCTACACTAGTGTAATCTAGCATAACCACCTAAGTGAGATACCACTTTGAAGACAATGTTTGACGCGTGGGCTTTCCAAATATAAAACCGTAGCCCCGAGGCACAGAGACACACGGGGCATACCGTAGCTCCAAGCACAGAGTCACACGGGTGATACTACGACTCCGGATACATGATCACTACATAAATAGGAACATAAACATATATATAGCGCATGAAAAGTAGTCCAAACGTCTAGTAACTGTCTTTCCCTCCCAATGCGGTCAACGAGTGGTCACTGAACCTGAACCTCTATCTAACAGTCTCGTCATATTGAAGTAACTATCAACAATCATGACCCTAAACTCATCCCAGATTCTGGTCATGCTGACAGTATCATGATACAGGAAGTCTGGAATGATGACGATGTCTGAATGTGTCCTAGGGTTCTGATATAACTAAGTAGGTACATCAAGGTGTTGCGAACATCTATCAATCGATTCTAGACGTTACCAACGAACGTCTGCACCCGATTATGATTCGGACACTAAGTAACGATTCTGATCCAAAGCGCACACAATGCATAGATAAAATAAACAGTAAATCTGGAACTGAGATATAGGATGGCAAGGTACACTTGCCTGGATTCGGATGCTGAAGGCGGGGCTCCGGTACAACGTCCAAGTCCGCGGATCCCGAAATACCTAGAGACAATATATAAAATTAATTAATAATCTAGCTCGATACTATTCTGAAATAAGAGGTGGCAACACGTCTAGCATAGGCTTCTATCTTAGTTACATAGCTCACATAGATACTAACTAGAGGGTTGACCCAAGTTGACTAGGGTAACATTACATCAAATACGATCAACAATCAGTATAACGTCCTCAAAAAAAATCTTCAACCCCTAATATTCATCAAAGTGATTTCAGTCATTCAAGTTATGCTCATCCTCAACCATACCATCCTTGTATTCACAGACGTTATTTTATACACCCAATCTATTCATCTTCAAATAATTAGTTATAAATTATCAAGTTCACATATAAATAACCGTAATTAAATTACTATATAACCATTCCGCATATATATCTAACCTCAATATTTACCATAAAAATGCATATGATGTATTTATGAAACCCTAATCCTAACTAGGGTTTCTCTAGCACAAACAACATAACTACACAAAAAAAGGGTAAGGAGTTAACCAGGTGGCTGTGGGTGGTGGCTGCGGGTGGTGGCAGCGGCGGTGCTGCGACTTCGGTCAGGGGTGGCACGCGTGTCGACCTAGGTGGTGGGGTTGCTCGGCTGTGTAAAGGTGGTGGTGCTCGGCTACGTGAGGGTGGTGGTACTGGAGGTGGTGGTCGTGGTGGTGGTGATGTTGATCGTGGAGGTCGGGGTGGTGGTGCTGGAGGTGGTGGTCGTGGTGGTGGTGATACTGGTTGTGGAGGTCGAGGTGGTGGTGCTCCGGTGGAGGGGCAGCGGGTGAAGGTGGTGATGCGGGAGTGTTGACAGTAGGTGGTGGTGATGCTGGTCATGGAAGTCGGGGTGGTGGTGCTGGTCGTTCGTGGTGGTGGAGGCAGTGAGGCGGTGGCGGTAAAGTTGGTCCATGGTAGTAGAGATGGCAGCAGCGGGTGAAGGCGGTTCATGGTGGTAGAGGCAGTGAGGCAGAAGCGGTGCTGCTCAGGTGTCTGCACTGGCGGGTGAAAGTGGTCCACAGCGGTCGAGGTAGCGAAGGAAATGGCATCGGCGGTACTGCTCAGTCGAGGCATAGTGGCAGGTAGTGAAGGTGGTGGTGGAGGCCGGAGCTCGGCGGAGTTGGTCGGAAAGCAACGGGTGAAGAAGAAGGTGAATGAAGAAGAAGAAGAAGAAGAAGAAGAAGTGAAAAAGAATGAAGAAGGAGTGTTCGGCTGGATTAAGTAGAGGGAGGAGAGAGAGGGGGAGGATTCTTAGGTTTTTCTAGGGATTAGGGCCGGCCACATGTGAGGGGCCGGCCACATGTGAGGGGGGTTGAGTGTGTGTTAATATAGAGTGAGTGTGTGGTTGAGATGTAGGGAATTGAATCAAGGATCATGATTAATCATGAGAGAGTTGTACATAGCATCGGGGAGAGTGAGGATGAGTGACTGAAATATGAGGTTGGGGTGGGGGGGCGGGTTCTTCATTTGTTTACACCAATAGGATGGAGACACCAAGCACCCTTTTTGTCATTAAGCCCCTTAACATTTGGGTGTTTGTACATGAAGGAAAAATAGTGAGAATTTGGTGTGGGAATTAGTGTTTGGTGTTTTGTAGGGTGAGAGGGTGTTGTGTATTTTGTATGGGCCTCATGAATGGGTGTTGGGTTAAATTGGGGTTAGGTTGGGATTAGTTTAAGTTGGTGTCCCCAATTTAATTAAATAAAGTGTCATGTGCTCTTAAATTAAATGGGGGCACATGGGATCTCAATTAGGAGTAACATAAAGGTCATGAACGGTGTATGCTTGGTCTCAGTCTTGGGCCCTTTAATTGGTTCGGTGAAATGGGTTGAGTTTGTGTCCCCAAATCGATGGCAATGACATAGGTATACGACATAGGATTAAAGAATTAATTTCTTGACTAGAAAGTTGCGCAATTAAATTAGAGCACAAGAGAGTGTGTTTGTGAGTGACAGAAATATCCAACGCCTAGGTTGGCTTGTCAGGTCAAGAGTACAATAATTTATTGGAAATTAAAGGCTATTGTTGGGCTCCAATTATTGTAGCAACGGTAAGGTGCACCAAAGGTTTAAATTAAAGAACCAGTAAATGCAACCTAATTTCTAAACCTTAAACAACTTGTAACTAAACCAAAAAATTTAACCATATCTAGTCTGCCCAAAAATAAGAATTTTGAGGGGGGTTTACATCTTCCAAAGGACATATTTTGTACAGAATATGCCCTTCAGATGAGCATTATGTGTACATAATACACTCATCCAAATGACATTTTAAGCAAGATGCACACATCGGATGAACGTGTCTTTTGATTATTATTTTTTAAGTTTTTCTGTTAATATTTCGCGTTCCCGAAGGCACCCCTCTCTTTCAAGAGGGTTTCTTTTCTTAGAACCATGTTCTTAGCGAAAATGTCCTTCCTTTGGACGTTTTTTGTTATTTCCTTGTAATTTTTAGAAACTTTGTGCTATAGACATGAAAATTTTCATAAAACATATATGTTGTGAGCAAAAACATATATGAAACAAATATTTAAAAAAATCCTAAAAAAATTTGGACAAGTTCTAGATTTTTTGTTTATCATGTTGAAAAATAATTTATCTGGCAGGAAAAAGGTGTCATCACTGGATTCAACTACCAAAATTCCTAGAGGAACTCATGAGTTCTTAATTTTTGGAACTCATCCAATTTACAACCATTGGATTACATCCATCTAAACTTTTGACTTTTTCAAAGAGTCTAAATGCAAAAAATACAAAAGACTAAATTGAAAATTTTGATGTATTGGTTGGCTGGGGTGGGCTGAGCCCACCCCAAATTTCTAAAAAAAAATCCTATATATGTAGCCTATAAGATCCCAGCCCACCAGCCTAGTCCCCACTTGCACGAAGCTTAAAATTTGGGGTCCTCATTTGCACGAAGCTTGAAATTTAGGGTAGAATTTTCTACTACTTCCTCTCCCGTCACAATTCACAGCCTATTAATGAACTAATCCACTGCTATCTCCTCTGTCTCTAGAGGAATGACCCATTTTTATTTTCAGACAAAGAAAGAGAGCTCGAGAGAGCCGCCATTAATGACGAGGCCTGAGATGAAACAGTTCTCCAACATCTGCGTACCTCCCGAGTCATCCACTCCCTCTCCTCCTCTCACCAGCCTCCTCCTCTCCCCACACAAGACGAAGCTCCCGAGGCGGCTTCGTTGAGAGTCGAGGGGGCAAGGGATGCTCTCGTAAAAAATGAGAGCAGGAGGCTGAGACAATGCGTGCCAAATCTGTCAACGTACGAGAAGAAGAAATCAGAGGTTGGTAGTTTTTTCTCTCTTTCCATCATTTATTTGATGACATGATTGCTTCAAAATCGTTTTTTAAGCTATGCTCCATGCTATGTCTTCTTAAAGTAAAATTTTTTTTACAAACCTTTGTGTGCCGAAGAAGTTGATGGCTTCTCCTTACTTCCTCTGTTAAACAAATGTTGACTAAGAATGATTCCAGAGTTATAATAATTTGCTCAATCGCTAGTGATTGGGTTCTATGAATTTCGTTTCGAATCGAGGAACATTTTTGTTCCAAAATGATAAATGTTGCATTTCGAAATTCTAAAATCGAGCTAGATGGATTAACATTAGCATCACCACAATCCTACCAATAAGTAGTGAACTAAAGTGAATAGGAATATAAATTTTTGTAAAGTTTTTATTTTTTTCGTATATTGGACACGGTTCTACATTGGTCAAACACAATATGGTATGGACAAGATGAGATATGGACCTGACGATATATACATGACATTCATTGGTTAACAAAAAATTCAAGATGTTTTAATAAAGTTTAGTCCAGGGTAAACTAAAATTTCTAGCTCCGTCCTTGGTCCACTTGGCATTTTCTCATTGCAATTTTAACTCATGAGTTCTTATTTGAGTTTCTGTAGTTGAACTCATTCAACTACAAATCACATTGAAGTAGAAGTGTTCGCAACATGAGTTATTAGAAATACAGAATCGCATCCATTCATATATATATAATCTGCCATAAAATATTAAGTTTCAGTGTCCATAGTACGTCCTATTGTAATGTGCCTTGTACTCCTTCCAGAGCTGATCAACCATTTTGCCAAGCAAGTCCTCGAAGAAGTCATCACTGTAAGCACTCCTCATCTTTGAATTGAGCTCGGCAACGAAATTTCACTTCAGACCATCGCAATAGTCGAGGAACCGGGCGGTCACGTCGTACCCTCGTCCCAACTGTCTCCGCCGCCCGGCTTCACCCACGTGCTCGGCGCGTATCCGGCCTTCAGGCGCACGTAGTCCGCCACCCCTTCGATCAGCCCTCCGGGCGTCGAGCCTTCCCGGAACACTGAGCGTAGGCTAGACTTAACTAAAACAAAAAAACAAAAAAACAAAAAAACAAAAAACCAAAAAAAATATAAAAATGTAAAATATTTTTAATATTTTTAAAAATTAAAATATAAAAAAAATTTAAAAATTTAAAAATTTTAAAAATTTTAAAAATTTTAAAAATTTTAAAAATTTATTAAAAAAAACAAAAAAAACTTTTTTAAGATATAATTTGTAATGTAATTGCGATTACATGAGTTTTATGTTGTAATTGATTTTAAAAGAAATAAAATATATTTAAAAAGATAACGAAATATATTTAAATAATATATAAGATAATAAATTAAACAAAATTCAAATAAGATAACATATCATCAGAAGAATTGGCGACGTGAGTGCATGCACTCATGTCGCTAATAGCATTGGCAACATGCATGCAATTTTATTTTATTTTGGATTTTTTTTTGTGATGGGGACAGGTTGGGCACTAAACGTTTTAGTGACAAAATTGGAATTTTAGTGACAAAATTGAAATTTTACTGAAGAAATTAGGCTTTAGTGACAAAATTTTAGTAATGATATTAGGCTTTAGTGACAAAATTTTAGTAACGAAATTAGGCTTTTAGTGACATTTTTTTAAAACTTGCATTCATGTCGTCAATGCTTCTGGCGACGTGTTATTTGATTTGAATTTTAGTGACTAAATTAGGCTTTTAGTGACGAAATTGAAATTTTAATGACGAATTTTAGTGACAAAATTTGGGGCCTTTAGTGTCGATTTTTTTTCTTTAACAAGCATTCATGTTCTCAGAGATCCTGTTCTCGTAAGAAAAACCTTGCATTCATGTCGACATTGCTATTGGTGACATGAGTGCAAAAGGCCCTGTTCTCGAAAAAAAATATTGCATTTATGTCACCAATGCTTCTGGCAACATGTTATCTTATTTGAATTTTGTTTAACTTATTATCTTATCTATTATTTAAATATATTTTATTATTTTTTCAAATTTTTCTATGAAAGAAAGTAATGTCATCAAATTTGTAATCGCCATTGCATTACATCTAAAAAAATAATTCAACCAAATACCCTAATTAGATTTACAATGTAATATCAATTACATTACGTTGTCCAACCCTACAAGCCAAATGCACCTTTGGTGTCATTCAAATGGAGGTAATTTTTAATAGGACACTTAACAGTCATCCTGACCCGTTGATGGAGTGCAAATCAAATATAAATTCATACTTAATTTATAATATATCTACCTACAATAATGTCAAATGAACTAAATAATGGTGTTATACTTTCTTCTTTTTTCGTGTCACAACATCAATTTGCCAATATTACTATAACATAAATCTATTTATTAGAATTGGCCACTATGATGGAATTGAAAGAGATATATGCAGATCAAAGGGTTTTTTCTTCTTCGCTTTGCTTTGTTTGTTTTTTCTGCAAATGTCTTGCATGTCATTATTATATATATGTAACATTTACTTATAAAATATTTAAAAGCTATTAAGATAAGGTTGTTACAATTTATATATTTTTAAGAGTTTTTAAATAATTTACTATCTATATATAATGTATAATATATCTTTAAATTGTTGCAATTAGATAGGACATCTTATGTGATTGTGTCAACTATAAGATAGGACAGATTTTTTGTCTTGATCCTCATCTTATGAAGATTTTGTTGTTATCTTCTTATGATCCTATGAGTATTATAAACAGATGAGTATGAAGATCCCATACATAGAGTTTACTACAAATTCTACAAATTTCTATCTCATTACTCTTAGGGTCTGCTTGGCAATTATTGGGGTAGCGGTTATAATGTATTTTTAGAATACTGGTTATGAGCGGTTATGAGGGGTCCATTTTTTGGTAGTTTTTAGTAGCGAATTTTAAACCATTACAATACATGCTTTGTAATTTATTAACAAGCGGTTTTAAAATTTTTTACAAGAATAATATTACCAATATGCCCATATATAAAAAAATATAAAAAATAAGAGAACATTAAAAATATATACTTCTAGATGAGTTTATAACAATCTAGATGAGTTTGCCATGAGTTTTTCATAAAATCAGTAATCTAGATGGATTAAGGAATTATAATAATGAACATCTGGGTGAAGATAGGAGAGACCATAGAAAAACAAGATTTTAAAAACTCGTCGGATGAAGTAGTCATCGTTTAGAGGAAGTAGAAGAGAAACAAAGATGGAAAAAAAATATGGTAGGGTATTAGTAGTAGTTATAATTATATTTTGTTGGTGAGGATATAAATAAAATAAAATAATAAAATTCCTTAAAATCCACTGATTTTTGGTGCTTATAAAGACACCCAAAATTATACTAGACGGGTTTGAAAGATTTTTGAGCCGACCAAAATCAGTGCCTCAAAATAATTACCAATCATGGTTTTAGTCAATCTTTGACTACAATAAACCTTTAGTCAATATTTTGACTACAACACTTTATCAGCACGCTCTGTCGATTTTTTTGGAGATCTTGAAGAAGCGAATCGACAAACCTGATGTTTGCTCATTTTTAATCTAGTCTTCAACCAAGTTAGTAAATTGAGAATTGAATTCTCTAATGATTTTGTTTATCATGATAATTAACAAAAATATAGTCAATTATTATTAATCTAAGAAACCTTACCACCGACCACCATGGCCAGTAGACTATAGCAAAAATGCTTTTTGGAGGATGATATGTTCATGTTGGAGATTTTCTATAAATTCATGCTTTTTGGAGGATTTTTTTTAATATATTATTATGATAAATCTATTTAACATCATCAGCCTCGTTGCAGACGAGGCTAACTATTGGCCAAGCATAGTCCCGCCACAGTATTAGGTTCACCGTAAGTGTTCTAAATTTGATAAATGCCCGGTGTCATGATCCGCTCCTACTTTTTGGATACGAGTGCGTGTCCAAGCCTAGCCTACGTCGCAGCATCAACAGTAGGTAGTATGTTGTTTGTCTCTCAATATTTACAATCATCTAATTCCACAAGATTAATTGTCATGACCCACGCCCGCGATATCCGGTACGAGTGCGTAGTCAAGTCTAGCCTACGCTCAGTGTTGGCGGTAGTCAGTTGACTATACCTTATCAATCACCAACTAACGAAGATCAATCATCAAGTCACAACACTAATAACGATGCACAAACACAGACTCACACACCCACAATCACCACAATCTACTAGTATGATCTTTTGTACATGATACATGTCAATCTCATCCGGAGATAAATCTGGTAAATCATAAAATAATATACAATCATCAAATAAATACATCAATGAATAGTACATCAAATCTCTATACTAAATCTTCCAGTAGCTCGGCTGATACCAAGTGTCAACTCCCTGCTATATGTATCAAATGTCCAGTCAGGACAGAGCAAAGTACATCTACACAACACTAGAAGTATAATGTGAAATGAGATGAACAAAAAATAATAAATACGGTGAATCAATATACACAGGGAAACAATCATACCTAACATATGATTTGAATACCTTTGTTGTGGTGGACAACTAGAAGTGATCTGGCACCCCACGCACGTGACGTGCCACCGCTATTCAACACGGTTTGACGATAGGGTCATCCACGCACGACTCTGGCATTCTCCATCCCTACACCAATAACGATGACAATGGATACGACACAGAAATCAATAAATACGAGATATAATAAACACATCACAAAATCACCGTGGGTCCTATTGTGTTATAAAACATGCAATAGAAACGAATAATGAGTTGCAAGATACTAACCAAGTATAGAACTTGCAATATTAACAAAATTTTGGAATTGAATAATAAACTTGCAATGAAAAGCAATTGAAATATAATTGCTGTATAGAAACTTGCAATAAAATCATGAAATACGAAAATGGAAAGATAGCATCGTATAGAGTACTTGCCTCCGGTCCAAAGTTGTAGTTGCTCTAGTCCACCTAGAAGACAATATTAGAATATTATATTTCATTCTAACTAAAATTCATTTCTAATTCTCAATCCTAAAATCCAATAAAATTTCCTTGTCCACAATAAATACTTAATTCATAATTACTTCTTGATCTCTAACTACTTACAAATCTTGAACTAACCAACAATTAACTATTTTATAATATTGTTTAATCATCACTAACCCTTTAAATCACTTATTAGATATTTAACTAATTATTTCCTTAACAAATTTACCAACCCAAAATCATTCAACCAATAACAACCTGAACCTAAATTACTGGGTTATGTCCAATCCAATAATACTGGCCAACTCTAGTTGACTCTGGCCTGGTCCAAATGGATATGGGACATAGATCCTGACTCGGTCCAATTAGACACTGAGCTGACTTACGAAAGTCAATTATATGAGGATCTTGGGTACTCTTGCAGATGATTCAGCTCTTGACGCAGATGATGAGTGAATCCTCGTTGGTTGAAGTGGATGCAGCTTGTTCATCAGCTTTGTCGTCTTTGGTATTGAGATACTCTGGCATATAAAGGATTGAGTCAGAGTAGTAGGCCTCGACGCCTTTAAAGGGATTGATGTCAACAACTCAATTTTGACTACCCCCTCTTTGTCTACATATTTGAAACATTAATGTAGAGTAGAGGGTACTATTAAGTTTTCATGTATCCATGGATGTCCGAGCAAGGCGTTGTAAGATACTTCAGAGTCGATAACATAACATGTGACTTTAGTTTGAATATCACCTATTTGACACTTCAGACGCATCTTCCCCAAAGGTTTGCTCCTTCCAGCGTTGAAACCGCAAATTGTCGTATTTGTTGCTGACAGGCTATGTATCGGGGTTCTCAAGGGATGTAGGAAACTCTTAGGAATTATGCTGAGTGACGAGCCCAGGTCGATATGTATTCGATTTACCTTGATATAGCCGATGTAACCGGTGTAGTATAACGGCTTGTCGTGGCCATTACTTTTTACCAACATATCCTCTTGGGAGAAGGTAATGTTGGGGATATTCTCCATGATATTGTGGCAATAAAGACATTATGTGGGGTTGTCATCTGGCATCTTAATCTGTGTCAGATACGCGTCAGTGTGTAATAATGCCTCGAATAAGACTTCACGAGTATCTTTTGAGAGATGGAGGAGCTCGAAGATAGAAAGTCATGCCGGTGTATTAGCAAGCTGTGCCAATATATCGAAGTTGTATGGCCTATCAAGTCTTTGAGGAAGATCCTTCCTTAAAGGCCTGTCAAATCGAACTTCCTTTTGCTTTGCTTTGTCTGTCGTCGTCGGCCTCGAAGGGCCTACTTCGGGAGTAGCTGGAGCAGCAGGAGTGGATGACATTGGAGCAACATCTTCTTGAACGGGCCCATAATTTGGGTTGGTAGGTTTTACCAGACCTAGTTGTGAGATTCGTCCCACTATTTTAATATTATTGTATTTTATCTGTATATGTGTGTTATAGTTGTATATTGCTTTCCGAGTAATTTATGGAATTTTCTATCTGCTTTCATATAATTTCTAGAATTATGAATAGTACTAGTCATCCTTTGATATATATTGCCTTCCCCCCCCCCCTCTCTCTCTCTCTCTCTCTCTCTCTCTTCATTCTTCTTCATTTTCTTCTCTTTCTTCATTTTCTTCTCCCTCTCCTCTCCTTGGCCAAACCTAGCCCCAGCTGCGAGCTTGCCTTGGGTAGTAGTAGTAGTAGTAGTTTAGTAGTGGGTTTAGGCAAGTACATCTTGCCAGTGAGGAAGAACTTGCTATATTGCACTTATTTAGCTTTCTTGCATTTTATTGCTCTATATTATTCTCTATGAGTTTCTCTACATGTTTAATTCTTGGTATTTTCAATTTTGATGCCTTTGTTGGAGTAGATCTAAGTTTTCAGTTTGTAGCTTCCATGAGTTTACTTGGTTTTGATCTTTTAAAACTTGATGTTTTCCAAAACTAGTGGTTCCATGTTGATGAGCACTTGTTTTCCTATAATTTTGAACTTTACTTTGTTGGATTCGGACTTGAAATAAGGATTTCATAGAGAAAACAAGTTTTCAGACATGGAGCTTTTTCATGGCTGAAACTTATTATTCTGGGATGAAGAAGTTCTATGCGCCCCACTTGGTATGAGACCTAGACTTCTCGCTCCAAGTCAGCATGCGGCCATCATGTTGGATGCATGACTGAATCTGCACATGCGCCCCTTGGCCAAATGCATGAAACTTGAACGATTGAAAGTTTTCTAAGTTCAAAATATTTTATGCGGCCTAATGTGTATGCGGCCAAGATGAGCATGCGGCTGAGTTGCCATGCAGCCCAGAGCTATGTGTTCCCCTTTCCTTCGAACGTATGACTCAGCACCGCCTTGGCACGACTTTTCATGATTTTGTTATTTCCTTTTGACTCCCTTTCTTGACCAGTCATATCGGTCACTTCTCTCACACGGCCAGTCACATCGATCACTTTTCTGACTTTATATTTATTTTATGTCACTCACATTGTCCTGAGGAGTGGACTTTGCATCTCTCATGCGGCCAGTGTGCTGCATGAGACCAGCTCTTGCATGCGGCCAGCTTGTTGCATGCGACTAGCTTACTCCATGCGCCTATGATACTTGTGGTAGCTTAACTTCTTATGATTTGTTCTCTTATGGTTTAACTGTTTTCATTGTTTAGCATATTCTGTTTAATTGTTATAAATGCAAGCTTTCTCTAAATTGCTTATAACCCGATTTGTGACAACCTGCCAGAACCTGAAATTCTCTGAACATGGATTGTATTGACACTGTTAATCTTGAACTCTCGATACCAGATCTTGCCCTGTTATTCATGATAATAGCTCATCGTATCGAGTTAACCTGACATGTACTGATACTCTGATAGTGGCTCGACGAAGCACACTCCTGACATGCTAGAATTTTCTGAACTGAAATGCTTGAATTGATAAGATAAATTATCGTTGTTGATTTGCTTGCTCTTGTCCAGAATATACTTGTCAAGCTACTGTCATGTCATGCCCTGCATCATGTCTAAGGCAAATTTCTGAGCACCACGGTCAGGAATTCTTAATAACTTTCCTAGGATAACAACTAGAATAATATATTAGAAGCATCTAGAGAGATTTCCTGGCTACATGCAATCTCGGTATCCCAGCGAAACCTGATGGATTTGGATCTCTCCATCGTGAGGGGCACACTTCCAGCACATCGTCGAGTGTTGCATTTACCTGTAAATTACTATACCTGATATAATCTATTATATGTATCCTTACGCCTGGATAAGCCAGATAGTCTGTAGGGCATGTGGTTGTATGGAATCTCAAACTACATATGTTAGTAACTAGGACTGTGATAACCCTAGTTAGCTAATGATAGCAAGCCGTAGGGCATGATTTGCCATGATTGCTTGATTTTTAGTCTAGTCCTGTCTTGATTTATTTTAACAACTGATCTGGAGACTGGAACCTGAGTATTAATTTTAGATATCCTGGTTTAAATACTCCAAAATTGTTTAACTATTATTTTTCTTGTTGTACTTATTTAACTATTCCTTGTGCTATTTCTTACTATTTTGGGGTCTGACCCCCACTAGTTTTATATGGCCAAATTTTTTAGCAGGACTACAGGATCTTCCGTACTTTCCGTCTCAAGACGGTGAGCACCAAGAGCACCCGAGGATATGAGTGGGTTTCTTTTTCATTACCCACTTGATCTTGTTTTTATACTTTTGAGGCATTTAGCCACCGAGCATGTGTTTAGCTCATGGTTTGGAACTTGACATTCTAGTCTGCGCACCTACATGTAAAGCATATTCTAGACTATAGCTAAAGATGATCATGTAATATTGTACTCTTGCTAGTTCTTCATTTTGTAACTAGCTTCATGATCATCTGTGTATGTATAGTTTGGGACATCTTACTATTATATGTTTGGTGATTATACATCTTGTAACTTGTTGCTTGCTTGAGATTGAGACAACTAGGACCCTTGACCCAGGAATGATTGTTGTATTGTAGAGTAAAACTCTCACATGTCTAGATAGCCGTGACCGTATCTCGGAGTATTGAATACTTTGGTGTATGTAGATGGCTTTGTCCACCTCTGCTCTGTAGTATTCTGGTTCTGGGGCGTGACACAGTTTAAGTGTTGGCCCATGCAGGTCTGAAAATACAGAAGTATAGGGGTTTACCAGATATTTTAGATGTCTCAATCATGTTACTCCTTGATCTCCTCCAGTGTCGAATTTATATCCTTGAAATCTTGATTCAACATCTGCCTTGATCCTCGATCAATCATGTTCGTCCCTTTTTTGATCCTTGTGTCCTTCATCTTTCAGGGATATTATTCCTGGTCCTTATGGTCATCCCACCCGAGTTCCTCTAGTAGCAGGACAGCATCTCGATGCCCATCAAGCCCTTGAGGTTCAGCCTCAGCATTCCTGGGTCCGGTCTAAAATATCTCAAAATGAGGAACCTCAGATCCAGCTAGTGTCTCCTGTGCAACCAATACCTGAGACATGAGGGGGCAACAGTGTGTTGATTGGTATCCTTCAAGAATTATTGGCATCTCAAGAACGTCGAGAGGACATACTCACTCAGTAAGTATAAGAGGCCTTGGAAAGAGGCGGACATCATGTCCACAACTCAACAACCAACTTCAAGTGCCTCAAACTCTCATATTTCTATCAAGGATGTGATTGCATCGGATGCGTGGATTCAGGACACATAAGCTATCCTAGAGGCAACTGGAGTACCAGTTAGAGAGCAAGTATCAGTAGTACGACTATAATTGCTAGAATTGGCCCGAGACTGGTGGACAGCACATATAATTTTACTAACAGTACCCGTCCCTTGGGTCATCTTTATTGAAAGGTTTTAGACCGGATATTTTGATGGAATATCGTGTTATGACTTGCATCAAAGGTTTAACAACTTGAAGCAGATGGACAGGACTGTCGACAGCTATACGACGGAGTTTTACAGACTTAGTCAGTTTGCTCCCACCTTGGTGGCGACCGAATTAGATCGAGCAAGAAGGTTCTAGCAGGGACTTCAACTGGAGATCATATTGGCAGTAAAATAGCATGAGTTCTAGACTTTTAATGTTGTGTTAAGAGCAGCAAGGAGGCATGAGTATACCTCCCAATGAATCATGGACAGGACTGGGGGACGAAAGATGACCCACACATCAGGAGGTTCTTACACACAGTCTTCAGCACCAGCCCCGGCAGTTAGGGCTTTAACCATCGGATCTCTGAGGAGGCCAATTTTGACAACCTCGGTTCAGCAAACAACCCCAACCTAAACTCAATAGCAAAGGCCATCTTCTTCAGCAGTGTATTCTCATTATGGAAAGCCTGGCACGTAGTTTTTGAATGCCGCGGAGCACAAGGGTTGTGCTTAGCTTGTGGAGCTCCAGGCCACAAAGTAGAATCTTGCCTACATAGAGACAATTCATTATCATCTTCCTCGGTGGGACCGCAGTATAGGGCTCCAATACTGGTTCAACAATGCCAAGGTCAGAGGCCTTTGCGGACCCAATCCCAAGTATTCCAGTAACAGAGGCCACAGCAGTATGCGCAGTTCCAAGATCAAGTACATGCCAGGCAAGGAGGTCCACAACAGAGAGGACAAGCACCGAAAGGACGAGGTCAGGCGATGACACTCACTGTATGTCACAACCCGTACCCGGAATAAGGGCACGAGTAGTGAACAACGCCCAGCCTATACTGCAGTATCGGCGGTAGAATACTGTCTAGGTCAACCATACTATCTAAACATCTCATATAATATATATAAGGTACCTGTCAATGTCATCTCAACTCCAAACGGGAGAGCAATATGGTATATGATAATGGTAAATAATACTCAATCACAATATAAAACGAAAGGAGGATGAAAGCACGATATAGAATAAAAGAGAGAAAATAAGAGTCATAATACATCCACAAGTCCAAATCCATAAGTCTAGACATAGCTACTCTCAAAATAGTATATACATACCATGAGTCTAGGAATGAGACTAATACAATATCCAAAATATATAACTAGGCCTCCTCGGTCACTGGTACTAGGTTCTCCTGCTCTAGGGGAGAATCCTCTAATGGCTCGCCGTCCTGCGTCCCGTAGTAAGTGAGATACTGCTCCACAAGCCAATCATCTGAAAATATATTCAATCAGGATTGGAGCAGAGTACAAAACTCTGAAAGCAGTTCCAAATACATGGTAGATCATATATGACAAATAATAAAAAAGAATACAAGATAACTAGCAATAGAAAATGAAAATGAACTAGAGTAAATATGTGAAGTACTGGAATGAAAGAACATACAACATGGAATAACTACAAGTAATAAAAATAGATAAACTAGCTAAAGTGCCACAGAGTACAAGTTCATTATGTGATCGGTTTGGGTTGGACATGAATACAATATGGTAACTCAATTACACGTGTGATATGTAATTGACATATACATGAATACACTTGGGCTTAATGACATAACCATTTTCTACTCCTCCGTCCCCAACCAATACTCATGGATCCAATCATGACACGTTATGAACATGAATATAAGCACACAGAACATGAGCAGTGTGTGAACACGAATTACACGATAATCGATACCCGATATACACGATGAATATATATGAAGGAGTACCCGCTGAACACGGTAGGGGATAATATCCCATGACAGGATCTATTTAGTACCAGCACGTGTAGCCAATGTGTCAAAATCAAGTAAACAGTTCTAGAACATGTGATATATAAACTATCATGACTGAAAATTAACAGAGATATGTACTCACCTCTGGTCTTGAGCAAATGGTGTCTCTAGATGCCCAAATTGGTGTTACACACTCATATTTATGAAATATTATGTTAATAGGTGTAAAGAATGAGAAATGGGTTAAAATATACTAATGCATGCTTTTTGGGCCAATTTCTAAGTCGTTCTAGCTTAACTAAGTCATACTAGGTCCAACACTAGCTAATAGGTCTATCTTGGTCATTAATTAGCTACTACAAGCTTAACTTAGTTACACTAGGTTATACTAAGGTTATAACTAATTATCTTGTTTAATGCTAAACAACACTAGTTATACTAACTAATAATAATAATTGATATCTTATGAATACTATACTAACTGGCATTAAAATACTAACTCATATATCTTGCCTCTGATACTTCCATTATAACTTAACTTTAATGATACTATATACACTAACTAACACTCAAAACTGACATAACTACTAACACTTACTTCTATAAACTACACACTAACTTATCTACATTAATTTACAGCTACTGATACTAACATATAGTATAACTAACATCTAACTAACTTGAAACTAGATACACCAACTGGGTGTATAATCTAATATACACAAATACTCCATCCATGCCAAAATGTGCACTAGACCCAACTGCACAAGCTGACAACCCCCAACTCCAGGTAAGCTGACACATATACTCTGCTACTGAACTACAGATGCTCACCAATGTATATGCACTGCTCATAGCACCTAACCTCCCCTTACTTCACTACAGTAAAATGTTACTGCTCGAGCTCTCTATACATTACCACCCTACATATCTATCCTTCAGTGTCCATATCTGAACTATACGAACAAACTTTATTAGCTAACTATAACATAATACCTTACTGCAGGGATTGCTCACACTTCCCCTTACCCAGATATTTGATTTTCACTCAAAGTTAATACCTGAACCCCCCCTCCTTTACTTGAACACAATAACTCCTTCACAACACCTAATGTTGCTATACAAGCAGTACTCAAGCTCACACACAAAAAGTATACTGCCACAATCATCTACAACTGAACCAGGATTCACACAATATAACACTACCCTCCTATTATACACCAATAGATACACACTACAACTATATATATATATCATTACTTAGAGGTATACATATACATATCTATATTCATAAATAGATCCACACTAGAATATATACTAACAAAGAGTCAAATCATCAAACACATAGAGTATGTCACTTGAATACTCATGATACATACTCAAGAAGAGTGAACATCCATAATTTCTCCATGATAACCATTTCTACATATCAAATACATATAATAATAACTATTATAACTATTTACATGTATTGAAGAGAAATTATGCAAAATACCCAAAATGGGCTCCGTATCACTCTATATCGCAAACACCATGATATGGCCTACACGTATCCATTTGTGGATATGTATCTAGTCCCACAACCCTGATATAAGTCTAATTAGACTAAATTAGTCTTATGACACACACTTGATATGTTAATCTCGTAATTATCCCAAAATACACATAAATTACCATGCAAAAATCATAATGCACATCCAACTAGCCTAGAACTTGTTCCTATATATAGCCCTATGCCATGGGAGGGTTTCTAATGGTCAAATGCATGATTTGGAACCTACAATAAAGATAAATTCAAATTTTACCAATTAGGAGATAGATTTCGAATAAAAAACACAATGGACACGATTCGGACATGATCTCTCCACCAAAGCTCCTTCTCCTTGGGCTCCTTGCTACTACAAGCTCCAAAGCTCCTTGAGGGATAAAAATAAGGGAGAATGCAAATGAGTTGATAGTGAATTGATGCAGAAATGAGAGAATTGGGGATTTATGAATTTGGGGATCTAAAATGAATGCAAATAAAGAGAGAGAGAGAGAGAGAGAGAGAGAGAGAGAGAGAGAAAGAAGAGACCCCTATTAAAGTGGCCGACCCTTTCCCTCTTCCTCAAGTCACCTTCAAGTATCTAGTTTGCCCCTACATGATAAATTATGTGGAAATAATTAGGGAAGCTATTTTGGGAAATTTCTACACTAATACAAATTAGTCTAATCCTTCTAATTAATTAGAGGAAATGGGTCTAATGTACCTAGTCCATGTTAGGCTCATAAGTTGCTATGACAAGTCTAATTGGGTTCATAAGTTGTCAAGTCTATTTAATATGACAGCCCCCTAACTATAATAAATAATACAAATCACAAATAACTATTTATAACACTCTAATTAATATTATGATCTATAAAAATAAAATAACTAGGCTAAATTACTAAATTACCCCTAATTGAAAAGTGAGGGTGACACTATAGAAGAGCAGTTAGCTTCGGAAGAAGTGGTGGCAGATAACATTCTCGTCAACTCTCATTCAACTTCAGTATTGTTTGATTCTGGTGCATCACATTCTTTTATGTCTGCATAACTTGCGATACGAGTTGGATTAGAACCTGAATCATTATTAGTAAGACTCAATATACTTACTGGTAACGGTATCGTGGGAGTCGATAGAGTTTATGCCTCGTGTCAAGTCGTAGTATGCGGGTGAGAGTTTCTCCATAGATTGATAGAATTTCCAATGGAAGATTATGACATCGTCTTAGGCATGGATTGGCTGAGTGCCCGGTACGCGACGATAGATTGCCATAATGGCAAGGTTATCTTTCATATCCCTGGTGAGAAGGAATTCTCATTTTCTAGAGGTGACACAGAGTCTTCATCAGAGATCATAAGAATGGCAATAACAGAGGAAGTATAATTCTCCAGAGTTTTTAATGAATTTTCAAATGTATTCCCAGAAGAACTTCCAAGCATGCCACCAAAAGAGAGATCGAGTTTACCATTGATCTACTTCCAAGAACAGCACCAGTGTCAAAGAGAGTCTACAGGATGGCACCTTCAGAGTTAGAAGTCTTATACCGGATGATAGAAGAATTGAGAACCAAGGGATTCATTCGTGCTAGTGGATCGCCTTGGGGAGCCCCAATGCTACTTGTAAAGAAGAATGATGGAACGTCATAATTATGTGTTGATTATCATACCCTCAATGTGGTAACCATCAAGAACAAGTATCCCTTGCCAAGGATCGACGACTTGTTCGATCATCTTAGTGGAGAAGCGATATTTTTGAAGAATGATTTGCGGTTGGGATATCACCAGATCAGAGTCAGGGAGCAGGATATACCCAAGAAGGCTTTCAAATCGAGATATGGATATTGAAAGTTTCTAGTAATGCCCTTTGGAGCAACCAATGTTTCAGTAGTGTTTATGGATCTCATGAATCATATTTTTATGCTATACTTGGACAAGTTCATGATAATGTTCATTGACGACATCTTGGTGTACAGTCAAAGTGAAACAGAGCACAAGCAACATCTTCGCGTAGTTCTTTAAACTCTCAGAGAGCATAAGTTATATGCCAAGTTCAGCAAGTGCGAGTTCTGGCTTGATCGTATTTATACTTAAGGCATATTATTGCTAAAGGAGGATTTAAAGTGGATCCCCAGAAGATAGAATTTGCTGAGACGTGGCTAGTTCCCCCCAACAGTTGCAAAAGTTCATAGTTTACAGGGATTAGCAGGATATTATCGGCGCTTCATGTCCAACTTTGCTAGAATTTATGCACCCTTGACGCAGCTAACATGGAAAGATGTGCGCTTTGATTGGACAGATGAATATCAAACCTTTTTCGAGAAGCTCAAACAGAAGTTGATCACGGCACCTATTTTGACTCTTAATGAAGAAACAAATAGTACTTTGGGTCATTAGTGCGACATGCTTCTTCCGGCCTCCTGACATCGGGCAGCTTTAGCTTATTGCCCTACATCAGAATATTGAAGATGTTGACTACATCATCGTCGTCGAAGGAATAATCTTCTTTTGGCCTCGGGTCGTCTGGGGCTTTTTGCTTCCACTGAGAGGGATTCCTGAAGATGTCAACTGCAAGGGCTTCTTTCCCTTTGCTACTACGGTTGGGGTTGTTGTGAGTTAGTGTCACATCCCAGTCCCAAAAATTATAGGACCAGACACGTGGCAATAGCCAGCTGGTACAACTCTGTTTATAATTTAATCGACCCAACGAAGTGTACTTACGATGTCCACGATCAAGTGATCAAGCTAAATATCTATTTCTAGAATTTAACAACTAGAATAAATCTTAATCCATGGTAAATAAATTTCAACAAGGAACAATATGCATCATTAGTCTGCAACTTGATAATATATCCATTCGAATAGGATAAGAGAACAATATAGGCCTATAATCACTAGGCTATAAAGCAGAATCGTAAAGAGAAGTAGTTCATAATTGTAATATGTGAAAGATATAATGATACCTGCAAAGATGTCCAATACTCCACTAGATCAAGCATCATACAACATGCTCAAATAACCTGAAAGGAAACTAGGTCCTCAGAGAGATGTAACAAGATACAAAAAGTACATGCCATAATGCAAATACTGAGTAAATTAAATCAGGGTGAACTAACCTTCTTAGTTAATGCAATTTGAGGACAACTTTAGTACGTATGGGAAAGCTAGGCTAGACATATGCTGACGTAATTTATCAATCGTCATGACTGTCCAATATATGCCACATATGCCCCCCATATTTGGGGCATCTCTGTATGAAAACAACGGCTAAAATATTCCGAATAATGCGATATCTGCATATATAATAACGTCTGTAATGCTCCGAAGAAAGCAAAATCTGCATATATAGGGGGTCATCAGTTTCCGTAGTTCTGTGGGATACTACGGGTACTAATGTGGGTGTCTCATACGCCTACTAGTTATCCTCTCTGCCCAATGCCAATGTACAAGTCTCAAGTACGACGTGTACATCTTGTAACTATAATGCAAGTCACATAGAGCTATACAACTATGCTAAGTACCATCACACGTGCTACTCGCACCGATGGCTAGTCAAGTGCACAAACCCATGTCCTATCATGAACTCTCTATGACGTGAAATAATACGTGACGAGGCCTCAGAGTTATAATGATAACTCCACAACTTTAGGTAAGTCCACTATAACTAGGTCAAACACAAGTCATAATGTCGACACCTCCGTCGACTGCACCTGAGTCATTCTCGGACGCGCATAGTTATATAATATTCAGAGCACAGAATATATAAATAATAATAATAAATAAATTTAAACAGTACAACAAGGCAAGGTATATTTTCTTGGAACTTCGGGATGAGCGTGCAACGATCCTTCTTCTGCAACTACGTTCGAACCGACACAAACGCCTACGAATACAAATACTACTCGTTAGCTAATATGCTAAGGTATGACAAGCACTAACTATAACATAAATACTTAGGAACATAACTAGGTGGCATGGAAAACTAGTCGAAACTATGGTCAACTTGTACTTATTGCATGGTCTCCTATGTGGTCATAATATTTCACAAATAAACCATCTATCTTCCTACGAATCTAACCAATAAATATAAATAATAAATTCTGGAAATAATTTCAAAAATATTTCTAAACATAAATTAATCATAGCCTCTACAATAAATTTTGGCATCTAGTTACAATGGTCAACTAGTTACACAACATAGCCTATTTGTTGAATCGATTGGAAGGGTCGGTAACATACAAATTTGCTATTTTAATAATCTAAAATTTATGGGAAGAAGAATGAAAAATCATTGATTAGATCATGTATGAATGGTTTTGATCATTACAAAAATATTATATCATATGAGTGCACACACAAAACTAGTCTATGATTTGGTTTTGATATTACGAAAAGTTAAATGAACGATTGGACGAAGATAGATGTTAATATATATACAAAACTTAGCGAGATAAATATTGGACATGATAGGGTGTTATAGGGGTGTGTTAGGGACATTTCCAAGTGATTATACGCTATCGTAGCGCATCACAAAGTTCTGCGAATAGCAAGGCACAAAAATAGGTTCAGCCTGGACCAATCTTTGCGTAATGCTCGCCACGGCCAAACGGTTATGATCCAGGTGTTGTGGTAGTTATAGGAGGTAGAGAAGAGATAGAGGAACGCATTAGAGTACCCATAGAAATATTTTTGGGGCTGTAGAGGGCTAAAACACAACAAAGAAGTGGGGGTTACCTCTGGTTCAGCCTGCTAAATTTAATCGGGTTATCGCGGGTTGTTGGGGGCTGTCGATGCTCCAACGGGGCTGTGCAATGCCTTGGATGGATAGGGGGGTGTTAGTTCAATGAAGAATCCTTTAAATGAGTCATGGAAGGCCAAGAAATTAGTGGAACAACAGTTGCAAGCAGAGGAAGCAAGGGGCAGATTCAGCAGTGTAGGCTGAATTGCGGCTGATGTATGGGCTGTTTGGGGTAGAATTGGCGGATGTGGTGGTATGGGAAGGTATTAAGGTTGTATAGGGATGTTTTGGGGACTTTGTGGAGGTAGTGGTTTGGTTGAGAGTTGTTAGGAAAGGTATAGACAGCAGCAAATATCAACAACAACCCAAAGAGGGGCATCTAGGAGAGGGGGTCAGCCAATAGGTTTGAGGGAAGAGAAGAGAGGTAATAAATGATGAGAGAGAGAGAGAGAGTATATGGGAATTAGGGCCGGCTCCTAGGTTTCTAAGGATGTGTGTGTGTTGTCGTGAAGGAAATGGGTGGTTGGGATAGGTAGGAGTTTGAATGAAGGGCTAGGATTGAGTGTAGGTATATGATGATGCATAGTATCATGAAAAAAAAGACAAGGGGAGTTAGAACCGGTCATGGCTTCCCAAAAATGGGTTGCTTCCAATTGTTTCATCCAGTAGGAGTTGGACACCTGATAATTATTTCACATTTTGGTCCCTAGTAATTTTGAGTTTTGCACAAATAAGAAAATTAGATTAGATGAGGATAGAATCCATGTTTGATGTGTTGTAAGAAAAAAATTGGTGTATGAAATTTTGTATGACCCATGAGGGTGTGGGTGTGGGTGTGGGTTTGGGTTGGTGTTTGGTCTAGTTTTGGGCTAGATTGAGTCGGTTGCACCAAAATAAATAGAAATTATGTCATTGGTGGTTTCAAAGAATTGGAAGTGCATAGGATTTTAATTGGGTAGGACACAAGTATCATAGACATAGTAGACTCAGATTAGATTATTAATATATATTGGGTTGCAAGGAACGGGTCAAACTTGTGTCTCCAATTTCGATTGGAACGAATATAGGTGCAAAGTTTAGGTTTGAATTAGATATTGTGTGACGAATGTTATGCGATTAAAATGAAGAATAAGAGAGTATAATTATGAGTGACACAAAGGTCATAATGGAAGACTTGCTCGTCTAGGTCAAGGGTGTAAATTTTTTTGTAAGACAAAAGCTAGTGTAGTGCTCTAGATATTTAAGCAACGGCAAGGCGCAATAATTGAATCAAAGATCAAGGAGATAAATTATTACACTAATTATTATTCCAGTATAATTCTAAATTAATCCCTAAACCTAGATTTTGGGTCAGGAGATTTACAATCTATCCACCTTAGAGAATTTTGTCCTCGAAATTTTAAAATCAATCTCCATGACAACGAACTCATCATATCTCTAAATATATATATGCCACTTATTACTGCGGCACTCTCTTAACTTAAACTATACAATTCAATCATCCAGGCATTTGGTCCTCAAATCTTCTCGCCACCATGTATTATCTCATTATTGTTATCGTGCTAATCATCTTCTAGAAAATCACCACCTATAAATATAGGTTACTCAAGGATGCCGTAACACAATCTCAGTTTGAAACTTCCAATATCTATAAGAAAAATAATATCATTCCTTTACTCTCGAAGGAGTGCATGGGTTAGGCACTATAATCCTACAAGCAAAAAATTCTCAAGGCCACCTACATAGTATCTAAATCCCTTGTTCTGCTACTAAGTCAATTAATATCCCATCATATTTTCCTAGGTACATCATCATCAACCTATAGTATCCATAATAAAATCCTGTAACCTATCTTCTTATAATCGCTTTGAGCACCTAATAAGTCTAATCTATCTAGTCAATCATACATATTCTAGAAGCTCGACTCAAATAATTCTTACTTGTAATAAAATACAACATAAGCCTCTATTCAAATATATAGTAATAAAAAAATATAAAAAATATGTAATAAACATCTATTCAACCATTATAAATACCTTAGATAAAAATATACCTAATACAATAACAAGAATACGATTCCTAAAATCCTAAATTCCATCGACTAGAGTAAATTAAAAATAGGTTCCTATATCACCACATACTACTAAAGATCTAGTCCAAAAAGTTCATACCATATTAATCAAAAATCTAAGTCCCTGACCCTAAACAGTTTGTGTAAACTTTAATACTCAGCTATCATTCCTTCCAGACTTCCATCTTTCATTTACATTCCCTTACTCATGTGTCGATCTATAATCTAAGACTCTTGTGGTAATCCTCTACCATATGTCCAACTTGTCTGTAGGTGATCTAAATCTACGTTTAGTTCCTTGAAATTTATACTACTTTGAGGCTGATCAACAATTTTTACCCGCGCTAAATTCTCAAAATTTCAAAAATATTACAATTCATTAATATTAACATTATTATCCCTCAAGGCCATATCACAATTCCTTCTCCTTGGATTATATGAACATAATACATTTCTCTAATTATTTGTTTCCTACATACCTTTCTTCTAGTATATTAATCTTGTTTTCAACTATAAGTTTTGCCAATCATGGCCCGGTACTTTCTGCTTTGTAGTATAGATCTTCTAGGCAACTACCGGGTGATAAAAATTTTATTCCTTCCTAGATCATTCTCTTAATTTAAAATGCTCAAGGACAGGTATTCCTCGTGAACCTCTTCATGTTGCCATTCTACCTTCTTCACCTCGAACCTGAGGTTTCTTTTAGTTTATTCCATGTATACCCTTCATCCAAACTATACGGTTACCACCTTGTTATAACTTGCCATCCATTATAGGTAGTTTACTATATCTAACTCAAGACTATAACATCTGTTAATACTCTCTTCCTTTAACCAAATTGTTCTATTTCAGACACTAGCTTATCTACCCAAGTTATCAATGGTGAGAATCACAAGTCTAATAACACGGGCAACCCAAGTAATCAAGTATATCTAATCTGATTTCAGAAGCTACACCAATAGTACCCAAGTTGTTAATCATTCAAACAACAGATCTAGCAATCTACCTATCTATTTTAGCCTAGTTATATAACTAATAGTTGTCATGCCCCGATCTCCCGCAGGCTAATCGGTCATCCTCGCTAGGCGAGAATCACTGCGCCAGCGCTCCCGTGGGATGATCGCTTTGGCCCATCTGGGCGTGATGCCGCACGAGCGTGAGCCAAGTCGGTGCAAGGCCATGGTTCATTGGCTGGCGGTAAGAAGTCTAAGCCACAGAGTCATACAGATTGTCCGAGTGGAGCAGAATTATGAATGCATAGGCGATTTGGTAACAAGTTTACTGAGTCGACAATAGCAGAAGCAATGAATAACACAAGTTGAAGCAAAACAAACTCTTTATTGATGTAAATAAGTGTTACAGGCAGCGTATAGCCGAGATTATAAGTCGCTCAAGCCTCTCTCTCTGAAATAGTAAAAGTGTGCCAAGTGGCTACATTTATGGAATGATGTACAGGTGATATTCCAATATTATGTCTTGTATATGTGCTTCAGTTCCGGACGCAATGCTCCAAGGCTTAAGAGTGAACTCCACGCCTTAGCACGCACGAGGGAGGCATCCACACCGAACGAGGTTCTCCCGCACCCTGCAAACAATCTGGTGGATTATCAGTACACGAATGCACTGGTGGGGAGGCTACTCGCCCGCTCGATAAATCCAAACACGTAATATAGGTTTCGTGCACCAACTATTATGTTGTCTTTCTAGTTTCCTTAGTGATCAGTTTCATGGCATAGATGATTAGCCTAACTCGTGTGGCAGTGTGCCGTGCGATATAAGAGAAAATATGGGAGACTTACCAACTTACCATTTGTCCTTCCCTGTCCAAGGCAAACCAAGTGAATTCAAATATGAGCATGTATATATTGAATCAGGGCATTAGCATATGCAAACACAAGTGTTTCAATTCAAGATTTTATATCGGGTGCACGAGCATATATATACAATAAAGTTCAGGAGCATAGGATATGCAAACACAGGTGTTTAAGTGCGAGATTTTTTATCGGGTGCACGAGCATACAAGTTATCTAGGAGTGTTGTAGAGGATGTTAAGTATTTCTATGGATTGCTCGGGTCGCTCCATTTGTATTTTACACATTCTGATCAGGTGGTCTCTATTAACAGGATGCGATGTAATAACTCGCACGCGGATAGCCGCTAAGCGGATGACTTATCTATATGACATGAGTCGCTGGCATAGCCATAAATGATCCAATCCATGCCGAGAATGGAATGCAATGAAAGCACAAGAGGTGCTATAAACCATCTCGCCCAATACACGAGGACCGCACACGAAGTTCCATCCGGATCGGATCGGCCCCAGAGCCCCGGTGACCGTCCGTGGAACTATACCTCATTTCTGAGTTGTTCGTGACATGCAATTATTGGTCTTCCAATTTCACGAGATACACGAGTACACGAGATACTTGAATCTTGATTCCTGCTCTGAATGAGTATTGCTCCATGAGTTGTGATTTCCTAAATTTCCTTGACATGATTCTCATTCAGTATTTGACCTGCCTTGATGCATGCCCCTGGTTCGGGGATTGCCTTGGTGACCTAACGGTCCTGGATACTTTCAGGTTCATACTTGCACAAAATGACTATTAGATAGTCTTCCGAGGAGAACTAGATGAATGCATGACATGCACAGTATTACATAATTGAGGCATAATTTATGCGACAAGCATTGAATCAAGGCAATAAGTACAAGTTAACATATAAGCAGGCAAGCATGCATTTGTATAGACATAAGCATTTACGTTAGCTCGGGCCCGAAGGTAAGCCGAGGAGTAAAACCGTAAAGGGACTTACCGAGCGACATGATCTAGGGTCGTGCAGTATAAACAAGTGAACAGTGTACTAAGAAGAGCATATACATATCGTTCTACTTGAGGCATAGCAGGGTCCAGTTGCACAAGGCAAAGGTAGCATGCGAGGGTCTGAATATAAGCAATATTTCATTTCCATGTTCTAGCACAAGCAATACAAGTTAGGATTATTCCCTTAGCTAGTTGCGTTGGATTCTTATTAGCATGCAGGGGGTGATTCACCTAGCGACTAGTATGCATCATTCCATATTTTAAGTGTGCTGGCTAAGCAAAGACAAGTTCACCGTAGCCACCCACCTTAGCGATGATTCACCTCGGTTGAGTGATACTCCGAGCGAGCCTCTGAAAGCCTAAGCCAAACTCCTGAAAGGACAAGTTTGGATATCCTTTGCCTCAAACGAGTATTCTTGCCTGAGCAAAGCGGGTCGGGATATTGCACTTTTGTCGTTTGAATCGGCAGTCTGCTTGAGCGAAATGGGGTGTTACATCATACACCACTCAGAAAAAGTCTCGTCTTCGAGACTTACTGAGGGCAGGCCATACTATCGCATTATGGAAATCTATCCCAAGCGTAGCAATCGGTACCACTAAATCCGTTTGAACACAATCTCCTACTCGATTCCTTACGTCGTGTTGCGTGTATGCCGAGTCAGTCTCATTTGCGCCATAACGCGGGACATATTGCTTAATGCGGAGTACGCTTCAATCGATCTTGATTTATGATTTAAGGCTGAGGCAAACTTATACAAGTCGTTATACTTGTTCAGGTGGATATTCACTTGCACTAGCATTGAGATTAGCATATCGCGAGTCTGGATCGTGCACATATTCGAAGCGCTTTAAGCACATGCATGTCAACCAACTCAACGATAGCGAAGTCTTAGCACTCGAGTTTCATATCTCTTTTAGTCTTGGATTGTGCATACGTTCAAGGCATCCCTCAAACATATGCATCCAACCAAACTTAGAGATAGTAGAATCGGACAAGCAACTTGCGAAAAATTTAAGGGTTAGTTTTATGATTCACAAGGATACTTCCGATACAGTTAATCTAATCCTATATTATTTTCTATTACAACCAAGTATTTGCACATACAGTTGAGCACGATCTATTCGGCTTACCGACTAACGTTCCTTTATTCGGGTCAAACTTAGCATATGTTACTATTCCAAGTCTAACCCTAAGTCTTGTTACCCCAGTTGTGAAGCTTTGCTCAAGCAATGTGGTAAAGTCGGTATTCGTCTGCCTAATTGCTAGGTCAGCTTACAAGTCATAGGTACAGGTTCAAGCACATGATACATCATGCAAATTCGTCGCACGATGCTCGTCCCAATTTCCTAGGGTCAAACCATTGTTCATTTGCACGGAGTATTCTACCCAAGCTCGTTTCACTCGTATTTCTAAACATCGAGCACAGATTTTTCTACTCTCAATAACATATTCGTTTGCACGGGGGGACGAGTCCGTTCAGTAAAATCCATAATATTTGAGATGTAGGACAAGCCCAGTGATTTGTATAGTCTATCTCTCCAAACATGTTTTTGATAGAATTCATATCCATTCCAACCACCAAGCCAAGATTCATTCTAAACCTTTAGATTATAATCCCAATTGTCCAACCTGATTCACGTATCCGTTCACAAAACCATCAAGCGTGATTTGTTCCAGGTTCTAGGCTAACTTATTCATCGAAACATTTTTGATCACTTGCATTCCAAATTCGTCTTATCGTGTTGAACCAAAAGTCAAGACGAACCATAAGTTATCACGCCTCGGTCTCCTACAAGTTCGATCACCCTTATTGGATGTGAGATCATCACGCCAACGCTCCCGCTGGGTAATCGTCCTAATCCAGGCGTGACACATGTACGGACATAGAGTTACGCTCGCACAAGACAAGAATATTTGAATATTATGGTTATCTTCGGCACGATTGAGATACCTTACATTTCACTTTTGCTTCATTTAAATCATATATCCATCAAGTCAAGTCTGTTCATGCAGTATTATTATTCGTCTAGCAAATTATCCAACTTCAATGTTATCGTTCGGTAATTCCATAGTCTACTATAGTATTCCTCAAGCAACTAGTTTCAAATTCAAACTCAAGTCTATTCCATCTTTAATACGTTCCATTCATTGAGTTCGTTTGGAATAATCACCGAACATATTTCCGTGAGTCCGATTGTCCCCGTCGTACGTGAGATCACCACGTCGGCGCTCCCGCAGGATAACCGTTCTCGTTGGGACTGATTTCGAGAGTTATCTTTTCAAACTTGATTTCAAGATCGTTCTTTCGAACTCCAAGCTAAATTCTTTATCGCTCATCTCTTTCATCGAACCAAGATATTCATTTCGGGTTAACTTACATTCGAGCGATGTTGTATTCAAGTTTAATCCGTTTGTTTCAATCCAAAATCGCTCGTACAATCCTCCAAGTTTCCAATAAGCTTCCTTAACGAGATATCAATTTTTATTTCCGTGAATCCCAATTTGATATAAGTCTTATCTTTTATTTAAGACATTATAAAATCGTCCAATCCAACTATCACATGAGACCTATGAATCCGTTTGGACATTTCTAAATGATCCATACACTACTCGGAATTGAGTCATCCAATCAAATCCATTTCAATCGGTTTGTATCTTACGACACGAAATATCGTTCGAGCTATTTTTCAAAATTCAAGCACGATTCTCTATATTCGCCTAAGCGATAAATCCGAGAATATTCTATCGGTTTGTATTCTAAGTCTGACTTGTCTTATTCCTGAACGATAGCCCAATTCGTTGCAACTTAGCTTGCACCAAAGGGTCTTGGCGCACGATACTAAACACAACTTAGCCGAAAGGCTGTGTGCATGGTTAACCGTTTGGGCAACATTTAAATTTGCACTGACCAGTTGGGCAAATATATACAGGTATTTCAGGTTCATACATAAGTCATGATTCTAGCACGAGTCTATTCCCAAAGGAACTGGCACAGGTTGGCACAAAGGCCAATCGTATTACAATTTTGTACAAGCAATCACATCATCCACATACACTTTTCAAAAGTATTTAGACTCATTGTTGGAACATTCCGTTTGGAACATTGAGAGAGAGAGTATGCACATAACCCACGAACGAGCTTTTGAAACAGAGAAAATTGAAACAAAGTCCAAAGGCGTATAGCCAACCTCTGATACCAATCTGTCACGCCTCGATCTTCCACGGGCTAATCGACCGTCCCTGCTAGGCGAGAATCACCGCACCAGCGCTCCCGAAGGATGATTGCTTTGGCTCATCTGGGCGTAATGTCGTACGAGCGTGAGCCGCGCCCGTGCAAGGCCGTGGTTCATTGGCTGGCGGTAAGAAGTCTAAGCCACAGAGTCGCACAGATTGTCCGAGTGCAGCAAAATTATGAACGCATAGGCAATTTGGTAACAAGTTTACTGAGTCGACAATATCATAAGCAATGAATAACTCAAGTTGAAGAGAAACAAACTCTTTATTGATGTAAACAAGTGCTACAGGCGGCGTATAGCCGAGATTACAAGTCGCTCAAGCCTCTCTCTCTCTGAAACAGTAAAAGCGTGCCAAGTGGCTACATTTGTGGAATGATGTACAGGCGATGTTCCAACATTATATCTTGTATATGTGCTTTAGTTCCGGACGCAATGCTCCAAGGCTTAAGAGTGAACTCCACGCCTTAGCACGCACGAGGGAGGCATCCGCACCGAACGAGGTTCTTCCGCACCCTGCAAACAATCTGGTGGATTATCAGTACACGAATGCACTGGTGGGGAGGCTACTCGCCCGCTCGATAAATCTAAACATGTAATATAGGTTTCATGCACCAACTATTATGTTGTCTTTCTGGTTGACTTAGGATCAGTTTCATGGCATAGATGATTTGCCTAACTCGTGTGGCAGTACGTCGTGCGATATAAGAGGAAACACGGTGAGACTTACCAACTTACCATTTGTCCTTCCCTGTCCAAAGCAAACCAAGTTAATTCAAATATGAGCATGTATATATTGAATCAGGGCATTAGCATATGCAAACACAAGTGTTTCAATTCAAGATTTCATATCGGGTGCACGAGCATATATATACAATAAAGTTCAGAAGCATAGCATATGCAAACACAGGTGTTTCAGTACGAGATTTCATATCGGGTGCACGAGCATACAAGTTATCCAGGAGTGTTGCAGAGGATGTTAAGTATTTCTATGGATTGCTCGGGTCGCTCTATTTGTATTTTACACATTCTGATCAGGTGGTCTCTATTAATAGGATGTGATGCAATGACTCGCACGCGGATAGCCGCTAAGCGATGATGACTTATCTATATGACATGAGTCGCTGGCATAGCCATAAAGGATTCAGTCCATGACAAGAATGGAATGCAACAAAAGCACAAGAGGCGCTACAAACCATCTCGCCCAATACACGAGGACCGCACACGAAGTTCCATCCGGATCGGCCCCACTGCCCCGGTGATCGTCCGTGGAACTATACCTCATTTTTGAGTTGTCCGCGATATACAATTATTGGTCTTCCAATTTTAAGAGATACACGAGTACACGAGATACTTGAATCTTGATTCCTGCTCTGAACGAGTATTGCTCCACGAGCTGTGATTTCCTGAATTTCCTTGACATAATTCTCGTTCAGTATTCGACCTGCCTTGATGCATTCCCCTGGTTCAGAGATTACCTTAGTGACCTAACGATCCCGGATACTTGCAGGTTCATACTTGCATGGAACGACTATTAGATAGTCTTCCGAGGAGAACTAGATGAATGTATGACATGCACAGTGTTACACAATTGAGGCATAGTTTATACGACAAGCATTAAATCGAGGCAATAAGTACAAGTTAACATGTAAGCAGGCAAGCATGCATTTGTATAGACATAAGCATTCACGTTAGCTCGGGCCCGAAGGTAAGCTGAGGAGTAAAACCGTAAAAGGTCTTACCGAGCGACATGATCTAGGGTCGTGCAGTGTAAACAAGTGAACAGTGCACTAAGAAGAGCATATACATATTGTTCTACTCGAGGCATAGAAGGGTCTAGTTGCACAAGAAAAAGGTAGCATGCGAGGGTCTGAATATAAGCAATATTTTATTTCAATGTTCTAGCACAAGCAATACAAGTTGGGATTATTCCCTTAGCTAGGTACGTTGGATTCTTATTAGCATGCAGGGGGTGATTCACCTAGCGACTAGCATGTATCGTTCCATATTTTAAGTGTGCTGGCTAAGCAAAGACAAGTTCACCATAGCCACCCACCTTAGCGATGATTCGCCTAGGTTGAGTGATACTCCGAGAGAGCCTCTGAAAGCCTAAGCCGAAATCCTGAAGGGACAAGTCTGGATATCCTTTGCCTCAAATGAGTATTCTCGCCTGAGCAAAGTGGGTCGGGACATTGTACTTTTGTCGTTTGAATCGGCAGTCCGCTTGAGCGGAATGGGGTGTTACAATAGTTAGGGAGTAGAAAAATCTAGGTTTAATACTAGAAGTCATAAGGCAACTAAAAATCGTATCACTACGGTCTACCACTTAGAATTCCATTTTCTTGAGTCGACATTCCCTTCACATATCATTTGTTCTTTTCCCAAATTTGTCTTCAACATTTTACAGAAGTTCGAGATTTTGTAATAACTCATTCCCTATGGTTCACTAAAAGTTTCTCCAATCATAGCCTAGACTCAACCTCATAATAGATTCCCTCGTTCTATTTACCGGTACTAATTCTTATTAAAATTTATTTCCGTATTTCCTCTCCCTTAACGTATCGATAATCACCCCCTCGTAAATTCTCCTCAAATGTTGTCATCTTTCAAGTCCCTTTTAATACCTCAGTTTTATTGGTGTTGTTTCTCAATCTGCAATCAAATTTTTGTCTAGTTCCTTAATCTGATATTCCCAATTTCCTCTATCGATATATTCATTTTCCTTTGCCATGAACATAATTTTGTCATGTATTCATTCTTTCAAATCCTCCCAGTGTAATCCTCTAATTAAAACTGTCACAACCCAGTGTTATATTTGTAATAGTCCATACATAATATTTATCTCAAAATTTATCCAGGGTCCAATGTCATCAACTATTTTTGTTCAGGTCAATCCTCCGCATACCGTATCAAATCATAGCTTATTCTTCCAAAATTTGTATTCCTCGATTTACTTCTTTCTACTAATTGTTACTTGAGTCACCATGGAACGATTATAATAATAGATATCATTCAAGCACATGCTGAAATTTCTGGTATCAGATAAGCTTCTTTTAGGTGAGAGACTATTATTGGGTTGTTTTTCGAGACTTTTTTTTGAGATTTGTTGGATATATTTGATCTTGATTATTCTGACATTTATTTTGTGATTATCTGCTATGGATGAGATTAGTATCATAGACCTTTATAGTTGTTCTACAGCTTAAGTATACCCTGATGGGTCCATTAAATTGGGTTTGTCCATCGGTGTGTGCTGCTGACCATTGCCACGTGTCTAGTCCCTCGGTATTTTGGGACTGGGGCGTGACAATAACCGAATCAAACCGAACCGAATTAAATCGGTTCGATTTATAGTTTATTCGATTTTTCGATTTATTTGCATTTTTTTGTTTATATATATATATATATATATATATATGGTGCGGATCAAAAGACTCGTCTCCGGAGCCCCGCTCGAGCCCCGTCCTCCCCTCGTCCGTCGTATCGGGGGACTCGCGCGCGCCTCCCCGTGGGGTCCACTCGATCCAACAGTCGAAAGCGACGTGACTCCCGCGGAACTCCGTTATATATATATATATTAAATTTAGTATATAATTATATATATTAATAACTTATTCGATTTTCGGTTTTGAACCGAAACTGAAATCCAAAATCAAAACCAAAACCGAATAAATTTTTTTGATATTTTTAAAATCGAATTTGGACTAATTTTTTTTAAAACTAAATCCAATCTTTTATTCGGTTCGATTTTCGGTCCCAAACCGAATAATGCGCACCCTACTTGTCCCCTGCAATCAACATACAGGTGAGGTGAGCATTTCTTATACTCCCCGCAGGTGCGCTTAAACTACCCGAATCGAACACCTCGTCTTCCTCTCCTCCATAAACCCTTCTTCTTGAAACCCAATCGAAATAGAAGATCTACAGAAATTTCAATGGCGGAAGGAAGCAGCGGCAGCGTGCGGCTTCCCTCTTCCGTCCCATCCGGAGATCAGACGGTGTGGGTCGACGCATCGCCATTGATCGCCGCCGCCTGCAATGGTTAGTTCTAATTCCAATTCGTTTACTAAGTAGATGGTTGAACGCTCAACGAATCCTTTGTCGCTCCGTGTCGCACACGTATTGGACACGAGGTGACACTCCAAAATTGGTGCCGTGTCCATTTGTTGTGTCGTGTCCATTTGTTGTGTCGTGTCGTATCCGTGCAGCATATAGCATATGGCCCAGACTTGTTTCAGTTGGGTTGGGCTCTGAACGTCATAGATAAATGTGTAGTTCAAGTAAGTTCAAGTAAGTTTAATCCTGTGATTTGGCACAACTTGTGGATTGAAATGTGTCGGATTGAACGTAATTGCAGTCCTAGTAGTGCCCACTGGTGTGCACTAGAAAGGATTGTTTGGTATCTCTGTAGTAGTCTTAAGTGTCCTTTGTGTTACAAAGAACCCCACGGAGTTCTTGAAGGATATTCTAATGCCAATTTGGTGGGATGCTAGCAGCTGTTTAATGGGATATTCTAAACAAACATGATTTCGAGAAACCTGAACTGATTGCTTTACACATAACAAGCACTGAACCAGAATGGCTTGGTAATTTGATAACTAAAATTTCATTTGCAGCAAAACCAATTCCCGCAGTTTCTATACACTGATAACAAGTCTGTTTTTGATATACTGCTTCAGGTGTTTATAACTCCAAAATGAACAGTCTTGGGAATAAGGTATAAATCAATCAAGCAAACGAGAGAAGATACTCTCTCAATTTTGTTAATTCCGAGTTAAACTTAGCTGATAGTCTCACTAAAGGATTATCCTGAAATGAGATTTTGATATCATTGAGGGGCATGGTGCTTAAGCCCACATGATTTGTTCCCAACGATGGATAACTAGCCTATGTGATGGGAGATTTTGTGAATTAGCTTCAATGGTAGAAATGAAGATGCTGACGTGGTGTAGCGAGGAATACTACTTTCAGAAATTCTCTTGAACCTATCTCGCTCCATTTATATGATGCAATGTTTTAAAAAATACGAGACACACTCGAGGCATTAGGAGTGCGCTAGGGTCCTCTGGAGCCTAGGTCCGAGGCGAACGACTAGACGTGGGCTTCAACGAAGCGAGGCACACACTTTTAATATTTTTTAAATAATATAGTTTGAAATAAATAAACTCATTATATCTAAACAATTCATAACACACCGTTAAAATATTGAAAAGAGCCTAATCAATTCATAACACCATTATAGAATCAATAACTAATATTAAATCATCATCAGAACTCAAATTAAACTATCACAAGTTCGTTATAATAGAAATGAACAAAACCCTAAAGGTCATCATCATCATCATCCATATTAGAATCTTCTTCGAACACTACCAATTATTTTGTATCATTCATCATTGTCATCGTCATCATTATCAAATATAAAATCTATTAATTACAACTAGTAGATGCACGTGCGCTGCACGTAAAATAATTTTTTCTAATATTATTGTAAAATAGTTTAAAATTTTAAATATATTTGAATTAAAATTTATTATATATATATGTTTAGATTTTAATTACGATTTATTATAGATGTAATTGTATTTTAATTATAATTTGTTATGGATATATCTCTACTATTGATAAAAAATATTTATCTCTCGTAATTTTTTTAAATTAAATTGGTTGAGTATTTACTTATGGTTTTAGATTTTTTTTTTTAATCTCTCGTAATTTTTTTTAAAAATTAATTTAGTTGAGTATTTAGTTACGACTTAGACGGATAAGAGAAAAGTTTGTTTCAGTTTTTATTTACCTCCGTAAGTTTATAAAAAAAGTTAATTGGTTAAGTATTTACTTACGGCTTGGACGGCTCAATTTTGAGTCGATTCCAAGCCGCATTATAAGATTGGAGATAGAAAGACTAGTTGGTTCACTTGATACATTTGAAAGTTTTTCTATCGTTCAAATCCACTTGTGGACAATATTTTTGACTAAGAACTTGTCTTGATTGACTTTACAACATAAAAAATCAAGGTTGAAAACATATTAATTGAAATTAGAAAGCTTAGTTGAATTGTTATATACATTAAAATAATAAGATATATCTATCACAAAAAGAAAAGAATAAAAAAAACACTAGCTTAATGAGTCGTGCACACCTTAAAAGTAGGTGTGGCTGCATGAGGCACATGAGGCGCTCGCCTCAAAAATAGATGTGAGGCGCAAGAGGAAGCCTCAAGTGGGCCTAGGTGAATGAGCCTTGCCTCATAGAAAATGAGACATAAGGGTGAACGTCGAGTCTAAGGCCCGAGTCTCATGGGCTTTTTAAACACTGCTATCATTACGTGATCCACATAACATATATGATGTGACTTTATGTCCTTAATGATTGCTAAAGTCATATTTTTTTGCGAGATATTTGTCATGGGTTATCTTTGAGGCACTACCTTTATGGGTTGAACCCTAGCAACCTCCACGAAAAGCAAGGTAAAACGTATGGCCATAAACGTCTGTACCGCCATAACCCAATGGATAGTCCGTCTCATGTGTGAATATTCAGTTTGTTGGTTATAAGGGTCTAATTCAAGGCCTCTAGCACATTTGTATCCTTCAATAAATTGAATATGTTTTAAGTTAGGTTCGAGGTACACATTCCACCTACACCTATTGCGTGAGATATCTAGATGACGTGTTTTATGTAGTTTGTGGCTTTTCGCTTTTGCGGGGGATTGTGGAATTTTGAGATCAATTTGAAAAATAATTTTGTAATTTTTTTTATTTTTCTGAATTTCATTGGGGTTTACTTCGACGTTTGGTATTCGTCTCTTGTGCCAATTCGATATATCAAATGGAAAAGTTCAAAACTTGTCGTATAGCCAAATTTTGTCCTATATTGGATAGACAAAGCCCCTCCATGTACTTATATATACTAATATTCTTTTGTGGTCCCTTGGAATCAAACCAATGGGTGCACGTACAAACCGTATTGAGCCGGGCCGGAGCGCCGGACTCGAGCTTCGGGAATAATATGTGTTGTGTTTGCTAATATTTGCTATAAAAAAATTTGAGATTTAATTTTGGACCCAAATGCTTAACTTAACCTAACTAATTGGTCAACAAGATGACGGCCTTCCGGTTTGACCTTTCCACTCCTTCACCTTCTCTTCTCCATTATGTTATACCCATTCCCCTCTTCGTCCATTTTCCTACGAGATGGTGTGGTATACTCCCACAGAAACAGAACTGGTAACCATCTCTCTTTTATGTATGTGAAAGAGAGGCCATCCATGACATCCTTCACCAACTGTTCTCGTCTTCATTTTATTGCTGTTGTTGTTTTCATGCTATCAAGATTCAGTCCAAATGGTTATTCAGGATTCTCAGTGCATCTCTGATGACCACACTCATCGGGAAATCGGATCATGACCGGATGCTGTACCTTGGGGTGGGGGTGGGGGTGGGGGTGGGAGCGCCGGAGAAACTCTGCCTGAGAGTGACACAGTCTCTCTAGGACAGTAAATACACGTCTCATCCATTTCTGGTTCCTCTTAAACAATTTTTCTAATTTATTTCATATCATCTTATGACTGATACTATTAACCTGCTAGCTGAATTGTTTATAATCGGATTTTTTTTTGTTCAGAAAATAAAATTCAAAATTCCATTTTTTCCTGTTCTGACGATGTAAGGAAAAAAATGATTTAGGAAGATGATCCTACTTTCATTACAATAAGAACTTGTCACTTTTAATACCCTGATGTTTTGAACCAAAATGTTTTAGAAGCATAGGAGTAATCTCTTTGTATCATACATACACGCTACTGTAGGCGATACACGATAAGTATCACGAATTGACAACCTAGGTCTTTGAGGATATATTATGCTGCTTGGGGAGTATGGAAATAGTTTAGGTAAAGAAAAACCACTCTGGCAGCTAGGAAGGGTTGAGAAAATAAAATTCAAAATTCCATTTTTTTGTTCTAACTGTAAGGAAAAAAAAAAACGATTTAGGAAGATGATCCTACTTTCATTACAATAAGAACTTCTTACTTTTAATACCCTAATGTTTTGAACCAGAAGGTGGAAACCCAGGTTTTCTGATGATTTCCTTTTTTTTCCTGGGATCAATATAGAAAATATTTGTTTCTTGATTTTAATTTTCTAGAAAATTGAAATTTCATGAGGCATTCCTTAGCAATAAGCAAATACCGGTCAGTGACCGGCAGTTTCAACAAATGCTTCATTCCGCTTTCTAACAGAATCTTAAAAGAGGGTAGTTCAAGAGAGAGGGAGAACGGGTAGGAGAAAGACTTGCGCACCTGAGAGCAATGTAGTTAAAGGCGCGCCTTGCTCCTAGGCGCATGGACAGCGCCTCAGGACTGTCCAGGCGGCGCGCATTTCATAAGGTGCGCCTTTCCATGAGGCACAGAGTAGTTAGGGGCGCGCCTTAAAAATATTGTGAATTTTTTTACACATAGATCGATTTTTTAATTTTTTTATATATTGTTTTCTTACTGTTGTTTTACTATTTTTTATAGTGTTTTGTATACTTTTTATGCTTTTTTTTTACTTTTTTTGTATACTGTTGTTTTACTTTTTTATACGGTTTCTTCAGTTGTTTTTTAATATTGTTTTGTATATGAACGTACTATTTTTTTTACTGTTTTGTATACTATTTTTATACTGTTCCTGCAAACGAAATTCTCACCATCGTATCTGTATTTTTTAATTTTTATTTTGTATACTATTTTGTATACTATTCTTAGTATACTGTTTTTTTTTACTGTTTCTACTTCTAGTAGTTCATATATATATATATATATATATATATATATATTATTTTCATCTTTTGATGAAATCAAGTCATGTTAATTTGAATTATCCTTGAAAAGCACTATTTTTTATATTGTTCTCAGTATATTGTTTTTTTTACTGTTACTACTTCTAGTAGTTCGTTCACATATATATATATATATATATATATATATATATATATATATAGATATATATAGATATATATATATATATAGATATATATATATATATACATCACAGGGGTACCTTTTGAATTAAAGTTTTAAGATATTCTTCAAGTGTATATATATCATTTCCATCTTTTGATGAAATCAAGTCCTGTTAATTTGAATTATCCTTGAAAAGCACTTGAAGAATATCTTAAAACTTCAATTCAAAAGGTACTCCTGTGATATATATATATATATATATATATATATATATATATATATATATATATTATTTGCACCTCGCATCGCTCGGACACGCGTCTTAAGTGCGCCTTGTGCCTCGGATGATATAGACCCTTTGCGCCTCGAGTGCGCCTTGCGCCTTTGACTACCTTGCCTGAGAGACCGACAACCCCAATACCGAATTTTAATTTGATGGAGATGTTAATATCATAGTAAACAAACACTTCATGAGTATGATTTTATCATGGTAAGCAAGCATACCTTAGAGTTTTGGGTTAAGGCTTTGTACTGTTGTGATTATATCAAACATCTTGAAGATGGAGAAGGCTGACAGTTCATCAGCATGTCTATAAAGAGTCTAAGTTGAAAGATGAGATACATTTTGTTTTGAGCTGATGGTTGCATAATGAAATCAAATAATAATGATGACCATTAGTAGTGATCGTCTTTGTTCCAATCAATGGTGATCAGTAGTGATCATTAGTAGAAATACATAACAAATTTTTTTAGGTGTTTTATCAACATCTTCAACCAAAAACATTTACTGGGTTCTATTCTTTATTCCAATGGTGTTACGATATGTGATTAGTCAAAGACGCGCCTAAGATGCGCTTTGCAGAAAGGCGCAGCAGCTGCGCCTCGCACCTCACTAGGCAAGACACATTTCTCAAGGCGCATCCAAGTCACGCCTTTGGTGCGCCTTTCAGCAAGACAACCAAGAAAAGACGCGCCTAGGCACGCCTTATGATTTTTTTTATTTATACAAAAAACTTTGAGGCAGGGAGATAATTCTTACCTCATACAAGTAGTTGGTTACAGTTGAACTGAAAAAATTAAAATTTACTAAAAGCGTGGTAGGAATAATACAAACTCTTGTTAGTTCTGTTGAGAGCTACCGCTGCTCTGCTAGTTCATTTGGTTATGTTTTAACATATTTTTGTTGGTTTTAATATGTTATTTAGTTTATTTTTTACATTACTAATTTATTTATTTATTTATCTATATATATTTTTATTATTTTTTATATTTGCGTCTCGCTTCGCTCGGACGCGCGCTTTTAACTGCGCCTTGCGCTCGGACGATATGGACCTTTTGCGCCTCTAGTGCGACTTGCGCCTTTGACTATCTTGGTGATTACCACTTTCTTAGATTATTAGTAGTGATTGTCATAATATGTCCAATCTTTATTCTGAATTATGATCTCATCTTTTACTTTCTTGAATGTAAGTTATTGCAAACTAGTAAACAGCTATATGGGAGCTTTATATGCTTGCATATTCTTGATTGATTATAGTCTGTTTAACTTTATCCAAATTAAACTGGTCTTTTGTTGTCTCATAGAGAGAGGTGATTGTCACTGAAAGTATGGCTTCTTGTTTTTCTCGTATTTAGTGGCGAGTGTCAAATCTTTACTTCTTTAACCATTTAGCAGGCCCCTTTTCTCTATTGTATATGCATTATTGGAAAGTAAAAGCAATTGTTTGGGGCCCTCTATTGTCATATATGCTTGATTGAGTTTTGTCGGTTGTTGAAGTTTATACATTTTGTGCTCATCTTTAGTAGATTTTATAGATAAATTCAAATTGTTGATGAAGGTATAGCTTTTTCTTCGTTCATATTTAGGTGATATATACAATTCATTTGCAGACGTGACATTGTTCAGGATAATGTATGAGTTATCACACTACTTTATTTTGTTTTTCTGAGAAAACAATATTTTTATGGTCTTGATTAATCTTGTTCTCTTTCCCTTTCAATGTTTCATTTTTGTAGAACTTAAGGATGGAGAACTTATCCATGGGGAGAATTTCAGCCTTTTTGCAGCTATGTCTGCCTTGGAGGTATTGCTGAAACTTCATCAATTCTTCTTTAATCTCACTGATTATACATGGTGCGATTTTAATCTTACACCTTGATGGAAGCATAATATTTATTAACTTTGAGTCTTTGACCAATGTTCTAAAATGGGTGCCTAGGTGCTATGCGGCTACCCTGCTATTTTTTTTTTAGTATATTGTGCTTCCTTGGAGATATTATGCGGGGAAAAAACGACATTATGGGGGGAAATCAAGATCATGCGGCCAAAGAAAAGAAAGCACCGTCTAGATTTTGGTCTAGTTATTTTTGTGTCAAATTTTTGTTCAAAATATATTATTTTTGCTTAATCCCTTTTATCTTCTTGGTCAGTTTTTGGCCGTCCCCAAAATATTTATATTGGCCTTTTATTTTCATATTGTGTTGTTTTTGGTGAATTATAAATAATGTTTTATTTTATTTTGTTATTTATCATATGAGGGTATAATAGTAATTGTGGATGTATTGCATATCAATATAAATAGACATGAGATGCAACCTAGGGTTTTAGGCCCTTGCAATCTCTTTTCTCATATTCTCTCTTCCTCTCCTTCTCCTTCTCCTCTCTATCTCTAAATTTTGGGCTGTTTTTCGTCTACTTTTCATGATTCGCCGTTCGTCGTTCATTGTTTGTGGTCGTTCGTCGTTCGTTTATGAGATCTAGGGTTTCTACAGATCTCCGTTGGTTATTAGTCGTCGGTTGAGGTTCGTTGTGAGATCTAGGGTTTCAAAGATCTCGTCTTTCTGTTGCATCTGCAAGTATGGTGGGGACCGAATCTTCTAGCGAGGTTAATAGTGGTGGTGGTAGCGGAGGTGGTTCTCCTTTTACTGTTATTCATAATGATGAATTGGGAAAGTCGATTACAGCGGTGAAACTCAATGGTGCGAACTACCTTGCCTGGTCCAAGTCTATCAAAGTGGTGTTAAGGGCGAAGAAGAAGTTGAAGTTTTTGACCGAAGAACCCCTGCCTGAAACGTCCGCTGAGTATGAAGATTGGATGAGTGCAGATGCATACGTTATGTCGTGGTTGTGGCATAGTATGGAACCACATATCGCTGCTAATGTTCAGTGGTGTGAATCAAGCAAACAGATTTGGGCATCTCTGGAAGAATCATATTCGCAGAAGCGAAACGTTGCCCGTATCTATGAGTTGTACGAGTTATTGTTCAATACAAAGCAAAATGGGAAGCCTGTGAATGAATATCTGGCTTCCAAGAAGGCTTTGTGGGAGGAACTGCTTCAATATCATCCTGTTACTACTGATTTGAAGGAAGCTCGGAGACAGAAGGAAGAGTTTCATGTTTCACTTATCCTAGCCGGCTTGGATCCTGCGCTCGAACCTTATAAAGCTCAAATCCTTGCTGGAGAGCAGTTACCTACGGTGGCAGATACTTTCTCCCGTCTCAATCGTTCCTTTCTGGGACAGAGTTCTGTGGTGTCGAGTACTGACTCTTCTGCCCTAGTTTCTAGTGCTGTTGGTCGTGGTGGTGGACGTGGTATTGGACGTGGCGGTAGAGATGGTGGTCGTAGTTTTGGTCGAGGAGGAGGCCGTGGTGGTAGAGACAATGGTCGTGGTGGTGGTCGCGGTGGTGGTGGTGGCCGCGGTGGTGGTGGTGGTGGCCGTGGTCAACCACGCAAGTGTAACTATTGTGGAATGCTCGGTCATGTAGAAGACTATTGTTGGGACAAATGGGGCAAACCAGAATATGCACATCAAGTGCATGATGAAAATATGCAGTCCCAGGACACCACTTCTGCTCCCAGAGATGATACTTCGGGTTTCAATCAGACTTCAACGTCCGATACCTCATCTCCATTTCAACAGATCCTCCAGAAGTTGAACGCGCTTGCTAGTACCACCTCCCAACCTACTGCAACCATGGCACATATAGGTAATCCTGCTTTTGTGGCAACCCAGTCACCATCCACCTCTTGGGTCATCGACTCAGGAGCAAGCTCTCACATGTCTGGTATAACATCTATCTTTCATAATCGTAGTTCCATGAAACATAATATTATCTTGGCTGATGGGTCTACTCGTCCTGTGCTTGGGAAAGGTGTCATTCACCCTACTCAATCACTATCATTATTTGATTCATTATATGTGCCTAATTTTCCATTTAATTTGTTATCTGTGAGCCAGTTAACCAAATCTCTTCAATGTTCTGTGACATTTTCTCCCAATTCGTGTGTTTTTCAGGACCTCGGGACGAAGAAGACGATTGGTTCGGGGCATGAAAAAGATGGACTGTACTACTTGGATCTACCTGGAAAGGCCTTCACTTCTGTTTCTACTTCTCCGTTGCAGTGGCATTATCGTTTGGGACATCCGTCTTTGGCTAAGTTGCGTCAAGTTGTTCCTAGTTTGAGTCATGTTTCTAGTCTTGAATGTGAGGCTTGTCAGTTAGGCAAGCATCACCGTAGTTCCTTTCCTCGTCGTAGTGAGAGTCGTCAATTAGAGTCTTTTGATCTTGTTCATTCTGATATTTGGGGTCCGTCTAGAGTCAAAAGTCCGAAAGGATTTCAGTATTTTGTTATTTTTATTGATGATTATTCCAGAATGACTTGGTGTTATTTAATGAAAGAAAGATCTGAGTTTCCAAATGTGTTATCTGCCTTTTATAATGAAATCTATGTTAAGTTTGATAAACGTATCAAAATTCTGCGTTCTGATAATGCTTTGGAGTATACTCAATCTTCTGTGAACAGTTTCTGTGTTGATCGTGGTATGGTTCATCAAACCAGTTGTGTCCACACCTCTCAACAAAATGGTATAGCCGAACGCAAACATCGACACATTTTAGATGTGGCTCGAACTCTCATGTTCAATATGCATGTCCCTAAACAGTATTGGGCAGATGCCGTTCTTACTGCATGTTATCTTATTAATCGCATGCCATCATCTGTATTAAATAACAAAGTTCCATTTACCATATTACATACAGATGTCGCACCTTTTTCCTTATCTCCTCGAGTGTTTGGGTGTGTCGCTTTTATTCATAACTTGGAACCTAATCGAGATAAGTTGGCTCCTAGATCTCTGAAGTGTGTCTTTCTTGGTTATCCCCGTACTCAAAAAGGTTATCGTTGTTACAGTCCACAGTCACGCAAATATTATGTCAGTGCGGATGTTACATTCTTTGAGTCTACCCCTTTCTTTCCTTCAGGAGACCGTTGTATTCCTTTTACAACAGATTTGATATCTTCCATACCACTTCCGGTCATTCCTGAATCAATTTCTGTCTCCATTCCCCATTTACAGGTTTATCAGAGATCCAAGGACAGGTCAGTGGTTCTGCAAAATTCAGCCTTCAACCAATCATCTTCCGTGCCTGAGGTTTCTGCTCCCATTACCACAGATCCAGATGATCTTCCTATTGCTCTCAGAAAAAGCCAACGCCTTTGTACCACAAAGAATAAGCATCCCATTTCTAACTATGTTTCATTACACCGTGCTTCATCATCTTTTCATGCATTTGCTGTTTCATTGTCTTCTACTTTTATTCCCAAAACTTACAAGCAGGCTATGTCATCTTCTGGTTGGAAAAGTGCAATGGATGAGGAGATGTATGCTTTACATCAAAATCAGACTTGGGAGCTTACATCACTTCCTGTTGGAAAACAAACAGTGGGTTGTAGATGGGTGTACACTGTTAAGTATCACCCTGATGGTTCTGTTGAGCGCCTCAAGGCACGGTTGGTTGCCAAAGGGTATACTCAGACATATGACGTGGATTATATGGAGACTTTCTCTCCAGTGGCTCGGCTGAATTCAGTTCGGATTCTTATTTCTGTGGCGGTTAATCACCAATGGCCTATATATCAGCTGGACATAAAGAATGCTTTCTTGCATGGTGACTTACAGGAGGAGGTTTATATGGATCAACCACCGGGATATGTTGTAGCAGGAAATAAAAGACTCGTATGTCGATTGAAGAAAGCATTATATGGACTGAAACAGTCACCTCGTGCTTGGTTTGACAAGTTCAGTTCAGTTCTCATTCAGTATGGCTTTCGGCGTACCACATCAGATCATTCAGTGTTTTGCCATTCTTCCTCAGCAGGTATTATCGTGTTGATTGTTTATGTTGATGATATCATTATATCTGGGAGTGATCATGCTGGAATTGCGGACTTGAAGGCCTACCTTAGTCGTCAGTTTCATACTAAGGATTTGGGTCTTCTTCGATATTTTCTTGGAATCGAGGTTGCTCGATCTAAGAAGGGGGTGTATCTGTCACAACGCAAGTATGTTCTAGACTTGCTTTCCGAGACTGGTATGTTGGAGTGTCGGCCAGTTGAGACTCCTATGGATTATCATGACAAGCTTGATGCTGACAGGGGAGAGTTATTTGAGGATGTTGGATATTATAGACGTTTAGTTGGCAAACTTATATATCTTACTGTTACTCGACCAGACATCACATATGCAGTTGGAGTAGTTAGTCAGTTTATGCATGCCCCTCGGCAACCACATTGGGAGGCTATCTCTCGCATTCTTCGATACTTGAAGGGTGCACCTGGAAAGGGTTTGTTGTACAAACCTTCCCAGTTGCTTACGGTGACTGGGTTCAGTGATGCTGATTGGGCAGGCAGTCGCAGTGATAGGAGGTCTACTTCTGGCTATTGTACGTTTGTGGGTGGCAATCTTGTCACGTGGCGTAGTAAGAAGCAGAATGTTGTGGCTCGTTCTAGTGCAGAGGCCGAGTACCGTGCGATGGCTCATACAGCTTCTGAGATGATGTGGGTGCAGTCCCTTCTTCATGAAATGGGAATTATGATTCCTATTCCGATGGAGATGTATTGTGATAATCAGTCGGCAATGTTTATCGCAAGTAATCCGGTGTTTCATGAGCGCACGAAGCATATCGAGGTGGATTGTCATTTTGTTCGTGATTTGTTGCTGAAGAAACAGATTGTCACTCCTTATGTTCGGTCAGAGGATCAATTAGGTGATATCCTCACCAAGCCACTTGCTCGCGGTCCATTTTCTGATTTATGTAGCAAGCTGGGCATGTCTGATCTATATGCTCCTGCTTGAGGGAGGGTGTTAGAGTTATTTTATTTTGTTATTTATCATATGAGGGTATAATAGTAATTGTGGATGTATTGCATATCAATATAAATAGACATGAGATGCAACCTAGGGTTTTAGGCCCTTGCAATCTCTTTTCTCATATTCTCTCTTCCTCTCCTTCTCCTTCTCCTTCTCCTCTCTATCTCTAAACTTAACTAATAATAATTCTGTTTGTTCAATACGTGTTATTTTAGTCTTTGGTCGATTTGAGTTTTTGCTAAAGTTCTTTGTAATGTAATCTTTGTTTTATATATACATAGAAATATATTGTTTTGTATTACTTTCAATGAACTAGAAAATCCTAAGTTTTTTTCTTAATGGTAATATTTTTTTTTCCATCATAAATCTAGCATAAATCTGCCCAGGCGACCGCCTTGCCACCTGGGCGCTAGGTGTCCCCTTGCTGCATAACGGCCGTCTAGCGCTTTGTTTAACATTGCCTTTGACATACTTTGAAGTCTTGAAGACGTTCCAATTGAAAATTTAAACAAGAATAGATGAAATAAGGTCATGCATATTATTCATAGACTATGTTCACTACTTTGTTAAAGAAGATTGTTAATGAAAATTCTTGCAACTTATTTTTGGTTTTTGGCAAAGGTCTTTGGAACTAGCCTTCCTTAGAGAAGTATTTTGTATTGTTTCTAGGAAAATATGAGAATAGGAAATATATTTTTCTATATGGAATGAGAAATTCCCATATTAATTTCTGGATACTCTTTTTTGTGTATAACATCCTTCCTTCCACTTTTCCTCTGGCATCCTCTCTTATGCCCTACTTTTTGTGATGCAGAAGGAAAAAATAGAACTCCCTTAGCCTTCAGCGAGGCCTTATTAAGGGATTATTGTGACATAATTTCTTATTTTTATCGAGTCCAACCGGTTGTTGAGGTTGTGTTATGTTGCAGAAGGAAGCTTATATTTGTACACATTCTTATGTAAGGGTATTTATGCATAATACTGCATTTGGGAAATAATCATCAAATACCCCTTTTAAGCGAGTTAGTGAATATTCTTTAAATATCCAACTTAGGTGTAAAATGTTCACTGGAGGAATAAAGGACTCATAACATACACTTGATTATAAGCATGGATTAGAAACGATCTGTGATAGTGTGATCTAATATTGAGGGAATGGAAGGAACTTAAAATCCCTTCTGGTAAAGCGGTAAAATGTGAGAAATACCATTTATTGTGTTATCTAGCTTTTCGAATCAATTATGTCATTTTGTATTTGAAATAATCTTTGGCTTAAGCGAATGCAAATCCCTATAACAAAATTTATCATCTTATCTCTTCTTCTAGACTCTGTATAGTTCTCTAAGGGACTTGGTTGGTTGAATGAGTCTAAATTGCACATGCAAAATGTAGGTCTACCTACTTCACAAACTGGCCATCTAGGTTTTGTGGCATGGCTTTCTCATTCTTATAGCTACTTCGTGTAAGAATTTTTCACATCAACGTAGAGTGTTGATGTCAAGTCAATGACCAATTATAAAAAAATGCCAATTCTTTTATGGAGCTTTCTTATGCTCCATAGATGACCCCGTTCTGATTGGAGAAGGTTTGGATGATAACGATGATAATAATATTTGAAATATTTTTTTTCTAAAATTTCTGTTATCACTTGATTTTTATTATTCAATAAGTTCTACATGATAGCTAAACCAGCATTTCGTTGTTTTCTAATGATGCAGATAATGGATCCAAAGATGGATTCTGGAATTGAGAATAGTGGGTATCACTCTGTTGAAGAAGCAATTGAAAATAACGTTGCTCCTGTTCCTCTCAGTACAGATAGCACTGTTGATGTTCAACGCTGCATTGATGTCATGGATCACCTTTTAGCATGTGAGGTATTATCAGGCATATGTATTGTTTTCTATTTGACCAATATAACACTTTTTAGAAATAAATCATGATTTTGGTATTTACAGGCAACATGGCACAGGGGTCATTCACTGGCGCAAACAGTCTTTTCATGCATCTATCTTTTGCGGATTGAAAGAACATCTTCACATGCCTTGTTACATTCCTATTGCAAAATAATGCGAGCAACGTGTAACACTGTCATATCTGCTGTCTCTGATGCACGTACCCATGAGGTATTCCCATGGAGAGACTTTTCCTGCCACAATTAGTCTATTATAGCTTTAAATTGAGAAGAGCAAACTAAACCCGAGGGTTCAGATATTCTTGATGTTGTGAAGGGTTTCTTCCTTTGAGAAGCTTATGGAGAATTTTTTTATGAGACGTGCACGATGAACTCTTACTAACAAGTATTAACGTTGGAAATGGACAAAGAGCTCAACCAAATATTATGATAGATACCATAGGTGGAAACAAAATAACTTAACGCTATACTGAGGTTTCAGAATGAGTAGATGAAAGTCATCAACATTACCGGATATAGGATATAATATATTTGCTGTTCCCGAACTTCAAACTAAGAAAAAAAAAATCTTGTTATTCTTTTCTACATCACATCCCTTCTTTTTCACCACACTTTTTTTTTGCTTCCCCGTGGACTCTACCGTGGACCTCCAGCCACCCAGCTGGGAAGCGGTTCTCTCCCCGCTGACCACTAGGGACAGGCGGGTTCGACTAAATACTAAACACTTCTTTTAGTCCACATCCAAAATTTATATACTCAGGCCATTTAGATTGGTCAAGACAATTACTGGCAGAATAATGATCACCGGGCCGGTTTTTGTTGATTGACTCATTTAATTGGTTAGCAGATCAGATTTAAAATTCCACTTGGTAAAAGATGACCCATAAAAACTCAGTAGCCCTTGCAACCCTCTTCCTCTCCACTATTTCTTTTCCTTTTTCCTTTCCTAATAAAATAGAAGTAATATGGTATAAGATAGTTCTTCTCTGGTATTTCCTTTTCAATATTGTTGAATCTGTGAACTGCAGTTTTCTTCTTTTTTCTTTTTCTCCCCTATTGGTTCTTTATCGTCAATTTAAGCTCTTTCAATCAATGTTAGTTCTTTGTTATTTATTTATGTTTGACACCTGTATTGGTATTCAAATTATGTTATTGATTGCCATTTATTGTTATTGTTAAGCAGATGACATATATTTGACCTTCTATTTATGGGTAATTTTCCTAATTCTTTCATAGAATTATTCATTATTATTTGTGAAAAAGTAACTCTGTACCGAGTGATCCGAGTTATTAGCGAGTAATGTTCCAGGTTCCTGGACAGAACGTGTGATGAAACCAAGTAACTTTAGCTTGATGGACTTTCTAACCTTTCCTATTGTGTTAGGTTAACATTAATCCGTGCCGAAGGAAAAAGTTATGCCCATCACAAAGAAGCAGTTTATGATGTGAAAAGTAGATATAGTAGTAAATGGCTCCAAATCATACAACTCTTGTAGGTATTGCTTTAACGCTCATCTTTTACCAGTCAGCCTAACTTGATAACTGCCCCGTCCAATCCTGTTAGCCTCAAAGTCCCCTTATTGCACTTTACACTTTCTCGATAAGGAAATAATGTTAGGGGTGGTGGTGGCAGGGTGGTAATTGATAATACCAAAAGCAAGGGTTTCCTGATATTACCTTCTTTATTTGCCACGGTAAGTTAGACTGGCACGACCATTATTCTGTGCCTAATTGTGGGGGATGGCTACAAAACCTTGGCTTTTGACTTTTGTTTATTTTGATATCGGCAATTCTTAATGGTATGGTACAAATTTAGGAAAACTGGTTAGGTTTATCTTTTAGAAAGTTGTTAGTTTTAGGTTGAGATTTTTTTTTTCCTGTCAAGTAAAACTCGTATATGTTTGTATATGATGTGCCCAATATCACGCCCTGGTTCCGCACTGACTAGTTATATATGTTGTGTCCATTGTCACGTCCCGGTTCCGCAGAACCAAAAATCGCAACTGACGTGATGTCGTACAAATCTAAATTGCACTTGTACAAGCGTGAACGTGCACGGTCGACAAAGCATCTCAGAACAAAGTCGTTGCAGCAGAAGTAAGCAGATTGATAGACAATAGATATATGAAAACAATTCTTATTGATAATTTGTAGCGGAACACAAAGACGCTCTATGGCAAACCAAAATATGCCACTTGGCTTACAATCATGAAACTAATACAATGAACGATGTTTCATACATTATGTCTTTTATAATAATAGATAGCATCTTCGAAGGAAAGCTTCAACTTGCCGTAGAGCTCTCAAAGCCTGTAAAGGCGAGGGGCAACACATTGGAAAATGCATTGGTGAGCGGTATCAACCAAAATCACCTAAATCAACACAGTAATCATATGGAGAACATGTAAAATTATTATGTGATCTTTCTACTTCCTCTAGGGCCGGTTTACAATTTTCATAAACATAGACATGAAGCATAAATATGTCATTGATACTGTGAGTCTTGACAACATAGACATGAAGCGTAAATTTTTAGTCCATTTGAATGTTAGAGGTGAGATGATTTATTTTACACCCTGTAATTTTTAAGAATTGATTGATTATACTATTGATCTTTCTTTTGTTACACAGTTATCCTGATCATCTATCCTTTTGATTTATCTTTCTTAATTTTGGGCATTAAACATTTGTAGAAACTATCTCCTAACCTTCCCTCACTAATGTGCAAGCTTTGTTTGTTGACAATTCTGGATTATGCATCGTGTAGTAAATTTAACTTACTCCATGGAAATAGTGATATTTAGTTTTTGACTTTATCATAGGAAGAGGATCTTTTTACAATGGCTTATGGCTTACCACTAAGAGGGGAGAATGATGACAATTGCCTGTCAATTCTTAATTCAGTTGAGGAAACAATTTCTCGCCAATTGCGTGCTTGTAAAGCTCACTCATCCAAGAAGAAAGCTTTAGATGGTAGATCCTGTCTTCACTTTCCTTTTTTTTCATGTACAAATTTAATTTTGTGTGAAGTTGATGTTATCAGCATGGAGGAGCATGAAATAATATTATTTATGCTAGTGTTCTCTCATTGACAATTCAAAGTTTGTTTTTGGAGGTTTGATGCACCTTTTTGATGAAAATGGTTTTTTCAAATTAAACATATGAAACATAATATATGTTTCCTGAAAGTGTATATAAATAATGTTAAATCACAAAACTTTCGAGGACACCATTATATATAAATAGCTGACGTATACATGACGCTGAGTGCTTCCACTAAGATGCATGTGGATTCAGTTACCTAAAGATATATTGAATGCTTCTACTAAGATCCAAGCATTCTTCCATCACAATGGTCTCTCTAGGGAGTATAAAAGCTCCATGAAAGAATTGACTAAAACATCCATAAAAGAATTGACTAAATTTTTATGACTGGCCGTCTACCTGATGTAAACCCTCTATGCTGGTGCCGAGTTTCTAACCACAATAGCTATAAGAATGAGGGTCATGCCATAAAACCTAGATGACTAGTTGGCGGGTTGGTGGACCTACCTTTCGGCTATGAAGCTTAAGCTCTTGGTACCAAGCTAGCATTGTGTGGGCCTTTTATCATCTTTAATGGTGCCACTTTCCGTAAACACAATGCTATATTTTGTCATTTTCAATAATAATTTTTGGTATTTTTCTTTCTCAGTTGTTATTTTCAGTATTATGCCTTTTCCTAATGCAAGTTTAATCATTGCAGATATCGAGTCTCTTCAAAGGAATCCTGATCTGGAAGAGGGTTATTGCAGAGCTCTGTTATGCCGTTTACGCTTTCGTAAGGTCTTACCCTGTGTTTCCTTTTTGCATTATTGACTTACAAATATGTTGGAGAAGTCTTTTGCCTCTTTTTTTGTGATATAATCATGATAATAAATTATGTAGAGAACATTATGAATTATTTAATTGTCATCTCTTTCCATTGGAATAAGTAGTGCTCCACTTCCAAGTCTATCAAAGGGAGAGGGACTGTGCGCAGAAGCAGAACCATCATCAGTTATCATTTTCTGTTGGAGTAATTACTGACCTTTCTCCAGGTTTATTAAGAAGTGGAAATGACTGAAATATCGATAAGTATATAAGTTGATCGAGAGTATATAATTTGATTGATTCATTGGAGTGGTCTTGTCTTATAACATGTATAAAGTAGTCCCTCTCAAGGAGAATGTGTTAAAACTTCGTAGTTAAAAGGGCGACAAATGTAATCACTTGTGATTATTTGCAACACTTGTTAGTAATAGCATATCAACTCTATCTTTAGATAATTATATGCTATTAGTCACACAACAGCAAAATAGATTACATCATCAATGTCGTGGGAGCTTATGTTCATGCAGCTTTTGCACCACGTTGCTGCATGTGCCGTCTTTTGCATGAAAAACATCCACTGTACATGATTTAAAGGTACTCGCTTATCATATGATATAATGTTCAACTTCACTGTCTTCTTCATCATAATCACTTCCATTCCTTTAACAAATCCTCACCCCCCCCTCTCTCTCTCTCTCTCTCAGTAGTAAGTTACCTCCTGTGGAAGGGACTACTTGTTTCCATTATTCTTGATGTTAACCAACCGAAGATGATGAAATATTAACTGAAAGATAACTTTTTCCCCACTTTATCAAAATTGATATCCAATTGTTAAGTATTATTAATTTTGAAGTTTGGGGATTCGAGAATATACGCCTCCTCATGCCAGTTATTAAAAGGATGTAGTACTAGTCTGCATTGCAGTTAGCTTGTGTTCTTTTTCTCCCATGATCTGACTCGATATCCAATCTGGTGAATTTTCATATTTGTGAAGTTTGGGGACTATGGCTCCAAGCAAATCCCGTTTCTAGCTATGTTAGAGGTGATATCCACTGTGGTGAAAATTCAAATTTGTGAAATTTGCGGGACTAGGTCCCTAAGCAATTCCCTTTCCTAGCTATTAATAGGATTTGCTACGAGTTCTGCCCGTTGGGTGCATCGGATTATTACTGCAAGCTGTTGCTCATTAACAATATACAAAAATCTTTCACGGTTGATTTCTTCCCTGGTTGGTATTACCCTTTTGGCGTGATATATCTGGCAGTTTCTAGTCCAATGTTTTTTTTTTATTTCTGCTGAATAAGTATCTTAGTGTTTGTGCTTAGATTTCCTATGTGTACTGCAGTAGTTGTTTTTGGTTGATTAGAGGCTTTCTTCTATTGCTAGTGAACATGTCCTTTATATCTTCTAGTTTGTGACTGATTCATGATGTCTAAGAATCTGTTATACTATATTTTAACCTTGATGCATCCTCACTTAGTTTCTTTCTACAAGTGTGCTTTATTACTTTTCTTGAAGTATGTACTTACTATATATTGAAATGTTGTCACTATTCAGCACTTCTATCATGTTCTAAAGTACATGAGGAAACCCCAAGCGAGGGGGTTGGAGTTGGCTAGAAAACATGTGGCATCATGCTTGACTGAGCTTTCTGGCATATACAAATCACTGGAATTTCTCAGGTTTAAGGCATTTGGATCTTGCCAAAATAATGTTGAAGATGAAACTACAGCCTCAGGTTGCAGACCTGTTGGTTTTGATGCTAGCGTGATCAGTAAATTCTCTGCTCCAACTCCACCACGTTCAATCCAAATTCTCAGCTGGAAAAAGGTTGAGCATCAGGGTCATGCTGATGTTATTTCATTCCATTCTCTTACTAAGAGGAATATATACTTCATTTAGCCTGTTTCTGAGGTTCAAGAATAGGAAAAGGGCATGCTGCTTATGATTCTAGCATCTGAAGTGACTTGTTCTTTGATTTACCTTTGTAGGCCATTGAGTATTTTGACAAGCTCCTACATGATTTAGATGTTATATGCTCATTTTCTCTGGATCCAATGCTAGAGGTTGTTCTACAGTTTGTTGTTCAGTTCCAAAAATCACAACCTGATTTGGTTGCTAGAGCTCATCTGCAGGTGTGCTCAAATTTGTCTTCTTTTTTTGCAGCACCCTTACTACCATCACATCATTCTGATATTATAACTGCTTGATGGGTCATAAACTAGTGTTTTGCTTCTTTCTGGTTGTCCTGATGTTGCTTGTATGGCCAGGTCTGTTTATGTTTTGCTAGCATCATTCAACTGAAGTTATTTTAATGAAATTTGGTATTGTTCTTCAATGCTTGTTTTTTTAACCATTATAAGTTTACTATTTGAACACAGTAAACTCTATGAAGGCTAAACTACAATCTTATATTCTATGCAAAAGTTGTAAGTTGTACCTCAAATGATTCTGGTGCACTTGGTTGTCAGTGTTCACATCAGCATGTTAACCTGTATACGAAGCCAGTTACTTAAGTGTGAGTTTGTCAAAGTAAAAAAATAAATTGCTCGGATGCCCTTAGATGGTAGGGAGAGCAAGTGTAGATGAGTAGCTTCAATGCAAACCAATGTTTCTACAAAAAAGTAGACTACATTGGAAACAGTTAGATTAATTCATTCGATCTCTAGGCCAAGCAATATAAAGAAGATACAAAAGGTGGACATCTATGTAATAGCTGTCCACAGCTAGCCAGGCAATTAGGTAATAGCAAGGTTCGCACTATCGGACCCTTCCTATAAGTATTGGAATCGACGGTATCAGCGGTTTGGGATCGGAGTATTTAATTTTTTGGTATTGAAAAGAAAATAATTATTAATAAATTATTAAAATTTTAGAAAAAACATTTTTATACATTTAAGCATAATTTTAATTATTTCATGTGTTGTTTGTTAGTACTTCTGAAATGGAATGAAATAGTAGTCGCCCTTGCTGATTGGTTTATTTGTAACATAAGTTTTTTTTACATTCTTTTATAACCTTACTATATTTTTACACCCTTGCTAAATAGTCTTTTTCGTTCAATTTTCTTTGCTGAATTGACTTGTAAAGAGACGTCCAATGTCGCTATCGGTCAGTATCAGTATCGGTCGGTAGCGGATCGGGACATGTCAAACTTTATCGGTATCGATCTTCATGGTAGTCAAAGGCGCGCGCCTAAGGCGCCTCGCAGAAAGGCGCAGCAGTTGCGCCTCGCACCCCACTAGGCAAGGCACATTTTTCCAGGCGCGCCTTAGGTGCGCCTTTCTACAAGGCGCAACCAAGAAAAGACACGTCTAGACGCGTCTTATGGTTTTTTATTTATATAAAAACTTTGAGACATGGAAATAATCTTTACCTCATACAAGTAGTTGGTTACAGTTGAACTGGAAAAACTAAAATTTACTAAAAGTGTGGTAGGGATAATACAAATTCTTAGTTCTGTTGACTGCTACTGTTGTTCTGCTACTTCATTTGGTTATGTTTTAACATATTTTTGTTGATTTTAATATATTATTTGTTATATTTTTTACATTACTAATTTATTTATTTATCTATCTATTTTTTACTATTTTTTATATTTGTGCCTCGCTTCGCTTGGGAGCGCGCCTTAAGTCCTCCTTGCGCCTCAGACGATATAGACCTTTTGCACATCGAATGCGTCTTGCGCCTTTGACTTGTCGACCGTATCGGATCAATATCGGCTGATACCTCAAACTATGGGTAATAGCTAACATAACTATACGTTTCTACACTCCCCCGTAAGCTGGGACTTAGATGACTATTAAGTCCAACTTGGACATAAACGGTAGAAACAACAACAATAGAGAGAATAATTAGATTAATTTATTGGGGCTCTAGGCCAAGTAATATAAAAGAGAGATAAAAGGTGGACAACTATGTACTAGTTGTCCATAACTAGCATAACAAGTAGTTAATAGCTAATGTGAATGGCACTCTTCTACACTCCCCGCAAATTGGGATTTGGATGACAATTAAGTCCAACTTGGAAGAAATTATAGAAACAATGGCAAGAGATGACGATCTTGGTGGCAAGAAAGTGAGTTGAGTTGCAGTGTGTAACCTCACCATTTTTTCCTAATTTGATTAAGTATTAATTATGATTTATTAATAAAAATGATGAATCATCGCATATGTCACGATGACCTCATCGCTCACATCACGATGATGTCATCATGACCTCACCTCTTCTCTACACAATTCTTAGACACCTTACCCTTCCACACCCTTCCATGGACACCTCATCCACCCTCTCACATGACCCAACCCCCTCTCTCAACTCTATATAAGGACCTTTACCCTCTTCTTTCAACCCATCCCACTCTCCCCTCAACTCTACTAGCAAGGGAATAGGAGTTCTCATAAGGTAACCCTTGATCCTTTTCAAATTTTTATAACTCTAACTAGAATAAGTGTGTGTATATATATATGTGTGTGTGTGTGTGTGTGTGTGTCAAGAGGGAGGAGCTGCATTAGTGAGCAGTAGAGCAACAACAGCAGCTGCAGCAAGCAGTAGTTGCATGCAGTAACAAGCAGCTGCAGCAAGCAGCAGAGCAACAACAGTAGTAGCAGCAATAGCAAAGCTATATAAATATATGTATTTATATATCTATGTATCTATATATATATGTACTCTATATTATCTATATATGTATACTATATTATATCTATATATCTTATATATATGTGTATCTATGTATCTATATATCTATGTATCTATATATATATATGTATACTATATATGTATACTATATTGTATCTATATATGTATCTATATGTGTATCTATATATGTATTTATATATGTATCTATATATTTATATATATATGTACTCTATATTATCTATATATGTATACTATTATATCTATATATCTTATATATATATGTGTATCTATATATGTATTTATATATGTATCTATATATCTATGTATCTATATATATATGTATCATATATGTATACTATATTATATCTATATATGTATCTATATGTGTATCTATATATGTATTTATATATGTATCTATATATCTATGTATCTATATATGTATCTATATATGTATACTATATTGTATCTATATATCTTATATATATGTGTATCTATATATGTATTTATATATGTATCTATATATATATATGTATACTATATATGTATCTATATATGTATACTATATTGTATCTATATCTATATATCTTATATATATGTATCTATATATGTATTTATATATGTATCTATATATATGTATCTACATATATGTGTGTGTCTATATATATATATATATATATATATATATATATATATATATATATACTATATATGTATGTATCTATACATATGTATCTATAAATATATCTTATATATACATTATTTTTTATATTTAAGTTTTTATATAGATATTTGTCCCATCTATAACCAGAAATAGCATAAAATTGACCTAGAAATCTAGTGGGTTAAATCTACTTAATTATATTTTACCAATTAATGTGAATTATTCATGTTATAGGTTATCTGGACCCCGTCACACACTCTGACTTGTTTCACCCGCTTTAGATCCCAGGCGAGTACAGTCTCTGATGGTTTTCTTACTGATAATTTCTATAACACGTGTAATATTGTTGTACTTGATCCTGACACGAAGAATCACGGACTAGCATATCTTGTGTTTTTAGACCTTGATCTTATGTCATACTTGATATTCATGTGATTCATGTATGCTAGTCGGGACGGAAAAATACTAGTTTATATGTAATCATACCCTTAAATCCTGTGCAAATATAATTCATGTGCAAAGGCTAACCATACACTTCACGTATGATTAACCGGCTCTCATTATGCAATCCTAAGCCGATCACATAATCAAACTTGTATTTCAAAACACTTAGTGACTAAAAAAATTCTTGTTGATACATGACATATTTTTCTGTTTATTCATTTTCATGTTTCATTTCTTACCATGCCTTGATGTCAGTTTATTTATCCATCATGTACTACTTTTTCTATCACTGTTTTATAGTCCTTATCATGTATTGAAACTGCTTTAGAATTGTACTCGTTCAATCCTGACTGAATAATATTTCAGGTAGGCACTTAGAAGGAACTGTGCCCCGTATATTATGGATTTTTTGGAAAATAGCTTCGAGCCTGATTTTACCTCTGGACGATCGAGGAAGGCCGCAAGCGAGAGACCTAGTTATGACAATAGTTATAGTTTACAAACTTTACTATAGTTGTATGAGTTATGAATACAAGATTTTGTACTGTAACCCTTTATATATACACACACACAAACACACACACATATATATACATCATTTTTCACCCTACCTTAGTTTTATGATTGAGTATAATATATGTTTCTTTTATATTATGAGGTATTGGTTATACAGTACTAGTTCCAGACATCGTTTTACTGCCGACACTGTGACGTAGGCTGGGCGTGCTCACGCACTCGTACCCGAACACCCGGGTGCGGGTCGTGACACGTTTTTATGGTGGTCCATGCAGGTCCGACTTCGCAACTAGTGCGATGTCGTAGTAGTACCTAAGATTTTAGTACTATTACAAGTCTACAATAGGATTTAGAATAATAGGAATAAGAAATACTCAATCACAACTAGGAATTTCAACTCTGAATTAAATTTACTAATCTTAATCACCTTGAATGACTTGATATCTTCTCCAATTCCTATCCTTCTCAAATAAGATCTTATCTCGTGCTTTAATGATGTATCCTTATTGTTTTATCATATTCCAGAATGACACCTATAACATATTCCAGAAGGACACGCGAGACCATAACACCCGGTTGTTCAGGAGCAGCTGCAGAAGCCGCTCCAGTTGTCTCTGAATGTCTTCCTTCTCCTCTTTCACTTCTACCCCAAGGAGGTGTACCATCGAACACTGGAGGCATGCCCACTGAAGGAACACATTTATATGAGCTCTCCAAATGTATGCTGGAGGCGCAGAAGGCTCAGACTGAGGCTCAGAGGGAACAAACAAAAATGATGCAAGAAAGCATTGAGAGTTTCCATCATATGGCTTTGGCATCTATGGAGAATGTTGCATCTCAGCAACAACGCCTGTTCAATAGAAAATGGGCGATATCTTGGACTTCAAGAAGATGGCTCATCGGGAGTTCAAGGGAACTGAATGAATCTTATATGCGGATGAATGGCTCGAGGATATCGAACGAATTATGCGGGTTGCTCGAATACCGGAAGACCTGAAGATAGAGGCTGTAGGCTTGCAGCTTCACGATATCGCCCTCACTTGGTTCAGAAATGAGCCCAGACTTGCTGATCCAGACCTAACTTGGGACCAGTTCAAACATCTTTTCAAACATAAGTTCTTTCCCGCAGTAGCCCATGACGTTCTGGAGAAACAATTCCAGAACTTGGAGCAGGGTAGTCTCTCAGTAGATGAATATGCTGCAGAGTACGGCAGGCTGAGCCGATTCGCAGAATATATGGTGAGAGATCCGGAGGACCGAGCTCGCATATTCCGGCAAGGCTTGGCCTAGGAAATTCGAGTCATTATCCCCTCTAGTATTACGACTTTTGCTGGGATTGTAGCAGAAGCCCAAAGGATCGAGGTGGACATGGGCTTTAAATCCAAGCGGGACCGGAATGCGTTCGAAGGAGGCAGCAGCACGGGACCAGCAAAACTTTCCCATTTTCAGCCGAGGACTTGCCAGCATCAACAGTAGCATTGTCCTCCAACTAGATTATCGGCTTAGCCGCATCCTCAAAGACAGATCCAGCAGACCCCTTTTTGCCATTTTTGCAAGAAACTAGGACATTCCTGGAAAATATGCAGAAAAAGACTTGGAGTCTGTCTATACTGTAGTCCTGCGGGACATTAGATGAAAAATTGTCATATTCGAGGTGCAACAAATCAAAAGGGGCTAGCTAAGTCACCTGTGGCACAACAACAGAGGGGACCTCCACTCCTAACATAACAACAACAATTTGTCCAACACCAACAGAGGGGAGCTCCTGAGCAGGGTAGAGCTTTCGCTACAACTGTTGAGGGGAGCTCAAGGGTTCCATTATTCTCGATTCTATTCCAGCCATAGCATTATTTGATTCTGGTGCATCCCATAGTTTCATATCTGTGTCTTTTGTACTTAAGCATAATTTAGTAGTGGAACCCTTGAGTAGAAACTGTAAGATCACGACTAGCGGAGGCATCATCCTAGTCAGTGATGTTTGCAAGGGATATCACGTTTGTCACGCCCCAGTCCCAAAATACCGAGGGACTAGCCACGTGGCACTGGCCAGCAGCACACACCAATGGACAAACCCAATTTAATGGACCCATTAGAGTGTACTTAAGCTGTAAAACAACAGTAAAGGTCTACGATACAAGTCACAGTCTAATTCTAATCTCATCCACAGAAGGTAATCACATATCAAATGTCAGAATAATCGAAATAAAATATAATCTAACAAGTCTCAATAAAAAGTGTCTCGGGGAACTACCCGAGAATAAGTTTAATACAATAATCCAAGAGACAGGAAATAAAGTAACTAGAAACAGAAATAACTGAGTATATAAAGCAAATATTCAGGAGAAATCCTCTGGCACGACCTCGTCCTCGGGTTCTTGTACTGCTTCAATGTATGCTCCTGTCCCGTACACTTCGGGGTAGATCTCTTTTGCTAAACCTAGGGACAATCCGAATTCCAGGTCCTCAGGGGACATAGCAAGGTACAAGAACAACTCAAGCCAAATAAATGCAGTGCAGTAATAAATGAATCAATAGGGTAAACTATGTAACCAGCTATGTGATATGCAAGTGAGAGCATTAATCATACTCAGGCTGAGACTACTATAGGCTCTGTGTCGGAAAAACCCATAGCACCATTTTCTCGAAGGGCAAGTACATATGCCAAAGCTCTGTGTCAGAGTCTAAGGCACCTCCAGATAACTATATATATATAATATAATCAGCCTTTAGTATGGTAAGTCTCTCCCTACCCAATGTAATCATACGTCTCATGTCCATGACGTCTCATGTCCATGTCACGCAAGATCATATCTAACGCAGCAAGTCATGTGATAGCTCTGGATATAAAAAGTTTGTCTCGAATCCTATAACCTATACAGAATCACCATGAATGACTCAGGAAGATTCTGTCTCATGAACAGTGTCAGGTGTCCTATGGTATGACGTACTTGATAATGCAAGCACGAAGATATATAGGGTCGCGATATCAATCTCTAGGTGACGTTACACAACTCCGCGTACGGCGTTGGCACCCGAATATTCTTCGGACGCTAAGCAATGTCACACTGTCCTAGGTTGAACAAATATATCAAGAGTATATATATATGTACAAAGAACTCAAACAAATACGATAACAAGAATCACTGCAAGTTGGCAAGGTACACTTGTCTGGGGTTTGGATTCCAACAGTTGCTCCGGTATTCGTGGGGTCTTCAAGTACTCCGGTTGCTGAAATAAACACTACCATCATGTTCAGAAGATACCAAATAGCTAGAATTGCCTGTCCATAAGTCCAATTTGGACACAGGGGCAAAATTAACATTTTCTGGTCAAAGCGGGGTCCACTTGTGGCCTACTTCGCACCGAAAAACGTGCCAGAGATAAAGTTCTCCAAATTTGTCAAACTTAGTGTCTACAAGTCCAGAACGACGATACGAACCCAACGGAATGTCAAGAACTGAATTTCGATGAGCCGGTCACAAAATCGCCCGTCAAGTGGAGCCGTGGGGCCCACGATACGGGATTTTGTCAACGTTCTCAGAATCGAACCAAACTTGGGTCACAGGACCAGCGTATCGCTACGAGTCTGATGGCGCAAGTTTCGTTTCGAAACGACGAGCGTACACGAAGTTACAACGAGATTCAGAACATGGCCGATACAGGGCGTTGTCGACGGATACACGTTGATTCCGGTGTGCACGCACATAGAAATCAACTTTTGCGAAATCTCACACGTCCGTATCGGTGGTGCGCACCTTTCTGTGAAGTTCGCACACGACCAAGTCGCCTCGTTTAGCGGGGCGCACCCAGTTTCGGAAAAAATTGGGTTTTTAAAGACCAAGTTTTTGGTCATTTTCACCCTCGAATAAATCACAATCTACAACACCATAAATTAAACTAATTACAGGGTTTAAAACTTGGTTATAAGGTCTAAATTACTGTTCAGGTGGATTTTAGAAATAGTTAACAGGTTGCACGCAAAACGGTCGTGAACTTGCGAGTTCGGGACCAATTTTTGAATTTCAGAAATAGGGTTAATTTTTCTTTTTTTGCGTCGCGGTTTGCGATCGACACAGGACGCGATACCTCGAACGAATTGCACGGGTTTCGAGGGGGTCATGCGGTCTACGCGTAGGATTCGACAGAACAGAAATCGGAACAACGTACAGGCAGTTATGCAAGCTAGAAGAGGGATACCTCGCTATTTTTTGCGACAGGGTGGCGCGGCGTGGCACGGCGGGGGGGCTGCTGTGCTACGGCGGCGGCACTGGGGTCGCCGGGGGCTCGTCGGCCGGGGAACTCGGGGCTGGAGTCGTCGCCGGAGGCGGGGTCGCGGCGGAGGCGGAGCGGTGACCGGAGCAGCGCGGGGGGGGGGGTTGGTGATGGCGGTGGCGGTGATGGGGGCGGCCGGGTCGAGAGTTTAAATAGGCGAGGGTAGGCGGTTGCGGGGAAGGCCGGAGCGGGGTCGTGGGCGGAGGCGGGGCGGAGATGGCGGGGCGGTTGTGCGCCGGAGGCGGGGGAAGCGGGGAGTGGGGATCGGGGTCGTGGGGAGAGGAAGCGGGCTAGCGGGTCGGGTTCGGGTCGGGTTGAGTAGGACCCGACCCGTTAGGGCGGGTTCGGTTCAATAGGGTTTAGGTTGGGTCGGTTCAGGTCCGGTTCAGTCCGGTTTAATCCGGTTTAGTCCGGTTCAATCAAAAATGGTGTTTTTAGCTAAATAAAAATAGCTTTTGAGCCCAATAAATTTCAGAAAAATTACACAACATCCAATAATTAATTAAACACCCAAAAATATAATTTTGTAATATTTTAATACTTAATGTAATACATAAAAATATTAATCCCTGAAGGACATTTATAATAATTAATTAAAAATTACCGAAAAATTCAAAAAAATTCATTTTAAAGATTTTTAAAAAAACAGGTTGTCACAATCTACCCACCTTAAAAGAATTGCGTCCTCGTAATTAAGAAAATAACCGACAGCAGAGATGACGCGGTTGCAAGACATGTTTGTTGAAGCACGACCCAGAGAATACGAAATCATGCACAAGGAAAAATTGAGAGAAAGGGTTAAGCAGAACGCATAGGGAAGGAATAAAGTATTTTCCTAGACAATGAAAGTTAGGTAATTCAAGGGTAAAGAAATCTGGTTAGGGTAAAGAAAACTACAACTTAGGAAAACTAGTTATCAATTATTAACAAGTTCAAGATACTAGGTTTAAGGCTAAGGAAAGGAATTAACAGGCACGCGCTATGGCATTACTAGGAATAGATAGCTATGAATAACTTAATCTTACGCGCATTCGCTAATCCACGAGTCGGTGCGTCCTCCATTGTCATCGCAAAATCTTGTCCGCGTCCTTGTGGTGGATTCCTCTGCTGCTGTTGGGCCTGCTGGAAGAGTACTGCCTGGGGTGTCAAAGGTGGCCTCGGCTGATACCCTCCTGGAGCTGGTGAGGCTTCTCGGTTAATCATCGGTGTTTCTTTTCGATGCATCGTGCAATATTTGGCTAAATGTTGGCTGGATCCGCAAATCAAGCATAATCCCATTTTGCATCTGCCCTCGCTCTCATAATGGCCTCGCTTGCCACAATATTGACATGTAGGCAGGAATAAGGCTCTTGGTGCTGCTCTCTGTGGTGGTTTCCTCTGGGGTCGCTTTGCAGCTCTTTCCTGCTGTGCTTGGTCTGGTGCTAATGCATGCTGCCGCTTCTGACTGGACTCTCTCTTGGTGACGTGCTCCATGCGTCGGGCTGCAGCAAGGACTTCAGTGTCTAAAGTAGTTGCAACGTAGCTGATTAATTTCTGTAGCTCAAAGCTAAGTCCGTCAAAGAACTTCGCTTGGCTTTTCTGGGCTTCTTGATGAACCTTCTGTTGAGCTTGCATCATTGCGTAGAACATTTGAAACATCTGCTGTCCGTCCATAAGCTGTCCTGGTGGAAAAGTAGGCATCGATAGAGTAAACTGCGTCGATGGTGGAATGTCATCTTGCTGGATTCTCGAGGCATGCTGATTTGCTTGACTGCATTGTTGAGCTGATTGACCTCCTCCTACTGGTGTCGCTCCCTCGTCGTAGGTGACAACTGTAACTTGTGGTGTTCCTGCGGGAGTCTCGTCGCATGCTTGTGAATCCATTACTCTGCATCCAAAATAAACTATGAGAAACGTACAGAAGAATCAAGGCAGGATGCAAGTTAATAAATTATTTTGAAGTCGATATAGAGGTCAAGAACGAATCAATCAAGTGGATGAGATCCTATAACTTCTCCTATCCTTGTCGCAGGCTTGCTCGGTCCCTTAGTTGAAACCGAAACAAATTAGTCGTAGACCTGCATGGGCCACCACAAAAACCATGTCACGCCCCAGTCCCAAAATACCGAGGGACTAGCCATGTGGCACTGGCCAACAGCACACACTAATGGACAAATCCAATTTAATGGACCCATTAGAGTGTACTTAAGCTGTAAAACAACAGTAAAGGTCTACGATACAAGTCACAGTCTAATTCTAATCTCATCCACAGAAGGTAATCACAGATCAAATGTCAGAATAATCGAAATAAAATATAATCTAACAAGTCTCAATAAAAAGTGTCTCGGGGAACAACCCGAGAATAAGTTTAATACAATAATCCAAGAGACAGGAAATAAAGTAACTAGAAACAGAAATAACTGAGTATATAAAGCAAATATTCAGGAGAAATCCTCTGGCACGACCTCGTCCTCGGGTTCTGGTACTGCTCCAATGTATGCTCCTGTCCCGTACACTTCGGGGTTGATCTCTTCTGCTAAACCTGGGGACATAATTCGGATTCCAGGTCCTCAGGGGACATAGCAAGGTACAAGAATAACTTAAGCCAAATAAATGCAGTGCAGTAATAAATGAATCAATAGGGTAAACTATGTAACCAGCTATGTGATATGCAAGTGAGAGCATTAATCATACTCAGGCTGAGACTACTATAGGCTCTGTGTCGGAAAAACCCATAGCACCATTTTCTCGAAGGGCCAGTACATGTGCCAAAGCTCTGTGTCAGAGTCTAAGGCACCTCCAGATAACTATTTATATATAATATAATCAGCCTTTAGTATGATAAGTCTCTCCCCACCGAATGTAATCATACGTCTCATGTCTATGACGTCTCATGTCCATGTCACGCAAGATCATATCTAATGCAGCAAGTCATATGATAGCTTTGGATATAAAAAGTCTGTCTCGAATCCTATAACCTATATAGAATCATCATGAATGACTCAGGAAGATTCTGTCTCATGAACAGTGTCAGGTGTCCTATGGTATGACGTACTTGATAATGCAAGCACGAAGATATATAGGGTTGCGATATCAATCTCTAGGTGACGTTACACAACTCCGCGTACAATGTTGGCATCCGAATATTCTTCGGACGCTAAGCAATGTCACACGGTCCTAGGTTGAACAGATATATCAAGAGTATATATATGTACAAAGAACTCAAACAAATACTATAACAGGAATCACTACAAGTTGGCAAGGTACACTTGCCTGGGGTTTGGATTCCAACAGTTGCTCCGGTATTCGTGGGGTCTTCAAGTACTCCGGTTGCTGAAATAAACACTACCATCATGTTCAGAAGATACCAAATAGCTAGAATTGCCTGTCCTTAAGTCCAATTTGGACACAGGGGCAAAATTGACAGTTTCTGGTCAAAACGGGGTCCATATGTGGCCCGTTTCGCACCGAAAAACGTGCCAGAGACAAAGTTCTCTATATTCGTCAAACCTAGTGTCTACAAGTCCAGAAGGACGATACGAACCCAACGGAATGTCCAGAACTGAATTCCGATGAGCCGGTCACAAAATCGCCCGTCAAGTGGAGCCGTGGGGCCCACGATACGGGATTTTGTCAATGTTCTCAGAATCGACCCAAACTTGGGTCACAGGACCAGCGTATCGCTACGAGTCTGATGGCACAAGTTTCGTTTCTAAACGATGAGCGTACACGAAGTTACAACGAGTTTCAGAACATGGCCGATACGGGGCGTTATCGACGGATACGCGTTGATTCCGGTGTGCACGCACATCCAAATCAACTTCCGCGAAATTCCACACGTCCGTATCGACGGTGCGCACCTTTCTGTGAAGTTCGCACACGACCAAGTCGCCTCGTTTAGCGGAGCGCACCCAGTTCCGTGAAAAAATGGATTTTTAAAGACCAAGTTTTTGGTCATTTTTACCCTCGAATAAATCACAATCTACAACACCATAAATTAAACTAATTACAGGGTTTAAAACTTGGTTATAAGGTCTAAATTACTGTTCAGGTGGATTTTAGAAATAGTTAACAGGTTGCACGCAAAACGGTCGTGAACTTGCTAGTTCGGGACCAATTTCTGAATTTCAGAAATAGGGTTAATTTTTCTGTTTTTTGCGTCGCGGTTTGTCACGACCCGCACCCGGATATTCGGGCACGAGTGCGTGGGCACGTCCAGCCTACGCCGCAGAATCGGCGGTAGTACGCTGTCTAGGTCAAATCCACACTTAACTAAACTAGCTCATTCACAAATAACATAAGCAAGATAGTAATGAGAATGGAAACTTAAGATTTCAACTGAAATAAATGTGACAACAGATTCAAATGTTTAGTACAGAAATTCAGGATGAAATCGGGGACAAACCCGATTAATAAGATAAGAAAATAGAATAAAGGTAGCCACTGCTAACTACTCTGCAGGAGTAGTCTCCTGGGTGGGAACCGGCTCTGCGACTGTATCACCTGCTGGCTCATAGGGTCCATAATAGGTAGGGGCAAGGTTCTCATCATCGCCTAAACAACGGATCCAGTCAGGAAAGGAGCAAAGTACACAGTGCACCACAAGATTAAGCTAAATATTTATGACAATTAAGTATTGAATATCATATTGAGAAAATTGCATAGAGGGACATCATTATCTCACAGTTAATGCTGTAAACAGGAATATGAGAAAATCAGGAAATAAATGAGACAGGAATGAAACTACAACAATCAACAAGAGCCATAACTAGACAAGAAGCTATGTGTGTGAACTTGTGTTTTTAGAATACATAGTTGGCATGTAGGGGTTTATAAGGCTAATAAGGCCGTCATAGACGACTAGTGTCTGGAATGATCAAGTATAAGGCTGATGGTACAGTCGCGTACCAACAGCTAGTATCTGGACCTGGGGAAGGGTAAACTACATGCCTCCTAGTATTCTCCCACCCGATATGTAAACAAGACATGAACTCCAACATTCAAGACATGAAATATAGTACTTTACGCTACGTGTAATCAACAAGGGTACTAGTAGAGCAGAGAATTAATTATCACAATATAAAGATTAACTTGAAATGCAGGTACTTGCCTGTTGTTTGGATCCGATTAATGTTCTAGGGGAAGTTTCCAGAGATGGGTCCAACAGCTGAAATAGACATTACCATCATGCTCAGAAGATGTCAAATAGCTAGAAACGCCTGTCCTTGGGTCCAATTTGGAGACAAGGGCAAAACGGTAATTTCGGGCCAAAACGGGGTCCGCCGGTGGGCCCGCTTTGCACCGAAAAACGTGTCCAGGTCAACGGTCTCCAAATTCACCAAACTTAGTGCCAACAGGTCAGGAACGCTGATACGAACCTAACGGAACTTCCAGATTTGGATTCCGATGAGCCGAACACAAAATCGCCCGTCGAGCGGGGCCTGTGGGGCCCACGACACGCGATTTCGTCAACGTTCTCAGAATCGAACCAAACTTGACCCACAGGACCAGCGTATCGCTACGAGTCCGATGGCGCAAGTTTCGTCTCGATCTGACGAGTGTGCACGAAGTTAGGGCGAATTGCCGAAAAGGCGGATACGGAGCGATGTCCGCGGATACGCGTTGATTCCGGTGTGCACGCACACCCGAATCAGCTTCCGCGAAATCTCACACGTCCGTATCGACGCTGCGCACGTATCTGTGAAGACCGCACGCGACCAAGTCGTCCCGTTTGGCGGGACGTACTCGGTTCCGGGGTGAAACAGGGTCTGGTTTTTCCTGTTTTTGGATCGCGGTGTGCGATCACCACAGGACGCGATGCCCCGAACAGTTTGTCCGGACACCGAGAGGGTCATACAGGCTTCGCGTAGGAATTGCCGGAATCGAAAACGGAGCTACGAATCAAAAGTTACACGCACCTGAAGGGGACCCGAAAAACAGGTTCGAGCCGTGTCCGACTCGTGTCGGACACGCGGGTGAATTAGGGTTAGGGTTAGGGCTGACCCGCCGGAGGACGGCGCTGGGCGGCCGGGCTGCGGCGGAGGAGGGCCGGGGCTGCTACGGCGGAGGGCGGCGCGGCGCTCGGGCGGAGGCGGCGGCGCGGGGGCGGCCCAGGGCGGCGCGGGGCTGCTCGAGGGGCAGCTGCTGCTGTGTCTGCGGTGGCTGCCGGAGAGGCGAGGCGGAAGACGGCGAGGCGGGGGCTGGCTGCGGCGGGGCAGCTCGGCGGAGGGTGCAGCGGTCGGCGGCGGAGGAGCGTGGCGGTGGCGGGGTGAATGGAGGAGGAGAACGGAGGGGATTTATAGCGGGCTGGGGCGGGGGGATGGCCGGGGAAGGCGACGACGTGGCGGGTCAGGCGCGGGGCTCGCGGGGGCGTGGCGGGCAGCGCGGCGGAGGGCGCGGCGGAGGCGCCGCACGACGCGGGGGCGGGGCTGGGTCGTGGGCGACTGGGGGTGCGGGTCGGTGGGTTCGGGTCGGGCGGCGGTCAGACCCGACCCGACCCGGTTGGGAGTGGGCCGGCCTGCGGGCCTGGGTCGCGGGATTGGGCCGGGCCGCGGCCCAACGGGCCGGGCCAAAGAAAATAAATAAATAAATAAATAAATAAATAATAATAATAATAATAATAAAAACAGAATTAATTTAATTAATTAATTAAAATTAGTTTTTAGGCTTTTAAAAATAGGTCTGAGGCCCAGAAAAATCCAGAAAAATTGCCCTAAGTCCAGTTTTCCATTTTACACCCAAAAATATTATTTTCATGATATTTTAATATTATTTATTATCAATTAAAAATCATGTAATAATTCAAAACCCTGATTTTAATTACAGAAAATTTCCAGAAAATTCCAGAAAATTGTGAAAAATCCCAATTTTAATATTTTGAAAAATCAGGGGCTTACAATCTACCCAACTTATAAAAATTTCGTCCTCGAAATTTTAAAATTATAGCAGGGTTCTCTCTGTCCAATCTCACTTGATTACAGTCCAACGGGTTTCTCTCAGGTGGACATTGCGGTCGCTACCAAACTTATAATTTTTACCCATATATCCTCTAAGGCTGCACAACTAGTAAGGCTAGGTCCAATTTTAATAAATCATGGTATTAAATCTTTAAGTCTGCAACACAAAACACATCACCTAGGGTATTGCCTAGTCATAGAGGGTTATCATCTAGCACTACAAATCAAACTTATCTCAAACACAGGATTTTGTCTTTCCGAAATAAGGGAAGACGAGGGTTAACAATAAAGAGTTTAAGGGCGTGGTGGTAGAACAGAGGTATAGGGATCAAGGTGTTTAAAGAATTCTAATGGGGATTGTCGGGCGGTTATGGATTGAGATCCTATTCTGGTAATCATTTCTCCGCATGCTCGTATCAGTATAATTATGTAACTGATACGATATGCTCGGACACATTTAAGGGCAAGTATACTAGTCACTATATCTCTCAATCCACGTAAGGTAGTCGTGCGAAGTGCGAATCAAAATGCACTAAGGTTGATCAGACCGTAGTACACTGATTCTGAGTAGACACTTGTATTAGTGGGGTTGATCAGGCCTCAATAATACATGTGTCATGAACAAGCCCGATAAAGGGTAAGCTTGCAAAACTAGGCTATAAATAGCAGCATATATCAAGTTCAGCAAAATTTAAGTGCGCTAGATAATGATGAAAGGAGGTGCAAATTATTGAAGTCACAAAATAACACAAAAGCACAATAGCAAAAAGTCTCTAAAACAGTTATCAAATTTAAAAGCATACTAGGTTATTTAGCAAGTTCAAAATTTTTGGGTTGAGGCTGAGGTCACGAACCAATGAGCTAAACAATACTAGGAAAGGTATCTACGAATCACTTACGCGCATTAGCTGCTTCCAGAGTTTGCTCGTTCTCCACGGTCATCACGTAAGCTTGTCCGCGTCCTGGAGCAGTGGGGCAGTCCCTCACTAGATGTTCTGTTGATCCACAATATAGACAGACACCTAGTCTCATCCTACAAACTTGCCAGGTGTGACCTTGTTTTCGACAAAAGCCACAAGTGGGAACTCGTTGGTTCTGTCCTTGAGCTTGGTGTTGGGGTGCTGGAGCTCGAGGGAGAGGACGCTGGGCTTGCTGCGGGGACCTCTGCTGTTGTTGTTGTTGAAAAGGGCGTTTGTTAGATCCCGCATTTCCGGTATCTCTTTCTCGCTTTAGCTTATGCCCCATGTCTCTCTCAACGCCTTGTGCCACGTTTAAGATTTCCTCATAGGTGCGGGCTCGGCTGGTGGTGACAGCAAGGCGAATATCCGGAGACAGCCCCTTCTTGAATCTACGGGCTCTGTCCTCCGGGGTACGAACCATGTACTCCGCAAAGTGGCTTAACCTGCTAAATTCAGCAGTATATTCATCAACAGTCATGTTACCTTGTTCCAGTCTCTCGAATTGGCTTTCGAGAGCTTCCCGAGCCACTTCGGGGTAGAATTTCTCCTTGAATAGCCTCTTGAAGTCCTCCCAGGTGATGTCGGGGGCAGATAGTTGGGGTTCATCTCTGAACCAGGTTCGAGCAATGTCGAACAGTTGCAGGCTTGCGGATTCCACTTTGAGATCATCGGGAACCCGGGCGGTCTTCAGGAGTCGCTCTACGTTCTCTATCCATTCATCGGCGTAGAGAATGCCCTCCGTTCCATAGAATTCCAGGGGTTTAAGGTTCTTGAAGTCTTTGGCACTCCCTGGCCTCTTGTGTGGCGACTCCTGGGACCTAAGAGCTTCTGAGAGGCTGGTTCGCAGCAGGGCAGTCTGTTCCTTCTGGGATTCCACCAATCCCTGGAACACTCCAAGTAGTTGTGCCCCATCTAGAGTAACTGCTGGGACAGATGGAGGCGGTGGGAGTGCAAGAGTCTCGGGCACATTCTGCTCAGCTGGTTCTGATGTGCCTCCTACTGTGTTCCTCGTCTGAACCATTCTGAAAGATTAAGGGATAGGGAGAATCAGAATAGAATACTTGGAAATCAAGGCGATAGGATAATTGAGCAGAAATGATATCAAGAATTGAAATAAGGACCCTATACTGTGAATGAGCTTTATCCTAAAATCCTCAATCTTGTTGCAGGCCTGTTCGGTCCCTAAGTTGAAACCGAACAACTTAGTCGTTAGACCTGCATGGGCCACCACAAAAACGTGTCACGACCCGCACCCGGATATTCGGGCACGAGTGCGTGGGCACGTCCAGCCTACGCCGCAGAATCGGCGGTAGTACGCTGTCTAGGTCAAATCCACACTTAACTAAACTAGCTCATTCACAAATAACATAAGCAAGATAGTAATGAGAATGGAAACTTAAGATTTCAACTGAAATAAATGTGACAACAGATTCAAATGTTTAGTACAGAAATTCAGGATGAAATCGGGGACAAACCCGATTAATAAGATAAGAAAATAGAATAAAGGTAGCCACTGCTAACTACTCTGCAGGAGTAGTCTCCTGGGTGGGAACCGGCTCTGCGACTGTATCACCTGCTGGCTCATAGGGTCCATAATAGGTAGGGGCAAGGTTCTCATCATCGCCTAAACAACGGATCCAGTCAGGAAAGGAGCAAAGTACACAGTGCACCACAAGATTAAGCTAAATATTTATGACAATTAAGTATTGAATATCATATTGAGAAAATTGCATAGAGGGACATCATTATCTCACAGTTAATGCTGTAAACAGGAATATGAGAAAATCAGGAAATAAATGAGACAGGAATGAAACTACAACAATCAACAAGAGCCATAACTAGACAAGAAGCTATGTGTGTGAACTTGTGTTTTTAGAATACATAGTTGGCATGTAGGGGTTTATAAGGCTAATAAGGCCGTCATAGACGACTAGTGTCTGGAATGATCAAGTATAAGGCTGATGGTACAGTCGCGTACCAACAGCTAGTATCTGGACCTGGGGAAGGGTAAACTACATGCCTCCTAGTATTCTCCCACCCGATATGTAAACAAGACATGAACTCCAACATTCAAGACATGAAATATAGTACTTTACGCTACGTGTAATCAACAAGGGTACTAGTAGAGCAGAGAATTAATTATCACAATATAAAGATTAACTTGAAATGCAGGTACTTGCCTGTTGTTTGGATCCGATTAATGTTCTAGGGGAAGTTTCCAGAGATGGGTCCAACAGCTGAAATAGACATTACCATCATGCTCAGAAGATGTCAAATAGCTAGAAACGTCTGTCCTTGGGTCCAATTTGGTGACAAGGGCAAAACGGTAATTTCGGGCCAAAACGGGGTCCGCCGGTGGGCCCGCTTTGCACCGAAAAACGTGTCCAGGTCAACGGTCTCCAAATTCACCAAACTTAGTGCCAACAGGTCAGGAACGCTGATACGAACCCAACGGAACTTCCAGATTTGGATTCCGATGAGCCGAACACAAAATCGCCCGTCGAGCGGGGCCTGTGGGGCCCACGACACGCGATTTCGTCAACGTTCTCAGAATCGAACCAAACTTGACCCACAGGACCAGCGTATCGCTACGAGTCCGATGGCGCAAGTTTCGTCTCGATCTGACGAGTGTGCACGAAGTTAGGGCGAATTGCCGAAAAGGCGGATACGGAGTGATGTCCGCGGATACGCGTTGATTCCGGTGTGCACGCACACCCGAATCAGCTTCCGCGAAATCTCACACGTCCGTATCGACGCTGCGCACGTATCTGTGAAGACCGCACGCGACCAAGTCGTCCCGTTTGGCGGGACGTACTCGGTTCCGGGGTGAAACAGGGTCTGGTTTTTCCTGTTTTTGGATCGCGGTGTGCGATCACCACAGGACGCGATGCCCCGAACAGTTTGTCCGGACACCGAGAGGGTCATACAGGCTTCGCGTAGGAATTGCCGGAATCGAAAACGGAGCTACGAATCAAAAGTTACACGCACCTGAAGGGGACCCGAAAAACAGGTTCGAGCCGTGTCCGACTCGTGTCGGACACGCGGGTGAATTAGGGTTAGGGTTAGGGCTGACCCGCCGGAGGACGGCGCTGGGCGGCCGGGCTGCGGCGGAGGAGGGCCGGGGCTGCTGCGGCGGAGGGCGGCGCGGCGCTCGGGCGGAGGGCGGCGCGGCGCTCGGGCGGAGGCGGCGGCGCGGGGGCGGCCCAGGGCGGCGCGGGGCTGCTCGAGGGGCAGCTGCTGCTGTGTCTGCGGTGGCTGCCGGAGAGGCGAGGCGGAAGACGGCGAGGCGGGGGCTGGCTGCGGCGGGGCAGCTCGGCGGAGGGTGCAGCGGTCGGCGGCGGAGGAGCGTGGCGGTGGCGGGGTGAATGGAGGAGGAGAACGGAGGGGATTTATAGCGGGCTGGGGCGGGGGGATGGCCGGGGAAGGCGGCGACGTGGCGGGTCAGGCGCGGGGCTCGCGGGGGCGTGGCGGGCAGCGCGGCGGAGGGCGCGGCGGAGGCGCCGCACGACGCGGAGGTGGGGCTGGGTCGTGTGCGACTGGGGGTGCGGGTCGGTGGGTTCGGGTCGGGCGGCGGTCAGACCCGACCCGACCCGGTTGGGAGTGGGCCGGCCTGCGGGCCTGGGTCGCGGGATTGGGCCGGGCCGCGGCCCAACGGGCCGGGCCAAAGAAAATAAATAAATAAATAAATAATAATAATAATAATAATAAAAACAGAATTAATTTAATTAATTAATTAAAATTAGTTTTTAGGCTTTTAAAAATAGGTCTGAGGCCCAGAAAAATCCAGAAAATTGCCCTAAGTCCAGTTTTCCATTTTACACCCAAAAATATTATTTTCATGATATTTTAATATTATTTATTATCAATTAAAAATCATGTAATAATTCAAAACCCTGATTTTAATTACAGAAAATTTCCAGAAAATTCCAGAAAATTGTGAAAAATCCCAATTTTAATATTTTGAAAAATCAGGGGCTTACACGGTTTGCTATCGACACAGGACGTGATACCCCGAACGAATTGCACGGGTTTCGAGGGGGTCATGCGGTCTACTCGTAGGATTCGACAGAACAGAAATCGGAACAACGTATAGGGAGTTATGTAAGCTATAAGAGGGATACCTCGCTGATTTTTGTGACAGGGTGGCGCGGCGTGGCACGGCGGCGGGGCTGCTGTGCTGCTGCGGCGGCGGCGCTGGGGTCGCCGGGGGCTCTTCGGCTGGGGAACTTGGGGCTAGAGTCGTCGCCGGAGGCGGGGTCGCGACGGAGGCGGAGCGGTGACCGGAGCAGCTCGAGGGGGGGTTTGGTGATGGCGGTGGCGGCGATGGTGGCGGCCGGGTCGAGGGTTTAAATAGGCGAGGGGAGGCGGTTGCGGGGAAGGCCGGAGCGGGGTCGTTGGGGCGTGGGCGGAGGCGGGGCGGAGATGGCGGGGCGGTTGTGCGAGTGGGGATCGGGGTCGTGGGGGAGAGGAAGCGGGCTAGCGGGTCGGGTTAGGTAGGACCCGACCCGTTAGGGCGGGTTCGGTTCAATAGGGTTTAGGTTGGGTCGGTTCGGGTCCGGTTCAGTCCGATTCAATCAAAAATGGTATTTTTAGCTAAATAAAAATAGTTTTTTAGCCCAATAAATTCCAAAAAAATTACACATCATCCAATAATTAATTATACACCCAAAAATATAATTTTTTGTAATATGTTAATACTTAATGTAATACATAAAAATATTAATCCCTGAAGGACATTTATAATAATTAATTAAAAATTACCAAAAAATCCAGAAAAAATTATTTTAAAGATTTTTAAAAAACAGGTTGTCACAACGTTACATTGGGAGACCGTGTTTTGTCTGTTAGCTTATTCGTAATGCCACTTTCAAGTTTTGACATTGTCTTTGGAATGGATTGGTTGGGTATGCATTTCGCTAGTATTGACTGCCGCAGAGGTCGTGTGCTGTTTCGACCTCCAGGAGAGCCGGAGTTCGAGTTTGCTAGAAAGACAGAGAAACCAGATCATGGAATTCTTTGTGAATCTATAATGGAGGAGAAAGAGCTACCGCATCCTATTATTACTGAGTTCTTAGATGTGTTTTCCGAGGAGTTACCAGGATTGTCGCTAGATAGAGATGTTGAATTCTCTATTGATCTAATACCGGGAGCAGAACTAATATCGCAGCATGTCTACCGGATCAACAACAATGAGCTGGCGGAGCTAAAGAAACAGATAGATGAATTAGAAGATAAGGGATTCTTCAGATCAAGTTCGTTGTCCTGGGGAGCTCCGGTACTTTTTGTGCCAAAGAATGATGGATCGGTGCAGATGTGCATCGATTACAGTGCCCTGAACAACCTCACAATCAAGAATAAATATCCGTTGTCGAGAATAGATGATCTCTTCGATCAGTTGAGTGGCGCGAAGGTATTTTCAAATATTGACTTGAGATCTGGATATCATCAGGTTAAGGTGAAAAAGGAAGATATTCCAAGACTGCATTCATGACTCGATATGGCCAGTACGAGTTCTTGGTGATGCCGTTTGGGTTAACTAATGTCCCGGCAGTCTTCATGAACTTGATGAACAAGGTATTCCACCAGTACCTGGACAAGTTCGTGGTAGTGTTTATAGATGATATCCTTGTATACTCAAAAACGCTAGAAGAACACGAGAAGCATTTAAGGATAGTGCTTGAAACTCTCAGGAAGAAGAAGCTCTATGGAAAACTCTCTAAATGTGAGTTTTTCTTAAACAAAGTGGAGTTTCTCGGACATGTAGTGACTGGAGATGGAATACCAGTTGATCCAAAAAAGATTGCTGCCGTAGAATCTTGGGCCACTCCGAGCTCTGTTGCAGAAATTATAAGCTTTTTAGGATTGGCTGGATATTACAGAAAGTTCGTAAAAGATTTCTCTCGAATTGCAGAGCCTTTGACTAAACTCACTCGGAAAGATGTAGAGTTTGTATGGACTGAGGAATGCCAGGCAGCGTTTGATAAGTTGAAGAAGAGATTGACTACGGCTCCTATTCTGACATTGTCATCGGGATCAGGAGGATTCGCCATCTATACTGATGATTCAGGAAAGGGTTTGGGATGTGTTTTAGAGCAAAACAATAAGGTGGTGGCTTATGCATTCAGACAGCTACGGACACACGAGAAGAACTATCCTACCCATGACTTGGAGCTGGCAGCTGTCATCTTTGCTTTGAAGTTGTGGAAACATTATTTCTACGGAGAGCGTGTGGAAATATTCACTGACCACAAAAGCTTGAAGTACGTTTTCACACAAAAGGAGCTGAACATGAGACATCGTAGATGGCTAGAGCTTATGAAGGACTTTGATATTGTCTTGAAGTATCATCCAGGAAAGGCCAACGTAGTTGCAGATGCCTTGAGCAGGTATCCAATAGCTATATGCCTGACGATGGACCGCCACTTGTTAGCAGACTTGGAGAAGTTGGGTATTGAAATAATAATTTCTGGAGTTGAAATGCAGATGATGGGTATGCAGATTCAGTCGGAATTGATGAACAAGATATGGGAAACACAATATCAAGATAAAAGTCTGAGAAGTATCCGAGCTCAGGTACATGCCGGATTGCTAGATGATTTTACCATTAAAGAAGATGACTCTTTACGACACGGAGTGAGGCTATGTGTTCCTAGAGGAGATCTACGGGAAGAAGTCATGCAGGAAGCTCATCGCTTTCAGTATTCTATACATCCGGGAGCTACCAAGATGTACAATGATCTAAGAGATAACGTGTGGTGGTATGGTATGAAGCGAGAGGTAGCACGTTTTGAAATTGCAAGAAATTGTTAAGAGTTCTCCTCGACTCCATCCTGTATTGTCCAAATTGCAAGAAATTTCATGGTGACAAGTAACAATCGTTGAAAGAGTACAAACAAACTTTATAGTGCCCTTGACATTCATATAACATATATCGTTGCAATTCACTGTATGATTAATATGGTCCTGGGATCATGTGACTCTTCTGAAAGAAGTCTTTATACCATGTTGTTCTCACTTAAGTTGCTAAATGTGTCAACATGCGGTTTACATATTATTCTATCAGAGAATGGATTTATTCTTGATATAGACAACTTCCATTTTTCTTTCTAATTTTGACTAGTCTTGCTTACTGATTAACAGCTTTTCTGTTCTGATGTGGAGTACCGCTAATTTTGTTTCTCATTTTTACTGGAATCTTGCTAAATGATGAACAGCTTCTGTTGGTTCAAGATGGGAAGCTCTATGGGCAGGACTTTTTTTATGATGTGGTTTCAAGAGCTTTAGCACTTCAAGAAATTCCAAGGGATCAAGAATTTCAGAAAAATGAGTTTGCAGTGCAGCTAGGTCAGGTTAGGATTTTTTTTTTCTTCTTCTTGAGGTGTTATTCTTTTTAAGGACCGAACAGTATCTCTTCTGACAATAAAGCTTACTGATATTGCTCTCTTTTGACATTTGTGATGGGATTGTTGATATGCAGCTTGTCATCAACTTGCTTAAAATTCTTTGTACAAATACTTCATGGCAACGGCGCAAGCTGGGACAAGTTTTACAGGATTGGGGTGTTATTTCAATTCAGGTCCTTGCTATGGCATTCTAGTACAGTTAATGTTTTTATCTATCAAGTTCTTTTGAAATGTTAAAGGTTTACTTCCAATTGAATGCAGTATATTGTTGTATCCCATAATCTTGTTATGATGATTGATTTTCATCTAATATTTGCTACTTAGCATAATGGCTATCATAAAGGTTTTAAATTGGCTAACTTCTTGTTCCTATTATCAGTTCTATACTCATCTTAGTTTACTTCTCCAATCTCCATATGGTTGTATATGCTTGTAATGAGCTAAGCATCTACATGAAGATAACTCTTTAATTCTGTATTGATTTTTCCAAAAGGCTAAGGCTGTGTTTGGTTACTATTTTTAACTCACTTTTTTGCTTTTAAAATCAAAAACCAATGAAAACGTTGTTTGGCTGCCTCCACTTCAAATATTGCATTTCAAAATTTTTTTCCAAAACTTGCTTTTTACTTCGATTTGCGGGAGTAGAAAAAAATATGTTTTCCAAAAAAAAAAATTCCACTCCCCACTCCCGAGACAGTCTCTCTCTCTCTCTCTCACACACACACACACACACACAAACACACACACACACCGACTCCTCTCTTCTCTCCCTCTCCTACTGACCTCGTCGTCTCTGACCGGTGTCTTCTCCGGCACGACTAGCGAGCTCCACCACCGCGAGATCTGCCAAGCTCCATCACCGCGAGATCTGCCAAGCTCCACCAACGAGGACCGCTCGTCTTCAACACTCCGCCTAGGCGAGCCGTGTGCGCTCAGACCAGAGGAACCCCCATCCGCCGCCTTCAGGCCTTCAGACCGGAGAACGAGATGGCAGCGCTCCGCTAGGCCCTCTCCTGGCAGCAATCAGTTGTGCGCGGAGCTGGACCAGGAGCACTCTCCGACGTCCACCGTCGTGAGCGAGGCCATGTCAGGCGAGCTGTGCGCGAAGCTTGCAGCGGGAGAAGACGGAGGATGACGACCTCAAACGCCCCAGCGTAAACTACATCGACTGGACCGAACTCACCGGGACCGCCTCGATGCCGTCACCTTGACGAACTCACCCTCCTTTTCTCCTTCTTCCTCCCCTCTTCCCAAACCCTAACCCTAATGCTCCATAGATCCATCGATACTGGGAACTCGCCGGGACCACAGGTGGTTGTGGAGCTGAGACACAGAGTTGGGGAGGATTGGAGGTGGTGGTGCTTGGTGAGGGTGGGAAGTCAGACACAGGACACAAGACTCATAACCCTAACCATAAAAAATATTTTCTAAAAATAATTTACCAAACAGAATTTTTATTTTTTGTTAAAAAATTATTTTTCAGATGAAAGTAACCAAACAAAAACTCAGAATCTTTATACTCAGAAAACAACTTTATAACTTATTTCAGAAAACTGTTTTCAGGAAAAAAAATTTAGAAAACATATCCAAACGGACCCTAAAGCATTTATAAATTTGACTATAAATGGTTTAAACTTTTTAAATATATACATCTATGGTTGGTTTTAGAGAGGAAACACGTGTCCAATATATATTGAGATTATTAAGGATATGTCCAATGGAATTGCGAGTATTCAGTGAACAATTGAGATTCATATCCATTCCTCATTATCATAGGCCTGCATCAAGTATTAACTTTTAGTCCTTATCTCTTTCTACTAGTTATGGATGAACTACCAGGCACATTAAGGATGAAGCTCCACGAAGCATGTTTTTTGTTGATGATATGGTGCATAGTTACGTAGAACGGGATATGTACTAGGTCATAACTGTACTTGGTCATGTTATGGATTCGGGGTAATTATCTTTATGTTCGATACAGAGGGGATTGGTTCGTAAATTCGGTTTGTAGTACGTTTTAAAATACTAATTTGCTCGATACTAGTTATTTGTTCAAATTTGACTCAATAATTTTGTGATATACAAAAAACATTATATAAAACATAAGAAAATGTTAAATTAATTAAACTCAATAACTTGTAGAACTTATCTTAGTCATAAATCAACTGAAATAAAACATTCTTAAATAAAACGGTACAATGGTGCCAAATCAAAACATGCAAATAAAAAATTGATAAACAACTCACTACCTTCATACAAAATAACAAAAGCATCATAAAACCTCATAAGCTCATTCTCTTCTTTGTATTAGCAACTTGCAAAAGAGAGTGGTGGCTCCTGGGCATTAAAGAGACAACTACAACACATACTAATGTGCAGCTGTGGAATCCCAATTAGCAAGAAATCTCAAATTGTTTCCAATTTTCTTTACATTGAAAGAATGTCTTGCAAAAACAAAGCTTATATTGAGATTTCATCCCAAAATGTGTCTGATTTGACAAGTTCCAACCTTAATTGCCTAAGTATGCCGGAAATGATAGATACTACTCGTATCCCTAGCCCTACAAGAAATGTTAGTTTTTCAATAAACCTTATTTTTGCTCTTGCAATTAACAAATTTTTGGGTTTGAAAATGGAAGTGAAATTAAACCAAAATGTCTTGTTAGATTTACTAAAATAAAAAATAAAATATATTTTATAATGATATGGACTTTTTTCTCCTCAATTGACCTAGACCGTGTTTTAAGCCAATATTTGTAACCTTGAGAAAATTTCCAAAAGTGCAAGTCTAAGATTAATTTTTGGACCCTAAGAAAAAAATCCCATAAAAATAATAACTTTAAAGTTAATTTTGGGACCTTAAAGGATTTTTTTTTTTTAAAGAACAATGGTGATTTGTAAGAAACGTTTGGTTGTGTATGTCGGAATCAAAAAGGAAAAAAAAATGTTCTGTTTGATATCTTGGTTCATTATGGAAGCAGGAGAGTAAACCAATGTGAAATGGTGACATGGGGATAAAGTATGCTATTTTATTAAATAAAATTTTATGTTCCACTACTTCGAAATTTAACCTTATGAAGTATTTTTCACCTAGTTTTAAAAATAATTTCTTATTATATTTTGGCTTTTCGAAAAAAGAACTCTAAAAATCTGATTCAAAACCATCGAAACTGCCAAACTTCTTATAGCGATAGTCATAAGAAGGGTCTTAAACTGATTCCGGTACCGACACTGCGAACCTTGGTTGGGGTCAGCGGCAACCACGTTCTTGTTGCCACGAGGAAGAGGAGATGTTGGTGCCTGGGAGGATGTTAGATGGATCTAGGCGGTCTTTCCGTCGATTTGTCAAGGAAAAAGATCTCGCTTTTAAGAATGGTGACGGTGAGGAAGATGCTGCTGCGGCTGAAGGCATGGATGAAGTCTAGGTTGCATTCGAATAACTTTGACATGGTCGATGGTATTCGATTGAGAAAAGGAGACTTTAGAGGGGTTAGCCTTAGTTGACGATGGCTGTTTCGAAAATTTTGGATACTGAGAAATTTTAAGAGATAATTTGGGGAAGAAGAACGAAATTGTCCCTTGCTGCTTCTTGTTGGATTTTCTTGAATGTTTTTACTTGGGGTGTAGGGAGAATTTCGTTGTGGTCAAGAAAAGGTATGTTTACCTTCACCTGTAGGTTATTGTCTTAATGTTAGTTATTTGCATGTGTGTTTACATCTATATAGTAAGCCTTGAACGTGTTTCTGCTTATGAGAAATGTCAGTCGCCTAGTACTCCAGGTTTTTGCATTTCTGGCTTTTTGATTCAACCATTGGGCCATTCTTATCATCGTCAGTTTATTCGCAGCAGCAAATTCTGTCCTATAACATAACATTGCAAGACTATGTACTATATCCCTGGCATCTTATTTCCTCAATTGATCACAATGATAATCTCTATACCATTCATTTCTTTAATCCTCAGTGCATTTATACAATGTTATTTTATCTACCTCTGCATTATGGATATAGGCATAAAATAATAAATAATCCCGTCTGAATCTTTATCCTTTTTCTATAAGTATGGATCTTTTTATCTGTCTCCTTAAAACTATGCATACAAATTTCATTTGTAGTTCGGCTGAATTATCGGAATATCCAAAACCTTTCAATACTATATGTTGACCTTTCCAATTTCCATGTATTATTTAGTTAATGCTATGACCGTCTAAATCCAATTTTTTATCTGCTTTAGTCAAACATGACCACTTGTTTCGAGTATTTGAGTGATCTCTGTAATTGTATCCATATCCTCTATGAAACTAGTACAAATATGATAATGCTTATACTCACTGTGTTCACCCTATTTGTGGACAACTGAATAGTCTCAGCAAAAATATAAGAACTCGTGGAAACATTGTGCACTCTACAATTTAGAGATGGCTCCTAACTGCACTTATGATGGACTGACTGTTGGATATATAACTGAAGGTTGAGAATTACTTGCTTACACTTTTGAAGGTTTGGACAAGATTATTGGAGATGCTTTTGATCCTTAATAGATGTGATACTTGAGCAGACATATTTCTCGTTATTATCAAACGTGGTAAACTTTCTGTAGTAGTGGACATTTGAAATACAGATATACAAAGTGTTATCACCTCTACTATGCAATCAGCAACTCACGTATTTGTAAACTTGGAAGTATAGTCATTTTGTATACCGAGAAAAAGGAAATTCAGTTTGTCTGACAGAGATTTTTCCACAGCTGGATCTGGCCTTTAAAAGGGAGTTCAGTGAGATGCAAAAATTTTCAATTGATGAGGTAAGTTCCCTTAAAAGCCTCATTTTGTCATATTTTCTTTTGTGTGTTTGAGTCTATACTAGTCTATGACTCTATATGAGCGCATACGCTACATACACAGACAAATTGACTATCATGGTAGCTTACCCAGATTTATATAGAAAGTTTCTTGTAATGCAGAATGTAGGCATGAAAATGTCCAGACATCTCCTTCTTTGGGCAGAGGAGCAAACCTATTGGGTTGCTTCTCGGTTTCTGACACTGGGATTCGAACTGGAACTCTATTCTTCTAATGAGTATTGCATGGTTTACTGGTACATGTACATTGTATTCATGAAGCGTTTGGAAAAGATGCAAATGAGGATAGCCGAAAATGGTGACAATTGTAAGTAATCTTGTTCTTTCCGCAATGTTTACATTATCCGTATGAGTAGCAAGAATTTAAATATATGATTATCTTCTCTTTCATATCATGAGAGTGATTGTTATTTATGAAATATATTTATTTTTGACTTAATGGTACAAAATACTAGCAAGTGCTTTATAATGTCCAAGTTTATATATGTTTCATCTCCTATAGGCTTGTATCAGTTAAGTTTAGAGAGAGAGAGGAGAAGAGGAAGTAGGGGAAGAGAGAATATGAGAAAGGAGATTGCAAGGGCCTTAAACCCTAGGTTGCATCTCATGTCTATTTATATTGATATGCAATACACCCACAATTACTATTATACCCTCATATGATAAATAACAAAATAAAATAACTCTAACACCCTCCCTCAAGCAGGAGCATATAGATCAGACATGCCCAGCTTGCTACATAAATCAGAAAATGGACCGCGAGCAAGTGGTTTGGTGAGGATATCACCTAATTGATCCTCTGACCGAACATAAGGAGTGACAATCTGTTTCTTCAGCAACAAATCACGAACAAAATGACAATCCACCTCGATATGCTTCGTGCGCTCATGAAACACCGGATTACTTGCGATAAACATTGCCGACTGATTATCACAATACATCTCCATCGGAATAGGAATCATAATTCCCATTTCATGAAGAAGAGACTGCACCCACATCATCTCAGAAGCTGTATGAGCCATCGCACGGTACTCGGCCTCTGCACTAGAACGAGCCACAACATTCTGTTTCTTACTACGCCACGTGACAAGATTGCCACCCACAAACGTACAATAGCCAGAAGTAGACCTCCTATCACTGCGACTGCCTGTCCAATCAGCATCACTGAACCCAGTCACCGTAAGCAACTGGGAAGGTTTGTACAACAAACCCTTTCCAGGTGCACCCTTCAAGTATCGAAGAATGCGAGAGATAGCCTCCCAATGTGGTTGCCGAGGGGCATGCATAAACTGACTAACTACTCCAACTGCATATGTGATGTCTGGTCGAGTAACAGTAAGATATATAAGTTTGCCAACCAAACGTCTATAATATCCAACATCCTCAAATAACTCTCCCCTGTCAGCATCAAGCTTGTCATGATAATCCATAGGAGTCTCAACTGGCCGACACTCCAACATCCCAGTCTCGAAAAGTAAGTCTAGAACATACTTGCGTTGTGACAGATACACCCCCTTCTTAGATCGAGCAACCTCGATTCCAAGAAAATATCGAAGAAGACCCAAATCCTTAGTATGAAACTGACGACTAAGGTAGGCCTTCAAGTCCGCAATTCCAGCATGATCACTCCCAGATATAATGATATCATCAACATAAACAATCAACACGATAATACCTGCTGAGGAAGAATGGCAAAACACTGAATGATCTGATGTGGTACGCCGAAAGCCATACTGAATGAGAACTGAACTGAACTTGTCAAACCAAGCACGAGGTGACTGTTTCAGTCCATATAATGCTTTCTTCAATCGACATACGAGTCTTTTATTTCCTGGTACAACATATCCCGGTGGTTGATCCATATAAACCTCCTCCTGTAAGTCACCATGCAAGAAAGCATTCTTTATGTCCAGCTGATATATAGACCATTGGTGATTAACCGCCACAGAAATAAGAATCCGAACTGAATTCAGCCGAGCCACTGGAGAGAAAGTCTCCATATAATCCACGCCATATGTCTGAGTATACCCTTTGGCAACCAACCGTGCCTTGAGGCGCTCAACAGAACCATCAGGGTGATACTTAACAGTGTACACCCATCTACAACCCACTGTTTGTTTTCCAACAGGAAGTGATGTAAGCTCCCAAGTCTGATTTTGATGTAAAACATACATCTCCTCATCCATTGCACTTTTCCAACCAGAAGATGACATAGCCTGCTTGTAAGTTTTGGGAATAAATGTAGAAGATAATGAAACAGCAAATGCATGAAAAGATGATGAAGCACGGTGTAGTGAAACATAGTTAGAAATGGGATGCTTATTCTTTGTGGTACAAATGCGTTGTCTTTTTTTGAGAGCAATAGGAAGATCATCTGGATCTGTGGTGATGGGAGCAGAAACCTCAGGCACGGAAGATGATTGGTTGAAGGCTGAATTTTGCAGAACCACTGGCCTGTCCTTGGATCTCTGATAAACCTGTAAATGGGGAATGGAGACAGAAATTGATTCAGGAATGACCGGAAGTGGTGTGGAAGATATCAAATCTGTTGTAAAAGGAATACAACGGTCTCCTGAAGGAAAGAAAGGGGTAGACTCAAAGAATGTAACATCCGCACTGACATAATATTTGCGTGACTGTGGACTGTAACAACGATAACCTTTTTGAGTACGGGGATAACCAAGAAAGACACACTTCAGAGATCTATGAGCCAACTTATCTCGATTAGGTTCCAAGTTATGAATAAAAGCGACACAGCCAAACACTCGAGGAGATAAGGAAAATGGTGCGACATCTGTATGTAATATAGTAAATGGAACTTTGTTATTTAATACAGATGATGGCATGCGATTAATAAGATAACATGCAGTAAGAACAGCATCTGCCCAATACTGTTTGGGGACATGCATATTGAACATGAGAGTTCGAGCCACATCTAAAATGTGTCGATGTTTGCGTTCAGCTATACCATTTTGTTGAGAGGTGTGGACACAACTGGTTTGATGAATCATACCACGATCAACACAGAAACTGTTCACAGAAGATTGAGTATACTCCAAAGCATTATCAGAACGCAGAATTTTGATACGTTTATTAAACTGAACATAGACTTCATTATAAAAGACAGATAACACATTTGGAAACTCAGATCTTTCTTTCATTAAATAACACCAAGTCATTCTGGAATAATCATCAATAAAAATAACAAAATACTGAAATCCTTTCGGACTTTTGACTCTAGACGGACCCCAAATATCAGAATGAACAAGATCAAAAGACTCTAATTGACGACTCTCACTATGACGAGGAAAGGAACTACGGTGATGCTTGCCTAACTGACAAGCCTCACATTCAAGACTAGAAACATGACTCAAACTAGGAACAACTTGACACAACTTAGCCAAAGACGGATGTCCCAAACGATAATGCCACTGCAACGGAGAAGTAGAAACAGAAGTGAAGGCCTTTCCAGGTAGATCCAAGTAGTACAGTCCATCTTTTTCATGCCCCGAACCAATCGTCTTCTTCGTCCTGAGGTCCTGAAAAATACACGAATTGGAAGAAAATGTCATAGAACATTGAAGAGATTTGGTTAACTGGCTCACAGATAACAAATTAAATGGAAAATTAGGCACATATAATGAATCAAATAATGATAGTGATTGAGTAGGGTGAATGACACCTTTCCCAAGCACAGGACGAGTAGACCCATCGGCCAAGATAATATTATGTTTCATGGAACTACGATTATGAAAGATAGATGTTATACCAGACATGTGAGAGCTTGCTCCTGAGTCGATGACCCAAGAGGTGGATGGTGACTGGGTTGCCACAAAAGCAGGATTACCTATATGTGCCATGGTTGCAGTAGGTTGGGAGGTGGTACTAGCAAGCGCGTTCAACTTCTGGATGATCTGTTGAAATGGAGATGAGGTATCAGACGTTGAAGTCTGATTGAAACCCGAAGTATCATCTCTGGGAGCAGAAGTGGTGTCCTGGGACTGCATATTTTCATCATGTACTTGATGTGCATATTCTGGTTTGCCCCATTTGTCCCAACAATAGTCTTCTACATGACCGAGCATTCCACAATAGTTACACTTTCGTGGTTGACCACGGCCACCACCACCGCCACCGCGGCCACCACCACTACCGCGACCACCACCACGACCATTGTCTCTACCACGGCCTCCTCCTTGACCAAAACTACGACCACCATCTCTACCGCCACGTCCAATACCACGTCCACCACCACGACCAACAGCACTAGAAACTAGGGCAGAAGAGTCAGTACTCGGCACCACAGAACTCTGTCCCAGAAAGGAACGATTGAGACGGGAGAAAGTATCTGCCACCGTAGGTAACTGCTCTCCAGCAAGGATTTGAGCTTTATAAGGTTCGAGAGCAGGATCCAAGCCGGCTAGGATGAGTGAAACATGAAACTCTTCCTTCTGTCTCCGAGCTTCCTTCAAATCAGTAGTAACAGGATGATATTGAAGCAGTTCCTCCCACAAAGCCTTCTTTGAAGCCAGATATTCATTCACAGGCTTCCCATTTTGCTTTGTATTGAACAATAACTCGTACAACTCATAGATACGGGCAACGTTTCGCTTCTGCGAATAAGATTCTTCCAGAGATGCCCAAATCTGTTTGCTTGATCCACACCACTGAACATTAGCCGCGATATGTGGTTCCATACTATGCCACAACCACGACATAACGTATGCATCTGCACTCATCCAATCTTCATACTCAGCGGACGTTTCAGGCAGGGGTTCTTCGGTCAAAAACTTCAACTTCTTCTTCGCCCTTAACACCACTTTGATAGACTTGGACCAGGCAAGATAGTTCGCACCATTGAGTTTCACCGCTGTAATCGACTTTCCCAATTCATCATTATGAATAACAGTAAAAGGAGAACCACCTCCGCTACCACCACCACTATTAACCTCGCTAGAAAATTCGGTCCCCACCATACTTGCAGATGCAACAGAAAGACGAGATCTGTGAAACCCTAGATCTCACAACAAACCTCAACCGACAACGAATAACCAACGGAGATCTGTAGAAACCCTAGATCTCATAAACGAACCACGAACGACCACGAACAACGAACGACGAACGGCGAATCATGAAAAGTAGACGAAAAACAGCCGAATTTTTTTTCCTGGATGTCTTATCTATTAAACCCTAGGTAAGTTTAGAGAGAGAGAGGAGAAGAGGAAGTAGGGGAAGAGAGAATATGAGAAAGGAGATTGTAAGGGCCTTAAACCCTAGGTTGCATCTCATGTCTATTTATATTGATATGCAATACACCCACAAATTACTATTATACCCTCATATGATAAATAACAAAATAAAATAACTCTAACAGTATCCTTCTTTCCTGGATGTCTTATCTATTAATGTCTTGAGTTATCGTCTTAAATGATTGCTAACTACACACTCTATGAGTTAGAGACATGCACATTGACTTTTGGAAAAAGAATAGCTTCTGAAATGCATGCCAAATATTATATTTTTCTTGATCATCATTTGATTTTGCACAATGGTATATTTAATGCTTAACATCATGAAACTTGACCTACTAAAGTCACCACCCTTGCCTTGGGAATTCTTCCACATTATTGCTTCATTGGGTTTTAATGTATATTGCTTGCCATCAGATCTCAATGTCTTTCCCTGAAAGTCGAAGTCACCAGGTCTGAATGTCGCATTCTCTTCTTCCGCCTTTAATAAATTAGGCCCATTATTCTCATTAGGGGTTTATGATGAGGGATGGAATCCTAGAGCCCTTGCCTTAAGTTCTAGGTTTCATGTCCCAGATTCTTATACTATTATATTTCCACCATCCTTTGGCATCTACTTACAATTTCTTTAGGAGGACCCAAAGAAAAACCTTTCCTTTATTTGAAATCTTGGGAAGAACCTCTCTCTAAAGTTAGAAATCTTCGGCCGCCCATTTAACTTAAGCTATGCATACAGCTGATCATAGAGAGGGGCTGAGCAGGTAAGAAAATACTTTTGGTAGTATTGTAACTTCTTCAGTTAATTTTTACATGTTACTGTCTCGCTCGTCAGATCATTTTAGAGTATGCTGAAGAACAATATACATAGTAGTGATATTTTCTTTGCCAATATGAAATAATGTTAGTGTTTGGATTCCAAAAACAAACTTGAATTCTTTAGTCAATAGGGATCAGATGTGACCTTATCAGAATCTGAAACTCGATAAAAACATCTGATATTAGTTTGTGTACCAAATATTGAATTTCTCACAAACATGTTTAACCCCTCGACCAAAGTCTAGATGATCAAGAGTTGATAATGTTTGATGAGTTTGTAACAAGGATGGAAAGCTTTGGGATCCTTTATTGAAAAAGAAAAAAAAAAACATGAATCTGATCTTAAATGGTAGTTTGTATGTCTTGCATATAAAATATAAATTACTTAATTAAGCAGTACTTTAAAATAACTTAATATACAACTATACAAACATTAGAAAACCTGATCCAACTCCCACGAGAAGGTATAAAACTTGATACATAATTTTATAAAATTTGAAACCTGATCCACATCCCATCAAATGAATAAGATGTGATCTGAACCTAAATTGAATCGAAACCTGAAAACGTTATAGCATTAAAATTTGGATTTTACATTAATCTAATCCAAACCAACATATTTACAGCCCTTTGTGGTATTGAATAAAATGGATAAATATGCCTGGTCAAGATATATTTCTGATAAATTGCATTCTTATCTTGCACCTATAGGAGCTTGGGAGTATTTTCCAACATGCTTAGCATATCATCATCACCATCATTCAAGCCTTCTCCCATCAGAATTGGGTCAGCTATTGAGTATAAGAAACTCCATAAAATATTTGACTAGTTTTTATGATGGGTTGTCGAGCTGACATCAACCCTCTCTGGTGGTGCCAAATTCATAGCCAAGGTTGGTATGAACACGATAAGGCCATGCCATAAAAGATAAAACAAGACATCCAGTTGGTGGATAGTCGACCTACCTTTTGTCTATGCATTTTAAGCTCATGCCCTAGACTATAAAGAGTGTACACAAGCTTAGCATATCTCAACATTAATTAGTTATATGTCATGTACCATCATGTCATATTCTATTGCAGACAGATTTAGTGTGAGGGTGAATGTATCAGTAGCTAAGTGTGACTTGTTGATGGAAGCAGTTGCAAAACGAGCATTCACATTGTCAAGTACAAATACAATGAATTAATATCAAAACACACCTCTCGATAATATACATCCATTTATATTGCACCTATTTGCATTTTAAGCGTCACTTGCCAAATGGAAAGCAAAATGCACATTGACATTGAAATATTACTTACAGTTATTTCAAGCTCACAAATAATAACATAGATCACTAGTTTTAGCTTATCCATGTCTCAAATCAATGACTTATATGAGATATTTTCTAAGGAGTCAATAGGCGATGGTTAATCATATGAGGACTCTTCATTCTTCTAATGTCATAAAGCTTCAAAATTTTCTTCTATTCTCTTCTTACTCATTTTGTAGAATACTTTGGAACCAGAACCTTACCTAGCATGGATGCTTCTTGTGATTTGGATGCTATACCTGATAGAAATCTCATATACATGCATCTTTAGTGCTTCCAACTTTTCAGGATAATGTATTCTTCATTGTTATTCCTAACACCATGTGGTGTATGGCATCAAAATTGAAAGATAATATCAAATCCTTAAATAAGGGATTTCACATAAAATGTTATCATCCCCACCTGTTAGGAGTTATTTGTCCTGTAGGTTAAAGTTGTAGTCTTCCTATTGATGCTTTATTGAACAATTGCACGCATATCGAAAATCTCTCTTTGGTTGCATCATATTTCTCCACACCTTCAAGAGAGCTTTCAGTTTATTTATTATTAACAGCCTAAGATAAATGTAAATATCCTTTCTAGGTAATCTAGGACCTTCATTGCGGAGACTACGAGATAGAACTTCATAGCAAGGTTCACAGTATTGGAATTGGTTTCTGACCATTCTTATGAGTATCAGTATCAACAGTTTCGGTGGTTTCAGATCAGAGTTTCGGAGTTCTTAGGTTAGGAAAAGCCAAAGAACAATAAGAAATTATTTAAAACTAGAAAAGGTTTGATACATAGGCATAATGTTTTGTATTATTTGTTGTTTCTAATTAGCTTTGAGTGGAATAATATTCTACATTGTGGAATCCCTCACCCACTGCATATATTGTTTAGTTTACTTGTTTTAAGACAATACCTTCTTGATACGTAGTTTTGAGTCGAACATGGATGTTATAAATTTATAGATACAGAACTTCGACAAACGGCAACTACTAAAGTCTGTCGATCAGGAAAACTTATTCACATGTCTGTACAATTGCATGATCAGGAAAACTTATGAACTTGCAGTAGCATTTCATCATCGCTGTAGAGCATGTGCTTCGTCTAGCACCAATATTACTCAACGTAAAAGGACTACACATGTCTGAAACACGACCTAGTTTGACATTTGTGAGATTTTTGCTGGGGGCTCATGCCTAGGATCAAATCCACTAAGTGTTTCACACTTTAATGAAAGGCTGATTTTTTTCATGTCTCTACCTATTGTCATGCCAAGCCGTTAATCAAGTTTCGAAGTATTGGTTTCAAAATCGGTATCAGACCCTTCTTATGAGTATCGGTCTCAACAACAGTTTTGGATTGGAGTATCAGAGTTTCTGGTTTCAGGACAAAAGTAATAAAAAATTGTTAGAAAGAACTTGAGAATTTTGTTAACACTTGGCACAAATTTATGTATGAAGGATGCACTAAGGTTGTGCACTGAGAGCTTAAATCAAGCAAACAATATCACAGTCCCCGGCCCAGATGAGCATGCTTTGAGTCTGTATGGACCTTATCTACTTAATATATAGTCTTAGTTAAATTAGCACTACAAAATACAAATGTCGAAAGTTAAATCGTTGAAGGACACTATGGTCAGAAGTTCTCTGACACCATCACCATGCAAGCGGCACAAAAGAGTTTAGCTTAAGCTGACAAACCATTCAATTGATGCAGTACTTCACTGCAATAAACAATTAACATAGACTCCGATTTAAACTGAAATGAACAAAAAATTGAAATCCAGATCCAAAATCAAAAGGCATTCTTTTCCCACCAAAAAGAAACCCTTAAAATTCTCCTCTTTCCTTCCTATTCCTCTTTGTTCCTTTTCCTCCTATTCTGCGAAATATAAATCAAGCCTCCCTTTCTCTTCATCCTATTTTGTCTAATGCTGGTGCTAATCCAATTCTAGGCCCTCTACTTGAAGTTGATCTGACCACTCCCCATTAGCTATGACCAAGTCCCATCTCAACTAGATTCGCAATCTGATCCAGAGCCACCAAACCACCAGCAGATGATCTCCAGTTCCATGATCAATGTCAAGGTTGTGGTCAAGATTTAGGCAAGTTTTCCCTTACCCTCTTATTCTCTCCTTCCCTCTTCCACTCTCTTGATCGATCTTTCTTGCTGGAACATTTTTTTGACTTTTCTAAGCTGTTATGTCACGTTTGGATCATTAGTTAGACCCAAACCCACCCCCCTGGTTTTTAGCCGAATTTAGTCCAAATTTAGTCCAATTTTGGTCAAATTTGAATCCTAACATAATTGATTGGTTTATGTACGGCCTATATCGACTTTTACTGACTGATATCCTGCTGACATTGACCGGTATCCAACCTGTAAAGATATGACTTGATCGCTACCGTGATTTCGGTTAGGTTTATGATCATGTGCCCTAAAACCTGGATCGATAATGCAAACCTAGCCGTCAATCCCTCAGGCCAACGTCTTCTTTGACGTGTAACCTTTTACAAGGAAACATATGAGAGGACCTCAATATGGACTTTTCTCTTTCCATGGGCATCACATGTTCCATTCCTTCATATTGACATTTTGCACATGGAAAACCATTCATTCACTCTTTTGAAAATGGGCCTAGGTCCTCATATGCAAAGTAAGTGCAATTCTAGGCTTTTGTTTTTACCAATTTCGATCCAAATTTGGCCCAATTTTGCCAAATTCGAATCCTAACATAATCAACTGGTATTAGCCAGTTTGTGTATGGGTTTGTATAAGCCAGTATTGGCTGCTATCCCGCTGGCATCAATCGGTACCAGGCGCCGTGTAAAAGCATGATTTTGTCGCTACCGTGATTTTGGCTAGGTTTCAGATCAGGTTCCCTAAAATCTGATCCGATACATACCAGTATTGGTCAATACTGCGAACCTATTAACCTTCTACAAGGAAAAATATGAGAGGACATCACTATGAACTTTTCTCTTCCTATGGACATTACATGTTCCGTTCCTTCATCTTGAGTTTTTGCACATGGACAAGCATTTATCAGACTCTTTTGAAAAACTGGTTAGGCCTACTCAGGACCCCTAGGCCTGCCTAGGGCCAATGGAGGGAGGTAAGTAGGTTGTTATTTCTCTCTCATTTCTTTCTTTTACTACTATTTCTTTTATTTGGAGTTTAATTAGGACAAATGATTTTGTTTGTTAATTCACACACACACACACACACACACACATCTCTCTCTCTCTTTGGACTTGCCTGATAGTTTAGTTATATGGTAATCAAATTAGGTTATAGATTAATTTTTGGTAAATGGTTATCTATAAGTTATCTACTTTCTCATTTCTAACATATTTATGAATTTTAGTTGATCCCCCCCCCCCCCCCCCCCCCCCCCCCCCCCCCGGTCCCTCCCCAACCCAACTCCTATGGTTCCCCCTTTTCGAACAGTGCATCTACTCTTTTCAATCCAAACAAAAAACAGTTATCGTCTTATTCCTCTTGTACCTGGTCTCTTGTGAAACATGATTCCATTGGCAACATATGTTTTGAGCATGCAAGAAGCTCCAACTTGACTTCTAGCTCCACAATTTGGGTACAATGGTTTCTAGTTGATATTACAATTTGGGTGGTTTTAGGTGCAGCCTTCTCAACTATCTTGGTATCTCGCTTTACATTCATATGTGAATTTTCTGATGGCAACGTCCTCCATCTGGACCTTTCCTATGTATATTCTTTAAAGGCTAAACTCTTGTGGGAGGGATTGTGGTATATGTGTATCGTTTAGAAAAACTACTGCACATTATTACATTATCTCTGAGTGCATATATGCCATATACGATAGCCTATTTTTCGTTGTGGAGAAGTTGGCTCAACTTAATGGACTTTTCATTAATATGGTGGAGAGTACATATTTATAGGCAAGAGTGTGCTCCCCTTGTGTTTTTTTCAATTGGGACTAAAAGTAGTAGCAAAACTAGAAAGACTCTAGGCCATACAATAAGTAATAACTAACTATCTATTTGAAGTGAAGATAAAGTGGGCGAGAGAAGGTCTTGGTGTAAATGTCAGCGATCTGAGACATAACAGAAACAAGCTGCAGCTATACCTCACGAAGTTTGACCTTCTCATAAAGTAAAATGAGCCTCGATATGTTTGGTGTGCTCATGGAACACTAGGCTTGGTTATTACAGTAGAGAAATGCTTGAGAGGAAGGAACAATACCAAGATCTGTAGGCAAACTCTTCAACCACGTTAGCTCGGAAACCACATGAGCCATCAAGCGATACTCAGCTTCGGCAGAAGAACATGCAATAAGAGTTTACTTCTTGTTCTGTCAAATCATAAGGTTGCCTCCAAAATAAGTATATAAGCTACTTGTAGAAGGACATTCACTGAACCTGCATAATCAGTATCAACATAAGCAGAGTCCCAGACCAAGAAATTTCTTCAGGTAGAGAATAATATGCTAAACAACCTGAAGATGAAATGCCCAAGGAGAATGCATATATTGGCTCACGATACTCACTAACTGGAAAAATTTATGGACGAGTGCCAATCAAATATATCAGCTTTCCAACAAGACGTCGATAATAATCATGATTGAGTAGCAACAAGTCGGATGCAGAATCAAGAGAGGAGAGCTCCATATTCACATCTATAGGAGTATCGGTTGGCTTACACCCTAAATAGCTAGCATCATGCAAAAGATCCATACACTGCCGAGGTAAGGGAATCATAGCAACCTTCATACCCAATAAATAACGAAGAAGACCCAAAGCTTTGATATGAAAATGTGAAGATAATTGTTCTTTGATCCCGACAATATCATCACTAGTAATAAGAATATCATCAACATAAACCAAGAGAATCACTGCCCTCTTCTATCAGTGATGCATAAATAAAAAGAGAAGTCAATAGTGCTCCGAGTAAAGCCAATCGCCTGATCCACTTGACTAAGTTTGTCAAACCAAACATGAGAAGACTGATTGAGACCAAAAATACTTGCGTAAGTGACAAATAAAAGACCCTCTCATAGTCTCATCATAGCCAGGAGGCTGCTTCATATACTCTCTCAGTCAAATCACCATTGAGAAGAATTCTTGATGTCTAATTAATGTAAAGGCCAGCTTCGGTGTACCGCAAAAAAAAACCAAGATTTGCGGTATCGAACCAAGATTTGCGGTATCGAAATCGATATCAGGTCCTTCCTATGACTATTAAGATCGGCAGTATCGGAGTATTGAATTTTTTGGTATCAGAAAGAAATAATTACTAGTAAATTATTAAAAATTTAGAAAAAATACTTTATATATTTAGGTATAATTTTAAGTATTTTGTGTTGATTTTTTAGTAATTTTGAAATTGAATGAAATAATAGTGATTCTTGCTGATTGGTTTACTTGTGATAAGCAAGTTTTTTTTATTTATATATTTTACAATCTTACATGCTTTTACATCCTTGCTAATTAGTTTGTTTTCTTCAATTTTTTGTCGAATTGATTGGGAAAGAGACCCCCAACGTCAGTATCAGTAGCGGTCGGTATTGGATTAGGACATTCTAAACCATATCTATATTGACCCATATCGTATCGATATCGACCGATACCGTAAACTATCAAATCAACACGAACAATATTAGACAGCAACTAGAGGAAATGTCTCCTTATAATCACTCCGATACAGCTGAGTAAATTCTCGACCAATAAGGTATGATTTCAGGTGCTCAACAGAACCATATGGAGGGTGATGTACCAAATCCCAAGTACCATTAATAAAGGGACTATATTTCTTCATCCAAGGTTGCATGCCACCCCAGATACTATAGTGCCTACGACACAAAAGAAGTTGTGGAAACAAAAGAAAGAGAACAAGCAAACTTGTATGAGTTAAACTATGGTAAGAAACAAAGTTAGAAATATTATGCATAAACATATGGACATGAAGACTGGTGGTGGTTGTAATAGGATAGTGGGTGGAGGGGGGAAGGAAGACTAATCCTCAAGAAAAATGATGTCAACTGAAGTAGCAAGTTTCTAATCTGAAGGAAAATAACAAACATATCTTTTTTTAGTACGAGAATATCCAACAAAGAGATACTTGACTACACAGGGAGCCAATTTATCAACGACAGACCAAGATGATGAGCAAGGCAAGATTACCCCCAAAACCCTAGGAATCATCAAATATGGTTGTGAGGAAAAAAATACAAGAGTAAGAATATTTGTAATTTGGAATGGTGGAGGACATGTGGTTAATGAGGTAAGTAGTGGTAACGACAAAGTTCTAATAAACTTTTAAAATATTCATTTGAAACAATTGCGAACGTTCAACTTTGAGAAGATGATTTTTACGACCAGCTACACTATTTTGTTGTAGAATATAAGAAGTGGTGAATTATATCATGTAAAGCATACGTGTCCTGAAAATTGCTACTCGTAAGCATTATCAGTCCAAATGATCTGAACGACGGTAGAAAATTGAGTGCGAGTTTCAACCACAAATTTACAGAAAATACACAATATCTTAGAACAATTACAAAATAAATACAACCAATTCATGCGAAAGTAATCATGAACAAAAGTAGCAAAATATCAGAAGCCGAATAAACTAGTAGTTTTATAATGTCTTTAAATATCAAAGTGCACTAGAGAAAATAGAGTATCGCTTCTAGAGAAACGAGGAGAAAAATAGAGCGAAGTTTCTCTCCAAAAATACACGCATCACAAGAAAACTTGGAAAAAGAAAAATCTAGGAGCACTTTTTGTAAGATAGGCAATAGAGCATGCCCTAAATGCATAGTTTGAAGTATCGATCGATACCGATCCGATACGGTCGATACCGATATAGTTTTGCTTGTCCTAAACCGATACCGACCAATACTCGATAGTAACCGATACCGACATTAGAGGTCTCTTTTCTGGTCAATTCGGCAAAGAAAATTGAATTAAAAAGACCAAGCAAGGGTGTAAAAGCATAGAAAGGTTGTAAAAACTAAAAACATATAAAAGAGAAAAACTTATCTATCGCATATAAATCAATTGACAAGGGTGACTACTATTTCATTCAATATCAAAAATACTAAGAAACAACACTGGAAATACTTTAAATTATGCATAAATGTATAAAATAAATTATCTAAAATGTTAATTATTTACTAATAGTTGTTTGCTTTCCGATACCAAAAAATCCGATACTCGGATCCGAAACCGCCGATACCGCTGATCCCGATACTTATAGGAATGGTCCGATACCGATTCCGATATCGATACTTTGAACCTTGCCTAAATGTTGATGCCAATCAACAGAAGTAGTCGTCAGGGTAGGTGGTGGATATAAAAAAGATACAAGTAATTAGCTTTATGTTCCCTACCAATAAAAGTTTGTGTCTGAAGATCTTGTATCACAAAAGAAGGGAGAAAATTATAGAGCAATTATGATATCGAGTAAAACGACCAACATAAACGAGATTAAAATGTGATCTAGTAACATTAAGCATAGAGCGAAGATGAAGAGTAGGGGCACTACTCCAGATCATAAAACGAGATGGTCTGCCCATTAGCTATCGTAGTGAACTTAGGAAAAGTACTATCTATACATGGGTAACCTGTATATAAGAACCCGAATCAAAAATCCAAGAAGAACAATGAGTAATGCATAACATATCTTTAGATTGAGAGGAAATGTGACAGCAAATTCATTGATAGGACCATACACACTTTGTAACTCGTCTTGTAAATTTTGCATCTCTTATGTAGTAAGCGAGTAATAGGAGAAGAAGTACCCAAAGTATCCATAGCCGATGTAAATAATAAATGCGGAGTAGACGACTATGATACAAAAGATCAGTATTCTAAAAATCGGCCTAGGCGCTAGGTGCCGCTAGGCTGGCCTAGGCGCCTCCTGTTCGGTTCCAAAGTTTGAAAAAAACAAAATTCAAACTTACTCGCCGGAGTTAGGCCGGTGGTGGCTCCGGTGGTGGTGGCGGCGTTGCTGCTGGCGGTGGCGGCGGCGGCGGTGGTGATGTGGTGGTGGTGGTGATGTGGTACTGTGGTGGTGGTGATGTGGTGGCGGTGGTGGTGGTGGAGGAGGTGGTGCTATGGTAGTGGTGGTGGTGGAGGTGATGTGGTCGTGGTGGTAGAGGCGGTGGTGATGTTGACGTGGTGGTGGTGGTGGGATAGAGGGAGGAGAGGAGAGGGTGGTAGTAGCGGTGGGGTGGCGGTGGTGGTACTGAGAGGGGAGGGGAGAGGAGTGAGCAAGGGAGGGGGATAAGAGAGGAGGGAGGGGAGAGTATATATGAGGAGAGGAGAGGAGAGGAGAGGAAAAAAAATTAGTTAGGCTAGGATTCGAACCCCTCCCCACCCGAAAGAGTTTTATAACTCAACCAACTGACCAATTGGTCAAGGTAGAGTTATGTTTGAAAATAACATATACATATAGATGTATAGGTATATAACATATATAAAAAAAATTTAATTCGGCGCATAGGCGCCCCTTTGGCGCACCGAACCCGTCTACCAATTTTTAAAACATTGCAAAAGGCTGTTTCTTCTCTTGAGGGTATCCATGCTTCCTTCTAGCATGTGGCTTCGACATGATTCGGACGATCACAATAAGAACACATGCGAACAGTACCCTGACCATGTTCACGTCCCTCTTTGTCCCCTCCATGAGGAAATCCATTACGAGCACCTTATGACAAGGAACATGAGGGCAAGTCCAAAAATTTGCTGGAGTAATACAGGAGAGGAAGTCGGGGAATCTGTCCCAGAGGGGTAACTCGTACCACCGACGAGAAGACGCTAGTGAGGGAGTAGTGTTATATGGCAGAATGTTAGCGTACATACTATCAAGGTATTGTGGAACTCGGGTCAACATCACAGCTTTAACTAAAGCCTCTCGCTAGGATTACTGAATAGAAATATGCAGATCAAATGGTCGATGATGAAGCCACTCCTTGAAAAGGGATTTGTAACAAGCCACAAAAGAAATAGTGTCGTCATCAACGATCTCCTTCGAATTAAACTTCCATTATATACCTTATAGACGCCTAAGACTATCCTCAGTAGGCTAAATAGATTTGAGTTCCTGGCACATCTCCTTCTTAGTAGATAGATATAACATGGTACGATAACAGAGTCTCCATAGAGTTAAGCATCCAAGACTGAACCCGATCATCATCACGTAGTCAAGTCCTAGAATGATTGGTCAGACGATCGTTCGTCTAGTTGTACGATAAGCCTTTGTTCAAAGGGCACATTGATAGAAATGAGTGCACTCAAAGTAATTTGTATGCATGTTAAGTGTAAGAGTAGTTAGACGAAACTCATCCCGAGGCTCATAGTAGGGCTGAATAGTAGAAGATGATGCTCCTAATGTAAAAGATGAAGAAGCAAGAGAAGTGGAAGACCAGGATGCCATAGTCATAGCCATAAGGACACAAATAGTCAAATCATGGAAGAAGAGATCACTGAAGTTAAAGAAGAAACTGAAGCCGTAGAGAAAACGTCGTGAAAGCAGTACCACACCAAATCACCACCATGTACCAGCCAAAACGTCCCAACACAAATCACCAAATGCCAATACAGGAATAAACCCCACCAACACAAGCACGAAACCACAAGTGCAAAGTCTAGGTGACAAGATCAGACCAATCTTCCAAAATCACACAAAAATAATAACGATCTCTTAAAGCCCAAGTTGAAATCATATCATCAAAAGATAGTAGAGACATAAACAAGAACTAACTAAAAGGCATACTAATAGCTTGCTTATTTTAAGGTAGAAGAAGAAATTTTACTAGAGGAATTAGGTTTCAGAAACCCTTAGCTAGTGGTGAAGAAAGAGAAGGGGTTGTAGCCATGAACGCAAGCGGCAAAATAAGGTGTCAAAAATTGTCGTCGGCCGTTTAGAGGAAAGTGTTTTTCGTAGAAATTTTTGGTCAAATAGATCTTTTCTTTGTCGGAATTCATTGATTGCTTTGTACCCTTTTACAATGGAAAAAGTCGCGTTCATTGTAAGATCACCGAAGGAAAGGTTGGTCATAAATTTGGAGAGTTTACTTTTATATGGCCTTCGAGAAGCAACAAAGGAAAAAAGTGGAAGGAAAAAAAAGTCAAGTAATAAGCGCATAATCAAACTTCGTTAACAGTAGCATGACAGCTCGTCGAAGCTTTGGAGAACTCAACTTGGGTCAGTGAGGTACTGGAGGTTGGCGGCGAGGCTCGTCGAAGCTTTGGAGACCTCGACTTTGGTTGTTGAAGCACTGGAGGTCGTTGGCGAGGCACTGGAAGTTGTTACTGATCGTTGTGGAAGCTCGTCTAGCATTTTGGAGAGGATGGTGAGGGGCCGCGAACGTCGTAGAAGGTCGTCGATGGGTCGGGGATAGTTGGAGACACTTGGCGAACATCGTGGAGCCTTGTTGGGGAGCGGGAGGTCCAAATGCGGTAGCAGCTGTGCCGTTAGGGTTTAGGTAGGGCAGCAGATGTCGACTATGGTTAGGGTTTTGGAAATAATAGTGGTAGCAACTGTGAAGAAACTAGGTTAGGATTTTTGGTAGGGTAGTGAGTGGCGGCTAGGGTTAGGGTTTTGGGAAGAATGTTGGTGGCTGCGCATGGTAAATTTAGGGATTCCGTCTGAAATTAGTGATAAAAGAGGGGTTGGGGTAGGGTTTTGAGAAATTGGGATTTTGGAAAGAAGAGCTAATTCCTAGAAAGAAACTTAATTCTTCTATATGTTAGTTGGCTCGATTTAATGAACTTGATTTATCAACGTAGTAGAGAGTACATATTATAGGCAAGGCTATGCTCCCCGTATGTTTTTTCAATTTGGGACTAAAAAGTAAGAGCAAAACTAGAAAAACTCTAGGGTTAATTATGCGGATACGGAAGAATGGTGCCCGTATCCGTATCGTGTTCCTACCCGTATCCGTGCCCGTTCATGCAACTTAGGTAATTAGAACGTCCATATTTGAAAATGGCTCTATTCTGTACCAGTGTTGTGTCCTTATCCGTATATGTGTCTGTACTCATGGAACATAGGCTCTAGGTCATACAATAAGCAATAACTATCTTATACACTTGTTATGCAAATTAGATTTTAGACTTTCCCCACGGGCCCTCACAGAGACCATATCACATAATCTTGTATAAAACTCTTTACATTCCCTTTTTCATCAAAACTTAAATAATTGGTAAAGATTTCACCTAGTCTATCAGTTTTTCAACAAGGTGGTGTCCTAAGCAATAGATTTTGCAGCTATTTTACAAAGATATTAGCTAATACGAATTTAGAATTTACATAGATTAATAGTCTTTTATTTTTTGCAATAAAATAAGTTTTATAAGAGTAGAATTAGTAGAAGTTTAAGTTTAGATTCACTTAGTTATACTTGGAGCCAAATCTTATAGGATGTAGATCCTGGTGGACAAACACCAATACCTGGTTACCTTTAATCTTCCTGAACAAGCATCATGATGTAAAAATTATTAGTTTGACATATCTTTTCATATTATGCTTTTCTACAAAACAGTTCTTTACATACTATGCTTTTTCTGCAAAACGTTTTAAGCAATCCAGCTACTATTCTCTGGAACAAGTTAATCCGTCTAGTTAAAGGAGTTAGGCTATTTCAATATAACAAGTTTGATCTGCTTACACTAAAATACAAGGTATAAAAAATTGGATATTGTGTTCATGTTGTATTGGGGTTTGACATGCTGGATATCAATGGATATCAGATCTCAGACGACATGTCATGGATAAATTTAAATATCAAGTTCTTCAAATATTATCATCATTACCTTGTATATAATATTGATAAAAATAATCTATGCGCATTGTCTCAAATTCCCTAGAAGTTCTAAATCTCTGAAGTATATGTAAATATCCTAAAATATACTCATCAACAATCCTGTTGTGTCACAATAGATATAGGAATGCTTATCTATAGATTAAGAGAATAACCTATGTTGCATGGATATGGATACAGACACGACACAGACGGGATATAGACTTTTTCAAATGGGTACATTAGTAGTTACCTATTATATTGCACGAATATGGACACGGGTACAAAAACGATAAGGATACAGGCATCATTTTACTGTGTCCATGCAACATAGATATAACTAACAACAAGATGCATCTACTTATCTTCACATTAAGATAATAAGTAAATTATATAAAGGTACTCATATGTCCATGAGAAAAACAAACACAAAAAAGAAATCAGAAACGAAAAATAAAGTAAGTACTAATGCAAAAGATCAACGCTCCGTACAAACTGACTCTGATATCATTGCTAGTGTCGTTGAAGGCCATTGGATACTCTTATGGCATTTTTATCTGTCTTCAATGGTTGCCAAAGCAGTCGAGTGAGCTGCTATTTTGAGATGTAAAGAGAGAGAGAAGTCAAGGGAGGACCAAGAGAAGACGAAATATGAGAGTCAATGGTGTTTTCACTGGCCTTCGGAGATGTTGGTTGTTGCTGCCTTTGTCAGGTCATTTTCTGGAGATATCAAGATAAGGCTCCTGATCAGAATTCTGATTTGGGGGTTTATGAACAGATTAACAACATACAGGTTTTACCCTTGCTAATTTGTTTTAGTTACTGAACATTAAGCCAACTAATATAAAAAATGACAACTAGATATCAGTGATAATTTGACCAAGCTTGATATGTCACCTGACATACTAAAAAAGGTATAAATGATAAAGATGCATTGTGTTTTCGTTATCCTCCGAAAATGGACATGTTAGACATGTCGGATGACATTTAAAGCAATGCTACGATTTTTAATGATCTAAGAAATTATTTTTCTAGACCATGGTAGTTTACAAATAGCTGTTTAGCCTTCTATTGATTGAAGTTAACAGTTAGTCCAACTAACAGGTCACTTTGGGTAGTATCATGTTAAACCATATATTTTGTTGGCAATTCAAATGACACATTGGAACTTCTCCATACCAACTACGAACTTCTTTAGTTCCAACTTGTGGACCCGTAGTTTTGATTAGGTTTTGGTTACATTTGTGGCAAAGCATCTAAACCAAAATATAAAGGTGGTTCATTTATAAACGAAGAAGTGAGAGCCATTGCTTGTAAATGTAGTACTTCTCAACAGGTTGAATTTTGTTGAAGTATGACAGGAACTGCCGAAATGGTTTAAAACATATTCTTTGTCAACATTATCATTTATGAAATGTCATGATAGGAAATAAAATTGACCAGCTGTAGATTCAGGATTCGTATGCTATTGTTTTATTTGGAATGAGTTTCTCACCAAACTGCAGAAGCAGTGGTGTCTTCTGGTTCGTTAAGGATTTGGGGACTGTAATCTTCACTGTGAAGAGTACATGCATCATGTAAAATTATCGTCTGCAGGAACTTGTTTTGCACATAAACTATTATTTGGTACTTGCCTATAGAAAAAGTCAGCCATGGGCACTTGTACATGGCATCTAATTATCTAAGGATGATATATGAAAGATGCACGATACCAAAATTTTCACTTTGAAACTAAAGCATATCTAAGGTTTATCTAACATGAAATTACTTCTGATATGGCATTTGTTTCAATCGTCCAGCTCGAAAAAAAGGAAAAAAGAAACGGGTTCCTGTCAAGGATTTGACAAGAGAGGCAATAGTTTCATCTTCTTGCTTGTTACTTCAGTGCTATATTTACCTCTCTGAAGGCCTGGCAATGGTAAAATCTACCTCTTACGAGTTTAGACAAATCTGCATGTCTTGACTTATCTATAGCTTTAACTTTTATCTGTCATTGTAGTAGATGCTAGCTGCTCTGCGTAATGAATGCAAGTTCTTCCAAACGCCAAGCAGATTTAATAGTGAGGAAGAGGTACTTATTGTAGATTTGATGCAATTAAGTTAATAAAAAATATTTGGGAGTAACCTCATACATTTATTGCCGTCATATTTCTAGAGATTCATTCAGCACTTTGCGCTCCTCCAAAAAGCTCAAGTTCCAGAGCACATTTCTTACTACCTATTTAAGGAATCTACAGCCAGTGCTCAAATCTCTGTGAGTACTGGAATCATCTGGCACTCTTATTGTATCATTTCCTTAATAAGTCGTCTGCTCATTTATGTAACATGTTTCAGATCATAGAGAAGCACAATTATTTTAGAGAAGCCCAGAGGATCACAACATCACTACGAGGAAGTTTCTCAGGTGAACCTGACAAACTATTAGAACTCCGACAGATAGAGCAGGTTGCAGAACATAACAGAATTGCCCTAAGTGTCATCAACCGAGTCGGTGCCAATGATCCATCCATTAGGATCTCATTTGAATTCACTCACCACCCTGTATTCGCTGTTGCTGTGGTCAAGAGATCATAAATCATTCCGATGGCTTGCATCAATTTTGAATACTTAATAAGGCTCCATAAATGGAGTCAAATGCCATCACATGTAACAGTATCAATTTTTTCTTTTCTTTTCTCGTTTTGTTTACGTTACATACACCATTTATTAGCAAACATTATTTTTTTCGATTCGATACTTGTTAAACTCGGGAGTTTATGGCCTGGCCCAATAGGGAAAGTCCCGATTTGGTGGGCCTGCCTATACAATTATGTATTGCCAAACTTTGTTACTGTTGAAAGGGTCGTCCAGATACCCGATACAGTAACCAGGAGGTTATGGAGGCACAAGTTTCAGAAGATGGTATCGGTGGCCTATATTAATTGTCCAACAGTAGTATTTGTGCTTTAGTTCATGATCAGTTATTTCATATTAGTTGTGGCTTAATTAGGAGTCTTGACTTAAATGTCCTTAGGAGTGCTAAGTAGTTGAACGAATTTGACATTTACATATTGTATATGGTTATGACGTTCCATTGTAACTGCTGATGAAGTTCACAAGCAATCATATGCATTGTGTTGATTTGACTAATCCGTCTTGTTGACATTATCTATCTGGAACATTTTTTTTTGTATGATTGTGGTTATTCCTTTTCAATTCACTTAAAAAATGTCAAATATAGGCATATCGACGTCTTTGATATAATGGCTGACATTTTGCGTTGACGTGGGTGATTATAAACAAAGAGGTGGTTGTTAAGGGTTAGGTGAAGAGTTGCATCATCTTGCACCTACAATTCGCAATGAAATCTATGCATTAGTTGTTCACAAGTTGGTACATGATCTTGGTTTCTATTTCAATTTTTTATATGTTGCATTCTCCCTGGAATCTTGTATGAATGAGGATGTCTGGATCTCAGATCTCTACAAATTGTATTGCTAGTTGTCAAATGATCTCCACAGGACCTATCTGTTATAAATTTTCTCTTTTACTTACTTAAAAATTTCAGAATACAAAAAATAAAATTAAACAATGTTACCGGCCTCTGGGGAAGTCGTGCACGAAGCACTGCCCTAAGAGTTTATTCGGGATCTGTGTGCAGACGTTCCCGACGCTCCTAGTGGTAAAACTCCCGCACTACCGGAATCTCGTTGCCGCACACGACTTGGAGAGAACGACCAGGACTTAGCTCTGCCCAGAGCTTGGAGATGTGGACGAAGAACAGAATGTTGACAGAGGTTTGGAGTAAAAAAATTTTGGAATAATTTTACAAAGAAATTAGCCCACATATATAATACTCATATGTAACGGTCTGAATTAATTCTCCTATTAATTCAGCCGTTACACAAAATGAATAATGAACCTGGACACAATAACGGTTCAGAAACATTCGTAACATTCAGAAATTAATTCCAACGTTTTAAAAAATAAATGACAGAATTAAGAGGAGCAAAAAGGATTTTAGGGTCCCAGTCCGAACCCGAAGAGAAAATCGGATCGGCATTCGGCGCCCGCAGATGTGGGCGCGTACCCGCACTCGTTACGCGCGCCGAACCGAACCTAGCCGAGCCGGGCCGGGCGGCGGCGGCGGCGCGCGCGTGTGGCCCAAGGGGTTCCCCACACAACAACTTAATAGAGCAAAGGAGAGAAACTAATATATGTACATAGGAAGGCTTTGCCCCATCCGATGTGGGACTAAAGAAAGGAAGAGGAATTGAACTTTTGCAAGAAACAAACAAAACTAAAACCAACAATCCCCCCCAAAAGGTCAAGTTCCGAAACAGAGATAAGAGTGAAGTAAATAGAGAGAGAGAGCATCTGGGCAGTAAAATACTATGCATAGATGAGATGGACTACAGCCTTGAATCTCACGTAGTGACTATTGCCTTAATCTGAAGAAGTGCTTGATGGACTATGCCTTGAATCAGACTTCTTGAACCAGATTTAGAAAAATAGCACACATAGTACGCTAGAGGTCCTTGATCTATCGGGTGGCGCTTTTAAATGGCCATGCGCACTTTCCACATTCATGAGAGTTGTCTGGGATCGCCCTGTCCCATAGTCGCGGCCTTCACGACCTCTCATATAGGTAAGTCCTTAATGGTTGGTGATATGAATCAACCTAGCATTACAGCTTGGACCTATTAAGAGTTTAAACTCATCCTAACCATATCACATAGGAACACTGTCACCATAGGGATGGGGAGTCATTGTACACATGTACAGCCGCTTGGGCTTTATTTTAATGAGACTTTAATCTCGAGTCAGTGTTCCATAAAGTCACCTAAGTTCAGCTTGTTTCTACCCATTGAACCGGCTTCTTGGGATCTCCAGTCAGACTCGGTTGGGTTGCCACTGCTGGTGACTAACTTATGGGCTTAACCCCATCCCCCTCGATGATTCTAGGATCAAAGTCCTAGACAGACCCTTCGTCAAGTGATCTGCAAGGTTCTTTTCTGACTTTATATAGTCAAGAACCACATATTTGCCTAGTAGGCTTTTTATTGACTTGAAGCGCAGCTGCAGGTGCCTGTTCATCTTACCATTCACAGAATCATGCTTTAGTAGTTCAATAACAGATTTATTATCACAATTTATAGAAATTGCAGGAACAGGACTAAGAGAAACAGGTATATGCATAATAAGATTTTTAAGCCATTCAGCTTCTGTGCAAGTTGTATCTAAAGCTATCATTTTAGAGTCCATTGTACTCCTAGCTATGATAGTTTGCTTACAAGAGCTCCAGGAGATTGCAGCTCCTCCTAGAGTAAATACATATCCAGTAGTAGATTTTATATCATGTGAGTCGGTTACCCAGTTTGCATCTGAATAACCTTCTATGATATCAGGGTGCCTAGTAAAATGAAGTTTGTAATTTAGGGTGCCCTTGAGATATCTAAATACCCTATCCAAGGCAGTCCAATGTGACTGATTTGGGTTACTGGTATATCTGCTTAGTCTTCCAATAGCAAATGCAATATTAGGTCTTGTCCTGTTTGTTATGTACATAAGGGAACCTATCATCTGTGAATATTTATGTTGTTCCAAAGGTGATCCTTCATTCTTTTTCAGTACAATACTGCTATCATAAGGAGTAAGGACAGGTTTCTTATCAAATAACTCAAATCTTTTTAGCATTTTTTTAATTGAATGTGCTAAAGATAGAGTATAACCCTCTTTGCCTTTGGTCACTTGCATTCCTAAAATTAAGTTGGCTTCTCCTAGGTCTTTCATATCAAACTGGCTAGATAAATAGTTCTTTGTAATATTTATCAATTCCAGTGATGAACCTAGGATAAGAATGTCATCTACATACAAGCATAAAATGACACAACTTTTACATGTACCTTTAGAGTATATGCATTTGTCATACTCATTTGACAAGAAATCATATTCACAAATTACTTTATCAAATTTGTTGTGCCATTGTTTGGGAGCTTGTTTCAAGCCATAGAGGGATTTTACTAGTCTGCAAACTTTCTTTTCTTGACCTTTAGCAATGAAACCTTCAGGCTGGTCCATATAAAGTTTTTCCTCTAGATCTCCATTCAAAAATGCTGTCTTTACATCCATTTGATGGATTAGCATATCATGAATGGATGCTAAGGCCAAGAGAGATCTAATGGATGTGATCCTAGCTACAGGAGAGTAGGTATCAAAATAATCTCACCCTTTCTTCTGGGTAAAACCCTTAGCAACTAATCTAGCTTTGTATTTCTCTATAGTACCATCGGCTCTGAGTTTCTTCTTGAAAATCCACTTACAGCCTATTGGTTTATTGCCTAAAGGTAGATCTGTTAGAAACCAAGTGTTGTTCTCCATGATGGAGTTGTATTCATTGTTAATGGCTTCTTTCCAGAATGGAGCATCAGGAGACGACATTGCTTCTTCATAAGTTGAGGGATCACCCTCTATCAAAAAAGTGAATAATCCTTCTCCTAAATTTTTTTCAATCCTATTCCTTTTACTCCGTCTTGGTTCTAAGTCTTGTTCAGAATGAGAGCTAGGTATTTGGACATGAGAACTAGTAGAGGGTATGGAGGAAGAGATTGAACTTCTATCCTTAAAGGAAAATATGTTTTCAAAATAAACTGCATCTCTTGCTTCTATAATGATATTGTTAGAGATTTCATTTACTTCTGAGTGAGTCACTAGAAATCTATTGGCATAGCTGTCTAAGGCATATCCTATGAAAACAGCGTCTACAGTCTTGGGACCAATCTTCCTCTTTTTAGGTTCGGGAATTCCGACTTTAGCAAGGCATCCCCAAACTCTAAGGTAATTAATCCTAGGTGCTCTACCTTTCCACAGCTCATAGGGAGTCTTATCTTTTGACTTATTAGGAATCCTATTAAGAATGTAACAGACAGTTAAAAGGGCTTCTCCCCACAAGTTATCAGGAGCACCAGAGCTGAGAAGCATGACATTCACCATATCTAACAGAGTGCGGTTCTTGCGTTCAGCAACTCCGTTAGACTGAGGTGAATATGGAGCAGTTACCTCATGAATTATTCCATGTTCTTCACAGAAGTTAGTCATTTCGTTTGAGGTATATTCTCCACCACGATCAGATCTAAGGATCTTAATCTTCCTTTCTAATTGATTCTCAACTTCAGATTTGTAGACCTTAAATCTATCTAGAACTTTATCTTTGGTTTTGAGAAGATAGATATAACAATACTTTGAATAATCATCTATAAATGTAACAAAGTATTTTCTACCGCCTCTGGTCAAAATCCTATTTGAGTCACATACATCACTATGGATAAGTTCTAGAAGGTCAGAATTTCTTTCTACAGATTTGAAAGGTAATCTAGTGTGTTTGGCTTGAACACAAATATCACATTTGTGTTTGTCATCTATTGGAGTCTTGGGAATAAGGTCTAAAGTCATCATTCTTTTAATGGAACCTAGGTTCACATGACCTAGTCTGCCATGCCAAACATTTGAAGATTCTATATTGGAGACAATGAGAGAACAATCAGACATTTTATTCATTGTACTTAAAATGAAAAGACCATCTTTTACAAAGCCTTTCCCTATAAAAGAGTCATGCTTAGAAAAAACTACTTTATTAGCCTCCATTATAATTTTGTATCCTGAGGCTACAAGAAGGGATCCACTAACTAGGTTTCTCCTGACAGACGGCACATGAAGAACATCATGAAGAGTTAAGATTTTTCCTGATGTCATCTTTAGGTTAACTTTTCCTCTTCCAATAATTTGTGCCGTTGAGCCATCTCCTAGGGTAACACCTCCTCCACTTGATTCCTGATAGTTTGAAAAACAGGAGCGATCAAACGAAACGTGAACATTAGCTCCAGAATCCAACTACCAATCATCAGAATGGTAAGAGAGGTTAATGAGGGGTTGAAAGCTTACAGACCTGAAGGAACTCGAAGAACCTTTGTGAAGCATGTTCGCTTCTGGTCTAACTGAGCCCTTTCCTTTGTAGGAGGTCTGGACAGCTTCCTTCTTCCTATGGTAGCAGTTGGTGGTTAGGCTGAAAGTTTTTCTTCTTGAAGAAATTCTTTTTTGGATTTATAAGGAAAATAGACTTGGGTTTTCCTTGGCCTTCTACAAGGTTTACCTTAACTTTAGATTCAGTCTTAGGCTTAGACCTCAATCTAATTTGTTCTTCGGTTCTAATTTCTTTAGGACTTGATTGTAGGTAAGAACTTCTTGTGTATGGATAAGTTCCTTAGAAATATCAGACCAAGAGGGAGGTAACTTGTAGGTGGTCTTTGCTAATCAGTCTGTAAATATATAAATTATTTAATAACAATGTCTAGGATAATAGTTTAGGTGGTCTTTGCTAATCAATCTTAAAATCTTTAGTTTTTCAAGTGTTGATCAACTCAGGTTAGCTGTAGGGGCCGGTTCCCAGCTAGCGGTGGTCCGAAGACTCTTAAGTACCGTGTCGCTTAGGGTTGTTTACACCCGGTTGACAGAAGGACCCTTTCGGCTTGTGCCCGAGTTTGTCTCTACTTTGAAACTTTAGATTTGAAGATTTTATTTGCAATTTCCTTTTTATTAAACTATTTTCCTCTTGGTCCTAGATTCCTTTCAAAATAATAAGCGATTAAAGAATGAAACAAATTGTATGTTTCAATTGAAATGAATTTTGTGAACAAATTGCTATAGAAACAGTATTGAAAAATTTCTAGAAGATTTCTACTGTTAAATTAAATTTGCTACAGTAACTATTGTGAACAAATACTGTAACTATTTGCTACAGAAACTATTGTGAACTTTAATTTGCTATAGAAACAGTATTAACTTCAATTTGCTATAGAACAAGTTGTGAACAAATTGCTATAGAAACGAAATTAACAGTTAATTTTATAGAAACGAAACAGTATTAACTTTTGAGGCCTAGATTCCTTTCTAATTGCTATAGAACAAATTGCTATAGAAACGAAATTGCTATAGAACTAGCAACAGTAACTAATACTATTTTAATTTTTTTTTCTTCTTTGTAAAACAAATCAATAGTAACAGCAAGTGCTTTGAAAAATGGTGATATAGCTCTTAAATAGCAACAGCAAGTGCTTTGTGAAACAAATCAATAGTAACAGCAAGTGCTTAAAATGGTGATATAGCTCGTAAATAGCAAGAGCAAGTGCTTTGTGAACAATAGTAACTATTTCAACTATTTGAACAATAGTAACGATTTAATTCTAACAATAAACAGTAAAATTTGTTTTTCTTTTAGAATAGAACAACAGTAAGTATTTTCTTAGTAACTATTTAAATTATCACAGACTAATAAACTCTTAGATTGTTATAAATTTTGTCTTTTACTTACTTAAAAATTTCAGAATACAAAAAATAAAATTAAACAATGTTACCGGCCTCTGGGGAAGTCGTGCACGAAGCACTGCCCTAAGAGTTTATTCGGGATCTGTGTGCAGACGTTCCCGACGCTCCTAGTGGTAAAACCCCCGCACTACCGGAATCTCGTTGCCGCACACGACTTGGAGAGAACGACCAGGACTTAGCTCTGCCCAGAGCTTGGAGATGTGGACGAAGAACAGAATGTTGACAGAGGTTTGGAGTAAGAAATTTTCGGAATAATTTTACAAAGAAATTAGGCCACATATATAATACTCATATGTAACGGTCTGAATGATGAACCTGGACACAATAACGGTTCAGAAACATCCGTAACGTTCAGAAATTAATTCCAACATTTAAAAAAATAAATGACAGAATTAAGAGGAGCAAAAAGGATTTTAGGGTCCCAGCCCGAACCCGAAGAGGAAATCGGATCGGCATTCGGCGTCCGCAGATGTGGGCGCGTACTCGCACCCGTTACGCGCGTCGAACCGGGCCGGGCGGCGGCGGCGGCGCGCGCGTGTGGCCCAAGGGGTTCCCCACACAACAACTTAATAGAGCAAAGGAGAGAAACTAATATATGTACATAGGAAGGCTTTGCCCCATCCGATGTGGAACTAAAGAAAGGGAGAGGAATTGAACTTTTGCAAGAAACAAACAAAACTAAAACCAACACTATCTAAGTTCAGGAATCAATGTACTGTGTTTGCATGACTATTTGACCTTAGAATTCAGAAGACTCCTGTCTTGTGATTCATGTGTGTGAGCACTCCACTAACTAGCCCAACTTTTTTATTTTTTTTATTTGTATTCTCTTACAATAATGCATCATTCCATCTTGAAAGTAGAAGTAACCGACCATTCAACACTTTCACAGCGTTTGTGACATAAAGGGGAGGATGCTGAGAATTAATCAAATACTAAATTGTTGATTAAGAAATCTGCGGCACTAGCGTTAGAACAGGTTAGGACAGTGTAGATACAGGTAGATGTTGCATAAATTCAACAACAATTGATTGATGGAATAAAGAACTGAGACAGGAGCAGCGTACGGTGCTTGCTGGCTACTTATACCTACCACCTGCCCATCGTCTTTCTTTCCCCCTCTTCATTACCACCTGGGTATATATTTACCCGAATAATAGTATAGACAGGACCGTCCAGAAATAAGTCTAACAAGACTTCGAACTTGAGAACCCTCCCTCTGCTTATGACACCTCTGACTCAGTGTGATCCTACAAGAGATCGGAGTCGCATGTGACCTCCCAGGACAATTCCACAATAAAGATAGACAATTAAAATTAGCTTCGGATATGACAACCCAACTCTACTCTCAAGGTTGGACCATTTAGAACTGTGATTCCATAATTTGTGACCAAGGTTCTTGTTTTAATCGGTCTATCAAAACTCAATGGTTATATATTTATATTATTAAAACATCAAAAGCTTGAATATTCGGAATAAATCAACCATTTTTTTTCCTTCTTTCTACCAAACACAACAAAGCTAGAAAACATATAAAAAGAGAGGCCAAGTTCTCTCAATTTTTGGCTTACATCCTGGGGAATGAATCTCTAATTTTCTTTTCTGATAATTTGTTATATATTTTGTGTTCCTGCTTTTTTTTATATTAAGATTTTTGATATAATGTGATTATTTAATGAGGCAGCGACAATGAAACTTTGGTAGGTGGGGCCAGCTCAGCTGTTTGGCAGGCAAGCTCTTCTGCTTGGTGTTGTTGAAACGGACCGGTACCTCCTTTCACTTTCTAACTTGCCCCTAAAAGGAAGAAACTTTAAAACATTTAAAAACAAAACAAAATATAAAAATAATTATTATATGATTAAAGGCACTTTTAAAACAAAAAGACACAGTTGGCGGTCTTTGTTATTCACCTTCAAGGTGTGGCAACTGGACCCGTTATTAACCCAACAACCCCACCCAATTCAATTGGAGTTGGATTCTAGACCAAGAACCAGTTGTACTAGACCCCAGCCTAGGTTTGTTTGTGATAACAGGTGCAAATACAATGGATCGGAAATCTAATGGATCTTGTTTCTTAGCGGGTATGGGTCCACCGGGTTACTTTCTTGGGTTAAAGAGCCAGCGGGGGTGAAGCTGAAACAAAAAGGGCGGGAAAATAGTAAACGTAGAGTTGGCTAAGAGATCAATAATATATGGACCTTATGAGTTCCAAATTTGTAATAAAAAATAAAGGTAGAATGAGTTAGATTTGTATGAAAATAGTAAACAAATAAATTTTGAGATTCAAAATCTAGAATATAGAATCTAGAAATTGGGTACCGTCCTTATTATTCAACAAAATGAGTTTCTATATTATTATTCAACAAAATGAGTTTCTATATTCTGACAATGTATTTGAGAACTTTGGTGGGGAGGGAAAGAAAATTTTGAGAGAAAATAAAGTGGATGGTGTGAAATGGAAGTAATTTTTTTTTTCCTTGTTTAGATGAACAAAAAGTAGGGGAAAAAAGTTTTTTATTTATTTATTTGTGGATAGAGATATAATTACTATTTAATCATTAATATTCTCATATCATAATTTATGCTTACATTTTTTAGGGGGTAGTTGGATAAATTATTCCCAAATTCTCTCATCTATGTTTATTTTTCATCCACTTTTGGGAGAATTTTTTTTAGTGGGACCCACATAATTTTTTTTTTCAAATTCTCCTTCTCCATTTTTTCTCCCCCTTTCCAAACACCATCACTTTTAATTTTTCTCTTAATTTTTCCTCAAATTTTTTCTTCCTCCAATTTTCCTCTCTTCTCAAACAGTACATGAAAATACAATTTTTGAGGCCCAACCTATAGCTCTGGATGGAACATGACCATCATGTATCTAATTGAACCTTACAATTCTACAAAATGGGCTCCTACATTCTGAATATAGAATCTAGAAATTGGGAGGAACATTACTATTGATGCTCTAAGAGCATCCACAATAGATAAAGCTGAAGAATATATCTTGAGGCCCAAATTTATAATAAAAAATAAATCTAAAATGGGTTGGGTCTATATGAGAATAGTAGAAAATGATCCAACAACATAAATAATTTTTGGTGGCAAAGATTATGTGGTCAAAAATTAATATGGTCAAAATATAATGTTAAATCTAGAATATAGAGTTTGGGGCTCCAAATTCAGTTAATATCATTCTACAAAATGAGTTCCTAATGTAAAAAAATTTAGATCCAAGCTATAGCTTATGTGGTTGGGACAGTACCATCATGGAGTTTCAATTGGATTTTACTATTATACAAAATAAACTTCTACGTTCAGAATCTAGAATATAGAAATTGGGATGAGGTAAGGGTAAAGTGCAAATAAATCCTCCTTAGATTTACAACTTTCGCAAAATAAGACTCCTAAAATTTTTTGTTCAAATTGACAACAAATGGTTTAATATTTGGATCAAAAGACCCCCTCTCGTTAAAAAATATCGTTATTTATAATTTAAAAGTAAAATAAAATATGAAAACCCTAAACTATCCTTCCCCTCCCCCCACCCCTAACTCCCTCGCCTTCTCCCCCTCCTCCTCCTCCTCACCACCTATTCCTCCTCCTCCCCTATCGTGACTCCTCCTCCTCCTTCTTCCTCTCCTTCATGTCATGCCAACATCTCCCGCAAGTTCGATCATCCCCGCTGAACGTGAATCACCATGTTGCAACGTTCCCGTAGGACAATCGTTCTCATCGGGACGTGATGCCGTATGAACCTGGAGTTGCACTCGCACAAGGCGATGCTGTCAAACATCATAGTTATCATTGAAACGACCAAGTTGCAGCGAAAGTCAAGTATTGTGTACCAAGCACACATCAGAGTATACACAACGAATCTCTCGATAGGGTCCAAATAAAAATACCACAAAGGCGATGCAACGCTCTTGCTCTTTCTCTTGCCCACAAAGGTACTTATTGTTCCATACATCATGTCCCGTATATCCAAGTAGTGCCACTACACCTGCGTACCTGAAATAATGCACATAAACGTGGGTCAATACACAACTGTACTGGTTAGCGGGGTAACACACTCGTCTAAACCGACACTAAATAGAATAATGAATGCAAACAGTTATATGATGATCTTTCTACTTGAATCATAGATTCATTTTATGGCAGATGTATGGCATGTTAAAAAAAAACTGTAAAACAGGTTAAGCATTCAAGCATTCAACTCAAGGAAATATACAAGCAAATATATATCCAACTCAGAGAAAACTAACATGCAAACAGTTCTACTCAAACCCAAGCAACATATGAACTTATCGAACCACAATCCAAGTCTCAATATCCATCCTCAAACCAAGCCACAATCCAAGTCTCAATATCCAATCATCGATATGCACACTCTTGCCCGAGGCAAGGTAGCCGCCGCCTACACAAAAAGCACAAACAAAATCGAAATAAAATCAACTCTTATTTATATGAAGTCACTGGCCAAGCCATAAATGACTAATCAATTGCAGTTCTATCCGATCCAGCTAGCCCGCCTAGTTGTATCGAACTACCAGCATAACGCCCAAGGCAAGTTACCATTAGTCTCCTTCATGGTCGAACGGTCCCGGTACCCCGGAGCATATCCCGTTCGAGAAAACCAAACCCTATGTGCAACATGTTGTCCGTGACCAATGCAAACACCAAGTAGGTATGATGAGAGAATCGAGCCTTCTCGCCTCACCAAATGATACTCGCCTCAATCCATCCAATTATCCATAACCATTCTCCAACTATATCCCAATGCACCATCTCAAGTTATCCTTATAGGCACTATGTCGCTTCTCGACACAGTATTCCAATTGGTGCAACACTGTCACCCTCACTTTTTCAGCTAGGGATAATTTGGTAATTTGACCTGGTTATTTAATTTTAGGAGATAATATTAATAATAGTGGGCCATGTATATTTATTTATTGCTTGTATTAGTTATTTAATTATTAGAGTGCTATATTTAATTAGAGGTTTGTAGCATTTAATTTAGTTAGTGGACTAGCCTATTTATTTGACTTGTGTAGTGGACCCAACTTGTTAGATTATGTCATGCCCCAATTTTTGCTAAATCGATAACCGTCCCCCGGACATGATGACGTGCACGCGTAGGGCGCACGTGCACAAGGCCTAGGCATAATGATATACTTTAGAACAAATGCAACAGAGTACGCAATTAAGATATCACACCTTGAGATATAGAAAAGTCCTTTTTATTGATAATGAACATCTGTTTACAGACTCTTGACCCAAAAGTAAAAATATGCCGCACGGGCTTACAACTTGGACGCAAAATAAGATAGCCGATCCATACATTACATCATTTACTAGTATTTCAAAAGCACAAAATACCTTGGGTGCGAGTCAGCACCATCGCCTAGGAGCTTCAAAAGGGCAGGGCGAGCTCCTTTCTTGAGTATGTACTTGAGATCCAAAAGTCACGGCACGAACATGCCTACTGATCCGGGAAGGGTTGGAGAAAGCTTCAGCTCCTCGCCGCGTTGCCTAGGCTCGGGAAACTTGCTGCAACGAGGGTCAGTACTTCAAAAAGTACCGGTAAAGGCGAGCTAACCCAACATACCAAATCAATATCGTATTCATGTGAACATGCAACATCTTTATTATGTGATCTTTCTATCTTGCCTTAGTTCAATTCTTTGTAGATGATAGAATAAAATGACATAACAAAATGTGTCACCGCTCGGTGACTTTACCTGAACCGTCTGAACCACCTGTACAAAACTTACCATGACCTTCCCTGCCACGAAGATATAGTTAGTCTGCACTATTTAAATGTACATAGTAATCACTTGGTCGAACGAGGGATGGGTCGGCTGCTATTCCGCCTCGGGTACCTAGCCCTTGACGAACGCACGGACCCATCCAATGTGTCACGCCCCAGTCCCAAAATACCGAGGGACTGGATGCGTAAATATGGCCAGCAGCATACACCGATGGACAAACCCAATTTAATGGATCCATCGGACATACTTAAGCTGTATATAAAGTCTATAACAATAAGTCAGAACTAATCTCATCCACAGAAAAGAATATAAATCAACAGCAATAAAGAAAGTAAATTAAACATCCAGTCTCAGCAAAGTATTCGGGGAACAACCCGATATAAGTCTGGTACAATGATCTCATAAACAGAAATTAAAGAGTTTAATTAAACAGGAAATAACGACTGAGCATGGCGAAGCAATGGTTCAGGAGAAGTCCTCAGCGATCACCTCGTCCTCAGCTACGGGTACTGTTCCGTGAAGAGCACCTGTTCCGTAGACCTCTGGATAAACCTCGTCTGCAAATCCTGGGGACATAATCCGGATCCAGGTCCTCAGGGGACATAGCAAGGTACAAGAAAGCACAAGCCAAAATAAATGCAGTAAAGCAGTTAATGAAACAATAGGGTCAACTATATAACCATCTATGTGAAATGCAAGTTGAGAGCATCACTAAAACTTAGGCTGATACCACTACAAGCTCTGTGTCGGGGAGCCGGTAGCAGCTATACTATGTATTTTACTATGTGTTTACTATGAATTATATTTATATGATCAGCCTGAAGCCTGCGTGTCTCTCCCCACCCAAATGTAATCTTACGTCACATGTCCACGATGCCTCATGTCCATGTCACGTAAAATCATCTCTAATGTAGTGAGTCATACTATGTCTATGAATATAACATCTAGGAATGTCATGTCTATGTCATAAACTTGTATCCTATACAGAATCACCTTGAATATTTTAGGAAGATCCTGTCTCATGCTCTGTGTCAGGTGTCCTGGGTAATAAGTACTTGATAGGGCAAGTACAAGAATATAAATGTCACGATATCCATCTCTAAATGACATTGCCCAACCCTGCGTACGGTGTTGGCACCCGACTATGATCGGACACTAAGCAAGTCACACGGCCCTAGGGTTGAGCAAGTACAACAATCACAAGAAAATAAATCTAGAGAAAATGAATTATTAAACTGCATTTATGGCAAGGTACACTTGCTTGGGTTTTCAGCTCCAAGTGTAGCTCTGGCAATAGCTGGATTTGCAGGCAGTACTCCGGCTGCTGAAACAAATATCACCATCAGATCCATAAAATATTAATCAGCTAGGATCGCCTGTCCTTGAGTCCAATTTGGAGACAAGGGCAAAAACGTCATTTTTTAGGTCAAGACGGGGTCCAGATGTGGGCCCGCTTTGCACCGAAAAACGTGTCAGGGTCAAAGGTCTCCAAATTCACCAAACTTAGTGTCAACAGGTCAGGAACGATGATACGAACCCAACGGAACTTCCAGAATTGGATTCCGATGAGCCGTTCTCAAAATCGCCCGTTGGATGGAGCCTGTGGGGCCCACGACACACGATTTTGTCAACGTTCTCAGAATCGAACCAAACTTGGCTCACAGGACCAGCGTATTGTTACGAGTCCAATGGCGCAAGTTTCGTCTCGATCTGACTTGTGTACACTAAGTTACAGCAAGAAACAGAAAGTACGGATACGGGACGGTGTCCGCGGATACGCACTGATTTCGGTGTGCACGCACATCCGAATCAGCTTCTGCGAAAGCCCGCACGTCCGTATCAACGACGCTCACGTATCGGTGAAGACCGCACGCGACCAAGTCGTCCCGTTTGGCGGGGCATACTCGATTCCAGGGTAAAACAGGGTCTGGTTTTTCCTGCTTTTGGATCGGGGTGTGCGATCACCACAGGACGCGATGCCCCGAGCGGTTTGTCCGGGCACCGAGAGGGTCATACAGGCTACGCGATACAATTTACGGAATCAAATTCTGAGCTACGAGTCAAAAGTTACGGGTACCTGAACTGGGCTTCAAAAACCGAATTCCTCGTGTCTCGAGTTGTGTCCGACACGAGTCTACAACTAGGGTTAGGGTTCTAGGGCAGAGGCTTCTGTGTCCGTGTCCGAGTCTTCTGCTGGCAGACACGGCGGAGACAGCACAGTGCTGAGTCGTCGGCCACGGCGAGGAGGCAGAGCGAGGGTGGCAAGGCGTCGCGGGCGGGGAGTTCTGGTGACGAAGCCGGGCGGTCGAGCTTGGGGAGACTGAGGCGGGTCGGCCGGCGGAGATGCTGGGATCCTCGAGCTGCGGCGGGTGCTGTCTAGGGCGGGCTGGCCTCGGCGGGGTGAGCGGCAGGCGGCAGCGCTGGAGGGTGGTTCGCCGGAGCTGGGAGTGGCTAGGGTTCGGTTGGCGGTTGTCTAGGGTTCAGGGAGGGCGGCGCGGAGGGTTATATAGAGGAGAGCGGGAAGCTGGTGGGGCGGCCGGTGAGCGGGGAGAGGAGGCGGAGGGTCGGGGATGCCATCGGGCGGCGGCGACGAACGTTCCGGTAGCCGGAGCGACGCGGGCGGCGGCGGTTGCGGAGCTGAACAGTCGGGGAGGGAGGAGAGGAGTTTTCGGGTTCGCGGGTCTGCGGGTGGACGGGTCGGGCGGCGGGTGGACCCGACCCGACCCGGTAGGGGAGCGGACTGGGCCGAAAGAATGGGCCGGGCTGCTGGGTTGGGCCAGATGGGTTTATATAAATAATTATCTTATTAATTAAATAAATAAGTAATTACTTAATAATAGTTATTAGGTGTTTAAAAATTCATCCGGGGTCCAATAAATTCTCAGAAAATTACCATATTTCTAGTTTTCTATTTTAAACCATAAAATATTATTTGCATAATATTTTACTATTATTTATTATCAATTAAAAAATCCTTTAATTATTAAAACACCTTAGTTTAATTCTAGAAAAATATCAGAAAATTACAGTAAATTGGGGAAAATTCTATATTATCAATTTTTTTGAAAATCAGGGGGATTACACAATGCTAGGACTATACTAGCAAATTATTCTACCCGGGTCGAAGCGGTCCCAGTGTCCCGGCGACAGTTCGTAGAACGACACCTCTTGTAAAGTTGTCCAAGACCATGCCTCATCTACAAACTAAGTTATCAATTGAAACACATATTCAAGCAATATAAGTAAATAAACTTTATGCATTTCCCATAGTCTAGGCTACTTGCACAATGATCACATTTCCCTTTTGCACCATACATTGAACAGTTATAGATAAATGAGTTCTAACTACAACTGACACAAAATAGCTATATGCATAACGGACATGCACGCATCAAGGTAGTCGCATAGAATTTTGTGTGACATGGTTCAAGTCTACTTCTTCTTTATTCTGACTCAATTTTATTGCTTATCTTGGTATCGTTTGATCAGAATGCACAATGAGTCAATTTATTTAGAACGAAGACTTGGAAGAAGGGAGCTAATCGAAGTAAAGCCACTCACAAGTTGGTAAACGGGGAAAGAAAAGGGAAGATCTTTAAGACTCCGCTTGCGCGTCGCCTACTCAACCACCTGCACGCACCAACAGTTGATCAATATCTCCTGCTTCGATCTCCAAGGGTTCGATACGAATTACGAAATCCAAAGAACGAAGATAATGAAATCCATCAAAACCGTTCAAGAAAAACGCAAATCACAAAACCAACAAAAAGGCAACCAAGCGGCATCAAAAAAGGGGCAAGGAAACCAATGCAACGGAAATGCCCCTCTCGACTCTGCCGCTGAGTCCTTCATTGAGTCACGATCCGTTGAATATGAGACCTGATTCCGAAGAAACCAATCCATAACGAGGAAAGGATATTGATTCAATCTGTCCCGATCGAACGAATCCAAGTATTTCTTAGCCGCGCTCCCCAAATAGGGGGAACGGGGCACTACATCATATCAATCTTCGATCCGGGCCATTAGTCATCCTAGCGCAGGTTCATCTGTAAACAAACCTTCTCTTTCTCTCTCTTTTCTGCGGAACTGGATGCGGGTGAATTTAGAAAATGATTCATTCATAGAAACAAAAATGATGGATCTTGCTAATAAGACCATCACAATTAGGACTCAGGTCGGGACGGACAGAAAATGGGGCAGGGATAAGCTTGTGAAGAAGCAAGCTTCTTTCAGAACCTCACCCCCCAAAAATCGACCCTATAGCGCTACGCGTTCTTTCAATTCCATCCCAGTCGAAGCGAAGGAAAGAAAAAGGTATGCCCATTTTATCGAGGAAAGGAATTACTAGCTCGCAGGCTTCCAAGGAGGTTTATGATCCTGCTGGGTTCTTCTTTGAAGAACTAGTGAGTCAACCTCAACCTGAGTCAGAGGTATATAATGAGCTTTACAAGGTCTTTCTCGTTATTGGCTTTGCCAGGGTTACCAGCTTAGCCAGTGAGAACCAACTCAGGTACAACTTCATAGATCGTTGTATCGAGTAGTTGGATCGTAGTCTCTTACCATAAAAATGGCTGCGTGTGCAGCAGCGCCAACTATGAGAAATCGCTGCTGTTTTTTTGCAGCTTTCGTTGTTGCTAGAACTATGTGGTATGGTTCAGCAACTACCCCAACCCCTTCTCCCGAAGTTACGGGGCTATTTTGCCGAGTTCCTTAGAGAGAGTTGTCTCGTGCCCCTAGGTATTCTCACCCTTTTCTTGTTCTTGAATTCTTTTTTCTTTTTACCCTTTTTAATGTCTGATGTCAGGTAATCTCCTTCTATATTTTTAAAGGGGCCCGCGGGACGGTATTCTAGATCGGTCTAAGAGATCTTTGAACTGTCAAGATGCGATCACCTTCACTCTGGGGGGCTACCTCATCCCCATGGCAACGCAACAGTGTCCTGAGGGAGGAGTTTAGAGGCCTTATAGTAGCACAGAGAGGGTGTATCGCATACAATTGATTTTCCTGACACTCTCACGTGGGCAGGAGCGACTGGAAATTTCTCTGTAAAGTCAGTTTGTTTCGCAATAACTCGGGATCTAATCCCATAGAGATGATAAATTTGACTCTTGTAAATTCAAATAGAGCGATTTTCTTTGCTTTGGTTCTTGCGCCTGAGACCCAGGACTGAAGATGTGATCCAGATGTGGAAAAATAGTATAGTTGTTGCCCTTCAATAGGAAAAGAAAGAAGGTGGTCACCCAGTCCGCTTCTTTAAAACCCGGTGAGGAGAGATCGAAAGGTAGAATAGGTGAAATCAGACTCCCTCAAGCCCGAACAACCGTAGTGGGGTTGCCTTGAAGGCGCGTCTGCTGTTTCTCTTGTTTTGTTCCTAGGCCCAATTTCTGGTGGCACACCCCCCAAACAAGCACCCATGCATCTTAGGATGAACATTTGACTCATAAACCTTAAAACATTCAAGTCTTCACTTTTTGTTGGATCTTTTGTTTGGCCTCCTTGATTTTCTTTCTCATTCTCTCTCTCGTCATCATTCGATCTTCAAAGAAGCCTCCACTTCAATGAAAGCTCCTCCAACTCCTTATCCTTATCCTCAGTGGGGACTATGCTATTGTTGTCCTTTGTTTGCTGGAAGCGTCTTCTTTAAGCTTTCAGTTCGAAGTCTGATTCCGCTGTGCTTGTCTATGAATCTAGCTTACAACAAGATCCATGATGGTAAGGTCTCCAGATCCCACTGCTTCCTAAGGTGGTAAGACCACCTGAGCGAACCGACCGAAGGGACTTTACTTATCCGAACTGAACGTAAGCGGTTTAAGCTAAGCCTCACGGGTTGGAAACTCTTCCTTCTCCAAGCCTGGCTCACCTGCCAAATCAAGGTATGAACTCGGCGCGGATTCCCCCGCATCGAAGCTTCCTCCGGGCGCCTTCGGTCGCCCTGGCTCGGATCCTCGTCCGATGCTTCTCGAGGCACGAAGCGTAGGCAACAAAAGCCCCTTTCCCAGCAAAGGCGTTTGGCAAGACCACTAGGGGATTGGCTCCGGGTGTAGGTAGGGTCAAATCCGCAGGGGTCATGCAAATACATAGGCCCCTTCCCTTCCGCCGAGTTGTTTAGAAGGTGCTTTTCGTTCTACGGTCCCTCGGAGCGAAGGGTTAGCGAATTCTAAAGTGTCCTGGGACTCCAGGGACTTATGGCTAGAAATAGTCACCTGAAGGTCCTCTAATAAGGACTTCTAACAACCCGCAACTTTTGTAAAATATGAGCAACACCAAATCCCTCTAGAGCCCAAACTTCCATTTCTCCTACTCGTTGTCCCCCCTGCTTGGCCCTCTTCTTTGATCCGTCTTAGGGTCGAGGCAATTCTAAAGCGAAAGTAGATCCGACTAAATCTTTCCTACAAACAGTACGGTAACGGTAGACAGAATGTCGTCGCCTATTTTTACTAAGAAACTGAAAGAAAAGGAAGAAGGGGGAGAAAGAAAGGAAGAAAGCGGGTCGAACCGTCATTCCAGGATTTGCAGTCCGATACATTTCCATTATGTTACCTAGCCAAACCCGCCACTTGGAACGTCTGTTTCAAATGGTCAAGTTTCAAATATTTATTTAACAAGATCTAATTATGAGTTATTAAATGAAAAGGAGCGACTAAAGGAGCTTCTTTACGAGGGAATAACGAGGAAACCCCTCGTTAGACCATAAAGTTATATTAAAAAATGAGCTACATAATTTGATCATTATGAGCCAGTCCAAAATCGTTGTAGATCGAACCAATCATGACTTCCCAACCGTGGGTCGAGTAAAATCCGATCCATAAATTCGCAAGTTAGACAACAAAATGTACCTCGAGGTGCAGCCCAGGAACTGGGGACCTTCTCGAGCACATGATATTCCTTATTTCGATTCAACAAAGTACCAATAGTTCCTTGATGTTGGGTAAATGATTGAGTCTTCACCTTGGAAAAAAGGGATTCTCTACTCTCGGAATGGGCACCTTCGCGTATCCGCCTATTCTGATCCTATTACGAGAAAGCAATACAACAACGTATTGGTCCGGAATATGCCGGACCATTGGGAATTCTTCAAGCTCTAGCAGATGGGACCAAACTACTTTGAATTTCTACTTGAATTTGACCCCCTCCTTACAGGAGGTCAATCAAAAAAATGTTATTCAATCAAAGGTCCAACTGATCACCGCGTCGGAAAGTCTTTTCGTAATGGATGACCCTCGAAACCATGATCTGTTGATATACGGCATAAATCCGGATGATTTGTTCGAGGAACCCTAGATGCTGTCGGAGTAAAGGATCGTCAACAAGGGCGTTCTAGTGCGTTGTAGATTCTTATGCTGGGATTTGCGAAGAGCAGCACCTTACGATGTTCATGACCAATCGGATCCTGACGTACCAGTAGGTACCAGAGGAGATCTTAGCAGTTCTGGAACCATCAATGATTGGTGAACCGGCGGATCCGTTTGCAACTCCTTTGGAAATATTACCCGAATGGACCTAAACCTTTATACAGGCTTGCCTCTTTTTCGGGCTAGCTCAAAAAATCTAGACTCCCATGGCTCGCTTTGTTTTTATTTTCCTCAAAACGAATGCCCCCTTCCTCCGCATGTAGAAAAGGAATAAATCAATCAATCAAATTACGAGAAGCTTCCGGGATCAATGATTGTACCATGCAAAATAGAAATACTTTTTCTTGGGTAAAGGAATAGATTATTTACTGCATCTTTTGGTGTAAATGGTTATTCCTTACCTCGGGACCAAATTGGTTATTGGGCAGTAAAAATTGTGATCAAGGAAGTTTCTCTGATGGTATGCCTTTAGGAATATCTGGTACTTTCAACTTCCCTTCCATGAGGCATCCTTCACCCCAATCTTCTCGTTCTGTCTTTCCGTTTTACTTCTAGGCGCAAGAAGTGCCGCTTTCCTAATCAAAAGATAGGAGAGCACCCCTTCTCCCGAAGTTACGGGGTCATTTTGTCGAGTTCCTTAGAAATTCATTTCGTACAATTGAACCTTTTCAAACTGTTTCTTTTTTTAAGAACCAAAAAGATTTGTGCCAAAATAACGGATTTCTTGTAGGTTTATAGGGTTGAAACTACTCGTAGATTCCTTTACGTTCCATGCACTTTTTCGGTAGTAGAATTTAGAGCATTCCAAAAACTTGGAGATCCAACCACAAGGAGACAAGTAGTCTGATACGAGATTGCTACGGTATCTTTTGCCTCTATTTTTTATTTGATTCCTCCTAAAGATTTTCATTGATTCCTCCTAAAAATTTTATTTCAATTGGATTGTGGTACTATCCAGGGTATTTACGTGAGTCCTCGAAATGGGATGACAGAAAAAAATTTGTCCAAACACCTAGGGATAAGAGACATAGGGCTAAAGAGAGAGCCAAAAAAGGATCTTTCGTGTATAATCCTGCATAATCTCGAATGTTATCAGTTCCAAAAGTCCGAGTTCGAACTCGTGATTTTACACAGCAGCTTTTAGACGGAAAGGCATTCTATAAACAAGCTGCCTTCGCGATATTGTGCCAATTCCAGCTTCAAACTACCGCAGACTTGTTTCATAGATCTCAACTGAGCGGCAGACCCGACGCGACTGATAGATAAGCCAACGTTAATAGCTGGTCGAATTTCGCGATAAAAGAGCTCTGTTTCCAGGCGACGGAATCCTCCTGCAAATCTGGCTATTTTCGAACTTTCTTTCCCTTTCACAATTCTTGCGATTCCCGGCCCGGAATCCCCTTTTTTTTGGAATGAGTGGAAGGAGTAGGCGTTATTGATGGAGAGGAAGCAATAAATTGGGGTTTATCAGGACCGATGTTACGAGCTTCTAGAATTTGAGAAGGGTCTTGGAGAGGTAGCACGAATACAAGCTCATTTCGTACGTTAATCAATAGTTTAGATACCACCTAGCCGAGCCATTCTCCTTTATGAAAGATAAGAGTTCAAGCCAAACGAATAAAGAAAGAAATTTATTCAACAAGCAAAAGGAGAGAGAGGGATTCAAACCCATCGGGGAGTGAAATAGAACATAAAACCGTGAGCTAATGGGATGTTGTATTTCCGGGATTGGATTTCATATTCGAATGAACCTCTTAATCGTAAGAAAGTAGGTTTCTTTGAAGCCAGGGATAATCTAATTCCTTCCGCATTCGAGCGAGTTGCAGACCCACCCAGTAGGAGTTTTTAATACGAAATGAGAAAATAGACGATCTTCCAGATCTTCAGGAAAGAGCAAGAATGAGTGCTGAAAGGAGTATCGAGGACGGCAAGGGCGACAGCCCACTTGAGCAATTTTCCATTCACCCATGGGATTGATGCCCGAAAGAAAGAAAGGATTGTAGAAAAGATTGGACAGCAAGGGCGTAGGACCCTACCCTATTCTCGAACCCTCTGCCGAGCTCTACCCTGCCCGCATTTCTTTTGAAGGGGGCCAAAGAAATGTCTCCACGGAGGATTTCTACCCTAGCCACACCAATTGTTTTTAGTGCAACCCCGAAAGGTGGAAAGTCTAAAGCCAAAGAGAAAGTGCTGGAACAACGAAAGTTCAAAGCTTGTTTGAAAAAAAAGGGCTTGCTTCCTTGTCCAGCACCATAGGTGGGCACTAGCGCACTAGACCGGTAACAGAACGGAAATTGCCTCACTTCGATATATCTCGCTCGCTCAATTCGCTCTAACGCTCGTTTAGTAGACAGCGAGTGATGAAATCCCTGAAGATGAAAAAGGCGAGCGATAGTGAGGGAAATGAGAAAGGAACGAGTGACACAATATGATCCTAATCCTTTGAGTCAGGTCTCGAAGAGCCTCTTCTATTCTAGATCTGGGAACTTCCTTTCTTTCTCCCCCTTCTTCCTTTTCTTTCAGTTTATTAGTGAAAAATTGCTATTCGTTTATTTTTTTCTTCTTTCTCTTTGTTTGTTTTTTCTTTTTTTTATTTTTCTCTTCAAAATCAGTAATTTGAAATTCTGGGTACGCACTTTTTTACGAAGATTAGGTTCTGGATTATTAGAATAATTCTTTACAGAAGGACTGGCTTCCAACAATCGACGTTTCGCGTATTTCAGATGGCGGTAAAGTGATACCACGGAGCTCTTCCTCATTAGGATTGGAGAATTGCTGTGATTCTTCCTGAATAGACTCGATTCTCCCGTCGAGAGTGACTTTGAAAGTCTTACCTAAACTCTTATGACTGAATATGAGAAAGCACTTACAAAGTTGGTCTCACTTATTCATTGTTACTAACCCTAGAATTTTCCCTCGATAAATGAATAAATAAAAGATTTTTTACCCCTTAACTAGAGTCAAAATTGGAACTCTAACCATAGTTGTAGCGAGGCGATTTAGGTCTGAGGGTTGTTACGGATCAACGGGGACGTAGGTCTACTTAAATACCCAGACTTTGCAATATTTGATTGATCACAATTATGTATATTCCATTTATTATAGAGGTTCCCAGAGAATTCATTAAAGAGATCTTTCTCGATTAATCCCTTTCTTTGCTTGCCCCTCATTCTTCAAGAATCAGAAAGATCCTTATTTCATTTCGATTTTTCCATTCGAGAAACGACGAGCACGACTGAAGTGGCTATACATACAAATCCATTTACGGATATATATGCTCCGACAACTACTAATTCATCAGCCAATATATTCCCGAAAAGTCAAAAACTAAGAGATAGGGGTTTTGTGAAATCTTCTAGGATGTTAATTCTACTGTGTAAACAAAGAGTTTGAGAGTAAGCATTACACAATCTCCAAGATCTTCTTTTTTGAAAGAAATAAAGTTTTTTGTCGGAATATAAAAAAAATCGAAGGACCCCTTAACTATTTAAGTTGTTAATAGAACGAATCACACTTTCGGGTGGGGAGATTGGGATTGATAAATAAACGGAGGGTTACGCTTCGCCAGGAGAGGCTGAGGACGAAAGATTGGGAACTGTTCTGTGCCGGGCCTTTCACCCGGGAGTCCCTCCCTGCCCTGCTCCGACCTCCCAACTAGCGCCGAAGATGAAGACCCACGAACGAGGTAACGAGTGAAGTAGGGGACCATCGAAGGATATTATTCGTATTAATGACCTAGTGAATCATTCATGATTCATCATGAGACCTTCTAACTAGAATAGACTCTCCTCTATTTGATCACGAGAGGCTTCTTCGAGGGGCTTGGCTTCTTGTTCTTGTTCTGGTGCAACCCTGGTTCAAGGGCGTCTGTTGGAGTGTTTGTCTGGAAACTTCTTCATAATGGTCTACCCACTGATTCTAGGATCACTAGAATGCAGATTCCCTTAGAAAATCGGGTTTGAGTCACCATTTACCCAATTTGAGGAACTGATTGCCCATTTTCCCGTCTCGGAATAGAAGGGTCTTCCTTCTCGAGCTTCTATTTCTTCCGTTAAGGTATATTTGGGAAAAGATGGAATAGGAAGACGTGTTTCCAGAACGAAGAAGATTTCGATCGATAAATCGATCTCAGATGGTCTTAAATCGATCTAGAATCGATTTAATCCCCTAGCTGACAAGCGAGTAGTTGCATAGCTGACAGGCGGGCTAGCTGACCAGAGATGAATGACCATAAGGGCATGTGCCCCAGTTGTACACTCCCTTCGTTCTACGCACCCTTGGTGATTATGAAATTCGTTCGCGAAGGAACTGGACTTTTGACAGGCCAGCCCCTCAACTCAGACTGGTGTCGCCACCTCTCCCAGGACTAGAATGATTATCCCTGCCCGATGGGTCTACATTCATCCCTGATCGAACCGAAACCAACGTAAAGTCAATGACTAAATAGCGGAGTAACTTCGTCATGCGGTATTTCCTTACTTGGTTCATCTCTGACTAAGCTGAGTCTGTTTACTCCTAAGCTATAAGACGAGGATTGTTACCTACGCAATTCTTGGCTTGAATTTCGATCATCTTGAGACAATTTTGAGCCTATACTCTCGAGGCGGATCTCATAGGAGCAGGGTATCTTGCTGCCGTTACTCAACGGTTTTCTGGTGAGGTCTATCCCGTAGAGGTACTCAAATTGGATCAGTGATCGATTTTTAGGTTTCGTCGTAAACCATCATGAGGCTTGTCATCCAGGAACCCGTTCGGAAATACCGTAATGAAAGGAACATAGGAGTTTGTGGCTAGGTCTTTGACTGGGCTTACACACATTCGCTCACTTACGCTGTCCCCCCTCAGCTTACCCTTGCCCCGGGTACGTTGTCTCCCTTTAGCGGGAAGGCTGGCTAGAGACTTCTTGTAAAAATACTAGCTCTTGTCAGTTCATAATGAGAATAGTTAATATGTAGGGGTATAATCGGCAATTTGACAGCATAAAAAATAAGGAAACCAAAATAGAATATTATTTCCAATGGCACTCAAAGTTCCACTCAAAGTTCCACTCAAAGTATTCTTTTCATTAAAATGTAGAGGATCTCGGCAAAATAGCCCCTTAACTTCGGGAGAAGGGATGCCCCCTCACAAAGGGGGTCGCAGTGAGATTCTCGATCTTGGAAGATTTTCGCTCGTTCAGGAAAGAGAAGCTTGCCAACCAGATACCCGAAATGCCCAGCTTCGAAAGAGGATGTTTTTTCACCAAAAGCATCCAGCTTAAACATCCCCAATTCAAAGGAAGAGATTTCTTCTTCTGGAAGAGGACTTCCTAGAACTGTTGAGTTTGTATGCCGCCACGGAGCCTTCATTCGCTGGTTCTTAGCACTTGGGGAAAAGGAGATGAATCTGAAGGCTTAAATGCCGCCCCTAAAAAAAAGGGAATGACAAAGCATCTGGGAATAAACGATTAATTTCTGTCAATAAACCTGCTAAAGACCCAAACCAGAGAGTAGTTAGCCTTGGTAGTATGTTCCAGAGGGAGAGGGCAAAATTGATAGCTTGACTTGAGTGGATTAGTCACAGCGACCCGTGGAGAGGCGGTGGTCGACCATCAAGGAAGATGTTTGCCACATGGTTCAAGATTTCTTCAACACCTTTCAGCACTCATTCTTGCTCTTTCCTGAAGATCTGGAAGATCGTCTATTTTCTTATTTCGTATTTCCAGAACGAATATTAAGAATAAGTCTTCCATCATTTCCATTTAGAAACTTTGCTTGGAGAAAGATCCCAAGAAAAAAAAGGAAGTAGGCTTTGGTTTAATCTGGGATCGAACTCTCCTCTTTCAGATGTAATTGAAGGTAAAGAGGGAAGATTTCGTGAGACTCTGCTTGGTAAACGGGTCGATTATTCAGGGCATTCCGGGCGAGTCAGGTGCTAGCGGAAGTCGTAACTAAAACCGTTCGGAAATTAAAAGTCTTTAAGGAAAGTTCTCCACCTTGAAATGAATGTCTGATCCCTCATTCTCGGTCCCCTTTCCTCTCCCTAAACCTCTTCCTTTCCTCTTGCGGTTAAAAACCGAGAAAAAAGAACTGTTGGTAAGCGGTTCGGCTTCTAGCTCAAGTTCATACGCAAGTTCCGGATGATTGGGACCCATCAGTACTTGACTACGTTGTTCCAGTCGATGAAGCAGGATCCATACTCATCAATGGTAAAATCTTCTAGAAAGAGTCGACGGACTCTTCTAGTCTCCCCGGTGACTGCGGGTGACAGCCCGAACGATGAGCTCTTGCTGTTCTTCGAGGAGCGTCATCTTCCTGTTTTCGAGAGATTGCCCTTCTCCGACCCTTACTGCCCAACCGGAGAGCGGACAGCTAATGCGTTCCTCTTATTGAACAGGGTCTACTCGTAGACACTTCTCCAGCTCTCGCAAGAATTGTATGGGAGTCGTCCTCGGAGGGACTTCCCGAATGACCATACCGGGGGACATCGTTTTTTGAATTGAATCTTTAGTAGTCTATCAGTGGCACGAAGTGGCTTTGCCCCGGGGAGGGAAAGACAAACCAACGACGGAAAAGGACTCCTTCTCGGTCCAATGAAGCTAGGGGTTTGTTGTTAAGGGGAATATACTTGTTGCGGTTTGTTTATTCCAACCAATGACAAACCCCAAAAAAGAAATGGTAGGTACAGCTAGTCCGTGAATAGCTAACCATCGCACTGTAAAAATTGGATAGGTTCGATCCAGAAGAAAGTGCCAAACTGAACAGGAATGTTCAAGGCTATATTGCCGAGGGTAATTACTGAAAGGCCTTCTTTTCGGTCCGCTCTTTCTTTTCGTTATTTTCTTGTCTGCTTCTGCTCCCTCTCCAGATTCAGTTGAGGTTGATGCACGAAACCCCTCTGATCCATTTTGATGGCACTATGAATAAAGACAGAAGCGGTGTAGGAGTTGTGCTTACTCGAGGACTGAAATGTTTGGAGTAGTAGAAGATTGTTGAGGATTTTAGGCTAAAAAAATGGACATAACCATAGGAGGAGGAATCCTCCCTAGCAGTTGTCGAAGAAATTGTCGCTACTCTATACGTTACCGTTGGAAACCGATCCTTGCTCTGATCCCGATCCTGCTCTTTCATAGGATTTCTTTGAAGTTTCTGACCTAACAGCAAGAGCAAGCGCTTTCTCTAGATCGGGACCTCACTTCGCTCGCCTTTCTTTATCCCATGATCTGAACCTGCCCGGAGCGAGCCCCGGCGTGGGGCGCAGAAGGTTTTGATCCTTTTGTTCCGGGAGGAATAGCCTCTCATCACATTCATTTCTTTTCTTCTTTCACTCACTGGCGAGCGTAGTGAGTCAAACTTCCCTCTGCCCCTACCGTACTCCAGCTTGGCAGTTTCCTCCGCCTATCCAAGTGATTCACTGAAGCGATGAGACCTTGCAAGTTTTTCAAGTGTTAGTAGCGGGACGTTCTGTCAATCGAGGAATAATGCCAACAATTGTATATCCAGAATGATGTTCTGTTCTAGACTTTCTAGCAGTAACTGACCTCTCCAGCAGAACTATCCCTCGGACTGGGCCTTTGTTTGGCGGCTGGTGTCTTTCTTTCCTGAGACCATGGATGGCTTCCATTTTTGTGTAATAATTTAGTCCCTGGGTCTAGAAGGACTATAGAAATAGAATAAGGGTCTTTTTCGGATAAAAAAATGAATATTCTGAAGAAATAGACTTTCAATGGTCGCGGGACCCTGACTCCTCTGAAAGGCAAGGTGCGGGTTGGGTAGGGAGATGGTGAAAGAGTCGGTCAAGTACCGAGATTGAGGGCGCCGAAGACGAAGACCCACGAACGAGGTAACGAGTGAAGTAGGGGACCATCGAAGGCGTTCGATTGGAAGGTTCAATGGCAAAAAAAAGGAGATTCACTAGCTCGTTATTTAGTACGAATCAGCGAAATGGGGGAATCTGTAAAAATTATTCAACAGGTTTGAAGTTCAAGAATGATCTTTCTTTCTAACAAAAGAACCGCCATTTGACTGAGAAAAGTTATGTGCAAAAAAAAAGCTAGCCACTCATTTCATAATTCTATTTCGGTCCCTTACAGTAGACGCGCCTTCAAGGCAACCCCGCTACCTCCGAGACAGGCATCCCTCCTACCCCGATTGTCTTGCTGCTAGGGCCCTGACCGGAGGCTCACGACGGAGCGAAGCGACCAAAAACATGTAGCTCAAAAAATGCAGCTAAAAAATGTTGCCAATCGATTCGATTGATTATAATAGAGCAATTACAAAAAAAAGAGGGTATTGGCATTAGATTTAATACCTAGCAAAGATGCTGTACTGAATGACTTGATCGTACTAGATAGATAGCCTCAGATAGACTATATTTCATAATTAAATAAAAAAAGACCAAATAAGCGGTGCCTTTTTTAGTATTTAGTCAATTTTTGGAATATTCTATTTTTATACTTAATATGTCCTTTTTCCATCTTCTCATATCTGCTCTTATCTTTGAAAGAATAGGCTGTCTGTGAAGGCGGTCTTGTCTCTTTGACACGAATCTTTGACTGTCCAACTCGATTGGCGATTTTTCACAAATAATTGAGAATCGTATTTTCGAATCTAAAGCCAGTTCAAGAACCAATACAAGCAACCCCGAAGCGCATAGAAGGGAAAATAGTTGACTGGGAACTTCTGGATTATCCCACTTTACTCCACAAGGGGAAGTGGATATTACGTCCAACCTTACTATAAAGATAGACCCTGGAACTTCCAAGGCCAAGAAGGAAGACCTGGCCGCTCAAACTCGTTGCTATATTTGCCCTTCCTTTAAAGGCCCCGAGTGAGTATCCAAAGTAAGTAGAAGTAGATGCCACCTGTTAAGGAGTTCGCCCCTCCATCTGTGGAAACTGGGGATGAGTCGTTCGAGCCCTGAGGGACTTTAGGACACCCTTGGGGAAATGCACCTGGTGCAGTAGCTAATCGAGTAGCATTAGAAGGCCTTTTTCTTTACGTCCTATTCTGCTTACCATACCTACGGATGTAGCATTATAAATTGTATTGTTACTCTTGCTCCCATCGTGTAAAGACCCTATTTTTTAGAATAATTTTAATATAATTCCCCAGGATTTTTCGGCATTTTTCTGGATGAAGAACCAAGGTAATTATGAGTTAAAGATTTTTAAATGATGTTAATTGATGTTAAAATATTATAGAAATAATATTTTATGGTGCAAAATGGAAAACCGGACACAAAATATTTTTCGGTAAATTTATTGGACTCCGGAGTCGCGTTTAAAGCCTTAAAAACTATTGGAATAATTAAACCGAGCCAAACCCAAATTAATCTGAACCGAACCCCAATCTGGCTGAACCAACCGCATATTGGGTCGGGTTGGGTCGGATCAGAGCCAAACCTGACCCGGACCCGAAACCCAATTGGAACCCTAGCCTCCACCGGATTTACTGTGCACAGCCTATAAATTCTCGCTTCGACATCCGTGCCCAGCCCTTGGAAAGCCCTAGCCGCCGCGCCGTCATCTTCCCCCAACTCGTCACTGCCAAAACGCTAGACAACCCCCGACTCCTTCTTCTTCCCACACGCACAGCCGCTGAGTCGACCCCGACTTCCCCCTCAACACCTTCGCCGCCCGTTGCACATCCCCCGACTCCGCTGACAGAACCCAGAGCTCTCGACTCCTTCCCCCTCCGCGCGAGCGCCGCCCGCATCCCCCCTCGACTCCTCGCCTCAAGCAGCCTCCAGAGTCCCCATCTCCGCCAGGCCAGTCGACCCCCTCGCCGTCGATCAACCCCACCGACCTCACCGCTCTGCCGCTTCCCCCGAGTCGACCCAGCCATCGACAGACCCGAGGCGACCTTCCCCGAACCCGATGACAGCCCCAGACCCGGCGCTGCTGCCGCCAGGCCGTCGACGACCCCGAGCCGTCTCCCTCCGACGAAACCCCGTTTCCCCCGAGTCAGAACCCTAGCTCGGACTCACGGCAGACACGAGGACACGGGAATTCTCGACCAGGACACGAAGTTGACCCTCGAACACGTGGAATTCAGCGTTCACGGAGCCCTGTTCAGGTACCGTTTTCTTTTACCTCATAACTCTGTTTTAATTTTCGTCAGTTGCTATGCGTAGACTGTATAACCCTCTCGGTGTCCGTACAACCCGCTCGGTGCATCGCGTCCTGTGGTGATCGCAAACCGCGATCCAAAAACAGGAAAAACAACGCCCTGTTTCACCCCAGAACTGAGTGTGCCCCGCCAAACGGGACGACTTGGTCACATGTGGTCTTTACCAAAACGTGCGCGACATTGATACGGACGTGTGGGATTTTGCAGAAGTCGATTCGGATGTGCGTGCACACCGGAATCAACGCGTATCCGTCGACAACGCCCCGTATCCGTCCATTCTTGAATATCCTGTAACTTTGTGTACACACGTCGGATCGAGACGAAACTTGCGCCATCAGACTCGTAGCGATACGCTGGTCCTGTGACCTAAGTTTGGTCCGATTCTGAGAACGTTGACAAAATCGTGTATCGTGGGCCCCACAGGCTTCACTTGACGGGCGATTTTGTGATCGGCTCATCAGAATCTAATTCTGGAAGTTCTGTTGGGTTCGTTTCATCGTTCCTGACTTGTGACACTGAGTTTGAGGAATTTGGAGACCTTTGACCCTGACACGCTTTTCGGTGCAAAGTGGCCCACATGTGGACCTCGCTTTGGCCCGGAAATGTTATTTTTGCCCATGTGTCCAAATTGGACTTATGGACATGCGTTTCTAGATATTTGACATCTTCTAAGATGGTTGGTGATGTTTATTATAGCTTTTGGAGTAGTACCTATAGGATCTACTGATACATGGACGACTGTTGGTATTCGGACTCCAGGCAAGTGTACCTTGCCAAAATCTGTAGTATTGTTACATACTTTCATTGCTTCATTTATATTGCTGTGCATGCTTAACCTACGACCGTGTGACTTACTTAGCGTCCGATTATTAGTCGGGTGCCAATACCGTACGCGATGTTGTGTATTGTCATCTAGAGATGGATATTCGTGACACTTTATATTCTCGTACTTGTCTTACCAAGTACACCTTGACCCAGGACACTTGACACTGTTCATGAGACAAGATCTTTCCGAGATATTCGTGGTGATTCTGTATAGGATACAGGACTTGACAGAGATATTATATTCATAGACAATTATGATGTATTGTATTAGTTATGATCCCGCTGACATGGACATGAGACATTATGGTCATGATATGCGTGGTTACATTGGGTGGGGAGAGACACATAGGCTACAGGCTGATCATATATATACACCCCTATTATTATGAGGCACAAGACTTTGAAGCCCGAGCTTGGCCCATTACTCATTATTACTGCTGCTACCGGCTCCCCGACACAGAGCTTGTAGTGGCTTCAGCCTGAGTTCTAGTGCTACTCTCATCTTGCATATCACTTAGCTGGTTATTTAGATTCCCTTATTGTTCCATCTATTGCTGGAGACACCCACAGGCTACAGGTTGATTATGTTATGCCGGCTACTCAGTCTCCCGCTGAGCTAGACCACCTCATGATATCACTGCTACCGGCTCCCCTACACAGAGCTTGTAGTTGTTTCAACCTGGGTACTATTGATGTTCTCTCTTGCATTTCACATAGATGTTTACATACTTACCCTATTATTCTCATTATCTGCTGCACTGCTTATATTTTGGCTTGTATATTTTCTTGTACCTTGCTATGTCCCCTGAGGACCTAGATATGGATTATTTCCCAGGATTTGAGGACGAGATCTATCCCGAGGTATACGGGACCGCAGCAGGAGCTAATCCAGGAGCTGTCCCGCCATCAGAGGATGAGGTGTTAGCTGAAGACTTTTCCTGAGCATCCATGTTTTATGCTCAGCATTTATTATTTCAGTCATTTATTTTTTAGTCTATTAAACCATTGTATTAGATATTTATCGGGTTGTTCCCCGAAGCACTTTGTTGAGATTAGCAGATAATTTATATTTCTTATTTATTCTGTGGATCATATTTTATATCTTGTGTGGATGAGATTAGTTGTGCCATATTATCGTAGACTTGTTTTTACAGCTTAAGTATGCCCTGATGGATCCATTAAATTGGGTTTGTCCATCGGTGCGTACTGCTGGCCATTGCCACGTATCTGGTCCCACGGTATTTTGGGACTGGGACGTGACATATCGGGGTAAATCTGGCCCCTTCCCATTGTCCCTACCTAAATGGTAGTGGTCTAGGGAGCGCAATTGCTAGAGCACGGGAGAATGAATAGTAATAATTTAAGCAAGAGCAGCCGGACGGACTTGGAGAAGATGGGTAGTAGCAGAAAGGTTCGGGCTCCTTCATGATGGCCTCTTTGAATCCTCGAAAGCTTTTTCCCTAACCTCGGTCGGAGATAGCAGCTCATGAACTGCCCTGCTCGAAGGGTTGTAGCCCGCCTAGCTGCAGAGGAGACTTGCAAATTGGGCTATGTCGCTCAAGGTGGATATGCTGGTGTGGAAAACTTCACCAGTTTTTGTGAGGGCTCAATTAGATGCTGATAAGATTGGGTTTCATATCCTAGTTCTGATTGATGATGTAACAAAATTACTTTGAACTCTTGTTCTTATCTGATGCGCCAATAACAATAACAATGGTAGCACACTTTGACCATATTCGGAATGGGGATTGTAATTCTTTCTACTTCTCGAGGCATAATGACAGATCGAGAAGCTCGACTAGAATAATGAGTCAGACTCTACCCAAAGGTTCCAAATGCCCATTCGCGAAGCCATCTCCACCGTATGGCAGATTGCATAAAGTTCCACCTTCCAAATCTCTGGGCCTACCCACTCTATTTGTTCCATGATCTATGGGTCTACTGGAGCTACCCACTTCGATCAATTAGCCAAGATTTTTACCGGATATGAAATCACTGGTGCTCGATCAATCCAAAACCTTATTAAATGATATTCAAGAGAAAAATGTTCTAGAAAAATTCCTAGAATTAAAGGAACTCCTCTTGTTGAATAAAATGATAAAGGAATACCCGGAGACACTGGCATCATTCGGGAACATGGTCTGATGAGACCAAGGCTTGTTCTCTTCTTCATAAGAATCGACCATAATGATACAGAAAAGATAAGGTGCGTACCTTTCGCATGATGGGTTAGCGAGAAAATGGGAACAACGGCTTAAGCCATTAGGTGTAGGCGCTTTCCAGAGGTGGAAGATGAATTCTTATCATGAATTTGGAACTAATGCCTAATTTATTATTTATATTTATTGGTATAACGAGTATTTTATTAAAGGATTAAGTTATTATCAAATCCCCTCGATGCTCCTGCACCTGGTGGACAGAAAGACCTTTCTTCAGGCAGACCCGGGTTGGGCAGAATTCGAGCGGAGCCGTTTCTTTCTACTGCCGTACTACTAAAAGAAAAAGAGTACCGGAGGAGGCATCGTACCGGTTACCAGCACTATTAGAACGTGCTCCGTGGTCGTGTGTAGTAGGGAGATGAAAGCACAATTTTTAGTACTCTCGATGCCAAACTTCGACGTTGTTTTAGGCATAGACTGGTTAAGCCTGTACAATGCTATACTAGACTGCCAGAGGGGTAGCATCATTTTTTGACCACTAGATCACCCAGAGTTCGAGTACATGCGGGGCACCATCGAGCAAGGAGTAGGCCAGACACCTGGAGTTTACATGGCTATGGAGACGGCTCCCCCACCAATTGTTGCAGAATTTGGGGATGTATTTCCGGAGGAGTTGCCAGGCCTACCACCTGATAAAGAGGTAGAGTTCACTATTGAGTTAGTGTCAGGAGCAACATCGGTATCTTCAAATGTGTACCGGTTGGCAAAGAAAGAATTGGATGAGCTGAAGCTACAACTACAAGAGTTATAGATCAAGGGGTTTGTTCGTCCTAGTGCATCGCCCTAGGGAGCACCAGTGTTGTTTGTACCAATAAAGGATGAAACATTCTGAATATGCATTGATTACAGAGCCCTTAATGCTTTGACAATAAAAAATAAGTACCATCTGCCGCAAATTGATAATCTGTTCGACCAACTGACAGGAGCGGTGGTATTCTCAAAGATAGATTTGAGATCAGGTTATCATCAGGTAAAAGTGCGGAGAGAAGATATTCCAAGGACATCATTCAGGACTCGTTATGGTCACTACGAGTTCTTGGTGATGCCTTTTGGACTGACAAATGCACCTGCCGTATTTATGAACCTGATGAACAGAGTCTTCCACCAGTATCTGGACCGGTTTGTGGTAGTCTTCATCGACGACATCTTGGTGTATTCAAAGAGCCACGAGGAGCACGGGGAATACTTGAGGCTAGTGCTAGAGACGCTTAGGCGTGAGAGACTCTATGCAAAGCTGAGCAAATATAAGTTTTTCCTAGATCGTGTCGCTTTCCTTGGACACATTATCTCAGGAGATGGTATTTCGGTAGATCCAGCAAAGATTTCGTCAGTAGAGACGCGGCCGACCCCTACCAACGTCTCAGAGGTGAGGAGTTTCCTAGGACTTGCCGAATATTACCGAAGGTTCGTAGAAAACTTCGCAAGGATCACAGAGCCAATGACTCGCTTAACCCGCAAGGAACAAGAGTTCACCTGGTCAGAGGAGTGTCAGAAGGCGTTCGATAAACTGAAAAAGCGTCTGACTACGGCTCCTATCTTGACCATACCATCCGGATCCGGAGGATTCATAATCTACAACGATGTATCCAGAAAGGGTTTAGGTTGCGTCTTGATGCAACATTGGAAGGTGGTGGCCTACGCCTCTAGGCAACTGAGGACCCATGAGAAGAACTACCCCACTCATGACCTGGAGCTTGCCGCAATCATCTTTGCCTTGAAGCTCTGGAGACACTATCTATACGGAGAATGAGTGGAGATATTCACAGATCATAAGAGCCTGAAGTACGTCTACACCCAGAAGGACCTGAACCTGAGACAAAGATGTTGGCTCGAGGTGATGACAGACTTTGAGATTGAGCTGCAGTACCATCCGGAAAAGGCCAACGTAGTAGCTGACGCGTTGAACAGAAGACCCATGGCATTCTTCTTGACTATCCAACAATATCTGTTAAGAGATCTAGAGCAGATGGGTATAGAGGTCATTATGCCAGGAGCTGACGGCCAGTTGTCAAGTTACCAGTTGCAATCAACATTAGTCGAGAGGATCAAAGCTGCCCTGCCAATAGATGCCAGATTCCAGAGGCTTCGACAAAGGACCGAGGCCGGAATACAGACATGATTGCGCATACACGAGGACGGGACTTTAAGATGTGGAGATCGCCTTTATGTCCCGAATGGAGAACTTCGTCAAGAGCTGATGACAGAGGCGCACATCTCAACATACTCTATTCATCCAGGAGGCACGAAGATGTACAGAGACCTGAGATAGTACTATTGGTGGCATGGAATGAAGAGAGAAATAGCATGCTTTATGGCCAAGTGCCTCGTGTGTCAGCAAGTCAAGACTGAGCATCAGAGATCTGCAGGATTGCTTCAACCGCTCCCTATACCAGAGTGAAAATGGGAGCATATCACTATGGACTTTGTTACGGGCTTTCTGAGGAGTCCTAGTGGTCGAAATCCAGTATGGGTAATCATAGATGGAATCACCAAGTCCGCACACTTCTTACCCTTTAGAGTTGGGTAATCCACAGAAGTCTTAGCAGACATGTACATGAGAGATATTGTGCGACTGCACGGAGTGCCAGTTAGTATCGTGTCTGATAGGGATACGAGGTTCACATCTTACTTTTGGCGGAGTATGCAAGAGAGCCTCGGCACTCGCCTGAAGTTTAGCACATCATATCACCCACAAACAGATAGCCAGTCGGAGCGCACCATTCAGACATTGGAAGACATGTTAAGAGCGTGCATGCTTGACTTCGGAGGATCATGGAAGGACCATTTACATTTGGTCAAATTTTTCTACAACAATAGCTATCAAGCGAGCATTCAGATGGCTCCCTATGAAGCATTGTATGGTAAGAAATGTCGCTCCCCGGTATGTTGGAGTGATATGGGCAAAAGATAGGTTCTATGACCAGAGTTGGTTGTTCGTACAGTGGAGAAGGTAAAGAACATCCAAGGGCACCTGCGAGCAGCGCAGGACAGACAAAAGCACTGGGCAAACGTGCATCGACGACCTCTAGAATTCCAAGTTAGAGAACATGTGTTTCTAAAGATCTCGCCTACTCGAGGGACTATCAGGTTTGGAAGCAGAGGAAAGCTGAGTCCGAGGTACATCGGACCATTCGATGTGTTAGAACGCATCGGAGAAGTGGCTAACAAATTAGCCTTACCACAAACATTAGAAGGAGTGCATGACGTCTTCCATGTATCTCAACTAAGAAGGTACATTCCAGATCCGAGTCATGTGCTTGACCACTCGGAGATCACTATTGGGCCAAGTTTGTCGTACCAGGAGGAGCCCGTAAAGATTTTGGACAGAAGCGAGAAGGTATTGCGAGGTCAGACTATCCCTCTAGTTCGTATTGCATGGAGGCATCATGCACCAGGCGAGTTAACCTGGGAACGGGAGGATGATATTCGATAACGTTTCCCCCATCTATTTGAAGGCCTGGGTATGTCTTATTATTTTAAATTTAATCAATAGATTTTGCCATATGTTAATTTTAATTTCGAGGACGAAATTTTTATAAGTTGGGTAGAATGTAAACCCCTAATTTTGAAAATCGTATTATAGATATATATATATATATACATAGATATATATAATTAATTAGAATAGAAATTCCTATTAGATCTCAAACCGAAACCCAAACCCTCTATCCTAAACCTACTACCCGTTTAGCCTACCCGGACCCGTTAGGAGAAGGAAAATATCAACCACAGCAGTAGCAGAACCCAACTTTGCTTTCCCTTCTCCGCGCGTGTGAGCCAACTTATTCCACCACCTCTTTGTATTTTTATTAATAAATTCTCCCAAACCCAAAACTGAGACAAGAGAAAGAAAGAAAACCAGCAGCAACAGTGGTTTTGAAACCACTAAATAACTAAACTACCCCCCCCCCCCCCCCGCGGAAACCGACTTATTTTCCTATATATATTCCATGCAATACACCCCAAACCCTATCTCAAATTCTTCCACCCAAACTTATAACTGTTTTGGAAGCTTGCACTATACGAATTTCTTGCCTGGCAAGTATACCTTGCCAAATTTTTTACTGTTTAAATTATAAACTGTTGTATGTTATCTTGTTGCAATATACATATAAACTGTGCACGCCCGAGATTGACTCGGGTGCAGATGACAAATACGTCGATACATAGTATAACTGACTTAGACATTAGCAGACTCACCTACAGATGCGAGGGTATTCTGATATCCTCCTAGACCCTGACACTTGTAGATGCATCACGATTACAACTCATGTTGGGATACGGGTTCGTGTACTCGACTAGCTACCGGTGCGTGTGACACACATCACGATTTAGCACATAATCAGGATTATCTAGAAATTTGTGACTTGGAATATAGCTACGTGGTATGCACGTTGTGTATTCGACTTGCATATCCGCATTGGGCGGGGAAGACAACTAGTAGGCGTATGGGATACACACATTAGACTCCGTAGTATCCAGAGGAGCCACGGATCCAATGACCTCCTTTATTCAGATACTGCGTTCTTCGAAGCGATACGGACGTATATATTTGCAGATACCTCATTCTTTGGAATGATGGGCGTTACATGTTCAGATACCACGCTCTTCGGAGAGTGGACGATATGCCTACGCCTACCCATACGTACCAAAGTTGTCTTCACATTGCATTCACTTAGATGGTTAGCACACTCTTATTTACTGTATTCAGTATTTATTTATGGCATGCTTTTATGTATCTTGTTATGTTCCACTGAGGACCTGGTTCCCTTCCAGATTTAGATGAGGCGTACTATCCCACGGTGTACGGACCTGGACAGGAGACGAGGTACGTATCCGATGATGAGCTAGAGGTGCTGCCTTCAGAGTCCCCCTGATCTTTGGAAGACTCACCGTCTAGAGCTGAAGCCTCTTTATCTAGATAGACGATGCTCTAGTCATGCTATATTTCAGCACTCTTATTGTTAGCTTTTGTAGTGGGTTTATTTCTACCAGACATATCTGGATTGTACTATGATATTTCAGACTCAGCACTTATATTCCAGTACTTATTTCAGTATTCCTTGATATATTATGGATGAGATTAGATGTTACCTGTTATATGCTAGTACTATACTTATTAGTATTTGAAAAATAGCATAGCACGTCTCATTGGGTCCAATAAATTGGGTATTTTCTCGGAGACGTGTCAACTGGCCAATGCCACGTGGCCTGGTCCCACAAAATTTAGGACTGGGGTGTGACATTATCCGTCGCACGACCTATACGTACCAGTGGCCAGCCGAATACGCAAGTTCGTATCCTACATGTGACTCACACTCGTGTAAGAATAGTGTCATGGCCAATGAAACATAAAATGCCTCATAATACTGGGATGGTCTCATAAAATAGGTCCAAAATCTACATAAATAAACATGATACGACGACATCGTCGTTGCACCCAAGCTTCCTTGGACGCACCATTTATTTAGAAATAGATGAACTGAATAAGCAGAGATAAACTCTATGCAGACAACATATGGAATATAAATATTAGTACAATGGCAAGGTATACTTGCCGAGCAAGAGTTCTGTATAGTGCAACCATCTAATACAGTGTTAAGTTGTGTGGAAGAAGTGGGGTTTTGGGTTTGGGGTGTATTGCATGGGATATATATAGGGAAAGAGGTCGGTTTTCGCGGGGGGTAGTTTAGTATTTAGTGGTTTCAGAACCACTGCTGCTGTTGGTTTTCTTTCTTTCTCTTGTTTGGTTTTGGGTTTGGAAGAGTTTAGTAATAATAGAGGCGGTGGGGAACTTACTGGTTAAGAACTAGTGCCTCTGCTGTTTCTTTCTTTCATTGGTTTTGGTTTCGATTGAGGAGAGTTTGGTAATAATATGGATAAGAAGCGGTGGAATGAGGCGGTGGTATTGTTGCTAATATTTTTCTTCACACGCGCGGAGAAGGAAGCAAAGTTGGTTTTTGCTACTACTGCTGTTGATATTTTCTTCCCTAACGGATCCGGGTAGGGGCTACACGGGTAGTGGGTTCAAGCGGGTAGGGTAGAGGCTAAGGGGTTAACGGTTTTGGGTAGAGATCCAATAGAAAATTATATTTATACATATATACATATCTATACATAAAAATTATATTGGTGCACCAATTACGCTAACAACTGTCCAAATGGTCTCTTACATGAAATAAATTAGGGAAAAAAATTATAATGGCTCCATAAATCCCCTAAATGTACAAATACCTCAATTAAAAATTAAATAAATCTATTCTCTCTATTTAGCTCATAACTACTAAATAATTAATAATAGAAAAATACGGTTTATAAAATTAGGGGTCTTACACTAGTTACATTGTTAGGTAGTTTGTATATAGATACATTGTTATCTAATAGTTAGATATGTATACTTGTTAGACTAGTAGCTATATGTAGTGTAGTAGTATATGTATATAAGTATTGATATGTTAGTAGGTAGATTAGTAGTATCGTAGTAGCTTATGCATGTTAGCATATAATTAGTTAAGCATATAATTAGTGAATGGGTAGTTAATTGCATATTAGGATTTGAATTACCTTGTGATACCAAGGTAATGTCAAGCTATTGGTCGATACTCGAGGTATTGGGTTTGAGTATCAAGATGGGGATGTAGGTTGTGAGATACGCATTAGTTCAAAGCCAAGGTATCCGCTTTGCATTAGTTAGCTAAGAGTACTATAAAAATATTGTCTTGTATATATATAAAATTAGTATTTTCATATATTAAAACTTGTGTATCCTATGATACGGTATTTTGTTGGTATCCTAGTGTCTTAGCTTAGTTAGTGTGGCCTAGTTACATAGTGTATGGACCTAATACCCTAGAGTTAGACTCATACGACCTAGACATAGCTAGTTTGACCAAGTTTGACCTAGAGTTGACCTAGTTTGACTATTTTGACTTAGAAATGGCTTTATGACCTAAAATTGAACTAGTTTAACTCATTTTTATTCAAAAACCTTGTATTAATATAATATTCCATATATAGGTCTGTGTGACACCAGTTCAGACACAGTTTGACATTCATTGCTCTGGACCACAGACGAGTACATTCTCGGATTGTTTCTATTATTTGATAATTACTATAATGCAAGTACTTAGAAATATTTTACATGACTCTTGACACATTGGTACACGGACTAGTATATACATAGATCAGTCATGGGTTATTATTTATTGTTTTATTGTTCCTCGTGTTCTCTTATGGTTAAAAGACAATATTTAATATTAGACAATGTTCAACGTTCAAATTTTATTGTTCAATGTTTAATGTTTACAATGCCTTGAGTACCTTGCATCGTAACGTGTCATGGTTGGATCCTTGTACTAGTCGGGAAAAAGGGGAAGTGTTAGCTGGATATGTGATCAAATTCTAGACAATGTTCAATATTCAATGTTTAACTTAGACAATGTTTATCCAACGTTAATTAGGCAATGTTCAACCCAAGTCAATCACATATCTGACTAGTATTTCAATCACTTAGTATAGCTACAGTTCTTCACCATATTATATTCCATTGTCTTGTTCTATTTTATTGAGATCAGTGTATACCATATTTCTCTTGTTTACCTGTTTCTTCTACCATAGTATGATATTGTTCATTGTTTCTCGTCTTGTATTATATTCTCTATTTTTGTTTATAGTCATTATCAATTAATTGGAACTGCTATTGAGTTATACTTCGCTCCAATCCTGACTGGATATATTTTTCAGATGAATGGTTAGTGAGGATGTGTCCCACTTACTACGGGATAACATATGGAGTGTCACCTGAGGATGTAGTGCCAAATACTGAGACCATTTAGATTTTTATATCTTGTAGTAGTTGTTTCTAGTTAGACTATGGATTGTATTATTATTTTGAGATCTTGAGTTGTGTTTAGATATTGAGTTAGACCTGTGATGTATTGAGATTTGTATTTCTTTTCTTTCTATTCATTATCGTGCTTACATCTTCCTTTAGATTTTTATATGTGATTGAGTATTAACTACCCTTTATTATATCATCATATTGCTCATCCATTTGGAGTTGAGATGGTATTGCAGGTATTATATATATATATATATATATATATATATATATATATATATGTGTGTGTGTGTGTGTGTATATGGTGTGAGGTGTTAGATAGTATAGAAGATCGAGACAGCGTTCTACCATCGATGCTGCAGTGTAGGCTGGACGTACCCACGTACTCGTGCCCCTATACCGGGTGCGGGTCGTGACACATTTTTGTGGTAGCCCATACAGGTCAGGTTTCACAATAGTGCAATACCGTGGTAGTGTAACGACTTAGTTGTACTACTACAAGCCTGCGATAGGATATGATATAGAATACTAGGATGAGAGCGTATACTTAATCACAACTAGGAAATAATTCCCATTGAATCTTGCCATCTTCATCATTCTGAATATTGCTTTCCTTGAAAAAATTTGTCCTTCTTTGATGATATCGTATCTTGCTCAATATTGATTTCTTATTTCAAATTTGTCTTCAGGATGCCGCCAAAGATGCGTTCTAGTGCTCAGGTGCAATATCAGCAAGGCCAGTCACTTCATCACCTATGAGGGCAGCACCATCAGATGTTGTTCCAACACCTACATTCTAGAGGTCCATTTCACCAATCCAGGTGAGCATTTTCGCAGCAGCTTTCGGAGGTGCTCCATCTTCAGTACAGAGGACAACACCGACAGTTTTATGGTATCTTCCATTCCCGCCACCCGCAGTCGATCAGACGCAGATGTTCGCGCTCTTTCAGCAGATGATAGAGGTGCAGCAGCGACAGTCAGAGGTTATGTGGCAGAGCATTGAGAATGCACACCAGATTATGCTCGCAATAGTCGAGAGAGTCGCATTAGTCCAGCCACAGATGACACCGCCTTAGTCTGATCCACAACAGACGATGCCAGGGACTATCATTGACTTCAAGAGGATGGGGCCTAAGGACTTTAAGGGCACCGAGATAATCTTGTACGCAGATGACTGGATAAAGGACATTGAGAGGGACCTGCGATTGACGCAGATTCCTGAGAGCTTGCAGGTAGAGGCAGCGGGTAGTATGATGTTCGATATTGTGCTGACATGGTTCATGACAGACCCCAGGATATCGGCACCGGGACTTACTTGGGAAGCTTTCAAGGAGCTTTTCAAAGAAAAGTTCTTCCCATATGTGGCTCAGAGTACTTTAGAGAGTCAATTCCAGAACCTCGTCCAAGGGAACTTGACAGTGGACGAGTATGCGGCGGAGTATTGTCGATTGGGATGATTTGTTGAGGGGAAAGAATCCTCGGGCCAGGGCTAGGAATTTCAAGAAGGGATTGAACAGTGAGATTAAGTCTCATAATAATGGAGACCGTACCGCTACTTTTGAGAAAATTCTGAGACAGGCACAGCGGGCGGAGGATGATTTGGAGCTTGGCTCCAAGAGGCAGAGAGACACCAGAGGAGCGAGTAGTGGTGCAGGCCCAGCGAAGCACACCTACTTTCAGCAGCCGAGAGTATATCAGCATCAGTAGTATCTTGTGCCAGTTAGGGCACCAACTCAATAGATACAACAGTTTCAGAAGCCAGTTTATCAGACACCACCGCAGCCTCAGAGGCAGACTCACCAGACTTTTCCTTGTGCCTATTGTGGAAGGCATGGGCATGATTGGGAGAACTGTCTGAAAAGGCTCAGACTATGCTTGTATTGCGGTTCTTCTGACCATCAGGTGAAGGAGTGTTCCAACAACCCGTATGGACCAGATCGTGATCAAAGAGGTGGAGTTAGGCCACTTGTGGCACCACAAACTGCTTAGCACCCGCAGAGAGCCACCCTAGCAGGGCGAGACATTTGCGATGGCAGTCGGAGAGGATGACACTTCAGGTGATAGGTTAGCTTGTTTTCTCCTGTTCTATTCCTTTCCTTTCCACCTGTTGCTTGTGTGCTTAGTTAAGTACCGTATGGCCTGCTTGTGTGTTATTGTGTAGTTAGTATACCCTGTCAGAGACTACAAAACCAGGATGGATAGAGACAATAGATAGTAATTTTTTTTAAATTGCATGTTGTATGTTTTAGTTTGGACTGGGGTTGACCTAGAGAGGGGTATGTTCATCTTTAATTTCGAGGACAAATTTTTTCTAAGGTGGGTAGGATTGTCACCCTCACTTTTTCAGCTATGGGTAATTTGGTAATTTGGCCTAGTTATTTAATTTTAGGAGATAATATTAATAATAGTGGGCCATGTATATTTATTTATTGCTTGTATTAGTTATTTAATTATTAGAATGCTATATTTATTTAGAGGCTTGTAGCATTTAATTTAGTTAGTGGACTAATATATTTATTTGACTTGTATAGTGGACCCAACTTGTTAGATTAGATCCATGGACCAACGTTTAATTTAATTTAGAATTGAGCCCAATAGTGAGCCCATTCATTAGGAGGATGAATTAATTAGTGAAACCAATTAGACTATAACCTTCCTTCCTTAATTAATTTCTTCATGACAAACCAAGGGGTATTTTGGACTTTTCATAGTGCCTTGGAGAGGGGGCAAGGCCGGCCACTATTTAAAGGGGTGGAGACTCTCTCTCCTCTCATTTGTTATTCCAAAATTTAGATCTAGAATTTTCCTCTTCTAATTTTTTTATTCCCACACCAATTCCTACACAAATTTCTCCCAAATTTCTTTCCTATTCATCATTGGAGGCTATTAGAATAAGGATCTATAAGAAGAAAGTAATGATCTACAAGGAGAAAATAAGGATCTACAAGGAGGAGCAAGGATCTACAAAGAGGAGGCTCTTTCCACCCAATTTAGAGATTTCATTGGGTATTTATCTCCCAATAGGTACAATTCAGTTTTCTCTCTCTACTTAGATTCTAAATCTATAATTTAATCATAAAGAACCATCCCATATGCTAAGGCTACCCAAAGAAATTAGAATTAGGTTCATAGGAGATCTATGGAGAAAGTTATGTGGTATTTTGTGTCAATTTTGGAAAATTTTTGAGATTGGCACATCTTGTGTTTGTCAATTGGTCAATTAGACCAAATTGATATATGTTTGATTGTGTGTGACTAGTGTCGTGTCCACAATTGGATACGTGTAGACCGCATCCCGATAATTTGGAGATACGAGTTGATTTGGGGGGGGTTTCCGATACGAGGGTTTGTGCATGTCACATTTTGACACAAACACGTAGTTGAGTAATTAGTTCTTCGTATTATTCATAATTATAATTTTATACTTGGTCATGTCCTTCAGGATACGTTTGGTTGTGTGGTGGAGTCGTATCGCAAGCGTATCATAGAATGGGTGTGATACGGGTGCGGTATACTCCACGTGTTTATTCTTTGAACCTCAATTCAATTTGACTTGTTTATATCTATGAGAATGATATATTATATGATTGTATGGTTATGTATATATAGCTATATGTATATGTATCTCTATTATATTTATATACATATGTATATATAGCTAGGTGTATAGATGTAGTGATATGTGTATATATATATATATATATATATATATATATATATATATATATATATAAAATTGCATATATGTATATATGTATAGATAAGTATTTACATACATACATATACATATGTATGTGTTTATATACATATATCGAGTTACCTAAATGTTTAGAATGTATTTATAGTGATAGATATTTATATATGTGTGTATATATAGTTCTATCATATATGTGTATGTGTATATATATATATATATATATATATATATATATATATATATATATATATATATATATATATATATATATATATACAAATACACACACACACACACACACACACACACACACACACATATATATATATATATATATATATATATATATATATATGGTTATGAGAGTATATCTATATATGTATCGATATGAGTGTATATCGATATATATATTGATATCCATATATGATTATATTAGTGATATGTATATATTACATAGATGTGTGTGTATGTGTGTGTGTGTGTGTGTGTCTTAGTATGTGAGTGATTGAGTGTGTGAGTAAGGTGAGAAAGGGTCAGACAGTGGCCAACTGCAGCAATCTCAGCAGCTAGCAACATCATCACAGCTAGATAGCAGTTTCAGTGTGCATCAACTGAAGTGCATTCGGGCTGTAGCAGTATTCTGCAGCAAGGGATACAATTTCAATAATTCAGCAACCTTCACCAACAGCAGCACATCAATGAGCAGCATTATTTCAGCTGTAGCAAAGCAGCCATCAACTAGCAAGAGAAAGGCAACAATAATGCAGCACTGTGTAGCACAGCAGCTAGCACAGCAATTTAAGCTAGCTGCACTGCAGCAAGCCAATGAAGCAACTGCAATAGCCATTCAGCTGCAGTAGAGCAACCTCAGCATGTGCAGCCATCCACAACAGCAAGGCGCAGGCTGTGCAAGATACTGCAGCAAGAGGCAAGCAATGGCAGCTGCACAACAATCATCATGAAGCACAGTAACATCAAACTACTGCAGCACAACAACAACAAGTAGACAATACAAATTCAGCAGCAACTGCGGCAACTTAAGTGTGCCAGTGTGCAAGGATGTTCAGAAGTGAGGAGAGCTCTGGACAGCAAGTCTGCACCAGAGTGTTGGTATTTGTCACGACCCGCACCCGAAAATTCGGGCACGAGTGCGTGGGTACGTCCAGCCTACGCCGCAGAGTCGGCGGTAGTACGCTGTCTAGGTCAAATCCATATTTACTAAACTAGCTCATTCACAATTAACATAGGCAAGATAATAATGAGAACAGAAACTTAAGATTTGCAATTGAAATAAATGTGACAACAGATTCAAATGTTTAGTACAGAAAATCAGAATAAAATCGGGGACAAACCCGATTAATAGGATAAGAAACAGAAATAAAAGATAGCTACTACTAGCTACTCTGCAGCAGGGGTCTCCTGGGTGGGTTCTGGCTCCTCATAGGTATCATCAGTACCCTCATAGGGACCATAATAAGTAGGGGCAAGGTCCTCATCATCGCCTAAATCAACAGATCCAGTCAGGAAAGGAGCAAAGTACACAGTGCACAACAAGGTTAAACTAAATATTTATGACAATTAAATATTGAATATCATGTTGAGAAACTGCATAACAGAACATCATTATCTCAAAGTTAAAGCTGTAAACAGGGATATGAGAAAGCAGAAATAAATGAGACAGAAAATAAAACTACAATAGTCAGCAAGATATATGTAACAAGACCAGAAACTATCTGTGTGAACTTGTGTTTGTTTTTAGAATACATAGTTGGCATATAGGGGTTTATAAGGCTAATTCGGCCGTCATGAACGGCTATTAAACAGGGAAAATTGAGATCCGGCTAAGGTACAGTCGCGTACCAACAACTATTAAACATGACAAGGGGAAGGGTAAACTACATGCCTTCTAGTATTCTCCCACCCGACATGAAAAACAAGACAGAAACTTCAATATTCAAGACATGGAAATCCAGCATTTCTAACACTAGGTGCAATCATCAAGGGTACTAGTAAAGCAGGGAATTAATTATCACAATATAAAGATTTAACTTGAAGTGCAGGTACTTGCCTGTTGTTTGGTTCTGATTAATTTGGTTCTTGGGGAAAATTTCCAGAGATGAGTCCAAAAGCTGAAATAGACATTACCATCACGCTCAGAAGATGTCAAATAGCTAGAAACGTCTATCCTTGGGTCCAATTTGGAGACAAGGGCAAAAACGGCAGTTTCGGGTCAAAACGGGGTCCGCCGGTGGGCCCGCTTTGCACCGAAAAACGTGTCCGAGTCAAAGGTCTCCAAATTTACTAAACTTAGTGTCAACAGGTCAGGAACGCTGATACGAACCCAACGGAACTTCCAGATTTGGATTCTGATGAGCCGAACACAAAATCGCCCGTCGAGCGGGGCCTATGGGGCCCACGACACGCGATTTCGTCAACGTCCTCAGAATCGAACCAAACTTGACCCACAGGACCAGCGTATCGCTACGAGTCCGATGGCGTAAGTTTTGTCTCGATCTGACGAGTGTACAAGGAGTTAGGGCAAATTGCAGAAAAGTCGAATACGGGACGATGTCCGCTGATACGCGTTGATTCCGGTGTGCACGCACACCCGAATCAGCTTCTACAAAATCTCATACGTCCGTATCGACGACGCGCACGTGTCTGTGAAGACCGCACGCGACCAAGTCATCCCGTTTGGCGGGGCGCACTCAGTTCCGGGGTGAAACAGGGTCTGGTTTTTCCTGTTTTTGGATCGCGGTGTGCAATCACCACAGGACGCGATGCCCCGAGCGGTTTATCCGGGCACCGAGAGGGTCATACAGGCTTCATAACACAATTTGCGGAATTGAAAACGGGACTACGAACAAAAAGTTACACGCACCTGAAGGGGACCCGAAAATCAGGGTCGAGTCGTGTCCGACTCGTGTCGGACACGGGAACTGAACTAGGGTTAGGGTTAGGGCTTGGACACTGCTGGCCGGTGGCGAGGACGGCGGAGACGCGCCGGAGAGAGGCTGGGACGGCTCGTCGGGGGGCTGGGGAGCTGGCCGGTGGCGGCGGCTCGAGGCGGCGGCGGCCGGAGCTGCTGGCGGCGAGGGGTGCTCGAGGGGAGGGCAGCTGCTGCTGCTGGAGGTCGAGGGGGTGGCGCCGGAGAGGGGCAGTGGAGGAGAGGGCTGGGGCGAGGCGAAGGCGGCGGCGCTAGGCGGTGGTCGGAGGAGGAGCAGTGGAGGAGGCTGCCGGCGTTAGGGTTAGGGTGGCTGGAGGAGGAAGAAGAAGAGGGGGGCGGTGTTTATAAAGGGGGAGAGGCGGTTAGGGGTGGCCGATCACGGCGGAGGGCGAGGGCGACGTGGGGGCGAGGGCGCGGAATGCACGGCGCTGCGCGCGGCGGCCGGCGCTGGACGCGGGGTCGTGGGGAGACCGGGTTAGGCGGGTCGGGCGGCTCGCGGGTCGGGTCTGTCTGACCCGACCCGACCCGGTAGCGGGTTGGGGCTGGGCCAGGTTAGCGGGCTGGGCCGGGTTAGCGGGCTGGGCTCAGGTAAAATAAAATAATAATAAAAAAAAAAATAATAATAATAATAATAATAATTAAATAAATAAATAAATAAATAGTTAATTAATTAATAAAAATTGTTTTTAGGCATTTAAAAATAGTTTTGAGGTCCAGAAAAATCCAAAAAATTTACCCTAAGTCCAATTTTCTATTTTACACCCAAAAATATTATTTTCATGATATTTTAATATTATTTATTAACAATTAAAAATCATTTAATTATTAAGAGCCTTGATTTTAATTTCAAAAAATTTCCAGAAAATTCCAGAAAATACAGAAAAATCCAAGATTTAATAATTTGAAAATTCAGGGGGTTTACAACCTACCCAACTTACAAAAATTTTGTCCTCGAAATTTAAGAATAACAATGGGACAAAAGGAAAAGGCCGGGAAAAATACCTCAGGGTTCAAAAAGATAGGGGTATCGCTCTCTAATCTCGTCTTCTCGCTCCCAGGTGGATTCGCCGGGAGAATGGTACTTCCAAGATACGCGAACCAGGGAGATAACCTGGTTCCGTAGAACTTTCTTCGATAGATCCAGTATCTCCACGGGTTGCTCTTGGTAAGTCAAACTTGGGCCTACTTCGAGCTCTGAGTGATCCAAAATATGGCTGGGGTCTGACACGTACTTTCTCAGCTGCGACACATGAAAGACGTTATGGACTCCATCCAGAGAGGGTGGCAATGCCAGTCGGTATGCCACTTCTCCGATTTTCTCCTGAATGCCAAAAGGTCCAATAAATCTTGGGCTGAGTTTTCCACTCCTTCCGAACCTAATGGTGCCACGTGTCGGGGAAATCTTCAAGAATACCAGTTCTTCAACCTTAAAATAGAGTCATAATCAAGTCTTAGTTGCATAATCATAATGTTTAAATTGACTTGAATTCATAAATTTAATTACCTCAAATTCTAAGGGCCTTCGGTGGCTATTTGCCCAATGTCGTTGCCTGTCTTGAGCCACTCGAAGTCTGTCCCTTATTTGCTTTACCTTCTCAGCTGAATCGATCACCATCTCTGGTCCCAGCAGGGCTCTTTCTCCAACGTCGTCCCATGATAGTGGGGTACGACATCTTCGTCCATACAGAGCTTCAAATGGAGTCATCTCAATACTTGCTTGATAACTGTTATTATAAGAGAACTCCACAAGATGTAGGTAGTCTTCCCAGGATCCTCCAAAATCCAGAACACATGTACGGAGCATATCTTCAAGTGTCTGGATTGTACGTTCCGATTGTCCATCGGTTTGGGGATGATAAGCTGTGCTGAATTTGAGTTGAGTCCCCAAGCTGGTTTGTAAGCTCTTCCAGAAGTGAGAGGTGAATCTTGAATCTCGGTCGGAGACAATACTTACTGGAACTCCATGCAGCCTGACAATATGTCTGATATATAAATCTGCCAGCTTCTCTGTAGATAGCCCTACTTTGAAGGATAGAAAATGTGCAGACTTGGTCAGTCTATCTACTATCACCCAAATTGTATCCTTTCCACTAGGTGTCCTTGGAAGTCCGGAAACAAAATTCATTGTGATATGTTCCCACTTCCACTCCGGAATGGGTAGTGGTTGAAGCAATCCTCAAGGTCTTTGTCTTTCTGCCTTGACTTGCTGGCACACTAAACAACGAGATACGAACCTGGCTACTTCTCTTTTCATGCCATGCCACCAAACATGCGTCCTCAGGTCCTTGTACATCTTGTTGGCTCCTGGATGTATAGAGTATTGCGATCTGTGCGCCTCTTGCATAATTTCTTCCCTTATGTCTCCTTGAGGTACACATAATCTATCGCCATGCCTCAGTGATCCATCTTCATGAATTCTGAAATCTTCTACTAATCCAGTTTGCACTTGACCTCGAAGGCTTCGCAGGCCTTCGTCTTGAAACTGAGTCTCCTTGACCTTATCTATTAAAGTAGACTGAATCTGCAAGTTCGTCATTTGGCCTTCTTTTCCTGGGATAATTACTCCAATACCTAAACTTTCCAAGTCCTCTAGCAGGTGTCTGTCCATAGTCAAGTACATCGCCATAGGATATCTGCTTAGAGCATCAGCAACTACATTGGCCTTCCCAGGATGATATTGAAGGGTGATATCAAAGTCTTTCATTAGTTCCAGCCACCTTCTTTGCCTCATGTTCAGCTCTTTCTGAGTGAAGATATATTTTAGACTTTTATGGTCCGTAAATATTTCCACCCTTTCTCCATAAAGGTAATGCTTCCATAGCTTAAGAGCAAAAATAACAGCTGCCAATTCTAAATAATGAGTTGGATAGTTCTTTTCATGAGGTCGAAGCTGTCTAGAGGCATATGCTATTACTTTCTTGTTCTGCTCCAAGACACAACCTAGACCTTTTTCAGAAGCATCACTATAAATAGCGAAACCTCCGGTTCCAGAAGGTAAGGTCAGAATAGGGGCAGTAGTCAGCCTTTTCTTCAATTCCTCAAAAGCATGCTGACATTCATCAGTCCAGGTGAACTCTTCATCCTTCCTTGTTAATTTTGTCATGGGCTCCGCAATTCTTGCAAAGTCCTTCACAAACTTCCGATAGTAGCCAGCTAGTCCCAGAAAATTTCTAATCTCTGCTACCGAGTCTGGAGTGGGCTAGGATTCTACTGCCGCTATCTTCTTAGGATCTACTGCTATTCCATCTCCAGTCACAACATGTCCCAAGAATTCTACTTTGTCTAGGAAGAAAGCACATTTAGATAATTTTCCATAAAGTTTTTCCTTCCTCAAAGTCTCCAATGTTAACCTCAAATGTTCTTCATGTTCTTCGGGGGTCTTGGAGTAGATCAAAATATCATCAATGAAGACCACTACAAATTTGTCTAGGTATGGCTGGAAAACTCTGTTCATTAAGTTCATAAAAACTGCTGGAGCATTCGTCAACCCGAACGGCATTACTAAGAATTCGTAGTATCCGTTCCGGGTATTGAAAGCAGTTTTAGGGATGTCTTCCTTTCTCACCCTTACTTGGTGGTAACCAGACCTCAAATCGATCTTTGAAAATACCCGAGCTCCACTCAACTGATCAAATAGGTCATCTATCCTGGGCAGGGGATACTTATTCTTAATTGTTAAGGCATTCAATGCCCTATAGTCAATACACATTCGGGATATTCCGTCCTTCTTGGGCACAAATAATACTGGAGCTCCCCAGGGTGAGACACTAGACCTAATGAAACATTTGTCTTCTAGTTCTTTGATTTGCTCATTTAGTTCTATTATCTCCTTCTTGTTGATTCTGTAAGGATTTTGAGATACTGGTGCTGCTCCTGGCACTAAGTCAATGGAGAATTCAACTTCTCGGTCTGGGGGTAAGCCTGGGAGATCCTCAGGAAAGACATCAATGTATTCAGAGATGATAGGTAGTGGCACTTCTTCTGTTACTAGGGCTCCACAAATTTTGTTATTACTCATTTCTCTAGAACCTCTAGCAAATTCAAATTCTGGCTTGTCAGGGGGCCTGAAAATCACACTACCTCTGTGGCAGTCTATAGTGGCATGATGTTGACTTAACCAATCCATACCCAGTATAATGTCAAAACTGGGCACTGGCATTACAAGTAGCCTAGCATACAGTTCTCTTCCACATAAAGTAATAGGACAATTGTTACAGGCATCACTAACCGGGATGATTCCTCCACCGGTAATGATCTTATAACAATTCCTAAGGGGTTTAGTGATTAAGCTATGCTTCATAAGGAAATTTACTGACATGAATGAATGTGAAGCTCCAGAGTCAAACAAAGTAATAGCTGGTATTGAATTTATAAGCACAGAACCTGTGATCACGTCTGCTGTGGCTTCAGCTTCTTCCAGAGTCATTGCATAAGCACGGCCTTGCTGCGGTGCACCCCTCTGTTGCTGCTGTTGGTGCTGAGCAAAGCGTTGTTGTTGTGTTAGAAGCGGGGGTCCCCTCTGTTGTACTGCTGGGGCCCTGGCCTGGGCTGGAGCCTTTGGTGCAGCGGTGCGTCCTTGAGCAGCTGGACAGTCCCTCATTTGGTGCGCTGCTGAGCCGCAGTAGAGGCAGGCACCTAGCCTCTTCCTGCAGACTTGCCAAGTATGACCTGGTTTTTGGCAAAAGTTACAAGCAGCAGCTTGTTGGTTCTGTCCCTGAGCCTGGTGTTGGGGTGCTGGAGCTCGAGGGAAAGGACACTGAGTTTGCTGCGGGGCCCTCTGCTGTTGTTGTTGTTGTTGAAAAGGGCGTTTGTTGGGTCCCGCATTTCCGGTATCTCTTTCTTGTTTCAGTTTATGCCCCATATCTCTCTCAACGTCTTGTGCCACGCTCAGGATTTCTTCATAGGTGCGAGCTCGGCTGGTGGTGACAGCAAGGCGAATATCCGGAGACAGTCCTTTCTTGAATCTACAGGCCCTGTCCTCCGGGGTACGAACCATGTACTCCGCAAAATAGCTTAACCTGCTAAATTCAGCAGTATATTCATCAACAGTCAGGGTACCTTGTTCCAGTCTCTCGAATTGGCTTTCGAGAGCTTCCCGAGCCACTTCGGGGTAGAATTTCTTATTTAATAGCCTCTTGAAGTCTTCCCAGGTGAGGTCAGGAGCAGATAGTTGGGGTTCATCTCTGAACCAGGTTCGAGCAATGTCGAACAGTTGCAGGCTTGCGGACTCCACTTTGAGGTCATCAGGGACTCGAGCAGTCTTCAGGAGTCTCTCGACATTCTCTATCCACTCATCGGCATAGAGAATGCCCTCAGTTCCATAGAATTCCAGGGGTCTAAGATTCTTGAAGTCTTTGGCACTCCCTGGCCTCTTGAGTGACGACTCCTGGGACTTAGGAGCTTCTGAGAGGCTGGTCCGCAGAAGTGCAGTTTGTTCTTTCTGGGATTCCACCAATCCCTGGAACACTCCAAGTAGCTGTGCCCCATCCAGAGTAACTGCCGGAACAGATGGAGGCGGCGGGAGTACAAGAGTCTCGGGCACATTTTGCTCAGCTGGTTCTGATGTGCCTCCTACTGTGTTTCTGGTCTGGACCATTTTGAAAGATTAAGGGATAGGGAGATCAGAATAGAATACTTGGAAATCAAAGGCGATAGGAAAATTGAGCAGCAATGATATCAAGAATTAAAATAAGGACCCTATACTGTGAATGAGCTTTTCCTAGAATCCTCAATCTTATTCCATACCATGTCCTAGGGTATTACCCTATTTAAGGATAGACCAGCATGGGCCACCATAAAAATGTGTCACGACCCGCACCCGAAAATTCGGGCACGAGTGCGTGGGTACGTCCAGCCTACGCCGCAGAGTCGGCGGTAGTACGCTGTCTAGGTCAAATCCATATTTACTAAACTAGCTCATTCACAATTAACATAGGCAAGATAATAATGAGAACAGAAACTTAAGATTTGCAATTGAAATAAATGTGACAACAGATTCAAATGTTTAGTACAGAAAATCAGAATGAAATCGGGGACAAACCCGATTAATGGGATAAGAAACAGAAATAAAAGATAGCTACTACTAGCTACTCTGCAGCAGGGGTCTCCTGGGTGGGTTCTGGCTCCTCATAGGTATCATCAGTACCCTCATAGGGACCATAATAAGTAGGGGCAAGGTCCTCATCATCGCCTAAATCAACAGATCCAGTCAGAAAATGAGCAAAGTACACAGTGCACAACAAGGTTAAACTAAATATTTATGACAATTAAATATTGAATATCAGATTGAGAAACTGCATAACAGAATATCATTATCTCAAAGTTAAAGCTATAAACAGGGATATGAGAAAGCAGAAATAAATGAGACAGGAATGAAACTACAACAGTCAGCAAGATATATGTAACAAGACCAAAAACTATCTGTGTGAACTTGTGTTTATTTTTAGAATACATAGTTGGCATATAGGGGTTTATAAGGCTAATCCGGCCGTCATGAACAACTATTAAACAGGGAAAATCGAGATCCGACTGAGGTACAGTCGCGTACCAACAGCTATTAAACATGACAAGGGAAAGGGTAAACTACATGCCTTCTAGTATTCTCCCACCCGACATAAAAAATAAGACAGGAACTTCAATATTCAAGACATGGAAATCCAGCATTTCTAATACTAGGTGCAATCATCAAGGGTACTAGTAAAGCAGGGAATTAATTATCACAATATAAAGATTTAACTTGAAGTGCAGGTACTTGCATGTTGTTTGGTTTTGATTAATTTGGTTCTTGGGGAAAATTTCTAGAGATGAGTCCAAAAGCTGAAATAGATATTACCATCACGCTCAGAAGATGTCAAATAGCTAGAAACGCCTATCCTTGGGTCCAATTTGGAGACAAGGGCAAAAACGACAGTTTCGGGTCAAAACGGGGTCCGCTGGTGGACCCGCTTTGCACCGAAAAACGTGTCCAAGTCAAAGGTCTCCAAATTTACCAAACTTAGTGTCAACAGGTCAGGAACGCTGATACGAACCCAACGGAACTTCCAGATTTGGATTTTGATGAGCCGAACACAAAATCGCCCGTCGAGCGGGGCCTATGGGGCCCACGACACGCGATTTCGTCAACGTCCTCAGAATCGAACCAAACTTGACCCATAGGACCAGCGTATCGCTACGAGTCCGACGGCGCAAGTTTCGTCTCGATCTGACGAGTGTACAAGGAGTTAGGGCGAATTACAGAAAAGTCGGATACGGGACGATGTCCGCGGATACGCGTTGATTTCGGTGTGCACGCACACCCGAATCAGCTTCCACAAAATCTCACACGTCCGTATCGACGACGCACACGTGTCTGTGAAGACCGCACGCGACCAAGTCGTCCCGTTTGGCGGGACGCACTCAGTTCCGGGGTAAAACAGGGTCTGGTTTTTCCTATTTTTGGATCGCGGTGTGCGATCACCACAGGACGCGATGCCCCGAGCGGTTTGTCCGGGCACCGAGAGGGTCATACAGGCTTCACAACGCAATTTGCGGAATTGAAAACGGGGCTACGAATAAAAAGTTACACGCACCTGAAGGGGACCCGAAAATCAGGGTCGAGTCGTGTCCGACTCGTGTCGGACACGGGAACTGAACTAGGGTTAGGGTTAGGGCTTGGACACTGCTGGCCGGCGGCGAGGACGGCGGAGACGCACCGGAGAGAGGCTGGGACGGCTGACCGGGGGCTGGGGAGCTGGCCGGTGGTCGGCGGCTCGAGGCGGCGGCGGTCGGAGCTGCTGGCGGCGAGGGGCGCTCGAGGGGAGGGCAGCTTCTACTGCTGGAGGTCGAGGGGGTGGCGCCGGAGAGGGGCAGTGGAGGAGAGGACTGGGGCTAGGCGAAGGCGGCGGCGCTAGGCGGTGGTCGAAGGAGGAGCAGTGGAGGAGGCTGCCGGCGTTAGGGTTAGGGTGGCTGGAGGAGGAAGAAGAAGAGGGGGCGGTGTTTATAAAGGGGGAGAGGCGGTTAGGGGTGGCCGATCACGGCGGAGGGCGAGGGCGACGTGGGGGCGAGGGCGCGAAACGTGCGGCGCTGCGCGCGGCGGCCGGCGCTGGACGCGGGGTCGTGGGGAGACCGGGTTAGGCGGGTCGGGCGGCTCGCGGGTCGGGTCTGTCTGACCCGACCCGGTAGCGGGTTAGGGCTGGGCCGGGTTAGCGGACTGGGCTCAGGTAAAATAAAATAATAATAATAATAAAAAAAAATAATAATAATTAAATAAATAAATAAATAGTTAATTATTAATAGAAATTGTTTTTAGGCATTTAAAAATAGTTCTGAGGTCCAGAAAAATCCAGAAAAATTACCCTAAGTCCAATTTTCCATTTTACACCCCAAAATGTTATTTTCATAATATTTTAATACTATTTATTAACAATTAAAAATTATTTAATTATTAAGAGCCTTGATTTTAATTTCAGAAAATTCCAGAAAATAGGGAAAAATCCAAGATTTAATAATTTGAAAATTCAGGGGGTTTACAGTATTCAATTTGTGTTTGAGTGTGGTGTGAGTTAAGATGTGAACCAGTGGTCGATATTAGTATCAGTGAGGGAAATTTGAGGGTGGAGGCAGTTGGAAACAACAGTAAGATACTTGAGAGTATCAGATATTGTGGGTAGGATCTGACCATGCATTATGTATATGTGAGTTAGACAATGTGTAATAGTAAATTAATTGTGAGTAAACACTGATATCTTGTATTGTATGTTAGGTAGGTCAGGTACTAGAGATTGGTTAGAGGACTACAAGTTTAGTGATAAGGTAGATGAGTTGTGAGAAGTGGGGGATCTGAAATGGATGCAAGTGAATTGGAGTTGACTGCAAACAGGTACATGTGCAGTCTGAACTGCATTGACCAGTATGTAATAGTGCACTGTTAGTGAAGTGGGTATTTGAGTAGAGGGTTAGCTAGTAGTTCATTAATAGTTTAGTAGCTAGTTACATTATTAGGTAGTTTGTATATAGATACATTGTTATCTAATAGTTAGATATGTATACTTGTTAGACTAGTAGCTATATGTAGTGTAGTAGTATATGTATATAAGTATTGATATATTAGTAGGTAGATTAGTAGTATCGTAGTAGCTTATGCATGTTAGCATATAGTTAGTGAATGGGTAGTTAATTGCATATTAGGATTTGAATTACCTTGTGATACCAAGGTAATGTCAAGGTATTGGTCGATACTCGAGGTATTGGGTTTGAGTATCAAGATGGAGATGTTGGTGGCAAGATACGCATTGGTTCAAAGCCAAGATATCCGCTTTGCATTAGTTAGCTAAGAGTACTATGAAAATATTGTCTTGTATATATATAAAATTAGTATTTTTATATCTTAAAACTTGTGTATCCTATGATACGGTATTTTGTTAGTATCCTAGTGTCTTAGCTTAGCTAGTGTGGCCTAGTTACATAGTGTATGGACCTAATACCCTAGAGTTGGACACATACGACCTAGACATAGCTAGTTTGACCAAGTTTGACTAGTTTGACCTAGAGTTGACCTAGTTTAACTATTTTGACTTAGAAATGGCTTTATGACCTAGAATTAAACTAGTTTAACTCATTTTTATTCAAAAACCTTATATTAATGTAATATTCCATATATAGGTCTGTGTGACACAATTCGGACACAGTTTGACATTCATTGCTCTGGACCACAGGCGAGTACATTCTCTGATAGTTTCTATTATTTAATAATTACTATAATATAAGTATTTAGAAATATTTTACATGACTCTTGATATATTGGTACACGGACTAGTATACACATGGATCAGTCATGGGATGTTATTTATTGTTTTATTGTTCCTCGTATTCTCTTATGGTTAAAAGATAATGTTTAATATTAGACAATGTTCAACGTTCAAAGGTCAATGTTCAATATTTATAATGCCTTGAGTATCTTGCATCGTAACATGTCATGGTTGGATCCATTATACTAGTCGGGGAAAAGGGAAACTGTTAGCTAGATATGTGATCAAATCCTAGACAATATTCAATGTTCAATGTTTAACTTAGACAATGTTTATCCAACGTTAATTAGACAATGTTCAACCAAAGCCGATCACATATCTGACTAGTATTTCAATCACTTAGTATAGCTACAGTTCTTCACCATATTCTATTCCATTGTCTTGTTCTATTTTATTGAGATCAGTGTATACCATATTGCTCTTGTTTACCTGTTTCTTCTACCATAGTATGATATTGTTCATTGTTTCTCGTCTTGTATTATATTCTCTATTTTTGTTTATAGTCATTATTAATTAATTAGAACTGCTATTGAGCTGTACTTCGCTCCAATCCCGACTGGATATATTTTTCAGATGAATGGTTAGTGAGGATGTGTCCCACTCACTACGGGACAACAAATGGAGTGTCACCTAAGGATGTAGTACCAGATACTGAGACCATTTAGATTTCCATATCTTATAGTAGTTGTTTCTAGTTAGACTATGGATTATATTATTATTTTGAGATCTTGAGTTGTGTTTAGATGTTGAGTTGGACCTGTGATGTATTGAGATTATATTGCTTTTCTTTCTATTCTATATCATGCTTACATCTTCCTTTAGATTTTTATATATGATTGAGTATTGACTACTGTAAAACCCCTAATTCTGAAAATCATATTAATTATTTGTTTATGGTAATTATGAGCTAAATAGAGGAGATAGATTTTATTTAATATTTATTTAAGGTGTTTGTGCATCTAGGGGATTTATGGAGCCATTATAAAATTGTTCCTAATTTATTCCATGCAAAAGACCCTTGGACAGTTGCTAGCTCAACCGTATGCACCAAGTTATAATTTTTAGAATCTTTTATGTATAGATATAATTAAATTATAATAGAAGTTCCTATTGGATCTCTACCCAAAACCGTTAACCCTTTAGCTTCTACCCTACCCGCTTGAACCCAATACCCGTGTAGCCCCTACCCGGACCCGTTAGGGGAGCAAAATATCAACAACAGCAGTAGCAAAAATTAACTTTGCTTTCCCTTCTCCACGCGTGTGATCCATCCTATTCCACCACCTCTTAACTCTATTATTACTAAACTCTCATATACCAAAACCAAAATAAAAGAAAGAAAACCAGCAGCAGCAGTGGTTTTGAAACAACTAAATACTAAACTACCCCCCTCCCCCCGTGGAAACCGACTTCTTTCCCTATATATATTCCATGCAATACATCCCAAACCCGAACTCTAATTTCTTCCACCAAACTCAACACCATCTTCACCACATCTGGAGACGTTTATTCGGAGGCCTTAGTTCTAAATCCTGTGTCCTTGACATTTGGACGCTTGCAGTATACAGATTTCTTGCCCGGCAAGTATACCTTGCCTTGTTGTACTGTTTAAATTCTGTATTACTAGTTGCATGTTTATATTATATAACTATGCGCGTCCGAGAGAGACTCGGGTGCAGTCAACGAAGGCATTGACGTTAGGACTTGTGTCTGACCTAGTGTCTAGTAGACCCACCTAAAGTTGTAGAATTATTGGTATGACTCCCCAGGCCTTGATACGTATGATTACACGTCACAGAGTAAGTTCATGTAGGGACGCGTGTCTCATACTCGACTGGCCATCGGTGTGAGCAACACGTGTAATGGTATTTAGCTTAGTTGTTTATTTTTATAAAGACTTGCATTACAGTACGAGATGTCCACGTCATGTTCACGACTTGTATATCTGCATTGGATGGGGAGGACTACTAACAGGCGTATGGGACACTCACTCCCTCTATACAGATACCGTACTCGACGGAGTGATACGGAAGTATATATATTGTAGATACCACGTTCTTTAGAGTGTTGGGCGTCACTTGTTATTTTGCAGATACCATACTCTATAGAACGTTGGACGTTATACTATTTCAGATACCATGCTCCTCGAAGATGGACGTTATCATGCGCTCGTGTTATCGGGGGCATATGTGGCATATACTAGTCAGTCATGCCGATTGGTGAATTACGTTAGCATATGTCTAGCCTACACCTTCCCTACGCACTAAGTTGTCCTCAAATTGCATTTACTTAGATGGTTAGCACACCCCTTTTATTTATTCAGTATTTACTTTATGGCATGCTTCTATGTATCTTGTTATGTCCCTCTGAGGACCTGGTCCCTTTCCAGATATGGACGAGCAGTAGTACCCGCAGGAGTACGGACCTGGATCTGATGCTACTTACCAGACTGAGGAGATCTTCTTACCTTCGGGGTATCTGTGATTTTATTACCGCTGTTTAGAGATCCTTATTGTTACTTCAGTATAGTCATTTTGTAGTGGATTTGTTTTTATCCGACTATCAGACTTGATACTCATCTTGATACTCAGATATTATTCAGCTCTTTATTCCTACTTATTATTTGTGCTGTGGATGAGATATAGATTGTGTGTGACTTGTTGTGACAGTATATTACCACTGGTGGATTGAATATTCATGAACAACGTACGTGTGTATACGGTTTCCATATATTGGAGTTCGTATGCATACGGCTGGGCGTGTTACGAATTCCTAGTCCTACGTATTTTGGGACTGGGGTGTGATATATTTTTTGTGGTGGCCCATGCTGGTCAAGAATATATTATCTCGGTTACGTAACTGTACCGAACAAGCCTGCGTATAGGAATAGAGTATAAGGATCTCATCCATGCTTGACTGAAATCTCATTCTTCCTTTCAACTATCCTATGTTTGGATAAACAAAAAAATTATGCCAAAGACCATTTACCCTTGTTGGCATAAAGGCCAAATGACTGTTGTTGGCGTAAAAACCAAATGACGATCTTGTTGGCGTAAAGGCCAAACTATGAAGAAGATTGCCTCCTTTACGCCACGATTATGGCAACTGCTACCCACGTTCAATCTGCGAATGACACGTCATGCAAGCCACGTAGGTAACTGCCCTTGCATAAACTTGATGATTCCTGAATACTAGATAACCAGCGTAAAGTAGCCTGATTAGGCGTAAAATGTAAGGATGGTGATGTGAGCATATTTGTCACAACCTTAGCTTCCCAGTCATGACCCATTTGAACAAATCTCGTATATTAAATGCAGAGATATCTCGAGCCCTGTGCAAGAAACAACTTTTGATGTGACATCTAATTTTGTCTTATCTTGAGCGTAAAAACTCATTTCTATCTTGAGTGTAAAAACTCATTTCGGACTTGAGCATAAAAGCTCATTTTTGTCAAATGAAGAATAGGCAGCGTATTCAGGAAACTCAATTTTTCTTTGAGTGGTGTATTAAATATGTCACTAAATGACAACCTGGGTCTCTGTGCAAATTCATCATCACAACCGTCCTCTCGATTATCGTGCAGTACTTTTGTCAGATGTCAGGTTCACTGAATTATCTAACAAATTCATCCGAGGAAATACAAAGAGTTTTTCGTACAACTTTACGTTGCAATGTATGCTAGACTTTACGCGAAAACCTTTTATGCAGACTTTTTACAAAATTTACGCAGACAGACCTTACGCAGGAATTTTACGCAGACAGATTTTACGTAGACTTTGCGAAGCAATCTTTTACGTGTAGACTTTACGCGCGAAAACTTTTTTTTACGCAGACTTTTACCCAGACAACTCTGAAGCCATACTTTACACATCTCTGCTTTACGCGGACAGTTCTGAAACCATGTTTTATGCTGACAGTTTTGAATCCCTGTTTTACGCGACAACTCTACTTTACGCTCCTCTGCTTTACGCAGGAAACCTTTTACGCAGACTTTTTACTCAGACTTTACGCGCGCGGAATTTTTACGCGCAGACTTACGCAGCATATCTTTTACGCAGCAAAATTTTATGCGCAGATATTTTATGCGCAGATTTTCTACGCCAACTTTACGCCGGCAGACTTTACGCGCAGACTTTTTCGCGGACAGTCTGAAGTTCTATTTTACGCCAAACTACCTTGATTCTCTGCTTTACGCGGACCACTCTGAAGCTTTACTTTACGCCAAACTTCCTTGAATCTTTGTTTTACGCTGACTACTTTGAATCTCTGCTTTACGCCAAATTTCTTTGAATCTTTGTTTTTACGCGGACAGCTTATCAACCTATTTTACGCAAACAACCTTGAAGTCCCATTTTACGCAGAGAGGGTCTTCTTGTATGTTAGGGGTTTTGATTGTAAAATACGCAGAAAATTCTCCAGCATATTTTATGCTTCTATATTCTATTTAATAATTGCATCCTGCTTGATTCTTGTACCTTCCAAATAGTTCCTTGAGTATAGCCCCTCCCAGAATATAGAAGTCCCTGTTGTTAGATACTAAGTAGGGTAACCTTCCTATTAAGAATACAACTAGAGTATTGACACATCACTAAGTTCAGAACACTTGATGAACCCTAGCGTCCCTTACCTATAGATTGGTTTACCATTACCCCTTGATGTATTTATAAAAACTTGAGAGTAGTATAGACACTACTAGAGTTAGTTAGAAGTTTGGCCATAATGTTTGACCCTAGTATTAAGGAACCAATAGAAATCCAAGGTTAAAAATTTGGACTAACCTAGCTTTTCATGATAAGATAGTACTAGAGCACTACAAACTTTAGCTTCTCGACTTGATATTAGCAGAACAGTATCTTAGGAAGCCAAGGGGAATAACTAGAATATTTTTCTTGATCATATCTCGAACACAGAGATTAGCAACCACTTTCCCTCAAGAAACCATGACAATATCTAGAGTCTTTCTATCTTTTTGACTTGTTCCTCTGAACCATTAGCGCTCGCTATTATGCGACGACTAATTACGTTTTCTTTTCTTCATCTTTCAACTCGTGCCACCTGACACTTTTGATTATAGACCGAGTGATTTTATTCTATGTTAGGATATATAGTTTGCTAAGGTTGTAGTTGTAATTCTGAATTAAATTTTTTTTTTTTGCTTAGTAGTTAGAACCAGATAAGTTGAGTTGTTCATTTAGACCGTGATCATTATCCTTTAGTCGTAGATCCCGTAATTTATCCATAACCCGATACAAGTTATATTCTATTTCACTGGAGAGCTAGTAACCCTTCCATTTTTAATGTTGACACCTTTATTCTATGAGCACTATGATTTAGACTTAAGATGACCATTACCTATATAATACAATAGGATACCCTAATAGGTACCAAGATCTTTTCTTCATATACCCCAATAAGAAGTTTATACTTTATTTACAAGGACCGGGTTATTCTGAAGAATCTCCTCAAGACAATTATAGTATTAGTTTATTGTTATAAGTTGGGTAGTATACCTCACAACCTAGTAACATATAGTCCTCTTGACTCATTATTGAAGTGTAACTGATCGACATTAACTGTATACTAGCATAAGACGATAGTATTTATTAAGACTGTAGAACTTAGAAGGCCATACCCCTGTTTGGTCGACTAGCGACTTAGACAAGGAGTTAGAATAACAACTGTAGAGATTGTAAAGTCTTATCTTTTTGTGAATTTAAATTATTTTGTAATTTCTCTCATCATAATCTAGCGTACTTATATTTGATGTACAACCTTGACTTATACTGCTATTATAGCCTGGTTTTGTAAGCTTATTCTTTATCAAGCTTGTTCATAATATATGTATTATTGGAGTACTACACTAATACATTTCAGAATCAGTGTATTATGGTCTGATCAACCATAGTGCGCTTGGTTCGCCCTTCGCATAACTACTTTACATGGATTGAGATATATAGTAATTAGTAGACAAATGTACTTGCCCTCTAGATATGTCTGAGCATATCATATCAGTTACATAACTGTACTGATACGAGCATGAATAGGAATTACCAAATTAAGGATTTCAATCCACAACTGCCTTGACAATTCCTATTTGAATTCTTTGAACGCCTTGATCCCCACACTTCTAATATATTATCTCCCCCTTGAACTTTTGTTTATTGTTTTCCGTCTTCCCTTATTTCGGAAAGACGAAAACTCGTGCTTAGTATAAGTACGAAAAGTGTATTGTTTATGTATCCATTTTTGTTTGTTTCTTAGGAAATTACCAAACTATATTATTAGATTTGATTTCAGTTAAAACTGTGCTACCTTTAGAAATAACCCTTCACCACCTACCTATATTTTATTACCTTCCTGATTCATGCATCACTATAGCACCATAAAATTTTTTGCCTCGTAACTTTGGTCAAGTTCAGAACTCAAGTATTTCGATGAAGAATGTACCATTTTGCTATCAGGGGTCTAAATGAATTTTACCTGGATGGATAATTGACTGACTCCTGAATGGATAGCAGCACCTATGACTTGGTTGACTTGTAGGATCAAGAATTCATATGACCCAACGAGTGTCAAGCCGCTTTCGAGGAGTTGAAGAAGCGACTAACCACAGCACCAGTATTGACTATTCCATCAGGATCAAGAGGTTATGTGATCTACAGACGCATCAGGGAAAAGCTTGGGATGTGGATTGATGCAGCATGGCAAGGTGATTGCATATACATCTAGACAATTATGAGTGCATGAGAAGAATTATCCAACTAATGACTTGGAACTTGCAACCATTGTATTTGCTCTGAAGCTATGGAGATATTACTTATATGGGGAATGAGTGGAGATCTATACAGACCACAAAAGCCTCAAGTACGTCTTCACGCAGAAGGAATTAAATATGAGGCAACGCCAATGGCTTGAATTGATAAAAGATTTCGAGATAGAGCTACATTATCACCCAGGCAAGACTAACGTTATAGCAGACGCGTTAAGCCGGAGGCCAACAGCTTATTTCTTGACAACATAGAGAGAATTATTGGAGGACTTGCAAGAGCTTGGCATTGAAGTAATTTTACCCGGAGCAGATGGGACATTATGATGTGGTGATCGTCTTTATGTTCCAAATAGAGAGATTCAACAGGAGCTGATGACAGAAGATCCTAGTTCGATATAATCTATTCATCCTGGAGGCACCAAGATGTATCGTGACTTGCGGCAGCACTTTTGGTGGCATGAAATGAAAGGAGAGATAGCTCGCTTTGTAGCTAAATGCCTGGTATATCAGCAAGTAAAGGCGGAGCACTAGAGAACAACAGGATTATTGCAACCACTTCCGATTCCAGAGTGAAAATAGGAGCACATCACTATGGACTTCGTCATGGGTTTTTCCCAAGAGTCCAAGTGAAAGAGATGCAGTATGGGTAATAGTGGACCAACTCACCAAATCAGCACCTTCCTTACCTTTTAGGGTTGGCAGTCTATAAAAGCTTTAGCTGACTTATATATGAGACAGATCGTAAAATTGTACGGTATACCAGTCAGCATTGTACCAGACAAGGATTCTGGGACCGGAATTGATGGTTAACACCGTAGAGACAGTTAAGAAGATACAAGGACACTTGCGAGCAGCGCAAGACAGGTAGAAGCAGTGGGCAGACCCTCATCATCGTTCCTTAGAATTCAAAGAGGACGATCATGTCTTCTTGAGGATATCACCTACCAGAGGCACCATTCGATTCGGAGGACGTGGCAAGTTAAGTCCAAGGTATATTGGACCATTTGACGCGCGAGAGAGAATGGGAGAAGTGGCATATCGACTTGCGCTACCACCTTCACTTGAGGGAGTACATGATGTATTCCATGTGTCGCAACTCAGGTAAAATGTGGCAGACAGCAGTCATGATCTCGACCATTCGAAGATCACCATTGGGCCGAGCTTGTCATACCAAGAGCAACCCATGGGAATCCTTGATCATCGAGAGAAAGTGTTGAGGAACCAGTCTATTCCCTTGGTTCGCGTAGCATGGAAGCATGATGCGCCAAGAGAATCTATTTAGGAGCGTGAGGACGACATGTGCAATTTTTTTTTCTTTTTTTTCTTTCTCTCGAACCTATTCATTGACCAAGATATGAAATTACTTTGTTAATTTATACCTTATACCATCCTTGACCTTCTACCGTGGCTTAGTTTTAAATTTTGAGGATAAAATTTTTATAAGTTGGGTAGAATGTAAAACCCCTAATTCTGAAAATCGTATTAATTATTTGTTTATGGTAATTATGAGCTAAATAGAGGAGATAGATTTTATTTAATATTTATTTAAGGTGTTTGTGCATCTAGGAGATTTATGGAGCCATTATAAAATTGTTCCTAATTTATTCCATGCAAGAGACCCTTGGACAGTTGCTAGCTCAACCGTATGCACCAAGTTATAATTTTCAGAATCTTCTATGTATAGATATAATTAAATTAGAATAGAAGTTCCTATTTGATCTCTACCCAAAACAGTTAACCCTTTAGCCTCTACCCTACCTGCTTGAACCCACTACCCATGTAGCCCCTACCCGGATCCGTTAGGGGAGCAAAATATCAACAGCAGCAGTAGCAAAAATCAACTTTGTTTTTCCTTCTCCACGCGTGTGAGCCATCCTATTCCACCATCTCTTAACTCTATTATTACTAAACTCGCCTATACCAAAACCAAAATAAAAGAAAGAAAACCAGCAGCATCAGTGGTTTTGAAACCACTAAATACTAAACTACCCCCCCCCCCCGCAGAAACCGACTTCTTTCCCTATATACATTCCATGCAATACACCCCAAACCCGAACTCTAATTTCTTCCACCAAACTCAACACCGTCTTCACCACATCCGGAGACATTTATTCGGAGGCCTTAGTTCTAAATCCTGTGTCCTTGATATTTGGACGCTTGCAGTATACAGATTTCTTGCCCGGCAAGTATACCTTACCTTGTTGTACTATTTAAATTCTGTATTACTGGTTGCATGTTTATATTATATAACTGTGCACGTTCGAGAGAGACTCGGGTGTAGTCAACGAAGGCGTTGACGTTAGGACTTGTGTCTGACCTAGTGTTTAGTAGACCCACCTAAAGTTGTGGAGTTATTGGTATGACTCCCCAGGCCTTGACACGTATGATTATATGTCACAGAGTGAGTTCATGTAGGGACGCGTGTCTCATACTCGACTGGACATCGGTGTGAGCAACACGTGTAACAGTATTTAGCTTAGTTGTTTATTTCTATAAAGACTTGCATTACAGTATGAGATGTCCACGTCGTGTTCACGACTTGTATATCTGCATTGGGCGGGGAGGACTACTAACAGGCGTATGGGACACCCACTCCCTCTATACAGATACCGCATTCGACGGAGTGATACGGACGTATATATATTGCAGATACCACGTTCTTTAGAGTGTTGGGCGTTACTTATTATTTTGCAGATACCACACTCTATAGAACGTTGGATGTTATACTATTTCAGATACCATGCTCCTCGTAGATGGACGTTATCATGCGCCCGTGTTATCGGGGGCATATGTGGCATATACTAGCCAGTCATGCCGATTGGTGAATTACGTCAGCATATGTCTAGCCTATACCTTCCCTACGCACTAAGCTGTCCTCAAATTGTATTCACTTAGATGGTTAGCACACCCCCTTTATTTATTCAGTATTTACTTTATGGCATGCTTCTATGTATCTTGTTATGTCCCTCTGAGGACCTGGTCCCTTTCCAGATATGGATGAGCAGAAGTACCCACAGGAGTACGGACCTGGATCTGACACTACTTACCAGACTGAGGAGGTCTTCTTACCTTCGGGGTATTTGTGATTTTATTACCGCTGTTTAGAGATCCTTATTGTTACTTCAGTATAGTCATTTTGTAGCAGATTTATTTTCATCCGACTATCAGACTTGATACTCATCTTGATACTCAGATATTATTTAGCTCTTTATTCCTACTTATTATTTGTGCTGTGGATGAGATATAGATTGTGTGTGACTTGTTGTGACAATATATTACCACTGGTGGATTGAATATTCATGAACAGCGTACGTGTGTATACGGTTTCCATATATTGGAGTTCGTATGCATACGGCTGGGCGTGTTACGAATTCCTAGTCCTACGTATTTTGGGACTGGGGAGTGACAACTACCCTTTGTTATATCATCATATTGCTCCTCCATTTGGAGTTGAGATGGCATGACAGGTAATATATATATATATATATATATATATATATATATATAATATATATATATATTGTGTGAGGTGTTAGATAGTATAGAAGACCGAGACAACATTCTACCGTTGATGCTATGGCGTAGGCTGGACGTACCCACGTACTCGTGCCCCTATACCGGGTGTGGGTCGTGACAAACACCCCTTCGCTCAGAAAACTCTGTGGCACAATGCCCCAACAGTGACACAATTGTAACACCCTGTTTCGCTCAAGCGGACTGCCGATTCAAACGATAAAAGTGCAATATTGCGACCCGCTTTGCTTCAGCGAGAATACTCGTTTGAGGCAAGAGGATTTCCAGACTTGGCCCTACAGGAGTTCCGGCTTAGGCTTTCAGAGGCTCGTTCGGAGTATCCCTCGACCGAGGTGAATCAACGCTAAGGTGGGTGGCTATGGTGAACTTATCTTGCTTAGCCAACACACTTAAAATATGGAACGATACATGCTAGTTGCTAGGTGAATCACCCCCTGCATGCTAATAAGAATATAACGCACCTAGCTAAGAGAATAATCTCAACTTGTATTGCTTGTGTTAGAATATATAAATAAAATATTGCTTATAATTGGACCCCCGTATGCTACCTTTGCCTTGTGCAACTAAACTCCGTTATGCCTCTAGTATAACGATATACATATATTCTGTATTGTACTGTTCGCATGCCACACTACACGACCCTAGATCATGTCGCTCGGAAAGTCCCTTTACGGTTTCACTCCTCGGCTTACCTTCGGGCCCGAAAAAAACGTGAATGCTTATGTTTCCTTATGAATTTAATGCTTGTCATATAATTGCATGCCAGTATCAAATGAATGCTATCTTGCCTTATTTTCATCCAAACCACCGGAAGACTATCTAATAGTCGCTCGGAGCCAAGTATAAGAACATTGAAAGCATTTGGGACCGTTAGGTCTGTATACCCCCTCACCCATAATTAGGCCTACTTTGCTTAGATAGTGAAATTAGGTCAAGTTTGAACCAATTAGAATTTAGAACACGGCATTTGATTTAACTGTACACTATTTTATCGCGTAGCGCACCTTACCGTTGCTTCGTTAATTGGAGCACTACACTAGCCATTGCCTTCCAACGAATTTCACAACATTGTTCTAGACGTGTCCGCCTACCTTTCTGACCTTTGTGTAACTTATAATCATGCTTTCTGGTGCTATATTTTAGTCGCACAATAAACGTCGCGGACGTTATTTCTAAATTCTAAATAAATTCCAACTCAGTACCCTTGTGCGTTCCAATCAAAATTAGAGACATAATCTTGACCGTTTTGTGCAATCCGAATTTTATTAATATTCTACACTGTACCTGTAAACCCTCTCGACCAGATTTCAGTATTTTAGAATTATTTTTAGCCATTTAGGATTTATGGCAATATTTTAATTTATTTTGCCTACATATCCTGTTGACTTGTGCACCTGTCATTCACCGAATTATTTGGAGCTTTACCTTGACTGATATCCCCGAACAAAGTTCACATACCTGTTCTAGACATGTTAGACTATTTTTCTGAATTTTGTGCAAGTCCCAGATGCTTTATTTTGAGCCTCGTTTGAGACGCACAAATATCGTTACAATCGTCCGTATTTATTACCTATTTAATTTTCTGCTCTTTACCCATCTTTGTACCCCTAGGGATTTGAGGCCCAACATGCACCTGTTTTGCCCAAACAAAAATACGTTAATTTTCTACACTGAGTATACTACATTTAGTGTATTGACACCGTAGAAAAATTATGACCCTACCTGCCTCTAAATAATTAGAGAACACCGTGCGCAGTATTTATTAATTAATAAATACGATGGCCCGTATCACCCAGAAACCAGGTCCAACCCCTGCCCAGACTCACCCCCATTCCCCTCGGGACCCTCACACAGCTTTTTCCTTCAATTCTGTGAATTTTAGTATTTTTCGGAATTGGGTGTTTTCCCAGACAATTTCGTAATTGCACAATTTTCCAAATTATAGGACTTTTACGCAATTTATGAAATTACAGGGACTTTCCTGCAAATTGCAGTGCAGGGTGTCACCCCCCCCGGCCGCCGGCGGCGAGCCTCGCCGGAGCCCCCGCCCGCGGCGGAGCCGACCCCCCGCTGGCCATCTTCTTCCTCTCCTCCTCCTTTCCTCCTTCCCGCCGCTCCCTCTCTCCTCTCACCCTCTTCCTCTCCTCATCCTCCCCGGCCGGAGCCGACCCCGCCGGCCGGAGCCGACCCCCGACCTCCGTCCGCCTTCCTCCTCCTCCACTTCTTCTCCACCACCACCGCCACCCCCAACACAGTCCGCCGCCACCACCATCCTCCACCACCAGCACCAACGCCACCATCACCTACTCCTCTCTTTCCCCAGCACCTCCCCGCCACTCCCCGACCGGTCAGCCGCTCTCCGCCACACGACCCAGCCGCCTCCGTTCATCCTCCTCCAACCTCCTCCGCCGGACCCGAGCATCTCCTCCCCCGAGCTCCTTTTTTCCCTCGACCAGAACCCCCTTTCTCCTCGCCACAGCTCCGCCGACCTCGCCGGAGAACCGTCGCGACTTCCCCTGACCTCCACGGTCCCTGACCGCCTCCGCCGTGTCCGCCACAGCTGAAACCCTAGGGCGAGCAACGGTTGACACGGACACAGCAGCAGTCCAGGACACGAAGGAGACCCTCGGACACGTGGGATTCGATTTCCCGGAGCCCTGTTCAGGTATATTTTTCTCTCACCTCGTAGCTCTGTTTCTAATTCCGTCAGTTGTGTCGTGTAGACTATGTAACCACCTCGGTGCCCGTGCAACCCGCTCGGAGCATCGCGTCCTGTGGCGATCGCGGCACGCGATCCAAAAAACAGGAAAAACAACGACCCGATTCACCCCGGAACTGGGTACGCCCCGCCAAACGGGACGATTTGGTCGCACGCGGTCTTTACCGAAACGTGCGCAACGTTGATACGGACGTGTAGGAGTTCGGAGAAGTTGATTTGGATGTGCGTGCACACCGGAATCAACGCGTATCCGCCGACACCGCCCCGTATCCGTCAGTTCTGGAACACGCTGCAACTTTGTGTACACACGTCGGATCGAAACAAAACTTGCGCCATCGGACTCGTAGCAATACGCTGGTCCTGTGAGCCAAGTTTGGTTCGATTCTGAGAACGTTGACAAAATCCCGTATCGTGGGCCCCACAGGCTCCACTTGACGGGCGATTTTGTGACCGGCTCATCGGAATCCAATTCTGGAAGTTCCGTTGGGTTCGTATCATCGTTCCTGACTTGTTGACACTAAGTTTGGCGAATTTGGAGACCTTTGACCCTGACACATTTTTCGGAGCAAAGTGGGCCCACATGTGGACCCCACTTTGACCAGAAACTGTCATTTTTGCCCCTGTGTCCAAATTGGACTTAAAGACAGGCGTTTCTAGCTATTTGATATTTTCTGAGACTGTTAGTGATGTTTATTTCAGCATCCGGAGACTTTCCTTCTGAGGCCATAGTTTCTGACACTTGGTATTTGACATCTGGACATTATATTTGCAGCTCTCCTGCCAGGCAAGTATACCTTGCCTTGTTGTACTGTTTAAATTCAGTTATTGTTAGTTACATGTCTATTTATTTAATATTATATAAATGTGCGCGTCCGAGAAAACTCGGGTGCAGTCAACGATGGCGTTGACGTTAGGACTTGTGTCTGACCTAGTGTCTAGTAGACCCACCTAAAGTTGTGAAGTTATTGATATAACTTCTCAGGCCTTGACACATATCATTACACGTCACAGAGTGAGTACATGTAGGGACGCGTGCCTCATGCGCGACTGGCCATCAGTGTGAGCAACACGTGTAGCGGTATTTAGCTCAGTTGTTTATTTTATTGAGACTTGCATCATAGTAGGAGGTGTCCACATCGTTTTCACGACTTGTACATCTATATTGGGCGGGGAAGACATCTAGTAGGCGTATGGGACACCCCCTTCATTGAGTCTTTATCCTTCGATCCATGCTCCTCGGAGATGGACGATTGCAGAGTTCCCTGAGTCGGGGGCATATGACACATATACTAGCCAGTCCCGACGATTGGTGAATTACGTCAGCATATGTCTAGCCACACATTCCCATGCGTACTACAAGGTCTTTAAATTGCATTCACTTAGATGGATAGCACACCCCATTTATTTATTTAGTATTTATATTATGGCATGTCATTTTTATGTATCTTGCTATGTCCCTCTGAGGACCTGGTTCCCTGCCAGGTGTGTATGTTCTTGAGTACTCGCAGGAGCACAGATCCGGACATGTTACGTATATCCCGAGGAGGTCTTCTCTTCGAGCCTCGTGATTGTCAGATGCGGTTCTTATATGGTGTGTATCTGGTTCATTTTTATATTCTATTTCGGCAGTAGATTTATTTCCATCCGACTGTCATTCTTTAGATACTTATCATTGAGATCTAGCTACATGGTTATTGTTTATTCATATTTAATTCTGTGGATGAGATTTAGATATTACCCTGTGACTTGTGATTAATTATACCACTGGTGAATTGTTGTTCATTATACAGCGTACGCACGTATATATGGTTTCCATATATTGGAGTTGCCATATATACGGGCGGCTGGCATCGTTACGTATCCTAGTCCTACGTATTTTGGGATTGGGGCGTGACAGTACCCTCTACATCCCTGACACTTGTGTCCCATCTAATTTTATTCCCATGTACTTCTAATTAATTCTAGAACATCGTGCGCATTCAGTTTGATTAATTAAATCTAATTTCCATCCTTGTACAATTTTTCCAATTGTTGGGGGGCTTTTATGCAAAAATGCATTGAGGTGTCTCCACCATTGGACAATTCATGAAGAAACCCAGTTTTCTCCTTCACATGAATTTTTTCGTAATTTATCGGAATGTGCAAACGCACAGCATCGATCCCTCATCTAAACCCCATCCTTGTGTTTTAAACCATGCAATTATGGCCCTCAAACATCTTCATGCAAGCCCAAGGCTCATCCCAAGGAGATGTTGGCCAAAGTCAAGTTTACCTAGGTCAAACCCAAAAGTCCACATGTGTATAAATACAATTTTTTCTTCCCTTTTTCCTTTTTCTAAATCACCCTAAACCCAAACCCTATTTCCCAGTACCCGACTTCTCCTTCTTCCCCTTCCCTCTCCCTATGCACCCCTACCTGGCTGGAGCTCCACTGTGAACTGAGCCAACCCCTCGCCGGAGTAACCCTCCTCCGCTGCACCCAATCACAGCCACCTCATCCCATCATCATCATCTCTTCTCCTCCTCTCCTTCGCCTGAGCCCGACCGTTCTGATCACTACCCCGACTCCCTCCGGTCTCCGTCTGTGCACCGTCTCTACCACCGGAGTTACGATCCCCGCCTGACGACGAGCAGCGGCCACTCCCTGTTGAACACCGCATTCCTCGATCAATCCTCCCTGCCGGATCATCAGAACCTTCGCCTGGGCCGCAGTTCCGCCACCGTTCCTTCCCCCCCATCGGCTCTCCTCCACCTTCGACCTCGACCGAAAGCCCACGCCGGACCTCATCTCGCTCCGATCCCCCATCATCCAATACAACCACCATCATTCCCTCATCTCAGACTCCTTCCTCCCGTCGGAATCCTCTCGACCCGTCGGGATCCTCCGCACAGCTTGTCCACCACTGCCCACCATTCCTTGCTCCTCCTTCTCGACCACAGCCCCTCCTCCTTGCCGGAGAAGCTCCTCCCTGCCCTCCTCCCAGTTCCCTGTCAGCCTCCTCTTCCCTGGCTTCGCCACGACTCGCCGGAGAAGCCCCCTGGCCGGACTCCGGCAGCCTCCATAACCACAGCCATCATCATCATCATTAGCATCATCATCATCACACCATCGTTCATATCTCCATCCTCGTCATCATCCTCGTCAACACCATCGTCCTTATCATCATTATCAGCATCACTTCATCGTCATCTCAGCATCGTCGTCGTCATCATCATCATCTTCACCATTAAACCATCATCATATCATCATCATCTCATAATCTTCATCATCATCCAATCATCAAAATCATCACATATTATTATCATCTCGTCATCGGCATCATCATCATCTCACCCTTAATCATCATCGTATCAGCAGCCATCAACCTCATCATCAATCTCAACATGAACACCTCATCATCACTACCAACACCAACCCTAATCACTTATTTATTGTCCTCATCATCATCATCGCCGTAGTCATAATTATCATCATTGTCGTCATCACCATCATCGTTGTTATAGTCGTCACCATCGTTATCATCGTCGTCAACCTCACTGTCGTCTCCGTACACGTACCCCGAGGTATGAACTTGTTCCCACCTTTCATATTGTTATGTATGTGCTGGTGTATATGTCAGTAGGGTATTAGCATTTCTCTATGACTGTTAGCTGACTGCAAACCCTGAGTCGGTAAACCCAATAACTTGTACGCGTACACATACGCGTATTAGAAATTAAGTGATATATATATATATATATATATATATATATATATATATATATATATATATATATATATATATATATATATATATCATATAAGTAATTATATGCTTATGACTATATGTGTATTTATATTGTACGACCCTAGGACACTGTGGATTATCCCATGGTTACCTTGACCATGTTGACCCTAAGAACATGCTAGATGACTGTCTTGTGTACAATTATGTACTGGCCTAGACACATGTTATTTTGACTGACTGACTGTGCTACAATATTTAATATAGGACACCCGCGTAAGTAGTCGCGCAATTGACTGTGTTGGATGACTAGTGCCACCCCTAGTATACCCCTGAGACTAGTGTAAATATGGTTGTGTATGTGCTAGTGTAATGACTAATGATTTTATTGTATTATATTATATGTACATAGAATATTGGATTTGTTCTGCTCGACTTTTGGAGCAGGTTATTGATACATTGCAGCTTCCTTGCCAGGCAAGTATACCTTGTCATTGTACTGTTATTTATATTCCATATGTTGCATGCATCTTTATTTTCTGTCTTTAGTTCATATATTTTAACTGTATATAAAATGCGCGCGACGGTGTCGTCGCGGTATGTTTTTATTTATGTATTTGCATTAACCTCGTTTATGAGACTACCCCATTATCATATAGCATCATTAGGTTCATTGGCCGTGACACAGTTGTTACACGAGTGTGAGTCTCATATAGATCATGGACTGCGTGACAAGTCTGGCCTCCTGTACGTATGGGTCGTGCGTTAGGGATAACTGCTAATAGAAACTTTGTATGCTAGAAGACTTAGCAGTTATTAGAGGTCCATGGACATAGCTTATTGTAGTACGGTGGTCCCATCCTTGTCCTTGTTTGGTTGTAGGATTGGGCTAGGGTACTAAGAATAGGCTATGAACCAAATTGTGTCATGGATGTGACATGCTTAGAGCATGGGGTGGGAAGAACAACAAGTACCGCATTTGAGCTCCTTTGCACTTTTTCTCCTGTGCTCCCGGATTCTCCGCCGGAGATACGGGTGATGATGACCACTATATATTATGTATTATCAGGCGGGCCTCCGTCGTTCAAAAGACGACGTGCCTTTTAGGCCCCTGGATCTCCAATAGAGAACCATGCCAAATTCCAGTTTTCAGCCAGATAGCTCACTTGTGGGAAAAGTTGTTCTTAACTGCATTCACTTAGACGGTTAGGCGACCATTGGATATTTATTTCAGTACTTTATTGGCATACTTTTATGTATCTTGTTATGTCCCTCTGAGGACCTGACCCTTCCAGGTGTATCTGTTCTTGAGTATTCGCAGGAGCGCAGATTCGTATGGTTACATATGTTTCGAGGATGTCTCCTCTTCGAGCCCCGTGATTGTTAGCTGGTATTCCTATATTGTGTTGTACTTATATTGTATTTGCTCTCATATTCGAGTTGGTAGTGGATTTGTTTCCACCCAACTATCATCCTTAGATACTTCTTATTGAGATCTAGTTTCATAGATACTGGTTATTTATTTATACTGATTTTCTGTGGATGAGATTTAGATTATATCTTGTGGCTTGTGACATATGTTATACCACTTGTGGATTTTATATTCATATTACAGCGTACACATGGGTTTGGTTTCCATATATTGGAGTTGCCATATCCATGCGACTGGCATGCTTACGTGTCCTAGTCCTACGTATTTTGGGACTAGGTCATGACAAGGTCGCCAAGGCATTTCCCGAACTAGGGAATTGCATCAATGGACAGTCAAGCAAGATAACAATGCCTCAGAGGAATTAATATTTGTCTTGTACTCAATCTAACGGCTCAGAGAGACTATCCAAAGACAGATCATGCTATGTGATTGTCCCATGCTCGTATTGCCTTAGATTGCACCTAGTTAAGTGAACATTGAACAAGAATCATGTCATGTAAAGCAAGAAATCATAACTCGTAGAACGTACTTGTCCTGAACAAAATTGGGTTATCCTCTGAACCTCAACCCAAGACCCGCATGGTCACGGACAACTTGTGCACAAAGGAGATTACAGCATCCCATTTTTCGTGGACGGTCTCGAGGCACTGGGACCGATCCGGTCTAGACGGACCCATTGTAGTTCTATCCTTGTTTATGGGGACGTGCGCAACACCCTTGTTATTTTATCGTTCACACCAATCTTGGTCCCATACTCATTGAGAGGCGTCTCTACCTGTTCGGCGGGATGGCTTACAAGGCCCTGTTTAAAGCCTTTCAAATAATCCGCTAGTGAGACATCGTCCATTTTGGCTATGCCAGTAACCCCTTCTTGTTCAAATAGATAAGTCATCCTCGCTTAGCGGCAATCCGCGTGCGAGTCATTGCATCAAAGTCAATAAATTGAATCACTAAAATATCTTTTGTAACACTTCTGGATAACCTGTATGCCCGTGCATCCGAATGTAATCTCGTACTGAAACACTTGTGTTTGCATATGCTAATGCCCTGATTCATTGTATATATGCTCGTGATTGAATTAACTTGGTTTGCCTTGGACAGGGAAGGACAAATGGTAAGTTGGTAAGTCTCGCCGTGTTTCCTCTTACATCGCACGACGTACTGCCACACGAGTTAGCCTATTCAAACATTGCCATGAAACTAATCCTAAGGCAACTAGAAAGACAACATAATAGATGGTGCACGAAACCTATATTACGTGTTTGGATTTGTCAAGCGGGCGAGTAGCCTCCCCACTAGTGCATTCATGTACTGATAATCCACCAGATTGTTTGCAGGGTGCGGGAGAACCTCGTTCGGTGCGGATGCCTCCTTCGTACGTGCTAAGACGTGGAGTTCACTCTAAAGCCTTGGAGCGTTGAGTCCGGAACTGAAGCATATATACAAGACATAATGTTGGAACATCTCCTATACATCATTCTACAAATGTAGCCACTTGGCACACTTTTACTGTTTCAGAGAGAGAGTCTTGAGCGACTTGTAATCTCGGCCATACGCCGCTTGTAACACTTGATCAAAAATATCAATAAAGAGTTTCCTTTACTTCTATACTTGTTTTATTCAATGCTTTCGCTATTGACGACTCAGTGAACTTGTTACCAATCGCCTATGCGTTTAAAATTTCGCTGCACTCGGACAATCTGTGCGACTCTGTGGCTTAGACCTCTTACCGTCAGCCAATGAACCATGGCCTTGCACGGGCGCGGCTCACGCTCGTGCGGCATCACGCCCAGATGGGCCAAACCGATCGTCTCGTGGGAGCGCTGGCGGGTGATTCTCGCCTAGCGGGGACGGCCGATTAGCCTGCAGGAGATCAGAGCGTGACAACAATGTCCTCACCGATGCAGTTGCCCGGTTTCGAACCACAACTGCACGCTTTGCTTGATAAAACACCCAACTTGATACTCGTGCACGGATGCACGCTCGTTCGCCCCCCCGAAGTGCCTCGATGTTCCAACTAAGATGCTCCACTGAAGCTCCAACTGCCCAACTGTAAAACCAACTTAAGCCACAAATCATATCAAACCAAATGACGCACACTCTATGCACGCCATAGTGCAGAGATTCCAATGTTCCAGTCCCAAGTGTACAGTCATTATGTGTTCCATATTATTAAGCATGAAGGAGTGGAGGAGAAGGGACTGAGCCCACTCACCAAGTCTGATTTCGTTAGTAGTTTGCCTTGTCGATACGGCCGATCCCTTGAACCCGTGGCCCGATGCAAAGCACGATCTACTCAATTGGTATGACCGTGCTAGCATGCCGTGCTCTCCAAATTATCCGATCGATCGGACTAAGGAAGACGACATTATCTCTCCAATCCAGCTATCCCACTACTGCTCTGAACGAACACCTGATTCCATTGAACTCCGCTTGCGATCTGCACATAAAACCAAATCAAATCAATACTTGCTCCAAAATTCCACAAATCAAAATGTAACCAGCTATTTCCTCATTCAACCCGACTCAGCGTATTGCATCATGCGGTTGCGGGATATTACACTTCCTATGACCACCGGCCTCCTCCCGCCGTCGTCCGGAGAGAGAGGGGGAGAGGGTTGCCGACCTGAGAAAGATAGGGGGGAGGGTTAGGGTTATGGTTAGTTAGGAGGATTATGATTAGTGCTTTGATTAGTATTAGGATTATGGAGGGGTATATTAGTCATTTCACATCTAAATTAACGTCCGCTAACGAAAAAATTCAAAATGGGTGTAAACCGAGCAAAAACAAAAAAGTGAAGATTTTTTAAAACATTGGGTCTTTAAATGCATAAAGTGCAAATCTAAGAAGGGTTTATTTGCACTTTACCCGCCTTATTATTGATGCTCTAAGAGCATCATCAGTAGATGGAGCTAAAAAATGTTTCTTGAGACCCAAATTTATAACGAAAAAATAATCTATAATGGGTTGGTGCTGTATAGGAATAGTAGAAAATGATAAAATGACATTTGGTCACAAATGTTGTTTGGTCAAAAATTAAGGTTAATTCTAAAGGCACATCAAAAGTTGCTCATGACGACCCATTACTTGGTATTAGTCCAGACTGAAAGTAAATTTTACTCATTATAGCCAAAAAATTACTATGGGATACCCTCACCCCCTAATCCCCCATCACCTGCGACCTCAATCGTGCCGCCGTCGTCGTCCTCGCCCTCTATGGCGCACTAACCATTGTCGCCCTCGCCACTGATAGGACGTGATAGCCGCCACCATGACCTAAGCCCGAGGCTTCTTTGCCCAGAAGAGAGGAGGAGGACGCGGCTCCAACGGCACCGACCGCGCAGCGGCAACGAGGAAGATTTCGGCTACTTCTTCGAGCTGTTGACGACGTCGGTAGGGATCTCAAAGAAGAAGGACTCGTAGTCGGTGTCGGTCTCGACGGATTCGATGACGAGCCTTGCCGAAACATTAGGGTTTTTGGTCCTGAAGTTGGTGAAGCTGGCTTTCTTGGAGAACGATAAGTGAGATCGTGTGGACTGGCATGAGATTGGATGGAATCGGTGGCAAATAGACGTGCTGGAGAGGAAGCTTGACCGGAGGTCCGTCGTCATTAAAATTAGAGTTGGGATTAGTGTTTGGTTTGGTTGGAGGACGACGCAGCTCCAGCGGGGAGTCATCGTCGTCGAGGTTTGTCAAAAATTTGATAGTCCATAGTCTTAAAGATGACGGGCTGTAAAATTTTTTGACAGTCCTATTTGGGGTGAGTAGAGGTGATGATTGTCAAAAAATTTGGACAGACACGAGTAAATTTTTTTGATGACAAACTTGTAAATACAAACAAAAAAAATGGACTGTCCTGAACAATTTTTGATGTGCCTTTAGAATTAGCCAAAATTAATGTTGTAAAAAAAATAAAAATAAATCTAGAATATAGAAATTGAGATTCTAAATTGAGTCTTACTATCCTACCAAATGAGTTTCTATATTTTAAATATAGAATTATGAGGTCCAAACTATAACTTCTGTGGGTTGGTTGAACTATCGTGAAACTCCAATTAAACTTTATTATTCCACAAAATGAGTGCCTACATTCTGAATCTAGTATCTAAAAATTGGGATAGCCTTACTATTGAAACCACTCTCACCTCAATTATTATTCCAAATTCCTCCTCCATTCATTTTTATAACCACTCCCACCGCCGCACCTTATCCGGTTCCTCCAGCTCTGACCGCGACGCTTCGTCGGTGGATCAGCGCGCACTCCGCCGGCTTATGCTGTTCCGGCGGAGCACCGTACGCCTCTTCTTCGCCTACAAAAGTCGTCGACCGCTGCACTCTCTCTCTCTCTCTCCCTGAAAGTTTCTCTCTCCTCCACCAACTCTCTCTCTCTCTTCGTTTATTGTTCTTTGGTGAGTTCTTATTCTTTCTTTTTAATGCTGTGTTTGATTCGAAATTTTGTACGTACTTAGCTAGATCTTGTTGTTAGTTTTGGATTACTTAGTTGGATTTTGTGATGAATTGGAGAAACTTTGTTCATCGAGGCGATTCTTGTAACTTGCAATATTCTGCGATTTAGTAGATCAGTCTAATACAAGAAAAATTGCTTGATCTGCGGATTTGGATCGATTGTTGTGTTCTTATGCTTATGATTGCTTAATTGCGTAGCTCGATTATTTGGTTCTTCAGTGAAGCTCAAAGTGTAGGTGTAATTAAGTTCGTCAGACTTTTGCTGGATCAATAATGAAGGTATGTGTCTTATGATTCGAAGTTATTTGGATTGAGCGCTAACGATGTGTTGGTATGAAGAGAGTTTTCGTCCCGGGTCAGATTAATTAGTGGGAGGACAGAGGCATAAATATACGGAATTGGTCCTGGACTTCATAAAGCTCTCACCTTTTTTGTGTTTGGTGCTGGAATTTTCTGGTATAGAACCCGACTTCTGCCAAAAATTTCAGTACAAAAAAACCAAAGGTTGGGCAGCAGCACAACAGTTTATGCCAAAAATACCAGTGTACTAAAATAGGAAGGTTCCATGCTTTAGATTTGTTTGGAAACAAGTTGGAAGTACTGGAGGTCATCCGATCTTATGCGGTTTGTCCTAGAAAGTTTATGCTTTTGCTCGTTTGATCAGTGTAGATAAGAAATTGTAGTACTTCTATTTAGTATACTGTGTGGGGTCTTTGTCCTTTCCTTTTGGAATTCATATGGTTGAGGTTATTAGCATAGAATTTTCCCGTACACATGCCTCTGCTGGTTCGCTGAAGTAACGGTCCTTGGATTCTTATGCAGAACTTCTTGTGTTGGGAGAGAGGAAAATGGCAGCAGGGGGGACTCAGCAGAGCTTGAGGAAGTATCTTGGGGCCATCAAGGACACCACTACGGTATCCATTGCCAAAGTGAATAGTGATTACAAGGTGAAAATGTTATTTATTCAGGAATGTTTACGATATATGTATTTACATTTTTTTCCTACAATTTTTTTTTCCACTGTTCTTGATTTTTGTCATTGGTTCTTATATCTTATATCTTATCTAGGAACTAGATGTCGCTATTGTAAGGGCCACAAACCATGTCGAGCGGCCATCAAAAGAGAAGCACATAAAAGGTCAGTGACATGCCTGGGTTTCTTTGATCATGACAGATGTTTTGACACTTACACTTTAGTAAATTTGTGTTGGACCAGTACAAGTTCTTTAGTTAAGTTGGTTTTTGGTCAATTGTTTATGATTCATGTAGCTCAAGACTTCGTCTTTCTTATTATTCATCCATATTTGAGATGAATTTTATCTGAAAGAGAATCCTTAACTCCAAGGTGGATAGGTATTGGGATGATCAGTTTTTATTGTTGAAAATCATCATTCGATGCTGGGGCAGCAGACTCTTTAAGTGTTCTACTGAGCATCTGGGCTGCTTTGGCAGGTTTCCAGTTGCAAAGACTCACTTTGGCAAATGCTTCACCCGCAATATGAGAGGAACTGTGTTCGGGTGACGGATGGAGGGTAAGTAGTAGAAAAAAGGGAGGCAAAATAGAGTTGGCAAAAGTTAGAAAAAAGGTTTAATTATGGAGAACCCTGGCTTATTGTCTCATTGCAATAAGCATCTCATGCAAAGTCACCGCCCCTTTGTTTCTTAGTTTCCCCATTGCCGGCTATAGTTGGCAAATTAATGATGCCCCCCAACAAGCTAATGCTTCAGCAGAAATAAGATGAGGGAACAGAATGAGGAAAGTTAAGGAGGGAGAATGAAGGGAGGAAGAACATAAGAAACAGAAAGTACGATGGAACTTAAACAGTTCAATCGATTGGTTATCTGTGTCATCTCATTCGTGACTAGTTTGTATCCTTGACCTTCTTCTTTTAGATTTCTAGATATCTTCTAAATTCTGTATTTTGTAATACTCTCTATGTAACTATCCTCCCAGAGGCATCCATGGCAACAAGACTGATTACATCACTGTTACATGGCCACCAATGTAACCTTTAAGAAGGTAAGAGTTTGACACAATATAATAGAAGGTAAGGCAGTCAAGCAGGTATAGTAAAGCTATGGCTCCTTGGTGGGAATGAAAATATGGTACCCCTATCACAAGAAGGCATGTTCAGTTGACTGACCACTTTCTGCCGGGGGGGAGGAATCAAGAAGAAACTTCACATCTTATTCTTTTAGTAATGGATTTGTAGACTAGTTTATTTCTACCTAAGCAGAAAAATTCTAATATTAGGTCCCCAATAATATTAAAAAAAAAAAAACTCTCTCCAATAATTATTAGAAAACAAGACCTGCTCTTCATTGAGAGTTTGTGGATCCTATAATGGAAAATATGAGGACTTGATAGGTGGTCAACATCCTAATATTACTAACCTTGAGACATTTGAGTTGTTGTAGTTATTGGATTGGATTGGATATGATGCTTTACAAATAGAGTGGTAACTATAAGTGAGTGTGTAACCATTGTTCGCAGGATCGGTATCGGAATTGGTATAGGACCCTTCTTAATTGGAAGTTTCGGGGGGTTTAAGTGGTTTGGATTGGTTAGTTTTGATAGTTTTGGCAGTTTGGTATCAGTATCAGACGATACTGCAACTGTGTGTCTAACAACTGCCATTGAAGATATTTTATCTTGTGACAAACATGTACAAGATCACACAATCAATAATTTTGAAGCTCTTTTATATCCCATACTATTATTCGTAGCATGTCTACGACACTAGTTACATTGTAACGGGTAAAGCTAGCCCTTAGCTGCGAGCATATTCTACTTATCTTTTGTCAGAAAACACACGCACACAAACATATATAGGGAAAATGGGATATGAGTCAACGACTCATTGTAGAATGAGCCATTGCTATGTTGGACCAGTATGAGAAAGATTTAAAAATGGGAAACAACATTGACATGTTGGATCATGTGGAATGTAAAATTTTCAAAACAACATTGACATATATATATATTATGGCATGTAAATTTTTCTCGGATTGACTATTAGCAAGCTTCTAAGTTGATACTTGTTACTTATGTTTTGTTCCTGTGATATCAATAAATTAATTGTGTTTGATTCTCATTACTTCCATATTTGTTTGCAGCTATATTCTATGCCATCTCAGCTTCAAGGCCCAGGGCAGATGTGGCTTATTGTATCCATGCTCTCTCAAGGCGTCTTGCAAAAACACGTAATTGGGCGGTATGTCCGATCATAATCTTGTTTTTTTTTTCCTGATGTTGTCCAATATATTTGGATTTTCACACCATTTTAAAACTTGACTAAGAGACTTTAACCCAGGTTTACGTTGCCAAACACTGAAATGAGGACACAGGTTTATGAATAATAGAAACTTGGTTTAATATTTGGCTTAATTTTATTCATGGGTGGGGCTACATATATATAGGAGAGGCTAATCCCTCTATCTACTATTCTACTAGATGTGGGACTAAACACCCACTAATACTCCCCCTCAAGATGGGCGATATATATCAATTATCCCCATCTTGTCACATAGTTTAGAAAGACTCGATGAATTAAGGCCCTTAGTCAGACAATCTGTAACTTGTTCTTCTGAGCGAACATGATCGAGCTTTAATCTCTCTTTTTCTAGCTTCTCTTTGATGAAGAACCGATCAATCTTGATATGCTTAGTTCTGTCATGCTGGACTGGATTGTTAGCTATACTTATTGCAGCTTGACTGTCACTCAGAAGACGCAACGGTATTCCCTGGTCCAGCTTCAACTCCGTCAGCAGTGCTCTTACCCATAACAACTCTGACACTCCCAGAGCAATATCTCTATACTCTGCTTCAGCAGTCGATCGTGCTACCACAGACCGTTTCTTGGTTCTCTATAAGATTATGTTACCCCCCACAAAGACACAGTACCCTGAGGTAGACCTTCTGTCGTCCATACAACTTGCTCAATCTGCATCGCAGTACCCCTCAACGTCCAGGTATCCATTTTTTTTGAACCATAGCCCTCTTCCAGGAGTCTCCTTCAGATATCTCAGAATACGAAAAACTGCATCCATGTGACCCTTCCTTGGATCATGCATGTAGCGGCTCACTACATTCACAACAAATGAGATATCAGGGCGAGTGTGGCCTAGATAAATCAATCTGCCTACAAGTCTGATATCTCTCACGATCAACAGACTCTCCTGCCTCTGCACTCAACTTATCTTTCTGATCGATTGGAGTGACTGCCGATCGACATCCCAGCATACCAGTCTCTGTGAGCAGGTCTAGTACATACTTTCTCTGAGAGAGGACGATCCCATCTCTTCATTGAGCCACCTCAATCCCGAGAAAATACCTCATCATTCCCAAGTCCTTCACTTTAAACTCCTTGACGAGTTTTGACTTCAGTTGGGTGATCTTCTCCTCATTATCACCTGTGATCACTATATCATCCACATACACTACAAGTATGGTGATGTGGTCTCTTGTATGCTGAAAGAAAACCGTGTGATCTGCATTGGTCTGGCGGTACCCCATGCCTGTGACAACCTTCCTGAATCTATCAAACCAGGCTCGAGGAGATTGCTTGAGCCCATACAGTGATTTCTTAAGCTTGCACACATTTTTCGTCGACTGCTTCGTACAAAACCCCGGGGGGTCTCCATGTATACTTTCTCTTGTAGGTTCCCATGAAGAAAAGTGTACTTCACATCCAATTGATACAGTTGCAACCCATGGTTTGCGGTAAGGGAGACCAGGGTTCTCACAATGCTCATCTTTGCCACTGGAGCAAATGTCTCATCATAGTCGATGCTATATGATTGAGTGAATTCCTTTGCAACCAACCTTGTCTTGTACCGCTCCACTTTTCCTTCTGACGTCTCCTTTACTGTGAAGACCCATTTGCATCAAACTGCTCTATTTCCTTTAGGCAACGGAACCAGCTCCCATGTTCCATTTCTTTCGAGTGTCCCAAGTTTCTCCAACATTGCAGCTCTCTACCTTGGATCTTCCTTCGCTTCCTTCCAACACTTAGGCAAAGAAGTGGTGTCTAACGATACAATGAATGCTCGATAGGTAGGGGATATATTAGAGTAGGATAAGAAATTGGCAATGTCATGTTCATAACTATAACGATTATGTGCTTTTTTTGCATTACTGCGAGAAGATCTCCTTAAGGAAATATGAGGAAGTGGTGAAGAGATCATACCACCCAAATCAGAGGGATCCGCATCCGAATCAGAGGGATCCGGTGCGGGAGGTGCATTTTCAAGAGTTGGGGCAGGGTTAGGCGACGGATATGGCACAGTAGGGACAATAGACACAATAGTGGACTGCTACTTTCTCTTTCTGTAGACTTGGAGCTCTGTAGATTGTTCTGTAGTCTGTTCCCCCCTGCACTGGAGCATCACTTTCTTCCTTCTGATTGTCACCACTTTCTTCCTTCTGATTATGTGTATCCTCATCACTTCTCTCACCCTCGCTATCTCCCTCTTGTTTTTTTGGACCAACTTCCATCATTGGACATGGAACTGACCCGACAATCACGCTTGGGCCCATCTCCTCCTCACTCCTAACACCTCCTGTTTAGGTGTCACCAAATATGGAGGCCTTCACCTGAACCATTGTGGTAGTATAGTTCCATCTCTCTGAATGTAACATCCATACTTACAAAGAGTCTTCGCTCCATCGGACTCCAACAAGAGTATCCCTTCTGAGTTCCTGAGTAACCAACAAAGATGCACTTCACTGCCCGATGGTCCAACTTTTCCACCGCAGATCTGTTATCTTTCACAAAACATACATATTCAAATACCTTTGGAAAAAAATGTACTTATTCTCTCCTGTAAGCATCTCAAACGACGTCTTCCATCCTAACACATGAGATGGCATATTGTTGATGAGATATGCAGTCGTCAACACGACATGCCACAAGTGTTTATGAACATTCATGGCAAACATCATTGACCGTGCTACTTCCAACAGGTGCATGTTCTTCCGCTCTGCCACGCTATTCTGTGCTGGTGTATAGGCACACGAAGTCTGATGCTGTATCCCATGGGCTGATAAGTACTCTTCAATAGCCTTGTTGGTGTATTCTGTCCTATTGTCAGATCTTAAAATCTTCACTTTAGCACTGTACTGTGTTGTAACTCTGCGATAAAAATCTTGAAAGTATGCAAAGACATCACTCTTACTCTTCATTAGGTATACCCAGGTGACACGAGTGTAGCAGTCAATAAATGTGACAAACCATTAAAACCATTAACTCCAGTTGTAGGACAAGCCCCCCACACATCAGAGTGTATCATATCAAAAGCAGCAAAACTTCTATTTTCAGAACTCACATAAGAGCTTCTGGTATGTTTTCCAAGCTCACAAGCATCACAAACCAACTTTTGTTTATTAGTCTTTTGATACAAAGATGGATACATCCGACTCAGTAGACTGAATGAAGAGTGTCCCATGCGCTGATGTTGAAGTAATAATTCTGCTTCCATTGTTCTTCGCTGCTTCTCCGGTTGTGCTTCTTTCACCAGTGACACTAGTGCTGCGTCCAGTCCATCCCTGTCCAAGTACCATAGCCCCCTATGCCAAGTGCCAGTCCCCAACCGTCTCCCTGTTTCCTTCTCCTGAAAAATTATCTTAGGAATGTCAAAGGAAACAACACAATTAAGTTGAAGAACATTGACACTAATGGACAATAGATTAACGAAAAAAGATGGAGCATGCAAAACATCAGTAAGGGTTATGGAAGGGGTGTATTCAACTGTGCCTTTATCCATAATGGGTCCAGCCATACCATCAGCAGTCTGAATGTTTTCAGACGTCGTCAGGTAAGTGTAATCTTGGAACTCATCATGGCTACCCGTGACATGACGGGATGCCCCAGAGTTAATTATCCAACCTGGTCTGTGGATAGATGTCAGGGCATGAGCAGGTATACCTGTGCTTGTATGGGCATAGTGGGTGATGTTACCTCTGGAGGTGGTTGGAGTTGATGTCCTAGAGGTGTTGGCTCGACTGTCGCTGGTTCTAAGCTTCATGCTTCTCCATATGTCTAGCATTTTCCTCTCACTAGGGGTCATATCGGGTGACTGACTCTCACTTCCCTCTTCTGCCAGGTTTGCTTTGTGTCATCCGGAATGATTACGTCTGCCACCAACATAGCCTCCTCTGCTACCTCTACGTCCTCCACGGCTGCGTTTACGGCCACTGGACTGGCCACTCAGGGGTTTCGTACAGAATCTGATGAAGTGTCCAGGGTCTCCACAGTTGTAGTACCCTCCCCCTCCGGAAGGGTTTGGGTTAAAAGCTGCTAGAGCTGATTTTTCTCCCAGAGAGCTAGTGGTGCTAGACATCAGCTTCAGTCGTGCCTCTTCTTGTGCCATAACAGCTATGACCTCCTCCAGTGATGGCAGCCTGGGTTGAGCAAGGAGGATATTCTCCCTCTGCTCGAATGTTGGGTTGAGCCACTTCAGAAATTTTATCCTCTGTCGCAAAACATACTCCATGAACTTCTTATAATGTTTCGCAAATGCCTGATCCACTTGCTCATCTTCCACACCAATGGGGTCATAGTGGTCGAGATCTGATCAATACTTCTTCAGTAGAGCCGCATACTCAGAGATGGTGTGATCTTCTTGGACCACCTTATCAAGTTCATCTTGTAGTTGAAAAATCCTCATAGGGTTGTCCGACCCTGAGTACATATCTCTCAGCGTCATCCAAATGTCACTAACACCCTCCATGGCTTTCACGTTGTCCGACACTTGGTCGGTCAATGAGACTGTCAATCATCCAGCAACAACATTATTGACGATCTCCCATACAACAAATTCCTGTGAGGAGTGATCTTCAGGTGCCTTGGTTTGGCCATTTACATAGCCCACCAAGCCTCTTGCCTTCAGAGTCCGCATCGCCTGACACGACTAATTCAAGTAGTTGGAAGTACCCTCCAACTTTATCTCCAGTTTCTCCAACTTTTTCATTTTGTATGGTGAATGATCTACTTCTGCGTGTGCACCATGGTAGCTAGTCTCGATCAGCCTCTTAGAGAAGAGGTCGTCCACCAAAGTCTTCATCTCTTGGGCCGTCAGCTTGCCGTAGATCGTCTCCATCGTCTTCTTCTTGTCCTCTTCCATCAGCAAGATCAGCAAAACGGTGGCAGATCTAGATTGTCTCCACCTTTGATCGTCGTCTTCTCCACGTCTATTGTTCCTCCTTCAGCGGCAGCGGTGTCCCTCAGAGTCGCTGCTTACGTCCCGTGCACGACTTCGATCCGAGGTCGCATGGCCTGACGAAAAAGGAGGAACCGACAGTTATAGTCGAGATCAGGAGTTCACACAAGAGTTCCCTCACTGATATATCTTGATCCAACTCTATATAATTAATATTCTGATTACAATGTACTGCTACAAAACAATAATCAGAAAATTAAATTTTTCGGTCTTCCGTGCAATCGCAGTTGCATATGGATAGAACCGAATTACAACTTGCAGGAGAGGAGACGAAGAAGAAGATCGTCGGGGTCGGGGGTCGCCAGGATCGCAGCGGCAACAACAACAGTCGTGACAACAGTAGCAGAAGCTGCCATGGCAGTGGGGCAGGCCGGCGGCGCTGCGGCGCGTGGCCAGGCAGTCGCCGGGGCCGGCAGGGAAAGAAGGGGGGGCTGTGAGAGGGTTAGGGTTAGGGTTTGGAGAAGGGTGAGGGGAAGCTGGCTCTGATACCAAATAGAAACTTGGTTTAGTACTTGGCTTAATTTTATTGATGGATGTGACTACATATATATAGGAGATGCTAACCCCTCTCTCTTATATTCTACTAGGTGGGACTAAATACCCACTAATACTCTCAGCATGAATAATGTGTAAATTTTGCATGGTATCATTGCTATGAAAACTGTAATTATGGCAAGGTTCAAAGTATCGGTATCGGAATCGGTATCGGATCATTCCTATGAGTATCGGGATTGGCGGTATCGGTAGTATCGGCGGTTTCGGATCGGAGTATCGGATTTTTTGGTATCGAAAAACAAACAACTATTAGTAAATTATTAACATTTTAGAGAATATATTTTATACATTTATGCATAATTTAAAGTATTTCTAGTATTGTTTCTTAGTATTTTTGATATTGAATGAAATAGTAGTCATCCTTGTCGATTGATTTATATGCGATAGATAAAATTTTCTCTTTTATATGTTTTTACAACCTTACTATGCTTTTACACCCTTGCTAATTGGTTTTTTAATTCAATATTTTTGCCGAATTGACCGGAAAAGAGACCTCTAATGTCAGTATCGGTCAGTATCGGATATCGGTCGGTATCGGATCGGGACATGCCAAACTGTATCGGTATCGGCCGTATCAGATCGGTATCGGCCGATACTTTAAACTATGAATTATGGACATCTTGAAGATTTAAGCAACTGATGGGATATTTCATTGAAACAGTAGCTTTGAACTTTAAATCTTGCATGCAGAAAGATCTATAAATTGTGCCCTACTGTTTGCATGAAGGTAATATATTGTATGAGGTTGGATTTCGCGTTACAGACCTCATTTGGGGGATGAGGATTCCCACTTTGTGCTTTTATATTTACATATATGAGGGAACTGTTTTCCACTAGCATATTCTGTCATTAAATATGAATTTAGGTAAGCCTACGTATATATTCTGTAGCGACTTTTAAGTGACCAATTTAAATGCTTCCTTACTATCTGTATGTTCATTTTCACCTGTATATAAATCTACTTTTTGAATTTTTCCTGATCAGCATTTGTTGTTCTGTAGGTTGCATTAAAAACGTTAATCGTGATACATCGTGCTTTGAGGGAGGTAGATCCCACTTTTCGCGAAGAACTCATAAATTATGGAAGGCACAGAAATCATATGCTCAACATGTCCCATTTTAAGGACGACTCTAGTGCAAATGGTATTCATTGCTACTAATGTTCTTCAATGAGGTAGAGGTACATATGGCTCTTTATGAACTTGTTATTTGTTTGGTTTTCAGCATGGGACTATTCTGCATGGGTGCGTACATATGCGTTGTTTCTAGAGGAAAGGCTTGAATGCTATCGCGTACTCAAGTATGATGTCGAGTCAGATCCTCCGGTATGCTTCTTATTCTATGTTCGCATTCTTCTTTGTCTGATAAGCCATATTTTTGTATTTTTGCCCATATGGCTCATTTGGTTGGCATTTCTTAGTTAATTGCATTAGGGTTGATGATCTCTGTAAGATTAATTGATGGTATGATTAATTTTACTGGTGGCATCAAATTGTTGCAGCTGGAAATGAAGAATATTTGTGATGTGGATAGCTCGAAAACTCGAAAGTTCATATCTCAACAGGAAGACTGCAACTATGCACATTCTTTCTGCATGCCAACCTCTCAGATTTTTCTAAAAGTGAACTGGCTAAAGGCTGGATAGCACGCTATAGATGAATGCATGAGACCAATTATATGATTTAAAAGAATATTCCTTTGTTTTTGACACTTTGTATAACAAGAAGGGATATGACAAAGAACATAAGCAGATGTAGTGGAGAATGAAGTAAAAGGTCAACTTCTTGGAGCCAATTTTACCTGTAATATTCCTAAATTGCTTGTCTGTTTTCTTCTAATCATCCAACAGCCAGTAAAGAACTATGTTGAATCTCATGAAATGAGTCCATATAGAATGCACAATGGCATACCTTAGTAACAACATGTTACATTGACAATACCTATTAATTACACCAAAGAAAATCTTATTTAAGATGAAAAGTATCAGGTCCAAAATAACAAGCCACGTGGGAGGCATAGAAACAGTAAAACACTGCTGCAATGTTTTCTGGCAATAGCTCTTACTCTAATGTGAGCAGTTAAAATCCTTAACCTGAAAAAAGTATATAATACTCTTCTAATTTCCATGAATATTGAGAGTGAGAAACTTCATTTACTCTAGCATTTTCTTTCTAAGGACACATGGTTAACAAAACATGTAAATTGTTCACATACTTCAAATGTATTTTCTCTAATCCAGGAAAATAGTTGAAGTTACATATAAGCCATACTTAAAATTTACAGTGAAGCTCAAGGGAATGAACTTCAAGTCGTGTGGGTCTTTAGTATTTGATATATTGATTCTAATTGCTAAGCAACTTCCATTCTAGATGCTCTGAAATACTGCTCATGGTTGCAGAGCAAACAAAATTTGTCTCACCAATTTGCAGAGCTTACTTTTAGCAAGATGTGAAACTTTGGTAGACAATTCATCACTAAACAACAATATACCAATCTTAGCAATGGCATGCTCCTTTAGAATTAAAAGGTCGCTATAACTTAAGCATGTAAAGCGAGAGGTAGGATTCCCTTTGTCTATGAACCTTACTGGCAATAAATAGAACTAGTTTGAAAAGGATTAGAGCTACTACCAGAAAAGGAGGTACTACAGATTTAGACATCATAGTAAAATTTAAACTTACAGGAAATTGGGAAGTAAAATAGCTATCATGAACTCAGTTAAGTGGCTTAATTGAAATAAACTAAAGAGATTTTGGTTCTAAACTTGCTACCATGTGTAACTGCACCACTTATAAACAAATTATAAAGCATTAGTTACCACCACCAGTCGACCTTCATTTGTGTCATATCAGTTAATATTAGGCACTTTAGCTACTAGATTGAATTCTCCTACCTCTTGCACTATGAAAATGTTTCCTTTTGTGCTGAGCATTATTAAAATTTTAGAGTTGCATAGATTATGTATTTTGCTTATTTGAAATCTCCTACTAAAATAGAAATGATTACCAACACAATGTGGTTTTCTACAGAAAACTCGAGAACTTGAAACTGCAGAGTTACTTGAACAACTGCCAGCACTGCAACAACTTCTATTTTGCCTACTTAATTGCCAGGTAAGCTAATATTGCACAAATATGCTAAAATAAATTAGATCTTATTGTCTTCTCCTTCTATTGCATGTTGTAGTGTCAGTGGAGTTGTGGATGCTAATTTCATATGGAATAATTAAACTTGTTTGCAGCCGCAAGGTGCTGCTTCTATTAACTTTATAATACAGCTGGCTCTTTCAATGGTGAGAAAACTTCTCAATTTTTTTTTGTTATTTTGCGTAATTTGGAGATATTCCTTATTTTCCTTCACTTTATTATTACAATTGCATATGGCTAGGTCGCTGGGGAGAGTGTAAAAGTTTACAATGCAATTAATGATGGTACAACCAATTTGGTTGACAAGGTAATGTTACTCTTTGTTATCACATTGAAGCTTTACTGCAATTTAGGTCTTACAGGTAGCAGCTGTGTATAGTTCTAATAACTAATTGGTATTATTTCAGTTCTTTGACATGGAACGCCATGATGCTATGAAGTCGCTTGACATATATAGGAGAGCAGGTCAACAGGTAACTAAAAGTGTTTGACTTGGCTACTGCATGTATTGCTTCTTACCTAGGAAGCACGGACACTCCAAAAATGTTGTCATGTCTTGGCGGACATGTATCAGACACTCCACAATTACCTATCAGACACTACATGGACACTCCAAAATACACTAGAACAAACCAAAATAGGTGCCATGTTGTGTTGCTGTGTCCTTACTGTGTCGTATCTGTGTCCGTCAATATAGCTTCTTACTCAACTATGCCAACATCTCAACAAGTTAAATTGTCGTTGTAATGCCGACATGGGTTTTAAACTTTTCTATTATTAAATGGGAGTTAAAAGAGGAAAAAATATGCAAAAACATCGCCAGCGTTAGGGTTAACGGAGTTTTGTTAGTTCATTTAACAATGTTTCCTTGTAAGTTGTAACTAATGATGTTATAATCGGAGGATTATATCCAGAAACCCATCATGGTAATACAGAAGATGGCTGATAATTGTTGTGTCATCTTTTTAGAGCCAGTGAATGAAAATGAAGTCCTTCACTAGACCCAGTTGTTATTGTTACTCAAAACTTTTCCCTCTTATTCTTCAATCATGAATCTGAATACCAGAAGGCAATCTCAGTTAGACCCTTGACAATCCTTCAAATGTCCAAATTACTTGAAAGCTTGAACTCTCATGTCCTTTTTTTGTCAATGTTTGATGTATATGTATAATCTATAACATATGAAATTGTCGCATATGACTCGTGTTCAACTATAGAGTGCGATGAGCGCTGTCCAAGGAATCAGAGAAGCCCGGAAGGAGTCGATGCATCTATTAGGGGCAGTCTACAACCAAAATTAGTATCAGCAAAATACTGACAGTATACTGCCACTACATTGCTCAGCGTGCCATTTGTTCTAGCAAGTTCTAGGGGGTCCAAAATCCCCTGTACACTATACTGACAATATACTGATAGGGTAGGGTCGGGGCTGGCCTAGTGTGTGCTGTTTCGATCTAAAGAGATGTATATTGACGATGGAGATTGCTATGAACATTGGTGAAGGTTGGAGATCCTTTTTACCTTTTGTTCTAGTAAGTTTTTGGGGGCCCAAAACCCTCAATACAATATATTGTCAATATACTACTAGGGTCGAGATTGGCCTTTTGAATGTGCGGTTCAGATCTAAAAAGATGTTTATCGACGGTCAAGATTGCTACCAACTTTGGTGAAGGTTGGAGATCCTATTTAAGACTCTTCATCAGCCCTAAGGGTTGGTTGGCTAAGGAAAAAAGGTTCATGGCCAAGTTCTTAGAGCAAAAGGAGTTTTCTTAGGTTTTTTTTAAGGTGGTCATTAAGGTAGTCTTCAAGAGGAAGGAGAGAGAGCATCGGAGATCTTGTAAGGATAGTGTTTCACATTACGATGTTGTGTGTATAATCCTTGTAAGGTTCTCTTGTGGATTCTATAAAGTTATTTCTTCCCTTGTCCCATGGAGTAGGTCGAGCTTGACAGAACCACACTAAATATTGTGTTGTTCTTGGTTGCTATTAGTTCGGTTAATTATGCCATGTTATTTACTCGTTGTAATTAATATTATTATTTGTGTTTTAGCTTTCGTCGTGTTTAGGAAAATTAGAACAATTAGTATCATAGTTAAGGGAACCATAAGGGATTTCAAATTCTTGGATCTAAGTCACTATAGGTGGCAACATTGGTTAGCTTCCTATTTTTCTAGATTGAGATTCTTGCAATCGTTGGTTCTTTAAAGGTCCGAGGGAATTTTTTTTTTTATTTCGGAATTTCGGGATGACAAGTAACCAGGTTAATAGCATCAAATTCGAGGTGGAGTAAAAAAAATTAATGGGAAAGAAAATTTCTCTTTCTAGTAGAGAAGGATTAAGGTAATCTTGTGAAAGAAGATTGTTTAGGGCCATCGTCGGTAACGACAAAAAGTCCATTGTCGGTGAGGACAAAAGTCTTCTGACATGACGGAGGATTCGTGGGATGACATGAATCTGAGCGCACAACACATGATAGAGCTTTTTTCGGCATATAAGGTCAATGTTATGTCAGAGATTTCTGCGACATGTTTATGGTTGAAGCTTGAGAGCTTGTAATATGACAGTCATAATCTAACCGGTTGTATCTCAAGAAACAAGTATACAATTTACGCATGAAGGAAGGTACCAAATTCTTAACCACCTGACAACTTCAATAAAATAGTCAATGGTCTTTTGCGTCTAAAAGTAAAGTTGAAGGAGGATGACCAAACAATATTGCACTTATCTTCGCTTCTGGGATCATATGACCATTTGTTTTATGCGAACGAGACTCTTGAGATGGAGGAGGTGACTACAACTCTTTTTAATAATGGGATTGTGAAGATACCAAAGTCTAATTGCGGAGTCGTCAGGGTTGATTGCTATTGAAGGAGGAAGGTCGAAGAACAAAGCAAGTGCGAAAGGGGGAAATCAAAATTCGAAAAGGATAGTGATGCATGTTTTTTCTGCAAACAGTTGGGGCACATGAAACATTATCCGAAGTATAAGCAATAGTCAGAGAAGCGGTAAAGACGCCACTACAAGTAGTCAATGTCAAGCCGGTGTTGCTACAGAAGTCGAGAAGTTGTGTGATGTACGTATGGTACATAACGAGAAGAAGTATTTCTTCGAAGTTTGAATTCTCGACTCTGGGTGTTCATACCATATAGGCCAGAATATGGAGTGGTTCAACATCTATTAGGAGTCTAGTGATGGTGTTTTCATTGGAAAAAATGCGTCGTATAAGACTATTAGCATATATAAAGATTCATATGTTTGATGGTGTTGTGTGGACACTCACGAGCACGAGACACGTTGGGCGTATTGGACGCAATATGATGCAAGCTTGTTAGTCAAGTCAACTTGCTAAAGATAGTGAATAGCAACATGGTGGTTATAAATAGACATAAATTGTCATCAAACTTGTATCGGTTGGGCGGGAGTACAATCACATGTGGTGCAGTCTTCGTTAAAGATAAAAAAGGTAGGGGAAGGTTATCGGCCTCGAGTGGTCGTTTTCAGTTTTGGGCAAGACTGTTACTGGTTTAGTTTTACGGTTCTAGCTGAAGATTGTGTCGGTGGGAAGGACACTAAAGTAAGAGCTAAAGTTAAAGGACCACGGAGTATCGACAACATTCTAATAAAATGGCTAGTTGAACAAATCATCCTCAAGCCTGCGTGCAGAGCAGGCTTCCCGAGACCAGGTTCTTGGCTATCACCGGTACATGCTTCACATCCTGAAGCGTCAGCGACTAATCAGAAGTCAGATTCAGTACCACCATTCCGGTCCCAAGTACTCCATCTTGTGCCTTGTTCGCCACCATGACCTTCTCAGATGTAGGCTTATAGGTGGAAAGCAACTCATTCTTTGAGCAAATATGGCAGGATGTGCCAGTGTCCACCTACCAGTCAGTGTCGACACCAGCCGTCACAACCTGTGCAATCATAGCAACCTTATTAGGCTCACCTTGTTCTGTCTGTTTGGGCTTGGATCTGCAGTCTTTCCGGTAGTGCCCATTCTTGCCACAGTTAAAGCAAGTCACATCTGGCTTGGGCTTGGGCTTCGGCTTGAACGAAGCCAACTTCACCTTCAGATGGTTGAAGTCCTTGTTGTGAGAAGCCTTCTGCTTTCCCTTGGAGTCACCAGCATACACCAAGTTGGCCTTTGCCAACTGCTTGGACACCGTGTCTACTTTGTTTTGAGCTCTCAACTCATCTTCAATGTGGATGCTGTGCAGTAGTTGATCAAGGCTGACCTCCATCTTCTTCCGGTGCATGTTCGAGATAAAGTTGCCCAATCCAGGTGGGAGTTTGGCAACAATACCTCCAACGATGAAAGTGTCGACCATGGGCATGCGATCATCCTCAAGGTTTTGACGAAGCTTGAAGAATTCCTTGACTTGAGGCAACATCGTCTTGTCGTCCTTAAATCACATCTTCCAGACATTTTCAGTTACATGGATCTTGTCGCGGTTCGCATCCGCCTTGTAATGCTTTTCCAGTGACTCCCAGACGATCTTTGCATGCCAGAGTATCTTCCATGGAGTTCAGAATCAACAACTTGCAGAGGCTATTGTCTCTCCTCCACTTGTTTCGCGCAGCAGTTGCATTAGCAATTGTCCGAACAGTAGCATCATCACCTTCTGGAACAACATGCTCTGGATCTGTCAATACGGAGTCCACGCTTACGAGTTGAAGATTAAGGCTGACTTTTCTCTTCCAGGCATTGTAATGCTCTCCGTCAAACTTTCCAAGTTTGTTAAAACTTGTGTCGAGAAGGTTTGCACGGTTGTTCTTCATCTTACTCGGATCTTGCTTTGAGATTGTTAGTTCCGAGACTTAATCAAAAGATGGTAGAACGGGTCAATAACGGAGGTTCAAGCAAACTTTACAGTCTACCCTCTATTTGATCCTGAAGTTTTAGAAGACACTCAAAAGTTCCAGCAAACATGTTTGTCCTCTGAATTCTCGATTCCAACGAACAACTATAAAATAATTCGGATTACAACTTGCTGCCAATGTTACAATAATCTGAACACTATTGTTATTCCTTGCAAACGCAGTTGCACACGGACAGAACATATTACAAAGAGAGAGGAGGAAAGATGATGTATCTCTGCTTGCTGGGGTGATGAAGATCATCGTTGCTCAAAGCAAGTTTCGTCCCACATGATCTGCTTCCAGGAACCAGCAAGTTCACGAAGAACTTCTGGAACGCTCGTTGTCACCTCCTTTCTGGACTCACACGAACTCTCTGGACTCCAATAGCGGCAACAACAACAACTCTCTTCGTCTGTTGCTCTCTTCGTCTCTCGTTTTTCGAAGTAAGTTCTCAAAAAGGTACGAAGAGAGTATTTATAGAGGAGGGCGGAAACCCTAATCCTAATCCTGGCTGCCAACTAATTACGAAAAGATAGGAATAAATTAAATTTAAATCCCACAAAAAAACGGATCTGAAATAACAGTCCAATTTTCCCATAATAGTTTAAATTCCGCAATCAGTGGGATCATGTGTCAACCGTGCTCTCTACGCATATGCGTGCAGCAGCCCAACCGAACTGCTCCTGTGCGCATGAGCTAGCAGCACAACGGCTTATGCGCGCATGCACGCAACAGTGCAGCAGCGCATACCCGTAAACGCGTATACTTGCATAGCCCGCACAACGCCTGCGCATACGCCCGCTCAGCACCTTGCTCATGCGCCCGTGCATGCACCTGCGCATGCAACAACGCTAGCAACAACGCATGCAACTCGTGCATAAAACGAGCGCATGAGCGCATCAAATGCGCATAAGCACCATTCGTCGATGCTGACGTGCTAAGTGTAAAGTGCGCCAACAAAGCGCCACTTTGCGCCCTTGAGTCCGAGTCCGACTTCGAGTCGCTAAGTCCTTTTGGGACTTAGCTCCTTAGGAAATTTTTCCATGAGAATGACAAAAAGCATAAATGCTTTCATTGATAGTTAATCCTTTTCTCCTAGAAAATTATCGTCACATGGAAACAACATGTGTCCTACCACACCCCATGTGCATACCTCAACACAAGCAAAGCGTTATATTGAAATACCCACTTGATGGTGTAGCCAATGTGGGACTATTCTTCTAGTCCAAAGGCATTAACACCAACACTATATAGGCAAACCAGTATCAACAAAAAATACTATTAGTATACTAGTTATCGCTCCATTTGTTCTAACATGTTTTGGGGGTCCAACCAACCTCCCTCTCCCTCCCCCTCCCACAATATACTGGTAGTATATCGCTGGGTCGGGGCTGGTTTTTTGTATGTGTGGTTCATGTCTAAATATATGTTTATCAACAATCAAGATTGTTCATGACTTTGGTGAAGGCCGGGGATCCTGTTTAAGGCTCTCCATCAGCCATGGGGTTGTTGGCTAAAGAAAATTGCTTATAGGGAAGTGCTTAGAGCAAGGGGGGGGGGGGGAAGGGGGGGGGGGGGGGGGGTTCTGAGAATTTTTCTTAGGAGGCCATTAAGATAGTCTTCAAGAGGAAGAAAAAGAGAGCTAATCGGAGATCTCGTAAGGAGAGGGTTTCATATTACGGTATTGTGTGTATAATTCCTTTAAGGTTCTCTTGCTGATTCAATAAAGTTATTTCTCTCCTTGTCTTGTGGAGTAGGTCGATCTTGACCGAACCACATTAATATTGTTCTTGGTTGTTTGGTTAATTGTGCCTTTGTTATTTACTCATTGTCATTAAGGTTATTGTTTGTGTTTTCGCTTTTGCCGTGTATGGGAAAATCACAACATGAAATTTGGTTGTAAACTCAAAAGTGTTATGTCAGCCCTTAGCTTTAAACCGTAGTTTACAGTATCAGCCGATACCGATCCGATACAGCTGATACCGATACGGTTTGGCATGTCCCGAACCGATACCACTGATACCTGATACTGACCGATACCGACGTTGGAGGTCTCTTTTTCACTCAATTCGACAAAGAAAATTGAACAAAAAAGACCAATTAGCTAGGGTGTAAAAACATAGTAAGATGGTAAAAGCATGTAAAAGAATAAAACTTATTTATCGCATGTAAATCAATCGGCAAGGATTACTACTATTTCATTTAATTTCAAAACTACTAAGAAACAATATTGAAAATACTTAAAATTAAGCCTAAATGTACACAATATATTTTCTAGAATGTTAATAATTTATTAATAATTATTTGCTTTCCGATACAAAGTCGATATTGTCGATATTGCCGATCCCGATACTCATAAGAATGGTCCAATACCGATTATGATACCGATACTGATACCGATACTGCGAACCTTGTTAGCACCCTATTTGAAGATCCTTTGAGTTAAGCATGTTTCCACCTGAGCCTTCACCCCATCTGAACACCCATCACCTGATAACTCCATCCCCTCTCCACTTGTCTGATGCCTCTGGTGAACGATCTTCCCATTCGAGCAACTTTTCTCCCACATCTCCCACAACCCACTACCCGTCTAAGCCTCTACTCTATTTGACAATGCCCAATCAAGGATATGAACTATTTCTAGAGATTAAGAAGAATATAACTTTGCATGTCTCTTGTTTCATTTTAACTATTGATTTGCAGGCAGAGAGATTGTCCGAGTTTTACGAAGTATGTAAATCAATTGATATCAGGCGAGGAGAAAATTTCATTAAGATACAACAGGTTTGATTTTCATTGATGTAGCTCATCTAATTGTCTTTTTACATGTGGTATACTTACTAAATTACTTGACAACCAATTTGAGACATGTTACTTAAATTGATGGTAATGCAGCCCCCTGCATCATTTCTCACCGCCATGGAGGAATATGTGAAAGGTGCTCCACGAGTCTCAACAATTCGCAAAGATCAGGTATATAGCTATTTCAATTATCTCAGGTGTCTGGCAAATCAGGACACTTTACATTATATAATTGTAATTACATCTGTAGCAATCATATGGTAATCTAGGTTAGGTAGAAAGACATCTTCATATTGGTGCAGGTAAGCTAGTTGCAGTCATCGAAAAGAAAACTAACAGTTCTAGGAATGTACTCCAAAGAATATGCTATACATAAGACAATAGTCCAATACTTTCGTCTAGACTATTTAATGGTGCTGAGTAAATCATCTGGCTACCAGTAGTTGAGGCTGTAAGAAACCAGCTTTTGCTTGCTCTGCCAAGCATATTACTGTGCCTGACCTTGTCCTTTTAGCCTCACAAGTTCCAAGCTTCATTAAAACTGTTTTTTCAGCTGTGGGTTTCCTTTAGTATTGTTCAGTGCCAAATTGTCATAATCGTAGGTTGGGGGTCTGCACATCATCTTAAAGATTTTACTCAACTGTTGAATCTAGAGATGAGTTAGACGGTTTAGTTTTCTTTCAATGAAACCTTTAATGAGTTAGTTAGCAGGCAGCCTTCTAGGGGCAAAGATTTTAAGGTAGTTTTTTCTTTTGAGAAACAGGAGAAACACCCTAAAGAGTGTTCAGCTCAGGAAGTTAGGGCTGTGTTTGGTTTGGTGTTAAGCGCGGGAAAGAAAGGAAAACGAGAAGTTTTTCATGTAAAAATGGGATCACATTTACATAGGATCATGTTTCATTTTACTTTCATTTCCCCCACTTTCCACCAAACCAAACAAGCCTAAAGCTGTTAGTCACTTCGGGGTTTCAATTTTACTTTCGTATACATGCTCAGCTCGGAAGGAGATCTTTATATTTGTATTATCATTGAAAGTCGAGTGACGGTTTGTTAGTGGAGCTCTAGACTCTTGTTTCTTATACTGCACAACTGTCTGGATGGTTTAGGAAATGTGAGCAATGTAAATTAATTTTGTAATGATGAATTATGGTATGTTTGTTTGGATTTTTCCTTCGGGCCAAATAGCATCATTCTATGCATACAGAAATAAAGAAAACAGCTAGATACGTATGGAAAACAAACATTAGCAAGAGAAGAACAATTTACCTTCCAAAGTGTAAGTTAAAAACGATTTTAACTTCCATGGGGACCTTTCTGTTGACTATCCAACTTTATAATAACTTCCCGTATATGGTGCATTCTACATTCTATAATCTTATGCTAATATCTACTGAGTTCACTTTGGAGAGCTGAATATAGGGTATATGTACATAATCAGGTGAAAGAGGAGAAGGAAGATCCAAAAGTTGTATTGGCTATAGAGTACAATAAAAGTCCTGAAGTGCAAGAAGAGGCACCTCAGCCTCCACCCTCGCCGCCTCCTGAACCAGTCAAAGTGGAAACACCTGTTTCCACAGAATCTGATTTGCTAGTAATATTTCATTTCTGGTTTACAAGTGTACTGTTTTATTTTGACCAATTCTAGTTCTATCATGACTTGCTGCTACATTGATCTTACCAGGGATTGCATGAGACCAACCCAGACGCCTCTGAACTTGAAAACCAAAATGCTTTAGCACTTGCTATTGTTCCAGTTGGTAATTACCTAGCCTCTGCCTTTAATATGTAGAATATTGACAATTAGTCTCATGACTTACACTTCTGTTGAAATATGCAGACAATCTATCAACCAGTGCCTCAACTGCTAATATGACCTTAGAGAGTGGAACTACGGGCTGGGAATTGGCTCTTGTGACAGCTCCAAGCTCAAATGAAACTGCTACATCAGCGAGTAAACTGGTACTAAATTTTTTAAACATATGATTTTGTAGTAAATATACAAATCTTTTGCAGCTTAAAGCAAATCCAGCACAATTGTTTACATTTCTTTTACATATAGAAAGTAGTTCAATTATGAGTTAATTCATTGTTTACATCGTAGAATATAGCTGTGTTCAACATTTTATCACATAATTAATATTAGCTACATGTCCAATTCTCTTTAGACAATAGCTGAACTATGATAGCTAGGGGCTTTGCATAGATAAACACTTAAGATGGTAAAATGTTAATATCTACGTATAGAATGCTCTGGTTCCATATGATGTATAGATATCAACTCTGAGATAGTAGTGCATTCTCCATTACAGGGTGGGGGGCTTGACAAGCTCACACTAGACAGCTTATACGACACTGCTATCAGACAAGCAAGCCAGCCGACAAGCTACAACCCATGGGAGATGACAGCACCAATGGCCGGTCCTACAATGCAGCCAATGATGGCTCATGACCCATTCTATGCCTCGACAGCAGTGGCAGCTCCCCATTCTGTTCAGATGGCAATGATGGCTCAGCAACAGCAAGCTTTCATGCTCCAGCAGCAGCAAATGATGATGGGTGGCACTGCTTATCTGCAGCCACAAGCGACTGTGAATCCATTTGGTAATCCATACACAGCGGCTGTGGGTGTCAATCCGTACAGCCCAGCTGTGGGGATGGGCGTGCCACTTCAAGCATCCAATACATATACAGGACTTATATAGAAGAATGTTCAAATGGAGAAAGGTGTATCGATAGGTGGCAGTTGGCTTATTCATTCTTGATTAGAGATTCATCTTTGTACAACATGTGTAGTGGAAAGGCATTGTTTGCTAATGGTGGGGGAAGAATCTCGAGTTCAATTATTTTGTGAAATAGGTTTCTAAGAATGCAATGTCAAACCTGGGAGTAATCTGTAGAGAATCAATTATACGAAAAGTGTTGGGGTTTATTGAAATTATTCTTCAGAAATGGTTCCATATTCATGTGGCAATCCCAAGTCTGTATTTAATTATTCGTTTACTGACTTGTGCACATGGGGACTTTAGAAATGGTCCCATTATTCTTCAGAAATGGTCCCATATTCATGAAGGTAAGATTGAAGATTTTTAAAAAGTATTTTTGTTTTTTCATTCATTTTTTGGTAATTTTTTTTAGAGGAGAGGTTCCGAAGGCGCCTAGCGTCAAAGTGATGTTTTGATTGTGTATTTTGTACTTTGTATGTACGTATCAGATGCGAGTTACAAGATTCTCGTGTGAGGGCTGTTTATGGAAATTATGATTTTGGCGTAGGACCGTTTTTGTGAAAATGCAGTTGGCGTGGAAATGGCTATTCGTCTGCTTTATTGACCTAAACTGTCCATTTAGTGGAGATTAGCCTAATTCTTTATATCGCCGCCAAGTTTCTGAAATGAGAGGCATACAAATTGTGCCATCTTCAAACTTTTGAAGCTCCATTTATTCATATAAACATGTCCATATCTATACTAGTATATAATAGAACTACAGTGTGAAGTTTTTTCTTCTTCTAAATATATTCTTGTTAAAGATTCACTAATTAAAATGGTCAATAAAATTAAGAGAGACAGCTAGATGATTTCACCGTGAAAGTTTTTGGATGAACGTTATGTAAGATTTACTAGAAATAAAACTAAATCTTAGTTATTTAGATTATTGTGTAACGTTACTTGCTCAATTTATAACATGCAGTAAATAATTTTTCAGTAATCTTTATTGTACTTGTACAGAATGTCCGTCAACTGAAAATATTTAATATTATTTAATATTTAATTAGTCAAGTGTATTTGTATTAATTTATCTTTAGCTGATTAAATATAATAGAAAGATGGCATGTCGTTTCTTTAAAATTAGTGTGGTATTACATTTACCTAGATCACATTAATGTAACCTAGTAATTTAAACTTGTCGTCAATCATGCTTAGATAGACTCTCAGTAGGGGCTATTTGGATGCTTGTAGCTCCTCGAAAGTATAAATGTGTCACTTTTAACATGTTGTAATGCAGTGCACTTGCAATAAAAGTATAGATGTATTATTTTTTTTTCAAAATATATTTGGATACATAATTTTTTGTCCATCCACAAGTGAGAAGTTTTGTTAGTCCCGAGGCTTAGCCAAAGATGGAAGAATGCGTGGTCGAGATCAGAGGTTCACACAAAATTTTCACTCTGACTATTCTCGATTTCCACGAAGAACTATATAAGGATTATGATTACAACTGCCTCTCAAGATTACAAAAGAATCAGAATTAACCAAACTTCTCGTTCTTCCTTACAATCGCAGTTGCAGACGGACATAACAGAGTTACAATAAAACGAAAACTACCTTTGTTCTTCCTTACAAAATGCAGTTGCAATTAGACAGAACGAACCAAGAAGAAAAAGGAGAAGAAGATAGAACACAAAATTATTCTTGCTGGGACGGTGAAGACCACCGTTGTTCAAAGCAAGATTCGTCCTCTATCGACGATCTGCTCTCAGGAGCCAGCAAGTTCACAAGAGAACTTCCGAAACGATCGTAGTTACCTCTTTGTGTGACTCGAACGGACTCATTTGGACTCCTCTTTCTCAACTTTTTTGTCTGTCTCAAAAGGAGGCTAGAGGGCTCTTTATATAGGGAATGATGGAAGTTCATCCTCCTATTCTTTTCGATGTTGGACTAAAAAGCCAATATACAAAATTGATATCCCACAATCGGAGCCCAATGCATAGCCCGCTCAGCTCCCGTTCAGCATCCGCTCAGTGCCCGCTCATCCAACACGCGTATGCAACCCGAGCGCGCATAAAATGAGCGCAACAACAATGCACAAGCGCCTTGCGACGATGCTGACGTGCTAAGTGCAAAGTGCACCAACAAAGCACTACTTTGCGCCCTTGAGTCCGAGTTCGAGTCACTACGCCCCTTCTTTGGGACTTAGCTCCTATGAAAATAATTTCAAGAGCATGACAAAATGCATAAATGCTTTCATGAGGAGTTAATCCTTTTTTCTCCTAGGAAAATACCCCCACATGGCACCCATGTGCCCAACCACATCCCATGTGCACACCTTAATTCATACAAAGTATTATATTGAGATACCCACTTGGTGGTGTAGCCAATGTGGGACTATTTTTACTAGTCCAAAGGCAAAAACACCAACAATCTCCCACATTATCTCGATATATATGGGTTGAGCGTTCCCCACAATGATTGTCCATCATGCATTAGGATAGATGTTGCTTCGACTTGAATCTTCCCGCATGGGTCGAATAACAGTATGATACAAGAATGGACTATGCCTTGAATTCTGTACCATAGCTGTAATTCTTTCCACTCACACAATGACATCAACTGTGCTTCCGGTTGCACATTAAAGGTCCTGTGCACGCCTGGTTTTGGTGTATATATTTTGGGCGTCTACAAATTTTTCCTCAATAGACGGCCTATATCTCTTTCCATATACTCTAGGTGAGTTCTTTTAAAGAGTCCTTGGCATGAAGCCTCGAGCTTCCTTACGGTGCTACTCCGATATGACATGGCCCAGAGCCGAGGCTAAACCATATCGTGGTGTCATACCACTGTAGCATGAGGTCCCAGCCTCTTTGTAGTGCCAAACTACCTAACATGAAGCCTTGCGCTTCCTTGCGGTGTTACGCTGCTGTGACATGGCTCACGTAGCCTAGGATTTATATATTTTACCTCTGTGGTGTCACACCACTGTAACATGAGGACACCGGCCTCTTTGTAGTGCTGCCTACACTCTTCATTCTACAGCATTAGGCTACCTGCCTATGTACGGTGCTACGCCACTGTGACATGGCTCGCGAAGCTGAGGTATTACCCTTATCGAGGAACCTCTTGGTGGTGTCACCCACTGTAGCATGGAGACCTTACGCTCATTTGTAGTGCTGCGCTACCGTGCTTCCTGTTAAGCACACAAAACATTCAAAATGCCTGAGAACTCATTAAGGCATCTAAGCCATCCTCACACAGGACTTGTTCTACACAAAAGAATAATTAGTAGACATGTAAAACCCCTAATCCTAAAAACCGTAATTACCCCTTTTTAATTAATTATTAATTTAATTGTAGTAATTATGAGCTAATTAGGATAAATAGATTTAATTTAATTTTTATTCTAGGTGTTCGTGCACTTAGGGGATTTATGGAGCCACTATAAATTTTTTCGAATTTATTTCATGTAGGAGACCCTTTGGACAGTTGCTAGCTTAATGGTATGCACAAATATAATTTTTAGTATTTTCTATGTATGTATATATATATATATATATACATACATATATATATAATTTATTAGAAAAGAAAAAGAAAGAAAAAGAAATGAAAAAGAAAAGAAAAAAAAAAGAAAAACAAAAGAAAAACAAAATTTCCTTATTGTATCCCTAACCCATTAACCTAAACTACCCGTTAGCCTATCTTTAGCCGCTACCCCCATGGGCCCAAACCCGCGACTAATGAGAAATAAGAGCAGCAGCAGCATCCAGCATCCAACGGATGCTAACCCCCCTGCGTTATCTCTCCCTCTCCCTCTCTTATATATTACTTCCCTCTTTCACCAAAATCCTAACCCTAATTCACTTCCCATCTGACCGCCGAGACCACCGCCACCTGACCGCCGTTCACCGCCGCCCAGGCCGCCCAGAACCGCCGCACAACGACCGCGACCCCGCGCACAACAGCGCGTGACAGTTTGGACAGCAACTTCCATGTGTTCCAACGCTGTTTTCCGTCACCTCGCTGAACCAAACTCGACCCCGTCTTTACCGGTACGTTCCCCACTTAACCCCCTTCAATATCTGTATGATAGTTGACCTCGAACAACGCGTAACCCTAGGCAAAAACAGCGTCCAAGTTGACAGAAAAAGACCACTTTTGGGTATCGCAGAAAACTGCGGTGACCACCTATGTTCCCGGATTCGTATCTCCCACCACAGAGATCCGAATTCGATTTTTCTTTTTGGTATGCGGAGACCACTTGACCTAGTTTAATTTTTGTTAATTATATTAAATTATTAACTGCTGTATGTAGAATTAAATTCGTTGGAAAACTCTAAAAACCCAATTTTTTCAGATTTCCAAAAATTGTGAAACGGAGCTTGACCTGCCAAACGGGACCGCCCCGCCGTGTACCAAGTGTACCAAAGGTGCGTGCAGTGTACCCGGACACGTGAGATTTTGTGGAAACTTATTCGGATGCTTGTGCGCGTCAAAATTAGCCCATATCCGCGGACAATCTCCGTGTCACAACTTTTGCGAAAGCCCTGCGCATTTTGTGTACGCTCGTCAGGTTGCGACGAAACTTGCACCACTGGACTCGTGGTAACGCGCTAGTCCTATGACCCAAATTTCACGTAATTCTGAGACAGCTGACCAAGTCGCCAATTGGCGGGCCCCATGATTGACTTTTTGGGCGAAATTGTGTTCGTCTTACCGGGATCGACATCTGGACATACCGTTGAGTTCGTATTGACATTTAGAGTTTGTTTGACCTATAACTTGTCCCCTTTAGAGACTGTTATCCTTGGCACACTTTTCGGTGCAAAGTGGGCCACACGTGGACCCTACTTTTATCCAAAATTATCGTTTTTCTCCTGTATCCAAATTGGACGAAAGGGAAGTGCTTTCTAGCTATTTTGCTTATTCTGGGAACGTTGGTGATATCTATTTTAGCATCTGGAGATATTTGTTTTAAGGCCATAGCTTCTGATCCTGTGCGCGTGACATCTGGACGTTACACTTTGCAGCTTTCTTGCCAGGCAAAATACCTTGCCAAATTGCTTACAGTATTTGCATGCTTAGTATATTTCTGTATATTTATTGCATTTTTGTTTATTCATTGCATGTGTAGTTCTTTCAGTCATTACCATATATTAGATATGTTGACACATTCTTGACACTTAGTATCATAGAGGACAATCAATAGGCGTATGGGCTTTAACCACTCTGGTAAACCGTATTAACTAGCACGCACTATGGTGGTCGTGTCCGATGGTTGCTACCCCCGAGGTATGTCGATTGATGGAGTCACGAGGGTTGCTACCCCCGAGGTATGTCGGCTGATGATATTCTAGACGGGTGTGTGAGTTGTGAGGCTTTAGATCGAGTAGCCTACCCTTGCCCATACGTCAAAAAGTTGTCCTCATTGCATTCATATAGATTGTCTTGTACAACATACTTATATATTTTTAAACATTATGCATGTTTAATGTATTCAAATTGGCTTGCTTCTATGTATCTTGTTACGTCCCTCTGAGGACCTGATCCCTTTTCAGGTGTAGATGTTCATGAGTATTCACAGGAGCGCAGATTCGGACTTGCTACTGATCGTTGAGGAGGTTTACTCTTCAGGCCTAGTGTTTATTTGCTACTGTACCTATATTGTGTTGCTTTTATATTCGAGTTGGTAGTGAATTTGTTTCCATCCGACTGTCATCTTTAGATACTTCTTATTGAGATCTAGTTATATAGATGTTGATTATTTATTTATATCGATTTTCTGTGGATGAGATTTAGATGGTACCCTGTGACTTGTGATACATTTTATACCACTTGTGGATTTGATATTCATATTACAACGTACGTATGTGTTATGGTTTCCATATATTGGAGTTGCCATATCCATGCGGCTGACATGCTTACGTGTCCTAGTCCTATATATTTTGGAATTGGGACGTGACATATTTTTGTGGTGGTCCATGCAGGTCGAGAGCATATTGTCTCGGTTACGTTACTGTACCGAGCAAGCCTGCACATATGATTAGAATATAGGATCTCATCCACTTACTTAATCACCTCCCTTGATTGCTTCACATTCTCATTTGATTGCTTGTGTTGCATCTCGCTTGATCCCTTCTCAACGTCAATCCTCTCTCGTGCTTGATAGGGGCTAGGAAGATGACTTGTACTAGGTATATACCCTATAGTATTCAATAACACTATTAGTTGAATTTTTGTGAGTTTGGTAGTATGCCTCATAACCTAGTATCACATAGTCCTCCTAACCAATTAATGAAATATAAATGAATGACACCAACTATAGACTTGCATAAGAAGATAGTGTTTACCCAGACTGTAGAACTTAGAGGTCCATACAACCATTTGGTTGACTAGAGACCTTGACAGGGAGTTATTATGAAAACTGTAGAGGCACAACACCGATCTTCTTGGTGAACTTAGATTATTCTGTACCTTCCTCCATCATAATCAAGCGTACTTATATTTTTACTACCTCGACTTATGCTGCTATTATAGCCTAGTTTTGCAAGGTTATTCTTTTATTGAGCTTGTTCATGATATATGTATTATTGGGGGCCCACACTAATACATTGTCTAAATCAGAATCGGTGTATTATGGTCTGATCAACCATAGTGCGCTTGGTTCGCTCTTCATATCACTACCTTACGTGGATTGAGATATAGTTGACTCAACTTGTTAGACGAATATACTTGCCCTCTAGACTGGTCAGAGCATATCGTGTCAGGTACATAACTGTACTGATATGAGCACGCATATAAGAATTTACAAAAATAAGATTTCAATCCACAACTGCCTTGGCAACTCCCTTTCGAATCCTCTAATCCCTTTGAATCCTGTACTTGTATTCTATCACCTCCTCCTTGAATTCTTTATTGTTGTTTTTCGTCTTCCCCTATTTCGGAAAGACGAACGTTCGTGCTTAGTATAAGTTTGATACATGGATAGTACTAGATTATACCCCATAGGCCAAGCACTTATGATGACAAACAAGAGAACGCAGGCACAGAAAGTCATAGATACAGGTACGACCTTAGTTATATGTGTTATTTCATACTCATGACCCCCTTTATGACACGGGATCTTAGGTGCATAATAGCCGTAGAATTATATATAAGGTAGTTTAGCAGTTATGAGGATATGTTGATATCCTAACTAGATGGCATATCCACGAAGCTAATGGATGACACGCGTAGCAGTAGTAGTATTCTCTTCCTATCACCATCTTGCCCTCTTGGGTGGCTCATCTTCTCTCCTATATCCATTCCTTATCTCGTGCTCAACTTTTCCTATCATAGTTGTATCTTTTCGTGCCATTATGAATTATTTGATTTATATCAACCTCACCCTTATTCTGTTAGTTAAAACATAAATGTGTTAGTAATGCTTGATAACTAAGGATAAATTCTTAATAATAACCCTTATGTACATGCACTATAGCAATATCTGTATTTTTTATTAGTTTAACCCTTAAGTAGCATCATTTAGCATAATAGAAATTTGTTAGATTGTTTGAAGTAGGTCATACTCCTAATAGTTTTAGTCAAGACCTTAAGTGTTTCCCTAAAACTTAGACTATGCCTAGGAAAGAATTGAAGGCACTTGTTACGAACTGACAACTATGACAAATCGCTGGCAAGGTAGCGACAGCTACAGCTAGACCGTGGTAGTAGAGTAGTGGAAGTACTTGCAGACATATTGGTCAGGTGGCATGGCAGTATTAGACTACGATACTTGACGGTTATAAAAAAAAATCATGGTTGTGAGATTCAAGACAAGTACCCCAAGATTCTCGACCCAATAAATAAATTTGTCTTACAACCTAGACAATAGCCTCAAGAGACTGTGACTACTAGTAGAACTCTTGTAAGTTGGGTAGTGTAGACGAGTTAGAGGATAATAGGATAGTGTATGGACAATAAATGAGAAGTGTTAGAATGAAAGACCATGACTTTTAGGAAGCACTGCTAGATAGCTATGTAGCGTGATAGCTATAGTGATTATTATGAATATGGGTTAGTGTCAATTTCGAGGACAAAATTTTTATAAGTTGGGTAGAATGTAAAAACCCTAATCCTAAAAACCGTAATTACCCCCTTTTAATTAATTATTAATTTAATTGTAGTAATTATGAGCTAATTAGGAGAAATATATTTTATTTAATTTTTATTCTAGGTGTTCGTGCACTTAGGGGATTTATGGAGCCAGTATAAATTTTCTCGAATTTATTTCATGTAGGAGACCCTTTGGACAGTTGCTAGCTTAATGGTATGCACAAATATAATTTTTAGAATTTTCTATATATATATATATATATATATATATATTTTATTAGAAAAGAAAAAGAAATGAAAAAGAAAAGAAAAAGAAAAAAAAAGAAAATTTTTTTCCTTAATGAATCCCTAACCATTAACCTAAACTACCCGTTAGCCTATCTTTAGCCGCTTCCCCCATGGGCCCAAACCCGCGACTAATGAGAAATAAGAGTAGCAGCAGCATCCAGCGGATGCTAACCCCCCCCGCGTTATCTCTCCCCCTCCCTCTCTTATATATTACTTCCCTCTTTTACCAAAACCCTAACCCTAATTCACTTCCCATCGGACCGCCGAGACCACCGCCACCTGACCGCCGTTCACCGCCACCCAGGCCGCCCAGAACCGTCGCACGACGACTGCAACCCCGCGCACAACAGCGCGTGACAGTTTGGATAACAACTTACCTGTGTTCCAGCGCTGTTTCCCGTCACCTCGCAGAACCAAACTCGACCCCGTCTTCACCGGTACGTTCCCCACTTAACCCCCTTCAATATCTGTATGATAGTTGACCTCGAACAACGGGTAATCCTAGGCAAAAACAACGTCCAAGTTGGCGAAAAAAGACCACTTTTGGGTATCGCAGAAAACTGCGGTGACCACCTATGTTCCCGGATTCGTATCTCCCACCACAGAGATCCGAATTCAATTTTTCTTTTTGGTATGCGGAGACCACTTGACCTAGTTTAATTTTTGTTAATTATATTAAATTATTAACTGCTGTATCTAGAATTAAATTCGTTGGAAAATCCCAAAATTCTACTTTTTTCCAGATTTTCAAAAATTATGAAACGGAGCGCCCCCTGCCAAACGGGACCGACCCGCCGTGTACCAAGTGTACCAAAAGGTGCGCGTAGTATACCCGAATACGTGAGATTTTGCGAAAACTGATTCAGATACGTGTGCGCGTCGGAATCAGCCCGTATCCGCGGACAATCCCCATGTCATAACTTTTGTGAAAGCTCTGCGCATTTTGTGCACGCTCGTCAGATTATGACAAAACTTATGCCAGTAGACTCGTGGTAACGCGCTGGTCCTGTGACCCAAATTTTACACAATTCTGAGATAGTTGACCAAGTTGCCAATTGGCGGGCCCCACGATTGACTTTTTGGGCGAAATTGTGTTCGGCTCACCGGGATCCACATCTGGACATACAGTTGAGTTCGTATTGACATTTAGAGTTTGTTTGACCTATAACTTGTCCCCTTTAGAGACTGTTATCATTGGCAAGCTTTTCGGTGCAAAGTAGGCCACACATTGACCCACTTTTACCCGAAATTACCGTTTTGCTCCTGTGTCCAAATTGGACGAAAGGGAAGTGCTTTCTAGCTATTTTGCTTATTCTGGAAACGTTGGTGATATCTATTTCAGCATCCGGAGATATTTGTTCTGAGGCCATAGCTTCTGATCCTGTGCGCTTGACATCTGGACGTTACACTTTGCAGCTTTCTTGCTAGGCAAGATACCTTGCCAAATTGCTTACAGTATTTTGTATGCTTAGTATATTTCTGTATATTTATTGTATTTTTGTTTATTCATTGCATGCGTAGTTCTTTCAGTCATTACTATATATTAGATATGTTGACACACACTTGACACTTAGTATCATAGAGGACAATCAGTAGGCGTATGGGCTTTAACCACTCTGGTAAACCGTAGTAACTAGCACGCACTATGGTGGTCGTGTCCGATGGTCGCTACCCCCGAGGTATGTCGATTGATGGAGTCACGAGGGTCGCTACCCCCGAGGTATGTCGGCCGATGATGTTCTAGACGGATGTGTGAGTTGTGAGGCTTAAATCGAGTAGCCTACCCTTGCCCATACGTCGAAAAGTTATCCTCATTGCATTCATATAGATTGTCTTGTACAACGTACTTATATATTTTCAAACATTATGCATGTTTACTGTATTCAAATTGGCTTGCTTCTATGTATCTTGTTACGTCCCTCTGAGGACCTGGTCCCTTTTCAGGTATAGATGTTCATGAGTATTCACAGGAGTGGAGATCCGGACTTGCTACTGATCGTTGAGGAGATTTACTCTTCGGGCCTAGTATTTATTTGGTGCTGTACCTATATTGTGTTGCTTTTATATTCGAGTTGGTAGTTGATTTGTTTCCATCCGACTGTCATCTTTAGATACTTCTTATTGAGATCTAGTTATATAGATGTTGGTTATTTATTTATATCAATTTTCTGTGGATGAGATTTAGATGGTACCCTGTGACTTGTGATACATTTTATACCACTTATGGATTTGATATTCATATTACAGCGTACGTATGGGTTATGATTTCCATATATTGGAGTTGCCATATCCATGCGGCTGGCATGCTTACGTGTCATAGTCCTATGTATTTTGGGACTGGGGCATGACAAGACAACAGTGGTTCTGAGTCCGTAACCACTCAATGTCTCAAAGGACTACCCAATGTTCCTGATATTCTCCCAGTCAATGGTCCTCCCTTGAACCAATAGCTAGATGCCTAGTAGATTTCTCTTTGAATAAATAACATAAAACTAAATGGTAGGATTGCAAAGACACAATATCTGAGGTTCTCCAAGCCCATATATGTGGTGTCCTTGACTATATGCGGTGTTAAGCTGCTGTGACATGACCCAAAGACGAGTTTTACTCCCTCGTGTGGTGTCACGCCACTGTAACATGGAGTACTACCCTCCTTTATAGTTCTTGGGATTAGATGGCGTTGGAGGCCTTACATGAACGGATCTGTCAGACTCTCCTGGCTCCGATCATCAAATACTGTAATGATCTACGTTAGCTGTGCTCATTCAGTGTCCTGTACTGGCCCTTGATGCCTATCATGAACGGATCCGCCTGATTTACTTGACTTCGATCTTTAAAGTACTATAATGATCTACGCAATCTGTACTTATTCAGTATCCTGTGTTCTACCCACATAGTTCTCTTCAAACTGTTGAAGAGATTAACAGATGCTACTGCTGCAACTTCTTGTTTATTACAGTATGTCAGTATCCATAATAGGAAGATCATCTGAGAGCTTCTAGAGCCATTATGCTTTATATGCTGCAGCTTGATAGTGCAAAGAACTCTGAGAGTAAAGACTGTTGCTCCTACTTTCACGATATAGCAACACCACCCCTGGAGAAGTCACGTCCTCTTGTGGATCTTTCACTCTTCTTTCCTGAGCAGCAACTGGTATTATCGAAGCCTTCCTTCATATCTGGATAACTGTTGTAGCACATGATATACTACTGAGTTCTCCTGAGAATTTTGATGACTCTCTTCACATCTTTCAGTGTTCAACACATATACTGCTTGTGAACTGACTCAGCATCCCTACAGCAAAATCTATGTCAGGTCTGGTGGTACACGCAACTTGAATCATTCACCTGATGATGCTCGAGTATACCAATTGTGATGCTTTTCCTTGAATTTGACTTCATATTCATGTCACACCTGAGAAATATCGTCCCTGATACCCAAAGCGTGTGATCAACATTTTATGCTGAGAGCTTGTGACTAAGCAGGCCCACCTGGCATATGGATTATCTTATATCCTCAGGATGACATTCGCAATCCCATGTCCTGAGTTTGGACAAAAATAATATCTTGGTTAGTGACACTTATGTATCTACAACTGTGACTAGCAAGTCGTCCACATAGATACAAACGATGACTCCTCTATTATCAGCAAACTTCGTGTACACACACTTGTCCATCTCGCTGATCCTGCGAAAACTTTGACTAGATGACTTGTCAAACTCCTGCTGCCACATCCTGAAAATTGTTTCAAGCCGTATCGAGATATCACCAACTCGCAGACTGTCTTCAAACTTGAATGACAATAGTTCTGACTGTTGTCCGTGAATCTCTCATATCTGTCTTCATCCAAGACTTGCTATCTTTCCATCATTTGATAAATAATAAGCTTGTGAATAGCAGCTACGATAATTATCATCCTGATCTATGACACCCTCATTGGGGTGCCAAAGAACTTAATCCCCTATTGTCTGAGAAAACCCCTAGGCAGATAGCCTTGTCTTGAACTCAACTATTCTGTCTACTTTTATCTTCATTGACTTGAAGATCTGATAAGCATCTGATTGATTTAGCTCCTTCAGGCAGATTGACCAACACCCAAGTGTGGTTGGAGGTTATTGAGTCATACTAATTATTTATAGCCTCCCTCCAGAAGACATCATCTCTGATCTTCATCGCCTCATCATAGGTAAGCGGATCTGCTTCTACATGATAGGTGACAAAATCTTCTTTGAAGTCCTTCACTCTCCTCACTCGCTTAGACACCGGCTCTGTGAGTTCTGGTTCGATCGTTGTCGTTGGGATGACAACTTCTTCTTGGACAACATCTTTGTTGGAAGCTTCAGCCTCTTGTGCACCCACACTATTTTTCGAAATATTCGCGATAATAATGTTCTTGTGCCTTGCAAATTTGTCTTCGAGGAGTTCTGTGTCGCGAGATTCAATGATATAATTTAATTCGATATCAAGAAATCTTCGAGGATTACTCTTCTCAGCATCACCTGAAAGATTGTCTTCGTAGTCCTCAATTCCATCTTCTCAATCTTTAATTCCGGAAGCTTCATAGACCCCAGACACCCCCACACTCGAATGACGTTCAAGTTGGGTCTGACTCTGAACCAGAGTTCCTGAGGAGTGACATCGGAAGTTGCTTATGCCACTCTGTTTATAATGAACATAGCTTTCAACACAACTTCTTTCCAGAAGTAGTTTGGAAGACCCGTAGTCAACAGTATTGAGTTCATCATCTCTGTCAACGTCTTGGTCTTCCTTTCACCTACTATATTTGATTAAGAAAAATATGGAGCAGTTGTCTCATTGACAATTCTATTTTTTTTTGCAGAACGATACAAATTCAATAGACCTATACTCTCCGCCTAGATTACTTCTGAGTCTCTTGAGTTGTTGCCCCATTTAAAGTTCAGTCTCAACCCTGAACTTCTTGAACTTCTCGAATGCTTCATCTTTTAACTAGAGTAGATAGACGAACGCGTACTCGAGTAGTCGTCGATAAAAGTAATGAAGTACTTCCTTTTGCCATTTGTGGAGAACTGCTTGAAGTCACATATATCTGTGTGAACTAACTCCAGAAGATCTGTACTTCGGTTTACCCGTTTGAACGATTTTCTTGTGATCTTTGTCTGAGCACAGACCATACACTTCTCCACCTACATACCCCCATATTTGGAGATAAACTGTAGACTAGACATTTGGCATTACAAAGTACATATCCTAGTCTGGGGTCCCACAACTCTTACAATGAGACTTCAGTCACAAGCAGAAGCTCGAACATCCATTTGAAACTGAACACCTTATTTCAAAGTATGTTTCCTGCCAAGATATCACCATATGACAAACATGGATATTCACTCTCAAGTCTGCAACAGACTTCCTGAGATCAGGTCCTTGGTAATTACTGGTACGTCACTACATGCACTCCTTTGACTGTAACTTCTCGAAATTCAGAACCATTGTCCCAATCCCCAGATCATTTGCTTGATCCTTGCTTAACATCAAGACCTTTACCACTAAAAGGTTCGACCTTGATCAACATCTCTTTCTAAAGCACATGTGACTAGATGCACCAGTTTCCATCCACTTATCAGCAACCATGCCATAGGACTTAACCTGTGCAATCATAGCAACCAAGTTAATAATCAAAGGAACCAAGTTTAGTTATACCTTGCTATATTGGTTCGGATTGGTTCTACCTCCAAGTTTCAATTTCAGCTATGCGTTAAGTTCTGTAAAGTGCAGTGACCTTCATGTGCATAGGCCACCATGCGCCAATTCATGCACATAAGCCACCATGCGCTAATCCATGCGCATAAGCCACCATGCATCAATCTATGTGCATAAGCCACCATGCGCCAATCCTTGCACATAAGCCTTCATGCGCGTCCTGCATGCGTAGAGACCATCAAGCGTATTGAGACACTATGCGTCCAGCTCTGCCATGCGCCAAGACGCCAAGACTTCCAATGTGTTGTAATACGTCAAGTCTTGCAAATCGCCAGAGACCATCATGTGCATTGAGATACTATGCGTCCAGCTCTGCCATGTGCCAAGACGCCAAGACTTCCAATGCGCTGCCATGCGTCAAGTCTTGCAAAGTGCCAAGTCTTGTCATGCGCAAAGGTCTGCCCCTTGTGCGCATACTCTTCAATCCTTGGTCATCTTGTAATCTTCCTTCCAACTGGAATGCACGTTTTTTAGTCGCTATCTCTTCCATCCTCGAAAATGGTAGGTACCAACAACTCACTTTTAATATTTGACAAATGACTCCTTCCCTCATCTAAATGTTCAAAGTGAATTTTGTCAATCTTCTCAAGTTTGTGAAAACTTGTTTCCAGAAGACTTGAACGGATGTTCCCCATCTTTATTCGAATCTTGCTTTGAGATTGTTAGTCCCGAGGCTTAACCGAAGATGGAAGAACACGTGGTCGAGATCAGAGGTTCATACAAAGTATTTCCACTCTGAATATTCTCGATTTCCACGAAGAACTATATAAGGATTCTGATTACAACTGGCTCTCAAGATTACAAAAGAATCAGAATTAACCAAACTTCTCATTCTTCCTTGCAATCGCAGTTGCAGACGGACATAACAGAGTTATAATATAACGAAAACTACCTTCGTTCTTCTTTGTAAAACACAGTTGCAATCAGACAAAACGAACCAAGAAAAAAAGAAGATAGAATAAAAACATATTCTTGCTGGGGCGGTGAAGACCACTGTTGCTCAAAGCAAGATTCGTCCTCTATCGACGATCTGCTCCCAGGATCCAGCAAGTTCACAAGAGAACTTCCGGAACGCTCATAGTCAACTCTTTGTATGACTCGAACAGACTCATTTGGATTCCTCTTTCTCAACTTTTTGGTTTGTCTCAAAAGGACGCTAGAGGGCTCTTTATATAGGGAATGATGGAATTCCATCCTCCTCTTCTTTCCGATTTGGGACTAAAATGCCAATATACAAAATTGATATCCCACAATCGCAGCCCAATAAATAGTCCGCTCGGCGTCCGTTCAGCACCCGTCCAACGCCCGCTCATGCAACACGAGTATGCAACACGCGCATGCAACCCGAGCATAAAACTCACGCATAAAACGAGCGCAACAACAACGCACAAGCGCCTTACGATGATGCTAAGTGCACTAATAAAATGCCACTTTGTGCCCTTGAACTCGAGTCCGAGCCCGAGTCTGAGTTAGGGCTTAGCTCCTATGGAAATAATTCCAAGAGCATGACAAAAAGCATAAATGCTTTCATGGAGAGTTAATCCTTTTTTCTCCTAGAAAAATACCCCCACATGGCACCCATGTGCCCCACCACACCCCATGTGCACACCTTAACTCATACAAAGTATTATATTGAGATACCCACTTGGTGGTGTGGTCAATGTGGGACTATCTTTACTAGTCCAAAGGCAAAAACACCAACAAGTTTCAAACCATTTTGCTTGGATGACAACATGAAAGTGTAGGTGAGAATTAATAAAGTAGAGAGCATAACTACTTGCATTGGAGTTGTAATCCATTTCTCCTGCAATTAAAAAAAAAAACGTTTAGTTGCAATGAAATATCATATCACATCTACTTGCAATAGAGTTGTAATGTCAACCAAAATACAGAAACTGACTCAACATGAAAACAATTACAATAACAGTCCCACTCTTAATGCACTTTCATCTTTACTTTCATCTTTTCAAACAGTCCCTATATGGTCAGTTTTGTTTGTTTGGTGCAGTCCTTTTTTTCCCTTCTAGTCGAATTATTTGAGATGTTGGACATTTTCCAATCAATCCTATAAAAATACTATTACTATGATATGAAACAATCAAACTAAACAAATTTTTTGTTCTCTACAAAAATCAATTGAACAACTAATTTGCTCAAGTGCCCCAACTTTTAAAATATTGCACATGAAATATTCATACCTACGGACCCTTTCCAACCCATTGACCAATAAGTACTTTCTAATTTATCTCTAGCTACTACTAAAAAATTGTGCGCGCATGGCTAGTAATCTTGATAAGTCAAAGTCCTTCATTTATAAATGATGAAGCAAAGACAATTTAAAATTGTATTATGCAGCTGAGTGTAATAAACAAATTATGAAAATATAAAATTTTTGGATTAGAAAAGTTTAGAAATGCATTTTCTAACACAGGCACATGTTGCCAAATGTATGGTGTCATTCTGCGATATACAGACACATGTCGTTAAATGTATGGTGTCGTTCTACGACACATAGGCACATGTCACCAAATGTATGGTGTCGTTCTGCGACATGTTTATGTCGCGATATATATAAAGTTTTTGGCAGAATTGATATTTGATTTTTCGCTAGTAAAATTTGTGTGAATTCTGCGACATACTAGAACCCATGTCGCCAATACATCTAAAAAGTTAGCTTTTAGAGACATAAACAATCCTATGTCGCTAAAATATGTTACTAAAAATGTAATTTCTTGTAGTGATTACTGGTCCCGAATCGTATCTCGTCTCGTGTGTCAGTAACCATACGCTTTGCGATGGTACCGTTTGGTAATTATTTTATTTTAGTGGAGACATTAATCATTTCAATCATATATGTACCATTTTGTGTGCTCGTGACATCACGTTAAAACGATAATATTTTATTTGGTAGGACAATTTCGAAAAACATGCAAGTTGTACTCCTTAACCTGGAATATAAAACATTTAAGATTTTTATTGCTCTTTTGTGCACGTGTAAGTGTCTCCTGCGCTTCCTATAATCTAAATCCAAATATAAGATTTTTAGTGATTTTGCTCCTAAATCAAATAACTTGCTAAATATCTCGAAATAGAGGCTAACCAAATCTTCGGATTTTTCGAAAATTGTTTTCTTTAGAATGTTTTGAAAATTTTGGCAAAGTCCTCTTTGTATTCTAGAGCTCAAAAATTTATAATTTACATAAAATACCCGGAGCAACATTTCGTAGAATTATTCCTAGGTTCGCCCACCCCTTCGGTGGAACATCTTAACTCGTGTAAACACACGCAGGTAATATGGAAGAAAAGTAATAACTTTAAGAAAGAGTTCCCTACCAAAGCTTGCTTTCCATAGGAATTAATAATCGCACTTGATTATTTAGCAACTATACGAATTCATGAGAACCTTGTAATTATCTCATGCAATTCATAAATTTCAAACCCGCAGATATGAAATTTATACACATATGTACAATCACTTAATCAATAGTATTCACTTGATTATTACAATTCTAGGAAAATCTAGAATTATATATATATATATATATATATATATATATATATATATATATATATATATATGAAAGAACGCGTGGTCGAGATCAGAGGTTCACACAAAAGTTCCTTCTATGGCTATTCTCGATTTTTACGAAGAACTATAATAAAATATTATGATTACAACTTGCTGCTAGAATTATAATAATAAGAAAACAACCTCTGTTCTTCTTTGCAATTGCATATGTACATAACATATTACAACTCGTAGAAGAGAAGTAGAAGAAGAAGATTGATCTCTGTTTGCTGGGGTAATGAAGATCACCGTTGCCCAAAGCAAGATTTGCCCCCACACGATCTGCTCCCATGAACCCACAAGTTCTCGTAGAACTTATGGAACGCTCACGTTACCTCCTTTCTGGAATCACACGATCTCCTTGGACTCCATTGACGGCCACAACAGAACCTCTCTTCATTTCTCAATTTTCGAAGTAAAATTTGGAGCATTTCTCGATTTGTGCATGTCATCCTTGCGCAGGGGCCATGCTAATCTTCTCTGTATCGTTCCAATTTTATCGGATGTCCCCGAAGAGATAATTGTGTTACAGACTCCTAGCCCGAAGGGTTACAAACTCACGAACTCTCATGGCAACCTCCTGAATAATATGCATCGGTCTTAATCACTAGGCTATATATATATATATATATATATATATATACACTTCAGAAGAGTGATTTTAGAGTCTTAATATATATTTTCCATTCATGAACATATTTTTGATCAACCAAAATCCAGCTTGATTTGAATATTGGACTAAAATAACTATATCCTACACTTTTTAGAATCTAAATGCTCATTTTGGTTTGAAAAAGGTTCCATGACCTAATTCATAAATCAAGTTAATATACATAACCGTACAATTCCATAAACCCATGTATATGTTAAATATTATCCATATTGCTTTTGTATAGTATTCATCATTGTGAGTCAATCACATTGAATGTTTGAAAGCTTATATGTCCTCGAGCTTACAAATGCTATTAATTTATAACAACTTATAACAATAAATATAAATATTTTGGTGATCGAAATAATTCTATTTAGCAAGAATCATCCCCAACTAAAGTTCATTCTAGTTAGTTCTCTATATGTCATTTTCTAGCAAGAAACTAGTGGTATTCAATTTCAACCATTGAGTGAGGGATATATGTTTTCTTAAGCATAATAGGAATTTGAGTCATAAATTTACCTCCAGATCTAAATTTAAATCATTATGTTTTGAAATTAATCCAAACCAAATAAATCATATACAACCTAGTAGATTTTCTACTCGTTTATCCTTTATCATGTCAAATACCTTTGGTTAACCCATAATTATGTTCAAGGATAGCAGGGTATGGATTAGGAAACTCATGGTTTTTCACTTGATTCACTAATCTTGGACACAGTATAGAAGTTTTCTTAGCATAGACATTTGTTCCAAACTTAATAATAATACTGTTTCTAACTATATGCATATAGCCTATAAATTTATAATCATAACTGAATCAATTTGGAAGTAAAAATGCTTTCCATGAACTTCCTAATTCGATACGAAGTTTGTCAATCTTAATAATGGCCGTTAAAATCATATCCATAAACTACTTTTGTACAAAACATGATTATATTTATACACGTATAGAAACTAACTTGGTACTAGGATTCCCTTATCTACATAACAAGGCTATAGAAACCACATATTCGTATGTACAAAATTAAGCTCTATAGATTCAATTTTTAAGATGCTAACTTCCAATGGTAAAATATATATACTATTATCATAAGCAAAGATTATTCTCATAATTCTTTGTATTCTCAACTAGTATCTTAGTAAAGAGGAAATCCGAGTCATCAGAAGCCGAATCAGAGACATAAAATGAAGAAGACGTTCTCAAGTCACCGAAATCTGCCTCAGAAACACAGCAACGGGGGAAGGAACCCAGGATTAGAAATAAGGCCAAACACAAGAATCACACAAACCAATCTTCGATGTCTCTACGTTCAGCGGCTAAAGCGTCCCGCTCAAACAAATCATTATGATCACGACGATGGTTTGGAACGCGAGAGGGCTCGCGGAGAGGGAGGCGATCAACCGTATCAAAATCCTTAAGAAGATTCACAACATCTCCATACTAGCCATTATAGAAGCTAAAGTGCAGGAAAGCAAATTGGATTATTACAAACTCAAGTTGGGTTTCCCGCTAGCAATAGCCAACGGAAAAGACATCTGGGTGTTTTTCTCAAATGAGTTCAAAGTCAGTGTGATTCAAAACATTGAGCAATCAGTGTCTTTATTGGTGGAACATCCCGAATTCAAGAACAGCTTCATCCTTTCTATTGTTCACGGAGGGGCAAAGAAAAAAGTCGACGTCAGCTATGGGAGGACCTACTAGCACTACAAAATGACAACCCTTACTTACCTTGGCTATGTGGAGGGGACCTTAATGTCATTTCACAATCGTCAGAGAAGCAGGGAGGGCGCTCCCCTGATTTCGGAGCTATGAGTGAGTTTAATCAATTCATTTTTGATGCTCAATTAGAGCCTATCTCATTCTCGGGCAATGCTTTCACTTGGCACAACAAGAGGGAAGGGCCCGACAGTCAGCAGTCTCATCTTGATAGAATTCTAGCTAATCATCTGTGGAAAGAACTGGTATTTGGAGCAACAGTGACTCACCTGAACAAAGCGGAGTCAGATCACTATCCGCTTCTTTTAGAAATTAAAGTTCACCAACCTCTCCGTAGAAAGACTTTCAAATTTCAAAATTTTTTGTGTTCCCATACAGAATTCTCGGGAGTGGTACAACGAGTATGGTCATCGGTCACTCATGCAGATCCACTCGTGAAGTTGGCCCTAAAACTTAAAGCAACCAGAAACAAACTGGCCGCCTGGAGGATCTAGTTGATGCGGCCACGACGTTCCTAGAAGGAGCCTCTTATCCTAAAGCGATAGCGAGCACATTCCTGGTTATGCACTTTCGTAAAAAAGATGATAGTAAAGCTCATAGCCACCTGCATGGTTGACCTTTTGCCGGATCTTATTTCGTAGGAACATAGTGGATTTGTCAGAGGTAGGGAAATAGTTGATAATATATTGCTGGCACAGGAACGTATCAGTACCATGGGAGCAACGAATTGGGGAGGGAATGTAGCTATCAAGCTAGACATGATGAAGGCATATGATAGGCTGGATTGGCAATCGATGATCTGGGTGCTATGTAGGTTTGGATTTTCAGAAAGATGGATAGACATCCTGTGGCGGTCGGTGAGCGCAGCCTGGTTCACGCCTATTATTAACGGGGTTCCGTCTGGCTTTTTCAAGTCGTTCCGAGGGGTCCGTCAGGGCGATCCTCTCTCTTCTTCCATTTTTATCCTGGTTGCAGAAGTCCTCAGTCGCAACTTGATTCGACTGGGAAGTCGCCGGAGTTTCAGCAGATACCGCACCACCAGTGGCTGTCCTTTGATCACGCACTTGGCCTACGCAGACGACGTGCCCATTCTTTCTTCTGGGAACAAGCGCACGATTCGCCTTATAGAGAGTATTATGGATAAATACGAAAAAATCTCGGTGCAGACGATGAGCAAGCAAAAGAGCAATATTAATGTTCATCACTCCTTTGCTTCCTCTCTGGACGAATTGGATGAAGTGTCGGTCAAAAATCCCCCCTTTCATTATTTGGGCTGCCCTCTCTCCTTCGGCAGACGCAAAGCAGATATGTTTGAACCTCTAATTACAAAACTCAAAAATAAAATCAGGGTGGGCTGGGAATCCGCAGCATCTCGGAGATGGTAGACACGTTCTCGGTCAAACATTGGTGGAAGCTGCTACGCATGCAATCATCGCTTTTCTCTTCTTTCTTCAGGGCTCGTTATATTGCAAGTATCCACCCTATCCATGCTTTTGCCAACAGTGCCGCTACTCCAGGTTGGGAAAGGGGAGAGGTTGACGCACATGAGGAAAACTGGACAGGAGGAAGGGGCGCTTTCAGGCAAAGTTTCATTAATAGATACGTACACCAGGTTGCCCAGCTTTGGATGGACACCAATGGATTGGACTTCGCCAAGATTCAGAGGCTTTACGGAGACAATGCAGCAACAATGGTCAGTTCGTCAGGAATCCGTATCTCAGAGGAACCAGATAGATTTGCTTGGAGCCCTGGGATTGAGGGTGCTTTCTCTACTCACTCGGCCTGGAGTTCTACCACGACCAGGGGATGCCAAGCCCGACCCTCGACTGTCTATGGAACTATATATGTCTTTAAACACAAACTACCAACCGACGACATCCTTTTGCTTGTTGGTATTTTACAACATTGCTATCAGGTTTTCCCCTTCCTTCCCGTTGCCATTGTTGCAGCATCCAAAGAGAAGAAACGTTGGATCATATTTTTGCAGAAGGGCAGACAACGAAGAGCGTCTGGAGTCACATGAGGGGAGTATGTGATCTGGGTCCTTCGGCTGAGGGCATCCAATCCCAATCTCGAGTTTGGGAGGTCGGAGAAAATTCAAATCTCCAAATTCTTATTTTTGAGACGGTGATTTGGACTCTGTGGAAGAACAGAAACAAATTAAGGTACGAGGGATCCTTTTTCGACATTCCTCATCTTATCTCAGAGTCATTTCGGCAGATCGGTAAGGCCTTGGTGGCAAGCAGAAGACCTTCTGGTCTGGAAGCCAGGCTGATTGCTCTAGGTGCTCTCAGATCCTAGCAGTGTTCTTGGTGGTATACTTTTTGGTTTTTGGGTTTGGTAAACCGTTTTGGGCTAAGTCGTCATTATTGTGACGCCCCGGCCACCGTTGTAAGGTCTTTTCTTTTTGAATAAAAAGTCAGTTTTCGAAATATATATATATATATATATATATATATATATATATATATATACAAAAGTTCAATTCACTTCTTTTTTTTAGTCCCACATCGGATGGGCCAACCCCTTCTTGTGTGTATATATTAGTTCCTCTTCATTGCTTTCTTAAAGATGTTGTGTGGGGGCCCAAGCGCGCGCGTCGCCGCCCGGTCCGGTTCGGTTCGGTTCGGTTCGGCGTCCGTAACGGGTGCGGGTACGTGCCCACACCTGCGGGCGCCGAATGCCGATCCAGTTTACTCTTCGAGTTCGGGCTGGGATCCAGTTTACTGTCCAGATTCATTGAACCTTGCCACAGCTCCTTTTTTGACAGCCTTTCTCCCACGTTTTATTTGTTCCTTAATGGCCTATTAATGAGTCATTAAGTACCCTGTGTGTGGCTGGGTATTGGCTTCAACCTATTTATTTAGTTCCTTCTCCTTTTTTCTCACAGAAAACAATCTTACGTCAAAACTCTCTTTCGTTACTCTCCCAAACCACATTATAAACTCCAAATCCTTGCTCTGGGCAGAGCTAAGTTCGGTCTCTCTCTCCGAGTTGTGTGCGACGAAGAGAACCCGGTAGTAAGGGGGTTTTACCACTAGGAGCTTCCGAGAAACGTCTGCACATAGACCTCGGATAAACTCTTAGGACAGTGCTTCGTGCACGACTTCCCCGGAGGCCGGCAACAATTTTATTTTTTAGTTCCCTGTTCTCTGAAAATAATATATATCTATATTTATATTATAAATACGGTTAACAATCTAAGAGTTTATCCTTTTTAGCTACTGCTTCTAATTTTTTCAAAAGATATTTCTGGCTACTGTTGCTTATTACAACAAGAATGAATTGTAATTACTGTAGGTACATATATAAAAATTTTGTTTTGCAAACAAAAGAACAGAACAAATTACTTGTTACCAAATATAAAAGCATATTTCCTACCAAATTTGTTCACATTTTAATACTGTAGCATATCTGTTAAACACTAGCATATTTGATTGTTAGCGAATTATTTATAACCTCCTAACATACTATAGCGCATTTCGCTACATACCAAATAAACTATAGTGCTGTCATTCTAAATAAATACTTGTCAAAATTGATTTTTAATTGCTGATAGCACATTACTTGCTGTTAAAATAGTACTGTAGCAATTTAGTACATATTAATTGTTGGTAGCAAACTGATATAAATATAAAGTTACTGTAGCAAGTTTAATTTTTAATTGTATTGCCAAAACAAGAGTAGTATTAATTTGTATTGCTAAAGCAAGTTTATTATTTATTTTGTTTATAGGCATATTTGGTTGTGTATTGTTGGCTCACTCTATTTGGCATATTGTTAATTCCAATTCCTTTAAACAATTTAGGTCAAAATAAATAGTTAAAGTGAAATTGCAAATCTCTTTACGTCTAGATTCTAAAAGTAAAGATCAATTTGGGAACAAGCCGAAAGGGTCCTTCTGTCAACCTGGTGTAAATAGCCCTAAGCGATACAATATTTAAGTGTCTTCGGACCACCGCTAGCTGGGAACCGGCCCCTACAGCTAACTCAAATCAATCTACACTTGATAGACTCAAGTTTTTAAGATTGATTAGCAAAATCACTTGAACTATTATTCTAAATCATTGGACATTGCTATTGAGTAATTTCGTATCTTTCAGACTTTCCTCATTAGCAACTATGACTGCCAAGGATGAGACTTTTACTGCTAAATCTGCAAAATTCAACGGGACTTTCTTTAAGAGATGGCAAAATCAGATAAAATTTTGGCTCACTACCTTAGGATTAATCTCAGCCATTGATGGTTCCACACCAATCACAAATGACTCTGATGACACTGAGTCTGACATAGGTGTATCCAAGTCCTTTGGTTCTTCTAGACCCAAGACCCCTAAGGAAATAGACTACCATTGCTTCCATAGAATTCTAAGTGCTTTGTCTGAATCACTATATGACATATTCTTTGAATAGAAAAGTGCAAAAGAACTTTGGGATGCCCTAGAAGATGAATATAGCTGTGATGATGCTGGAATTGAAAGATTCATTTCCTCCTCATTCAACATATACTTTATGGTAGATAACAAACCTATAAATGACCAAATACATGAATTCCAAGAATACCTTAGGCATATTCAAGCCAAATGCACTTTCTTCTCTACTAAGTATAAAATAGCCCGCTTAATAGACAAGCTTCCTTCTTCTTGGTTTGATGTCAAGAAAGACCTCATTTATACTCAGGGTGATCTTATCTTTGCTCAAGTCCTAAAGAAAATTAGAACAAAAGAACAAATTAGGCTAAGGTCTAACCCTAAGTCTGAGTCTAAAGCTAAGATAAACCTTGTAGAATTCCAAGGTAAACCTAAGCCTCATTATCACCACAAACCCAAAAGGAACCTCTTCAAGAAGAAGCATAACCCTCAGCCTCACCACCAAAACCATCACCACCATAAACTAAGAACCTTTGGTCAAACTCAGGATCAGAAGAGATTTTGTTTTGTGTGTGGTAAAACAAACCATATAGCCATCAACTGTTTCCATAGGAAGAATGAAGCTGTCCAGACCTCCTTCAAAGGGAAACGTCCTGCCAAACCCGAAGCAAACATGCTTCTCAACGGCTCTTCTAGTTCCTTCTGGTCTGTAAGCTATCAACCCTTAGTCAATATTTTTTACCATTCTGACGGTTGGTGGTTGGATTCTGGAGCTAACGTTCATGTTTCCTTTGATCGCTCCTATTTTTCAAACTATCAGGAATCAGGTGGAGGAGGTGTAACTCTAGGAGATGGCTCAGCGACACAGATAATAGGAAGAGGAAGAATAGATCTAAAGATGGCATCAAGAAAAACTCTGACTCTTCATGATGTGTTACATGTGCCGTATATCAGAAGAAATTTAGTTAGTGAGTCTCTCCTTGTAGCTTCAGGGTACAAGATTGTTATGGAAGCAAATAAAATAGTATTTTCTAAGAATGACTCATTTATTGGAAAATGATTTGTAAGAGATGGTCTTTTTATTTTGAGTACCGTGTATAAAATTTTAGATCATTTCTTTGTTGCTTCAAATATAGAATCCTCAAATGTATGGCATAATAGATTAGGTCATGTGAATCTAGGTTCCCTAAGAAGGATGATGAACTTAGATCTTATTCCTAAGACTCCAATAGATGATAAACACAAGTGTGAGATCTGTGTTCAAGCCAAACATACTAGGGTACCTTTTAAATTTTTAGAAAGGAACTCTGACCTTCTAGAGCTAGTTCATAGTGATGTGTGTGACTCAAATAGGATTTTGACCCGAGGTGGTAGAAAATACTTTGTTACCTTTATAGATGATCATTCAAAGTATTGTTATACATATCTTCAAAACCAAAGATGAAGTTCTAGACAGATTTAAGGTCTATAAATCTGAAGCTGAGAACCAGTTAGAGAGAAAGATTAAGATTCTTAGATAGATCGTGGTGGAGAGTATACATCAAATGATATGACCAATTTCTGTGAAGAACACGAAATAGTCCATGAAGTAACTGCTCCATATTCACCACAGTCCAACGGAGTTGCTGAAAGGAAGAATCGTACCCTGTTAGATATGGTGAATGCTATGCTCCTCAGCTCAGGTGCTCCCGATAATTTATGGGGAGAAGCTTTATTATCGGCCTGTTACATCCTTAATAGAATCCCTAGTAAGTCTAATGATAAGACTCCCTATGAATTATGGAAAGGTAGAGCTCCTAGGATCCATTATCTCAAAGTTTGGGGATGTCTGGCTAAAGTAGAAATTCCTGAACCTAAAAAGAGAAAGATTGGACCTAAGACTATAGATGCTATATTTATAGGATATGCCCTAGATAGCAATTCCAATAGATTTCTTGTTACTCACTCAGAAGTAAATGAAATATCTAACAATACTATTATAGAAGCAAGAGATGCAGTTTACTTTGAGAATATATATCACTTTAAAGATAGAATTTCTACCTCTTCCTCCATCTTCTCTCTTGCTCCGTCCACTAGCTCTCATGCTCAAATATCTAGTTCACAACTCGAACAAAATATAGAACCTAGAAGGAGTAAAAGAGAAAGAATTGAAAAGAACTTAGGAGAAGATTTTTTTACTTTTTTGATAGAGGGTGATCCCTCAACTTATGAAGAAGCAATATCTTCTCCTGATGCCCTCTTTTGGAAAGAAGCCATTAACAGTGAGTATAAATCCATTATGGAGAACAATACTTGGTTTCTAGCAGACCTACCTTTAGGTAGTAAACCCATAGGTTGTAAGTGGATATTCAAAAAGAAACTTAGAGCCGATGGTACCATAGAGAAATACAAGGCTAGATTAGCAGCCAAAGGTTTTACCCAGAAAAAAGGACTAGATTATTTTGATACATACTCTCCTGTAGCTAGAATCACCTCTATTAGAACCCTTCTAGCCTTAGCATCCATTCATAATATGATAATCCATCAAATGGATGTAAAGACAGCATTTCTGAATGGGGACCTAGAGGAAGAAATCTATATGGAGCAACCTGAAGGTTTCATTGCTAAAGGCCAAGAAAAGAAAGTTTACAGATTAGTTAAATCTCTTTATGGCCTAAAGTAAGCTCCCAAACAATGGCACAATAAATTTGATATAACCCGGGTTCAGCTAGCCTGACTCTTGCTCTCGAATCATCTCAGAATATGGTTTCGTGCCAAATGAGTATGACAAATGTATATACTCCAAAATTTTAGATGAAAGTTGTGTCATCCTATGTATGTATGTAGATGACATCCTTATTTTTGGATCATCACTAGAACTGATTACTAATACCAAAGACTATTTATCCAGCCAGTTTGATATGAAAGATCTAGGTGAAGCCAACTTGATTTTAGGCGTGCAACTGTCCAAATACAAGGAGGGCTATACTCTATCCTTAGCATACTCTATCGAGAAAATGCTAAGAAAATTTGAGTTTTTCGATAAGAAACCTGCCTTTACTCCTTATGACAGTAGTGTTGTTCTAAAGAAAAATGAGGGTTCTCCTATGGAACAACATAGATATTCTCAGATGATAGTTTATCTCATGTATATATCAAACATGACCAGACCTGATATTGCATTTGCCATTGGGAGACTAAGTAGATATACTAGTAACCCAAATTAGTTATACTGGATAGCATTAGAAAGAGTATTTAGATATCTTAGGGGTACTCTAGATTATATGTTGCACTATACTAGACACCCTGATATCATAGAAGGTTATTCAGATGCAAACTGGGTAACTGACTCACATGATGTAAAATCTACTATTGGATATATTTTCACTCTAGGAGGAGCTGCAATCTCCTGGGGCTCATGTAAACAAACTATCATTGCTAGGAGTACAATGGACTCTAAAATGATAGCCTTGGACACTACATGCACAGAAGCCGAATGGCTAAGAAACCTTATTATGCATATACCTGTTTCTATTAATCCTGTTCCTGCAATTTCTATAAACTGTGATAATAAATCTTTTATGGAACTACTAAAGCATGATTCGGTGAATGCTAAGATGAACAGGCACCTGTAGCTGTGCTTCAAGTCTATAAAGAGCCTATTGGGCAAATATGTGGTTCTTGACTATATAAAGTCAGAAAAGAATCTTGCAGACCACTTGACGAAGGGTCTGTCTAGGACTTTGATCCTAGAATCATCGAGGGGGATGGGGTTAAGCCCATAAGTAAAGTCACCAGCAGTGTCACGACCCGATTCCTTAGAATCGTTTGAGGCGTCCCCCGAATCGTGACCGCCGTGCGGACCTGGGGTTGCGCCCGCACAAGGCTTTAATGATTTGCATAGCAAGCACATATTCAGAGTACGCAGATAAATTGAAACACAGATTTGAAACATGGAAAAGTTCTCTTTATTGATAATGATCATCTATTACAAACTCTTGAACGAGTTAGCTAATATGCCGAACGGCTTACAAAAGAGATGACTCAAAATGAGATAACAGTCCTGTACATTACATCCCTTTATAAACTCAAAATGATAAAGACCTCCAGGCTGGAGGATAGCTTTGCCACGGAGCTGCATTTGTGTATGAAGAGTTGCAGCTTCGGGCTTCAAAATGCTTCAGGGGGCGCGGTGAAGATGCGCCAACAGCTGGACTGGATCGGGAAGACGAGTTCGGCTCCTCGCTCGGTTCGCCTTAGTGCGGAGAACCTGTTTCAACGAGGGTCAGCATATCGAAACATGCTGGTGAAGGCAAGCTAGCCGAACTATACCAATCAACACGTTGTTTTAATGAAGCATGCATATTTGTGGGTTTCTATTTGCCTTAGTTCATTTACAAGTAAGCAGCATATTGAATTTACTGAAATGAACGTGCCACCGTTCGGTGGATTTTACCTTACCGTCTGAATTACCTGTACAATACTTACCATGCCTTCCCTGCCACGAAGACACAAGTTAGTATGCAACAGGTTTAAATATACAATGGATCACTAGCGTATGCTAATAAGGACACTAGTCATAGACGAGAATGGTTTGCAGCGAAAGCACAGTGGGTGCTCCAAGCCATTCCGTCCAGTACAGTTGACTATACAGTAGGGTTCCGTCCGGACCGGATCGGTGCCAGTGCCCCAGCGATCGTCTGCAGGAACCAGTTACCTTGTGCACAAGTTGTCCGTGATCGAACAGTACGTTGCTAAGTTAACAGTTTATGCAGTTGAGGCAAACAGTAGTACGGGACAGTCGGTATTGTATGATTCATTTAACATAGCCTCTTTGAACAGTTTAGCGCATACAAGGTATTCCATACTTAGCACGATTCATAGAACAGTTATAAACGAACTAGCATACAGTGTGATAACAGTTTACATATTTGATTGACAAGCATAAGAACAAAGTCTATTCTCTCTTTTATCTTGGTTTCTTTTATTATTACTTGGTATCGTTTGATCGGGGTGAAGGAGTGAAGCTTGGAAGCAGGGCTAGCTAATCGGGTTGCTAGCCACTCACTTAGATTGATGGAAGGAGAAGGAAAGAGGCGCTTCACAACTTCGCTCGCAAGCCGCCTACTGCTCGTTCACCTGCGCACGAACAGCTCGATTAATACTTCTTCCTCTCTTTCCAATCTCGAAATAGAAGTGCAAGTCAATGAACGAAAACAATAAAAACCATCGAAACCGTTCAAGGAAAACAAGCAAATCCCAAAACCAACTCAAAGCACGAAAGCAACAAGCGACATCAAAAACTGAGGCAATAAAAGATAGCAGTGGAGAGGTCCCTCCTGACTCTGCCGCTAAGCCGATCCTTGGGGCGCGATCCACTGAATATGGGAATCGATTCTGAAGAAACAAATCCATAACGAGGACGAGTTCTTAATTCAATCTATCCCGATCGAACGATACCGTCTTGTGTTTCTTAGCCGCGCTCTCCGCACCGGGAGAACGGGGCGCTACATCCTACCCAACTAATTAGAAATTTCGTCCCGAAACTTAAGAATAGGACCTACCGTTAGGGAGCATTTCGTTGTGGGCGACGGTTAAGGCGGCTCAGTGGACAGTCACGAACGGTATGGTTTGCTTCACCGCAAACTAAACATAACCCAAGTTTCAGGCGGCACTTATCTATTGCGTGCCCTGGCCACCTACAGAAATGGCATACTTTGTCTAACTTTTCTCCATGCTTGCCACCATTGTTCGGACGCTTTGAAGCGTTATTTCCTCTGTCGTTGCTTTGGCGTTTGTGATTGTAGGTATGCACAGCGCCGGCAGGAACGTGAGGATAGAGTGGTTCAAGCGACAGGGCGTGATTCATGACTTCACGCATCGTACGATACTGAGGAATGGCTACGTGCGAATGGATGGCAGGGCGTAGTCCACCTTCAAACCTTCTAGCTCGACTCGCTGCATCAGGTAAATAGGCCCTAGCGAATTTGGAGAGTCGGTTGAATTCGGCGGAGTACTCCTTAACTGTCATGCTGCCTTGCCGCAGCTGCATAAACTCGTTTTCCATTTGACGTTGTACTGGAGGGGGTACAAACTCCTCTTCGAACGTGGCACGAAAAGTCGTCCACTAGATCGCCTCCTCTCCGTGATCAAATTGAAGAGATCGTCGATGCACGTCCCACCAATCGTGCACGTTGAGGCGGAGCTGTAATTGCGCGCAGGCGACGCGCTTTTCTTCGGGGACCTCTAGCAGAGCGAAGTAATCTTCAAGTTTGGCCAACCAATCTAGAGCTACGACTGGGTCCTCAGTCCCGTTGAATGGGGTATTGCAGACTTTCTTGAAGTGGCCAAAGTCGAAGGCAGTCACGTCCCTCGCCCTTGGAATTTGCGGCATCTCTACTTCAAGCACGGGCTGTTCCACCGGAGTCGCTGGCGTTGCCGCAGACTGGTTGGATGCCAAAGTCTGAACGATCTGCTGCAGGGTATCTACCTGCTTCTGTTGGACTGAGAATCGTGCTTCTATATTGTCTTGAAACTTGAGCTGACTCTCTTCTGCTCGCTTCTCGGCCCGTTCGTAGCGAGCCTCGTCCCTTTGTTGGTTTTCCTCCAACATCCGCAATATTTGCTGGATGGGATTGATGCTTGGCGCGGCTCGCTGGCTCCTTGAACTTCCCGAAGTATCCGAACTACTTTCTTGGCCTTGCATTTCGTCCGGTGTTTGCGCTGCAGATTGCGCTGGAGCCATTCCTTCAAAAGAAGGTAACTTACATTAGAATCATAATGTATTATGGACTTATTGCATGAACGTATCTCATTTTGGCCTAGCGAGTTCAAGAGTTCGCACAGGAATTTGATCGTTAAAGGAACTTTTCCAGCACGAAGTCTAAGGAACTTTGAATCTGTGCTCTGATACCACTATGTCACGACCCGATTCCTTAGAATCGTTTGAGGCGTCCCCCGAATCGTGACCGCCGTGCGGACCTGGGGTTGCGCCCGCACAAGGCTTTAATGATTTGCATAGCAAGCACATATTCAGAGTACGCAGATAAATTGAAACACAGATTTGAAACATGGAAAATTTCTCTTTATTGATAATGAACATCTATTACAAACTCTTGAACGAGTTAGCTAATATGCCGAACGGCTTACAAAAGAGATGACTCAAAATGAGATAACAGTCCTGTACATTACATCCCTTTATAAACTCAAAATGATAAAGACCTCCAGGCTGGAGGATAGCTTTGCCACGGAGCTGCATTTGTGTATGAAGAGTTGCAGCTTCGGGCTTCAAAATGCTTCAGGGGGCGCGGTGAAGATGCGCCAACAGCTGGACTGGATCGGGAAGACGACTTCGGCTCCTCGCTCGGTTCGCCTTAGTGCGGAGAACCTATTTCAACGAGGGTCAGCATATCGAAACATGCTGGTGAAGGCGAGCTAGCCGAACTATACCAATCAACACGTTATTTTAATGAAGCATGCATATTTGTGGGTTTCTATCTTGCCTTAGTTCATTTACAAGTAAGCAGCATATTGAATTTACTGAAATGAACGTGCCACCGTTCGGTGGATTTTACCTGACCGTCTGAATTACCTGCACAATACTTACCATGCCTTCCCTGCCACGAAGACACAAGTTAGTATGCAGCAGGTTTAAATATACAATGGATCACTGGCGTATGCCAATAAGGACACTAGTCATAGACGAGAATGGTTTGCAGCGAAAGTACAGTGGGTGCTCCAAGCCATTCCGTCCAGTACAGTTGACTATACAGTAGGGTTCCGTCTGGACCGGATCGGTGCCAGTGCCCCAGCGACCGTCCGCAGGAACCAGTTACCTTGTGCACAAGTTATCCGTGATCGAACAGTACGTTGCTAAGTTAACAGTTCATGCAGTTGAGGCAAATAGTAGTACGGGACAGTCGGTATTGTATGATTCATTTAACATAGCCTCTTTGAACAGTTTAGCGCATACAAGGTGTTCCATACTTAGCACGATTCATAGAACAGTTATAAACGAACTAGCATACAGTGTGATAACAGTTCACATATTTGATTGACAAGCATACGAACCAAGTCTATTCTCTCTTTTATCTTGGTTTCTTTTATTATTACTTGGTATCGTTTGATCGGGGCGAAGGAGTGAAGCTTGGAAGCAGGGCTAGCTAATCGGGTTGGTAGCCACTCACTTAGATTGATGGAAGGAGAAGGAAAGAGGCGCTTCACGACTCCGTTCGCAAGCCGCCTACTGCTCGTTCACCTGCGCACGAATAGCTCGATTAATACTTCTTCCTCTCTTTCCAATCTCGAAATAGAAGTGCAAGTCAATGAACGAAAACAATAAAAACCATGGAAACCGTTCAAGGAAAACAAACAAATCCCAAAACTAACTCAAAGCACGAAAGCAACAAGCGACATCAAAAACTGATGCAATAAAAGATAGCAGCTGAGAGGTCCCTCCTGACTCTGCCGCTAAGCCGATCCTTGGGGCGAGGTCCACTGAATATGGAAATCGATTCCGAAGAAACAAATCCATAACGAGGATGAGTTCTTAATTCAATCTATCCCGATCGAACGATACCGTCTTGTGTTTCTTAGCCGAGCTCTCCGCACCGGGAGAACGGGGCGCTACATCCTACCCAACTAATTGGAAGTTTCTTCCCGAAACTTAAGAATAGGACCTACCGTTAGGGAGCATTTCGTTGCGGGCGACGGTTAAGGCGGCTCAGTGGACAGTCACGAACGGTATGGTTTGCTTCACCGCAAACTAAATATAACCCAAATTTCAGGTGGCACTTATCTATTGCGTGCCCTGGCCGCCTACAGAAATGGCATACTTTGTCTAACTTTTCTCCATGCTTGCCACCGTTGTTCGAACACTTTGCAGCATTGTTTCCTCTGTCGTTGCTTTGGCGTTTGTGATTGTAGGTATGCACAGCGCCGGCAGGAACGTGAGGATAGAGTGGTTCAAGCGACAGGGCGTGATTCATGACTTCACGCATCGTACGATACTGAGGAACAGCTACATGCGAATGGATGACAGGGCATAGTCCACCTTCAAATCTTCTAGCTCGACTCGCTGCATCAGGTAAATAGGCTCTAGCGAATTTGAAGAGTCGGTTGAATTCGGCGGAGTACTCCTTAACTGTCATGCTGCCTTGCCGCAGCTGCACGGACTCGTTTTCCATTTGACGTTGTACTGGAGGGGGTACAAACTCCTCTTCGAACGTGACACAAAAAGTCGTCCACGAGATCGCCTCCTCTCCGTGATCAAATTGAAGAGATCGTCGATGCACGTCCCACCAATCGTGCGCGTTGAGGCGGAGCTGTAATTGCGCGCAGGCGACGCACTTTTCTTCGGGGACCTCTAGCAGACGAAGTGATCTTCAAGTTCGGCCAACCAATCTAGAGCTACGACTGGGTCCTCGGTCCCGTTGAATGGGGTGTTGTAGACTTTCTTGAAGTGGCCAAAGTCGAAGGCAGTCACGTCCCTCGCCCTTGGAATTTGTGGCGTCTTTACTTCAAGCACGGGCTGTTCCACCGAAGTCGCTGGCGTTGCCGCGGACTGGTTGGATACCAAAGTCTGAACGATCTGCTGTAGGGTATCTACCTGCTTCTGTTGGACTGAGAATCGTGCTTCTATATTGTCTTAAAACTTGAGCTGACTCTCTTCTGCTCGCTTCTCGGCCCGTTCGTAGCGAGCCTCGTCCCTTTGTTGGTTTTCCTCCAACATCCGCAACATTTGCTGGATGGGATCGATGCTTGGCGCGGCTCGCTGGCTCCTTGAACTTCTCGAAGTATCCGAACTACTTTCTTGGCCTTGCATTTCGTCCGGTGTTTGCGCTGCAGATTGCGCTGGAGCCATTCCTTCAAAAGAAGGTAACTTACATTAGAATCATAATGTATTATGGACTTATTGCATGAACGTATCTCATTTTGGCCTAGCAAGTTCAAGAGTTCGCACAGGAATTTGATCGTTAAAGGAACTTTTCCAGCACGAAGTCTAAGGAACTTTGAATCTGTGCTCTGATACCACTATGTCACGACCCGATTCCTTAGAATCATTTGAGGCGTCTCCCGAATCGTGACCGTCGTGCGGACCTAGGGTTGCGCCCGCACAAGGCTTTAATGATTTGCATAGCAAGCACATATTCAGAGTACGCAGATAAATTGAAACACAGATTTGAAACATGGAAAATTTCTCTTTATTGATAATGAACATCTATTACAAACTCTTGAACGAGTTAGCTAATATGCCGAACGGCTTACAAAAGAGATGACTCAAAATGAGATAACAGTCCTGTACATTACATCCCTTTATAAACTCAAAATGATAAAGACCTCCAGGCTGGAGGATAGCTTTGCCACGAAGCTGCATTTATGTATGAAGAGTTGCAACTTCGGGCTTCAAAATGCTTCAGGGGGCACGGTGAAGATGCGCCAACAGCTGGACTGGATCGGGAAGACGACTTCGGCTCCTCGCTCGGTTCGCCTTAGTGCGGAGAACCTGTTTCAACGAGGGTCAGCATATCGAAACATGCTGGTGAAGGCGAGCTAGCCGAACTATACCAATCAACACGTTGTTTTAATGAAGCATGCATATTTGTGGGTTTCTATCTTGCCTTAGTTCATTTACAAGTAAGCAGCATATTGAATTTACTGAAATGAACGTGCCACCATTCGGTAGATTTTACCTGACCGTCTGAATTACCTGCACAATACTTACCATGCCTTCCCTGCCACGAAGACACAAGTTAGTATGCAACAGGTTTAAATATACAATGGATTACTGGCGTATGCCAATAAGGACACTAGTCATAGACGAGAATGGTTTGCAGCGAAAGTACAGTGGGTGCTCCAAGCCATTCCGTCCAGTACAGTTGACTATACAGTAGGGTTCCGTCCGGACCGGATCGGTGCCAGTGCCCCAGCGACCGTCCGCAGGAACCAGTTACCTTGTGCACAAGTTGTCCGTGATCGAACAGTACGTTGCTAAGTTAACAGTTCATGCAGTTGAGGCAAACAGTAGTACGGGACAGTCGGTATTATATGATTTATTTAACATAGCCTCTTTGAACAGTTTAGCGCATACAAGGTGTTCCATACTTAGCACGATTCATAGAACAGTTATAAACGAACTAGCATACAGTGTGATAATAGTTCACATATTTGATTGACAAGCATAAGAACCAAGTCTATTCTCTCTTTTATCTTGGTTTCTTTTATTATTACTTGGTATCGTTTGATCGGGGCGAAGGAGTGAAGCTTGGAAGCAGGGCTAGCTAATCGGGTTGGTAGCCACTCACTTAGATTGATGGAAGGAGAAGGAAAGAGGCGCTTCACGACTCCGCTCGCAAGCCGCCTACTGCTCGTTCACCTGCGCACGAACAGCTCGATTAATACTTCTTCCTCTCTTTTCAATCTCGAAATAGAAGTGCAAGTCAATGAACGAAAACAATGAAAACCATCGAAACCGTTCAAGAAAAACAAGCAAATCCCAAAACCAACTCAAAGCACGAAAGCAACAAGCGACATCGAAAACCGAGGCAATAAAAGATAGCAGCGGAGAGGTCCTTCCTGACTCTGCCGCTTAGCCGATCCTTGGGGCACGGTCCACTGAATATGGAAATCAATTCCAAAGAAACAAATCCATAACGAGGACGAGTTCTTAATTCAATCTATCCCGATCGAACGATACCGTCTTGTGTTTCTTAGCCGCGCTCTCCGCACCGGGAGAACGGGGCGCTACAAGCAGTGGCAACCCAACCGAGTCTGACTGGAGATCCCAAGAAGTCGGTTCAATGGGTAGGAACAAGCTGGACTTAGGTGACTTTTATGGAACACTGACCCGAGATTAAAATCTCATTATATTTTGCCCAAGTGGCTGTACATGCGTATAATGATTCCCTATCCCTATGGTGATAGTGTTCTTGAGTGATATGGTTAGGATGAGTTTTAAAACTCTTAATAGGTCCAAGCTGATATGCGGGGTTGAAACCTATCACCAACCCTTAAGGACTTACCTATATGAGAGGTCATGAAGGCCGCGACTATGGGACAGGGCGATCCCAGACAACTCTTAGGAATTTGGAATTAGTGCGCATGGCCAACCAAAGGCGCCACCCGTTAGACCCACTCTAGCGTACTATGTGTGCTATTTTTCTGAATCTGGTAAAAGAAGTCTGATTCAAGGCATAGTCCATCAAGCACTTCTTCAGACAAAGATAATAGTCACTAAGTGAGATTCAAGGCTGTAGTCCATCTCATCTATGCATAGTATATACCTGTCTAGAAACTCTTTCTTTTAATTTCTCTATTACTTCTACTTCGGAACTTGACCTTTTGGGGCGGGGGGGATTGTTAGCTTTGCTTGAGCAAAAGCTCAATTCCCTTCTTTCCTTTAGTCCCACATCGGATGGGCCAACCCCTCCTTGTGTATGTATATTAGTTCCTCTTCATTGCTTTCTTATAGATGTTGTGTGGGGAACCACTTGGGCCATACGCGCGTGCCGCTGCCGCCGCCCAGCCCGGCTCGGCTCGGTTCGGTTTGGTTCGACGCGCATAACGGGTGCGGGTACGTGCCCACACCTGCGGGCGCCGAATGCCAATCCAGTTTACTCTTCGGGTTTGGGCTGGGATCCAACAATCTTTTTTGCTCCCCTTTATTTTTGAACCGTTCAAATTTTGAATATTTAGACACTATCCAAATTCATTGAACCTTGCCACAGCTCCTTTTTTGACAGCCTTTCTCCCACGTTTTATTTGCTCCTTAATGGCCTATTAATGAGCTATTAAGTACACTCTTTGTGGCTGGGTATTGGCTTCAGCCTATTTATTTGGTTCATTCTCCTTCTTTTTTCTCACAAAAAACAATCTTACGTCAAAACTCTCTTTCGTTACTCTCCCAAACCATATTCTAAACTCCAAATTCTTGCTCTGGGCAGAGCTAAGTTCGGTCTCTCTCTCCGAGTTGTGTGCGACGAAGAGAACCCGGTAGTCAGGGGGTTTTACCACTAGGAGCTTCCGAGAAACATCTGCACATAGACCTCGGATAACTCTTAGGGCAGTGCTTCGTGCACGACTTTCCCGGAGGCCGGTAACAATTTTATATTTTAGTTCCCTGTTCTCTGAAAATAATATATATCTATATTTATATTATAAATACGGTTATATATATATATATATATATATATATATATATATATATATATATATATAGTAGATGTTGATTAAGTTAGTTAATATATATATATATATATATATATATATATATATATATATATATATATATATATATATATATATATATATATATATAAAACTCATAATTTTGATGATCACAATCATCATATGATTTCCAAAAATTTGGAAAGTAAGGAAACAAGATTAACAAATAAAAATTGATAGAATGCAGGAGGGCTTGCCTTGCTTTGATTTCCAATTTGAGATATGATTCTGTTTCCCCTAATCCTTTTCTTCAAGAAATTATATTCAGAAATTTAAGAATAATTATAAAACATATAGATGGAGGATTTGAACTAGGTTTTATTTGAAAAAAAATTAAAGAAATTTTGTAATCACCTAATTCCGGAAGAGGGATATTTTTGTCATTTCATATTATTGGTATTGTTAATAAATATAATATATATTATATATTATTAATATAGTTAGTGGTTAGTGTGTTAGTTCATTAGTTTGACTTAGTGCTAGTGAGCCCAAGAGGACCCAACTAGACTTGACTTGACCCATTGATTCAATTAATTAATTAGTCATGGTTTGACTCATTAGTTTAGGAGAATGAGTTAATTATTGAGTTTAGACTATTTGACTTGAATCATTAGTTAGTCATGACTAGATTAAGTCTATTAAACCTATTTAGACTCAAGAGTAGAATATTCCTTCTTTCATGAGAGAATGAGAGGGGCCTTTGAGTCAATTCAAATATTTCTCAACCTAACCCTAACCCTATTAGGAGGCTATATAAGCCTATTTATTCATGAATAGCCTCCATTTGCTTTCCTAATTAATTCATCCTCAAATTTGAGAACAAACCCTAATTTTTTTACTCCAAATCTCATTCCATTCCATTTCTAAGGGGACTAAGGAGCTTGGTGTTGCTAGAAGGAGCATTGGAGGAAGCTTTACAAGGAGGATTATGACCAACCTTCTTTATTTTGTGGTGTTGCATTGAAAATCCATCTCCTAATAGGTAAATTTCTATTTTTCTATCAATTTCATGGTTAATATGATGAATTAGATCTATAGGGACCTTCCCTTGGCTAAAATCTATAGGAAGAAGGACTAGGTTCATATGATGCCTATTGTGAAAGTTATATTGACTTTTATGGCCAAATTAAAAAAATTTTGAATTTGGGCCATTATGTGTATGTAGAAATGCCTCATAGGTGATTTTGGAGTATGGTTGTCAACCCCCCACCAAAAATAGATATTTTGTGTGTATTTTATATTATTATATTTATTATAGATATTAAATTACTTTAGAGTATTCTCTTAGTTAATTAGAAAATAAATTTTTTAGTATATTTACTTATGTAAATATTTATTTAGAATCATTTTTAGGCTATTTTAGATTTTTAGAGATTTTTCAAGAATTGTTGGTAATTAAAACTTAGGAAACATAAATTTTTAGGACTTCTATGATTTACTATACGACCCATATTATTCCTGCCAAATATTTATTTTAGTTTAAAATATTTAATTATATTTTTATGTAATTTATTTAGAATTTTAAGAAATTTATTTAGATTTTTAAAATTATTTAGGATTTATTTGGATATATATAGTCTTAATATTAGATATATGCTAATTTAGTGTTAATAGATATTAATAAGATTTTATAAATTATTTGTATTATCTTTAATTATATTTAAGATTATAAATTATTGAGATAAATTCAAACTCTATTTTAAATTAATTCAAATCCTGAACCTACTAGGAAAGCAACTTCATGCATATCTTATCCTTATTTAAATTCATCATAATCCTATCCAAATTAACCAATCCTAGTCGTATTTAATTAAGTAGTGTCCACCATTATAAATACCTCATCCTTCATATTTTTTTCCCTAAATTCCTCTCTTTTTCGCCCAAAAATAGTCAAAATTTGTCATAAATTGTCACGACCCGCACCCGGGGTAAGGGTACTAGTCGGAAACAACGCCCAGCCTACGCTGCAGAATCGGCGGTAGAACGCTGTCTAGAAAGTCTATCTAATATAATGAACCACCAAAAGATAGTGTACTCAATCACAGAACTAAGATAGAATGAACACGGATCAGATAAGAATAGAATAGTCATCAACTCATGAGTTTAAAATAATACATCAATGAGTCTGAAGAGTAACAAAAATAAGCTGGAAACAAATCCAGTACAAAAGAATACTATCATACTACAAAGCTACACTCCAGGGTCAACTGTCTCAGTTGGGATAAGTCCCTCTTGAGCCAGGGTCTCCGAATCTAAACCCACAACATCCTGGGGTCCATAATAGGTAGGGTACTCCTCAGTGTCATCTGAAAGAATATATCCAGTCAGGAAAGGAGCAGAGTACATCTCTAACAGCAGTTCTAATCCATGATAAAAATTATGTAACAGTAAATAGCTGTGGATAAACAAGATGCACAAAATAGATACAAGAGATATATAGACAATAAGAAAATACTGGAAAGAAATACAATAATGAACAATATGCCAATGAAACAATAATACTAATGACTAAGTGTGTGAGTACTGGCTTAACATGTGATCGGCTTGGGCAAGATACAATGCGGCCTGGCTAATCATACGTGCGGTGCATGATCAACACTATTCGCTTACCAATACTTTATTCAATAGGGATTTGATCACATATCTATACTAATACTCCCCACCCCCAACTGGTATAATAGATCCAACCACGGTATGCTATGGCACTAGATTCCCCAAGAAGATAGCTAGTCTCCCCGAGAATCGGTGTCTGTACATGTACAAGATAACCAATGAAACAATACTTGCACCATATACACCATATACCAAGGAATAACATCTCATGACGAGATCCGGATATACCAATCCGTGTAACCATAGTGTCGAGAGAAACATGTAAATCTACACTAGATACAACGAACATAGAGGATATCATAAATGAGAAACTATCAGAGAATGTACTCGCCTGAAATCCAAAGAACAGTCTCACATATGTCTGACTCGGTGCCTCGAAGACCTAGATATGGAATACCACATTAAAACAAGGTCCCGGAAAGAGAACAAGTCAAACTAGTCAACTCCTAGGTCAATAAATAAATTCTAAGTCAAAAGTCAACTATGGTCAACTCTAAAGTCAACTAAAGTCAAACATGGTCAAACCAAGGTCAACCTCACAAGAAAACTATATAAAATAATATAGAAATAAAATACAATAATTTAGGAATCAAAATTAGATCCCAAAAGATACTCACACAAAGTATACTAATAATACAAATAATACATACTCTAATATAATATATAAACAACCAATATTTATACAAATAAAATAATATATTATTATAAATATTATACCTCACAAAACACATATATATACACACATATATATATACATATATATACAATAATAATATATAAAATATAATTTAAAACTGTCAAAGCGTCACTGAAAACAGTGAACAAAACAAGATAAAATAAAAACAGGTTTAATAGTGACAGTCTTGACTGTCACTGAAAATTCGTCGCAGAAACTCCATATACAAAACCGCTGCTGTCACAGTTTGTCAAAAAAAAACGTCGCTGAAAGGTTGCCGCTCAAAACTGCCGCAGCATTAATGACAGATCTGTCATTAATGCTGACCACTGTACAGCGGCTGCTGTTCAGACCAAATAATGACAGTTTCACTGTCATAGAAACCACTGTCACCAAAACAAATAAAAATAAAAATATATATATATATATATATATATATATGCAATAATAATCAAAATACATATATATAAATAAATAATTATATACTTATATATATATGCACATATAAACTTATAATTAAATACTAATAGTTACAACATATGCACATATTAATGTTCATATTTTACATGGCTAGAAGCACACCTAAAATATATACATTAATATACAAATAATTATATAATAATTATAAATAATATAATTACACAATTAAACACATAAATATATTTTATAAAATATTTATGTATAATTTATACTATTAACATAAGTACATATATAATTACATGCAAGAAAGCTACATATTATATTTGTACATCATATTAGCACACACAAAAATATATAGATCTATGCTACAATAATTACTATAATAAATACACAAAATAAATATATAATATCTATATATATTTACTAATTATAATTGAAGAATTTAAACCATACATAATTAGATCTATTCAAAAATCCACACAATTGGAGAGTATCACACCGTATCCCACTAGATCTAGGATACACATGTGACACGAGTCTAACACACAATCAATTGCACCCCGAAGGATACAAACAAATCACAAATAATATTTATGAATAAATCAAAGTGTCAAAAGTAGATCTATGTGTCTGTGTCAAAATACGACATGTTCAAAGCCCCGTGTCGGAGGAAAACCCCCCAAAATGACACGTATCACCAAATAGTTGGGATACGAACCACATGTACCAAATTATGGACACGACACTAGCCCCAAACACATAAGCTCATGTCCAATTGATCTATAGGATCAATTGATACACACAATAAAATATAAATTCGGAATTCCAACAAAATTAACACAAAAAGTACCATAACTTTCTTCATGGGTCTCCTATGAACACAAAACAAAGTCCTATGGGTAGTACATACATATAGGTTAATTTTACATGATTAAATCTCAGATTTAGAAGCTATTTAAATGAGAAAATCTGAATTATACCTATTGGGAGATGGATTCCCAATGAAACCTCCAATTGAGAAGAACTTGCTTCCAAATTGTAGATCCTTGCTCCTCTTTGTAGATCCTTGCTTCCTCCTTCTAGATCCTTACTTCTCAACTTTCTAATGGTGAATTGGGAAGAATTTGGAATGAATTTGGTAGGGAATTGGAATGGGAATGGAGGGAATTTGGGAGTGGAAAATTCTAGATCTAGATTTGGAATGAGAATGAGAGGAGAGAGAAATTTCCCCCCTCCTTTAATAGGCCGACCTTGCCCCTCTCCCAAGCAATTGTAAAATGTCCAATGTACCCCTTGGGGCCTCTCATGAAAAAATAATTAAGGAAGGAAGCTTCTAGTCTAATCACTTAATTAATTTAATCCATCTCCTTAACTATGGGCTTTCTAAATGGGCCAAATCTAACTATTTAATTCATGTTGGTCCATGGGTCCAAACTACACTAGTTGGGTCCACTAAAATAAGTCCAAAATAATTAAATAATATCCAACAATAATTAAATAATACAAAAAAAATTATTTACCATGCACAATATTTATTTAAATAGGAAATTACTAAAATACCCTTTTTCCTAAAATGTGGTAGTGACAAGTCTACCCTCCTTAAAATAATTTCGTCCTCAAAATTTAAAGATGAAAACTACCCCCAGAAAATTACAGAACAGAACTAAAGAATCACAACTAACTAATAAACAAAACATAACAATGAACAGAACATAGCTAGAGAATAACATACCTCAAGGTACAAACAAATATGGATAACGCTCTCGCATGTCATCCTCTCTCTCCCAGGTAGACTCCCCCGAAGAGTGATGCCTCCATGCGACGCGTACCAAAGGAATAGTCTGGTTCCTCAGCACCTTCTCTCTCCGATCTAGAATCTCAACTGGCTGCTCTGGATAGCTAAGAGTAGGGCCCACCTCTATCTCCGAGTGATCCAATACATGACTAGGATCTGCCACGTATCGTCTCAACTGTGACACATAAAACACGTTGTGTACTCCCTCCAATACAGGTGGCAAGTCTAGTCTATAAGCAACTGCATCGACCCTCTCTAGAATAGTGAAAGGTCCGATGAATCGCGGACTAAGCTTTCTGCCTCCACCGAAGCGAATCGTGCCTCGTGTCGGAGAAATCCTCAGAAACACCAAACCACCCACCTAGAACAAAATACCATCTTAAGAACTTAATCTATAACAAACAAGAACAAGCACAAACAAAATCTAAACTATACCTCAAACTCCAAAGGTCTCCGATGGCTATCGGCCCAATGCCGCTGTCTGTCCTGCGCCACTCGAAGTCTGTCTCTGATCAAATAAACCTTCTCTGCTGCCTCCACAACCATCTCTGGCCCAAGCAAAACTCTCTCTCCAACATCGTCCCAAGACAAAGGAGTACGATACCTCCGACCATATAGAGCTTCAAAAGGTGACATCTCTATACTGGCCTGGTAACTGTTGTTGTAAGCAAACTCTACCAAATGGAGATAGTCCTCCCAAGAACCCCCGAAATCTAGTACACAAGTACGCAACATATTTTCGAGAGTCTGGATAGTCCTCTCTGACTGCCCATATGTCTGGGGATGATATGCAGTACTGAACTTGAGCTGAGTGCCCAAACTCTCCTGCAAACTCCTCCAGAAATGAGAAGTAAAACGACTATCTCGATCTGAGACTATGCTGATGGGAACTCCGTATATCCTAACGATCTGCCTCACATACATCTCTGCCAGCTTCTCCGTAGACAAACCCACTTTAAAAGGCAAAAAGTGGGCCGACTTGGTCAATCTATCAACAATGACCCAAATCGCGTCTTTCCCTCCTGGAGATCGTGGAAGTCCGGACACAAAATCTATAGTAATGTGTTCCCACTTCCACTCTGGAATGGGTAATGGCTGAAGTAACCCTCCTGGCCTCTGCCTCTCGGCTTTCACCTGCTGGCATACTAAGCATCTGGATACAAACTGTGCCACTTCCCTCTTCATGCCATACCACCACACTCTCTCTCGCATATCCCGATACATCTTGTTAGCACCTGGATGTATGGAATACTGAGAGCGATGCGCTTCCTGCAATACCTCCTCGTGCAACTCCCCACTAGGCACACACAATCTAACTCCATGCCTCAAGGATCCATCCTCTGCAATAGTGAAATCATCCTCCAATCCTGCTCTCACCTGAGCTCTGATACTCCTCAAAGATACATCATCATACTGTGCTGCCTTGATCCTGTCCATCAAATCTGAGTGTATCTACAATCCCCACATCTGCATAGCACACCCAGGAACAATTACCTCAATGCCCAAGCTCTCCAAGTCCTCCAACAAATATCGATCCTGCGTTAAGAACATAGCTACCGGATACCTGCTCAAAGCATCGGCAACTACATTGGCTTTCCCAGGATGATATTGTAAAGAGATATCCAAATCCTTCATCAGTTCCAACCACCGACGCTGCCTCATGTTCAACTCCTTCTGCGTGAAAACGTACTTCAAGCTTTTGTGGTCTGTGAAGATCTCCACACGCTCTCCGTACAAATAATGTTTCCACAACTTCAGAGCGAAGATGACGGCTGCCAACTCCAAATCATGTGTAGGATAGTTCTTTTCATGAGGACGCAATTGTCTGGATGCATAGGCAATCACTTTCTCATGCTGCTGAAGAAAACAACCTAAACCCTTTCCCGATGCATCATTATAAATAGTGAAACCTCCGGACCCTGATGGCAACGTCAAAATAGGAGCAGACGTCAACCTCTTCTTCAACTCTTCAAAAGCAACCTGGCAATTCTCCGTCCAAACAAACTCCACATCCTTCCTTGTGAGTCTGGTCATCGGCTCGGCAATCCTCGAAAAATCTTGCACAAACTTCCTGTAGTAGCCTGCCAATCCCAGGAAACTCCTGATCTCTGCTACCGGACTCGGAGTCTTCCAAGATTCCACTGCTGAAATCTTCTTCGGATCTACTGAAATACCATCACCAGTCACAACATGCCCCAAGAATTCTACCTTGTCCAAGAAAAACTCACATTTGGACAACTTCCCATACAACTTCTCCTTCCTCAGCACATCCAACACAATCCTCAAATGCTCCTCATGCTCCTCCGGTGTCCTCGAGTATATGAGTATGTCGTCGATGAACACCACCACGAACTTGTCAAGGTACTGGTGGAACACCTTGTTCATCAATTTCATAAATACCGCCGGTGCATTAGTCAAACCAAACGGCATCACCATAAACTCGTACTGACCATACCGAGTTCTAAAAGCAGTCTTCGGTATGTCCTCCGGCTTCACCTTCACTTGATGGTAGCCTGATCTCAAATCTATCTTAGAAAATACCTTCGCACCACTCAACTGATCAAACAGATCATCAATCTGTGGCAAAGGATACTTATTCTTGATAGTGAGATTATTCAAAGCCCTGTAATCAATGCACATGCGCACCGATCCATCCTTCTTTGGTACAAACAATACCGGGGCTCCCCATGGTGAAGAACTCGATCTGATAAACCCCTTATCCTGCAATTCGTCCACCTGCTTCTTCAACTCGAACAGCTCGCTGTTGTTTACTCTATAGACATGCTGTGAAATTGGTTCTGCACCTGGCACCAAGTCTATAGAAAATTCAACATCTCGATCTGGTGGCAATCCTGACAATTCCTCAGGAAACACATCCAAGAATTCTGCAATTAACGAATGCGGCAACTCCTTGTCTTCTACCATAGCTCCACAAATAATGCCTTCTCCCTGCTCCACAGCTCCTCTAGTAAACTCGAACTCTGGCTCTCCTGGCGAACCAAACAAAACTCTACCTCCTCTACAGTCTATGCTAGCACGGTGCCTACTCAACCAATCCATCCCAAGTATAATATCGTAGCTCGAAAGTGGTATTACAAGTAGGCACGCACTCAACTCCCGGCCTCCCAGAGTAACTCTCCGATCCTTGCAAATATCATTAACCAGGATAATGCCTCCCCCGGTCATGATCTTGCAAGTCCTAAGCAAAGACTCAGCTACCAAACCATGCTTTAGAGCAAAAGAAACAGATACAAAACTATGGGAAGCACCACTATCAAACAAAGCTAAAGCTAGAATGGAATCAAGAAGATTAGAACCTGCGATAACATCTCCGGTGGGTTCCTCCTCTTCGACGGTCATAGCAAACGCTTGTCCCTGTCGAGCACCTCCCTGCTGTTGATGCTGGACAAAACGCTGCTGCTGTGTAGGAAGCAGTCCCCTCGGCTGTGCTGCAGGTGGTCTCGTCTGTGTCCTCGGAGCTGGAGCTGCTCCCTGAACTGCACGACGAGGACACTCCCTTGATTGATGCCCTTCAGTACCACAATGCAAACAAACTCCTAGCCTCCTCATGCAAACTTCCCAGATATGGCCAGGCTTCTTGTAAAAGTTACATGGAGCTTGCTGTAACTGTCTCTGCTGCTGAGGTGCCTGGTGGAAAGGCGCTCTAGCTGGAGTCTGGTTCTGCTGTGGCTGCTGGAAAGGTCTGGACTGGAAATGAGGACGTTTGGCAGATACTGCACTGCCGTTGGCCCCCAGAAAAGAATCACGGTCTCTCTTGGTCTTTAAACCCAGATCCCGCTCAACCTTGCGTGCCTCCGCAAGTATCTCCGAGTATGTCTCATAAAAAGACGGAATAAGAAATCAATATGGCACATGATATAAGATATTCAAGGAAAGGACAGTTTAAGGGATCAAGTATCAATGTCAAAGGAGAATAGTTGAATCAAAAGAATTTTCCTAGATGTGATTGAGTATCTCAGCCTATATCCTATATCCTATTGCAGGCTTGCAGTAGTACAACTAAGTTGTCGTACTACCACGACATCACATACTTGTGAAGCTAGACCTGCATGGGCCACCACCAAAAATGTGTCACGACCCGCACCAGGGGTAAGGGTACTAGTCGGAAACAACGCCCAGCCTACGCTGCAGAATCGAAGGTAGAACGCTGTCTAGAAAGTCTATCTAATATAATGAACCACCAAAAGATAGTGTACTCAATCACAGAACTAAGATAGAATGAACACGGATCAGATAAGAATAGAATAGTCATCAACTCATGAGTTTAAAATAATACATCAATGAGTCTGAAGAGTAACAAAAATAAGCTGGAGACAAATCCAGTACAAAAGAATACTATCATACTACAAAGCTATACTCCAGGGTCAACTGTCTCAGTTGGGATAAGTCCCTCTTGAGCCAGGGTCTCCGAATCTAAACCCACAACATCCTGGGGTCCATAATAGGTAGGGTACTCCTCAGTGTCATCTGGAAAAATATATCCAGTCAGGAAAGGAGCAGAGTACATCTCTAACAGCAGTTCTAATCCATGATAAAAACTATGTAACAGTAAATAGCTGTGGATAAACAAGATGCACAAAATAGATACAAGAGATATATAGACAATAAGGAAATACTGGAAAGAAATACAATAATGAACAATATGCCAATGAAACAATAATACTAATGACTAAGTGTGTGAGTACTAGCTTAACATGTGATCGGCTTGGGCAAGATACAATGCGGCCTGGCTAATCATACGTGCGGTGCATGATCAACACTATTCGCTTACCAATACTTTATTCAATAGGGATTTGATCACATATCTATACTAATACTCCCCACCCCCAACTGGTATAATAGATCCAACCACGGTATGCTATGACACTAGATTCCCCAAGAAGATAGCTAGTCTCCCCGAGAATCGGTGTCTGTACATGTACAAGATAACCAATGAAACAATACTTGTACCATATACACCATATACCAAGGAATAACATCTCATGACGAGATCCGGATATACCAATCCGTGTAACCATAGTGTCGAGAGAAACATGTAAATCTACACTAGATACAACGAACATAGAGGATATCATAAATGAGAAACTATCAGAGAATGTACTCGCCTGAAATCCAAAGAACAGTCTCACATATGTCTGACTCGGTGCCTCGAAGACCTAGATATGGAATACCACATTAAAACAAGGTCCCGAAAAGAGAACAAGTCAAACTAGTCAACTCCTAGGTCAATAAATAAATTCTAAGTCAAAAGTCAACTATGGTCAACTCTAAAGTCAACTAAAGTCAAACATGGTCAAACCAAGGTCAACCTCACAAGAAAACTATATAAAATAATATAGAAATAAAATACAACAATTTAGGAATCAAAATTAGATCCCAAAAGATACTCACACAAAGTATACTAATAATACAAATAATACATACTCTAATATAATATATAAACAACCAATATTTATACAAATAAAATAATATATTATTACAAATATTATACCTCACAAAATACATATATATACACATATATATATATATATACAATAATAATATATAAAATATAATTTAAAACTGTCAAAGCGTCACTGAAAACAGTGAACAAAATAAGATAAAATAAAAACAGGTTTAATAGTGACAGTCTTGACTGTCACTGAAAATTTGTCGCAGAAACTCCATATACAAAACCGCTGCTGTCACAGTTTGCTGACAGTTTCAAACTGTCAAAAAAAAACGTCGCTGAAAGGTTACGGCTCAAAACTGCCGCAGCATTAATGACAGATCTGTCATTAATGCTGACCACTGTACAGCGGCTGCTGTTCAGACCAAATAATGACAGTTTCACTGTCATAGAAACCACTATCACCAAAACAAATAAAAATATATATATATATATATAAATATATATATGCAATAATAATCACAATACATATATATAAATAAATAATTATATACTTATATATATATGCACATATAAACTTATAATTAAATACTAATAGTTACAACACATGCACATATTAATGTTCATATTTTACATGGCTAGAAGCACACCTAAAATATATACATTAATATACAAATAATTACATAATAATTATAAATAATATAATTACACAATTAAACACATAAATATATTTTATAAAACATTTATGTATAATTTATACTATTAACATAAGTACATATATAATTACATGCAAGAAAGCTACATATTATATTTGTACATCATATTAGCACACACAAAAATATATAGATCTATGCTACAATAATTACTATAATAAATACACAAAATAAATATATAATATCTATATATATTTACTAATTATAATTGAAGAATTTAAACCATACATAATTAGATCTATTCAAAAATCCAAACAATTGGAGAGTATCACACCGTATCCCACTAGATCTAGGATACGCATGTGACACGAGTCCAACACACAACCAATTGCACCCCGAAGGATACAAACAAATCACAAATAATATTTATGAATAAATCAAAGTGTCAAAAGTAGATCTATGTGTCTGTGTCAAAATACGACATGTTCAAAGCCCCGTGTCGGAGAGAAAACCCTCAAAATGACACGTATCACCAAATAGTTGGGATACGAACCACATGTACCAAATTATGGATACGACACTAGCCCCAAACACATAAGCTCGTGTTCAATTGATCTATAGGATCAATTGATACACACAATAAAATGTAAATTCGGAATTCCAACAAAATTAACATAAAAAGTACCATAACTTTCTCCATGGGTCTCCTATGAACACAAAACAAAGTCCTATGGGTAGTACATACATATAGGTTGATTTTACATGATTAAATCTTAGATTTAGAAGCTATTTAAATGGAAAAATCTGAATTATACCTATTGGGAGATGGATTCCCAATAAAACCTCAAATTGAGAAGAACTTGCTTCCAAATTGTAGATCCTTGCTCCTCTTTGTAGATCCTTGCTTCCTCCTTCTAGATCCTTGCTTCTCAACTTTCTAATGGTGAATTGGGAAGAATTTGGAATGAATTTGGTAGGGAATTGGAATGGAAATGGAGGGAATTTGGGAGTGGGAAATTCTAGATCTAGATTTGGAATGAGAATGAGAGGAGAGAGAAATTTCCCCCCTCTTTTAATAGGCCGGCCTTGCCCCTCTCCCAAGCAATTATAAAATGTCCAATGTACCCCTTGGGGCCTCTCATGAAGAAATAATTAATGAAGGAAGCTTCTAGTCTAATCACTTAATTAATTTAATCCATCTCCTTAACTATGGGCTTTCTAAATGGGCCAAATCTAACTATTTAATTCATGTTGGTCCATGGGTCCAAACTACACTAGTTGGGTCCACTAAAATAAGTCTAAAATAATTAAATAATATCCAACAACAATTAAATAATACAACAAAAATTATTTACCATGCACAATATTTATTTAAATAGGAAATTACTAAAATACCCTTTTTCCTAAAATGTGGTAGTGACATAAATTCAGCCTCATTTTCTACTAGTTATACGAATTAAAAAGACGATATCTCCTAGCTCCGGACTCCAAACGTGCTCCAGTTTTTTTGTTAGAACTATATCAAGGTTAGTTTTATGATTATATAATTTATTTTAATAATTTCAGAACCTATTTTTCCAAAAAATTCTAAAAGTGCCAGTTGTTCGAAATCAGACGCGTTTTGGTATTTTCGAGATTTCGGGAGATCCCGAACTCAGAATTATGAACCGTTTGAAGTTTCGGAAAGCTGACATAATAAACTTCCAAAAAAGTATTTTTCCAGAATTTAAAATATAAGTTTATTCTACTATAAAATTTGTGCAACGTAGACGTAAATAGGAAACTACTAAAAACTGTCATTTGTGCGCCCTTGTGGCCATAACTCTTTACCGACTTATGATTTTATGAAATTGTCGATTCCAGTATTCATGTAGCATTGAAATATATAGGATTCCACACACAAATCCAGGATTTGAGTTGGTTGACTTTTTGGTCAATGAATTGCCTCGATTTGCGTGCCACGGATCACAAATCCTTAAAGTTGACTTTTTTTGGACCAAAATTAGAGCTTAACAATAAAATCAGATTATAATAAGATTAAAATACTAATTTAGGTTATTTTATTCAGAGTTAAAATAGATTAAAATAGCAAAAACTATTCACCTACTTTTGTAACGTAACTTGTTTAATTTATGTGACGGGTAGATCGGACGACACCTTGAGTTGGGACTTCATCCTTTTCAGACCAGGCAAGATACCTTGCCAAATTATTTACAGTATTTTGCATTCTTAGTATATTTCTGTATATTTATTGCATTTTTGTATAGTTCTTGCATGTGTAGTTTTCCTTCAGTCATTACTATATATTAGATATGTTGACACACATATGGCACCTAGTATCATGAGAGGATAATCATTAGGCGTATGACCTTTTAACCACTTTGGTAAACTATAGTATATAGTTTGCACTACGGGCGTGTGTCGCGCTGGTCGCTACCCCAGAGGTATGTCGATTTCTGTAGAGTCGCGCTGGTCGCTACCCCAGAGGTATATCGATTTCTGATGTCCATTGACGGGTGTGTGAGTTATGAGGCTTAGATCGAGTAGCCTACCCTTGCCCATACGTCAAAAAGTTGTCCTTATTTGAATTCATATAGATTATCTTGTACAGCATACTTATTTATTTTTAAATTATATGCATGTTTACTGTATTCAAGTTGGCTCACTTTTCTGTATCTTGTTACGTCCCTCTGAGGACCTGGTCCTCTGCCAGGTGCATCTATTCTTGAGTATTTGCAGGAGCGCAGATTCGGATGGTTACATATGTTTCGAGGATGTCTTCTCTCCGAGCCCATGATTGTTAGCTGGTATTCTTGCATTGTGTTTATTGTGCTGTATTTTTCTATTCGAGTTGGTAGTTGATTTGTTTTCATCCAACTATCATCCTTAGATACTTATGTTGAGATCTATTTATATAGATGCTGGTTATTCATTTATATTAATTTTCTGTGGATGAGATTTAGATTGTACCCTGTGACTTGTGATACATATTATATCACTGTGGATTTGATATTCATATTACATCGTACGTATGGGTTTGGTTTCCATATATTGGAGTTGCCATACCCATGCGGCTGGCATGCTTACGTATCCTAGTCATACGTATTTTGGGACTAAGACGTGACATATTTTGTGGTGGCCCATGCAGGTCGAGAGCATATTGTCTCGGTTACGTCACTGTACCGAGCAAGCCTGCGCATAGGATTAGAATATAGGATCTCATCCACTTATTTATTACCTCCCTTGATTTCGTTTCACATTCTCATTTGATTGCTTATATTGCATCTTTCTTGATCCCTTCTCAACGTCGATCTTCTCTCGTGCTTGATAGAGGTTAGGAAGATGACTTATACTAGGTATATACCCTCTAGTATTCAATAATACTATTAGTTAAATTTTTGTAAGTTTGGTAATATGCCTCATAACCTAGTATCACATAGTCCTTCAGACCAATTAATGAAATATAAATGAATGACACCAATTATATGCTTGCATAAAAAGATAGTGTTTATCCAGACTATAGAACTTTAGTGTTATTCTGGACTGTAGAACTTAGAGGCCCATACACCCATTTGGTTGACTTTAGACTTAGACAAGAAATTAGTATGGCAATTGTAGAGGCACAACACCGATCTTCTTGGTGAACTTAGATTATTCATACCTTCCTCTATCATAATCAAGCGTACTTATATTTTTACTACCTCGACTTATGCTTCTATTATAGCCTAGTTTTGCAAGCTTATTCTTTTATTAAGCTTGTTCATGACATATGTATTATTGGGGGCCCACACTAATATATTGTCGAAATCAGAATCAGTGTATTATGGTCTGATCAACCGTAGTGCACTTGGTTCGCTCTTTGTATCACTACTTTATGTGGATTGAGATATAGTTGACTCAACTTGTTAGACGAATAAACTTGCCCTCTAGACTGGTCAGAGCATATCATGTCAGGTACATAACTGTTCTGATATGAACATGCATATAGGAATTTACCAAAATAAGATTTTAATCCATAACTGCCTTGGCAACTCCCTTTCAAAATTCTTTAATCCCTTCAAATCTCGTACTTGTATTATATCACCTCCTCCTTGAACTCTGTATTATTGTTTTTCGTCTTCCCCTATTTTGGAAAGAAGAACATTCGTGCTTAGTATAAGTTTGATACACGAATAGTACTAGATATACCCAATAGGCCAAGCACTCATGATGACAAACAAGAGAGCGCGGCCACATGAAGCCGTAGATACAGGTACGACCTTAGTTATATGTGTCATTGCATGCTCATGACCCCCTTTATGACATGAGATCTTAGGTGCATAGTAGACGTAGAATTATATAGGTGTTGGTTTAGCAGTTATGAGGATATACTGATATTTTACCCAGATAGCATACACGTGATGCTAATAGATGACGCGAGTAGCAGTAGTAGTATTCTTTTTCTATCACCATCTCGCCCCCTTGGGTAGCTCATCTTTTCTTCTCTATCCATTCATTATCTCGTGCTTAATTCTCCCTATCGTAGTTACGTCTTTTTCGTACCAACATGAATTGTTGGTCTATTTTGACCCCATCCTTAGTTTTGTTAGTTAAAACGTAAATGGTTTAGTAGATGATTAATAACTAAAGGATGAGTTCTTAATAATAACCCTTATGTATATGACCTATAGCAATATCTGTATCCTCTTATTATTTTAAAAACCATGTATAACATCCCTTAGGCTAATAGGAATTTGTTAGACTGTTTGAACTAGTTTATACTTTTAATAGTTTTATAAGTTAGTCAAGACTTTAACTGTTGCCCAAAAACATAGACTATGCCTAGGAAAGAATTGAAGGCACTTGTTATGAACTGACAACTATGACAAATTGCTGGCAAAGTAGCGACAGTTGCAGCTAGACCGTTGTAGTAAAGTAGTCGAAGTATTTGCAGACATATTGGTCAGGTGGCATGGCAGTATTAGACTACGATACTTGACGGTTACAAAGAAAAATCATGGTTGTGAGATTCAAGACAAGTACCCCAAGATTCTCGACCCAATAAATATATTCGTCTTACAACCTAGACAATAGCCTCAAGAGACTGTGACTACTAGTAGAACTTTTGTAAGTTGGGTAGTATAGACGAGTTAGAGGATAATAGGATAGTCTATGGACAATAAATGAGAAGTGTTAGAATGACAGACCATGACTTTTAGGAAGCACTGCTAGATAGCTATGTAGTGTAATAGCTATAATGATTATTATGAATATGGGTTAGTGCCAATTTCGAGGACAAAATTTTTGTAAGTTGGGCAGATTGTAAACCCCCTCACCAAAAATAGATATTTTATGTATATTTTATATTATTATATTTATTATAGATATTAAATTACTTTAGAATATTCTCTTAGTTAATTAGAAAATAAATTTTTTAGTATATTTACTTATGTAAATATTTATTTAGAATCATTTTTAGGCTATTTTAGATTTTTGGAGATTTTTCTAGAATTGTTGGTAATTAAAACTTAGGAAACATAAATTTTTAGGACTTCTATGATTTACTATACGACTATACTTGCATATTGTTCCTGCCAAATATTTATTTTAGTTTAAAATATTTAATTATATTTTTCTGTAATTTATTTAGAATTTTAAGAAATTTATTTTGATTTTTAAAATTATTTAGGATTTATTTGGATATATATAGTCTTAATATTAGATATATGCTAATTTAGTGTTAATAGATATTAATAAGATTTTATAAATTATTTGTATTATCTTTAATTATATTTAAGATTATAAATTATTGAGATAAATTTAAACTCTATTTTAAATTAATTCAAATCCTGAACCTACTAGGAAAGCAACTTCATGCATATCCTACCTTATTTAAATTCATCATAATCCAATCCAAATTAACCAATCCTAGTCGTATTTAATTAAGTAGTGTCCACCATTATAAATACCTCATTCTTCATATTTTTTCCCTCAAATTCCTCTCTTTTTCGTCCAAAAATAGTCAAAATTCGTCATAAATTCAGCCTCATTTTCTACTAGTTATGACGAATTAAAAAGACGATATCTCCTAGCTCCGGACTCCAAATGTGCTCCATTTTTTTGTTAGAACTATATCAAGGTTAGTTTTTTGATTATATAATTTATTTTAATAATTTCAGAACCTATTTTTTTAGAAAATTCTAAAAGTGCCAGCTGTTCGAAATTAGACGCGTTTTGTTATTTTCGAGATTTCGGGAGATCCCGAACTCAGAATTATGAACCGTTTGAAGTTTCGGAAAGCTGACATGATGAGCTTCCAGAAAATTATTTTTCCAGAATTTATAATATAAGTTTATTCTACTGTAAAATTTGTGCAACGTAGACGTAAATAGGAAACCACTAAAAACTGTCATCTGTGCGCCCTTGTGGCCATAACTCTTTATCGACTTATAATTTTATGAAATTATCGATTCCAGTGTTCATGTAGCATTGAAATATATAGGATTCCACACACAAATCTAGGATTTGAGTCGGTTGACTTTTTGGTCAACGAATTACCTCGATTTGCGTGCCACGGATCACAAATCCTTAAAGTTGACTTTCTTTGGACCAAAATTAGAGCTTAAAAATAAAATCAGATTATAATAAGATTAAAATACTAATTTAGGTTATTTTATTCAGAGTTAAAATAGATTAAAATAGCGAAAACTATTCACCCATTTTTGTAACATAACTTGTTTAATTTATGTGACGGGAAGATCGGACGACACCTTGAGTTGGGACTTCATCCTTTTCAGACCAGGCAAGATACCTTGCCAAATTATTTATAGTATTTTGCATGCTTAGTATATTTCTGTATATTTATTGTATTTCTGTATAGTTCTTGCATGTGAAGTTTTTCTTCAGTCATTACTATATATTAGATATGTTGACACACACATGGCACCTAGTATCATGAGAGGACAATCATTAGGCGTATGGGATTTTAACCACTTTGGTAAACTATAGTATATAGTTCGTACTACGGGCGTGTGTCGCGCTGGTCGCTACCCCAGAGGTATGTCGATTTCTGTAGAGTCGCGCTGGTCGCTACCCCAGAGGTATATCAATTTCTGATGTCCATTGACGGGTGTGTGAGTTGTGAGGCTTAGATCGAGTAGCCTACCCTTGCCCATACGTCAAAAAGTTGTCCTTATTTGCATTCATATAGATTGTCTTGTATAGCGTACTTATTTATTTTCAAATTATATGCATGTTTACTGTATTCAAGTTGGCTCACTTTTCTGTATCTTGTTACGTCCCTCTGAGGACCTGGTCCTCTGCCAGGTGCATCTGTTCTTGAGTATTTGCGGAGCGCAGATTCGGATGGTTACATATATTTCGAGGATGTCTTCTCTCCGAGCCCATGATTGTTAGCTGGTATTCTTGTATTGTGTTTATTGTGCTGTACTTTTCCATTCGAGTTGGTAGTGGATTTGTTTTCATCCAACTATCATCCTTAGATACTTATGTTGAGATCTAGTTATATAGATGCTGGTTATTCATTTATATTTATTTTTTGTGGATGAGATTTAGATTGTACCCTGTGACTTGTGATACATGTTATACCACTGTGGATTTGATATTCATATTACAGCATACGTATGGGTTTGGTTTCCATATATTGGAGTTGCCATACCCATGCGGCTGGCATGCTTACATGTCCTAGTCCTGCATATTTTGGGACTGGGATGTGACAATGGTGAATGATTTGAGAGGATTTATATGTCAACAATTGGATACGAGGAGACCGTATCATGATACACCATGATACGATGGTGTAGGTTGGTAGTTTTAATGCATTTGGAGTCCTAGCATGTCAAATTCCTTATATTGCATTATATTAGCTATTTCTAATAGTGTTGATACTTTATTTTGATATTAGATATGTTCTAGATAGTATTGGAAAATATACGTGGTGATTAGACGGTATATCTTGAGTGTATCACACACTTTGTTGTGATACAATTATGGTGCACACCTAGTATTTGTGTTAATGTTTATAATAGAGTTTGGGTTAGTTTTGATAGTGTGGTATGCCTCTTGTATGAGGGTGGTGAGCTATTATGTCTGTATACATTGGGACAGTTGGTGTGTGGGAAGTTCATGACTGGTGTAGTGTATCAGAGTTGGGAGTTTTGAGGGGGTTGATGTGGTGAGTTGAGTGTGGAAGATGGAGTGTACCATTGCAGTTGAGGGTATGTATGGTCTGCACACAGGGGCAGAGGTTACATGGAACTATATACAGTTGTGTGTGTTTAGTACTCAGGGTGTTTGTGTTAAGTATTCTAGAGTGTGTATTGGTTTTGAGCTGTAGGAGTGTGTGAGTGAGGACTGCAGTGTACTGCTCAGACAATGTGAGCAGTGCAGGGTGCAATAGGGATGTTGGGGAGACTATAAGCTCTTGTGTGGGTGGAGTATATGTGTGCTTGAGTGTGTCACGCCCCGATCTACCGCTGGAATCGGTCGTCCTCGCTAGGCTCGAATCACCGCGCCAGCTCCCGCAGGACGATCGTTTCTATCGGGACATGATGCCGCACGAGCCTGGAGTTGCGCCAGCGCAAGGCAAATACCAAAACGGCCGTTGATAACTAGTTCACCAAGTCAATATAGCGAAAACATAGAATAAACACAAGTATGAATACAAAATAGCTCTTTATTGATATTGAATAAGGTTACAAGTCGCGCTAGGCCAAGATTACAAGTCGCTCAAGCTCTCTCTTTCTAAGAATAAAGATGTGCCAAACGGTTTACAACTTGGGATGATACATAGGCGATGTTCCAACATTATGTCCTGTATATGTGCTTCAGTTCCGGACGCAATGCTCCAAGGCTCCAGAGTAAACTCCACGCCTTAGCGCGCATGAAGGAGGCATCCGCACCGAATGAGGTTCTCCCGCACCCTGCAAGCAATCTGGTGGGTTATCAGTACATGAATACACTGTTGGGGAGGCTTCTCGATCGCTCGACAAATCCAACACGTTAATATTAGTTTCGTGCACTAATTATTAAGTTATCTTACTATTCTTGCCTTAAAATCGATTTTATACATAAGATGCAAAGCCTATCTCGTGTGGCAGTACACCGTGCGATACACAAGAAACACGGCGATACTTACCAACTTACCATTTGTCCTTCCCTGTCCAAGTATAAAACCAAGTTAAACCCAGCATGGATATATATATAAACAGAAATCCCAAGATCGCGTAACGAACACAGGTATGCTACGAGCGTATTTCTAAACCAAGTGCACGATATACACAGTTTACCATACTCTTATCATTTTGTGACTCAGGTTGTGCAGATTACTCAGATGTCTTATACTCATTTTACACTGGCATGCTATACTTGTATAGACATGTTTTACTCAGACTACTCAAATATGTTTCAAACTTCAGGTTACTTTACATCTGTTACTTGCCACAAGATCCTAACGAGCCCATACGCGGGTTGCCGCCACGTATGCAATATACTAAAGACAAAGTCTTATGACCTGACGAGCCACCATGGACAAGGTATAGTCTCGGTACGGGAATGGAATGCAACGCAGGTAGCGAGCCTCGCTACACGCCTTCCCATCGGAAGCAACGACTATCTGAAATATTCCTGACCGGTTCGGATCGTCCCCGGTGCGATCAGCGTACCATCCGCAGGAACCTGAAGCCTGTGCACAGGTTGTCCATTACCATTGACGATCAACACTAAGCTGTTTATTATATGCTATATTTTAAGACCTTGAATGAACATAGCTACTTGACACAGTGTTATATACTTTACTCATTCAGAGATCTCAACATCAGTTGTTTTTCATTCCATGCATTGTTTACGCTGCCGTCTTACTACTTATTGCAGTTTCCATTTTAGGAGTTGCCTTGGCGACCCAACGGTCCCGAAGACTTTCTATGTTTCTATTGTATGGCTTGGAACGACTATTTTGATAGTCTTCTGCCACAGGTAAGTTAATCAGAATCTGTGTGATGAGCATTTCAAGACATATGGAGCAATGCACTTCAAGAACATATAAGGAATAAGATCGTCATTACAAGGTGAAATTATAAAAACTGTAAAGCGAGCCTACCACTCCGTTCAACCAATCTACTTCCATGTTCTATACAAAGATACATCAGATGTGATTATTTCCTTAGCTAGATGTGTTATTTTCTTTATTAGCATGCAAGGGGTGATTCTTCTAGCGATTAGCATATATCAACCGTATTTTAAGTGTGCTGGCTAAGCAAAGACAAGTTCATCGTAGCCACCCACCTTAGCGATGATTTGCCTCGATCGAGCGATACTCCGAGCGAGCCTTTGACAGTCTAAGTCTGAACTCCTGAAGGGCGAAGTATAAAATTTCTTTACCTCAAGCAAGTCTTCTCGCTGAGCAAAGTGGTCGAGTTATCGCACTTGTGCCATTTGAATCGGCTATCCGCATCTATGCAGAGTGGGTCGTTACATTATACACCACTCAAAATAAGTCTCGTCCTCGAGACTTCCTGAGCGTAAATCATTCTATCGCACACTATGGAATCTAACTCAAGCATACCAATCTGTATCATTAGATCCGTTTAAATATAATTTTTTACTCGCTTCTTATTCCGTGTTACGTGCGTGCGGGGTCTGCCTCATTGAATGACTCTATCATTCAATCCAACTTCTGACTCGGTCTGTATGGGGACTTAGCGCAGAACATATATCGCTTAACGCGGAGTATGTTATAATCTATCACCAATGATGATCTTGGGTTGAGGCAATCTTACTTCAGTTGCTATACTCGTTCATGCGAATCCGAATATTTTTATTTGCAGCTGCATTCGAGTTATGCATATTGCTAAGTCTGGATCGTACCCATATTCAAGGTATCCCCCAAATATGTGTATTTTAACCAAGCTTAGTGATAGTTAAGTCGGACAAGCTACTCGTAAATTTTTTTTTGAATCGCCGATCGCTTCGCTATTCGAATAACCGAACTCTGGTTCATTTTATTTATCGTCTACTCCAATCTCACCCAATTTCAAGTATTACATTACTAGCAACGCACCTCTTCCTAGCAATAAATTGACTTGTGATGCCAACTTATCTTGAGTATCACCAATTCCAAATCTAAGAGTTCCGTTCGACAATTCTCTAATACCGTCTTATTCCTCACCGTCGTATAACTTATCCAACCAAATATATTATCACTCAAGTCCTATCTTCCATTGCGTTCGTTTCAACGCCAATGTCGCTAGCATATACTTCTAGTTTCAACCCCTAACTCTAAGTGTCGTTGCCCCAGTTCTAACATTTTCCTGAAAGGTACTCTGAAGTCAGCCACTCCAGTTCAACTCATGGTATATGGTCGTCTGCCTATTCACTAGGTCAGCTCACCAGGTCATAGGTACATTTTAAGTTCACGATTCTTATCGAGCAAATTCGTTGTACGATACTCGCCCCAAATTCCTAAGGTCAAACCATTGTTCTTTCGTATGGGGTATTTTACCCAAGCTTGTTTCACTCAGATTTCTAAATCTCGAGCACAAATCATTCTATCCATATCAACACATACATTTGCACAAGATCCAGGTTCGTTAGCAAAATCGTTCCTAAGACACGTTCGTTCAATCAAATCTATGATATATCCACGTCGCAGGCCCAATCCATCGATTTACATTGTCTATCTCCTCCCTTACGTTTGATAGAATCCACTTATCAATTTTTTTCTAAGCTTGGACCACAAAGTCATGTCCCATTCTAAACCATCGATGTATATCATAAATTCTAAGTCGTCCAACACGATCTACGTATCTGTTCATAAAACCATCCAGCATATCTTACTACACGTTCTAGATTAACTCCTCAAAAATACTAAGATTCATTTGCATCCTGAAACTTGTCTTATCATGTCGAACCACAAGTCAAGACGATCCTTTAATTATCATGCTCCAGTCTTCCGCAAGTTCAATCATCCCCGTTGGACGTGAAATCACCACGCCAACGCTCCCGCGGGATTATTATCCTAATCCGGGCGTGGCGCATGTACAAGCATAGAGTTACGCTCGCACAAGACAAGAACATCGAACAATATGGTTATCACCAAAATGATCAAGATATCTTATCATTTTACTTTGCTCCATCCAAGTTATATATACTTATCCATCAAGTCATATCCGTTCATGCCGTAATTATAATTCGTCTAGCAAGATCATCCAACTTCAATGTTTTTGTTTGATAAATCTATAGTCTACTTCTAGCATTCCTCAAATATCTAAGTTTCAAATTTCAAACCCAAGTTTATTCACTTTCAATACGTTCCATTTTATCGAGTTCGTTTGAAAAATCTTTGAACATGTCCCTACAAGTTCGATCATCCCCGTCGGACATAAAATTACCACGCCAGCGCTCCTGCGGGATAAACGATCTCGTTTGGGTCTGATATTGAGTATTTTCTATTGAACTCGACTCAAGATCGTTTGTCCAAGTCAAGATCAAATTTGTTATCGCATACCTTAATCATTGAACCAATATTTTCTAACTTGCATCAATCGATGCTATCTTCCAACCATTGGTATGATATATGGTCTCCCAAATTTGAAATCGTAGCATTCATACTTAGACCGAACTCTATCGAGTGTATCCTACTCAAATCTAAATTATTCAAGCACACTATCATTCGTTCGCGCCATTATTTTTAATTGTACTATCTCCGATCGCATTACCGATTGTTCTATCTTAACTCAAGTTTTAATACTTTTATTTCAACTCAATCGCTCGTACGATCCACTAAGTTTTTTCTGACTATGATATCAATTCCATGTACTCTTTATTTTTATTCGATGTAAACTTTATCCCATGTTCAACTCATTCTAACTAGTTCGAATCAAATCATGCATGATTCCTTCAAATTTTCTTACTTGCTAGGCATTATTTATACTAAGGCTTTGCACAATTACGTCGCTTGCTGCTAGACCCGTTTAATACTCTGAAACCCACGATTCGTTCGAACATTTCTAAGTTGACCAATACACCACTCAGGATTCGATCTATATCTATGAATCTTTATAGCTTATTTCTATTCTCAATTCACATATTCGAACCTGGGACTATCGAATACACCACTCAGAAATTGAGTCATATTATTAACTCCTGAATCGCGTTCGCGTCGTTCACTCGTATATCCAATTCGTTCCTTAGAACTGCAACACGGTCCCTATTTGTTGCCTTTATGATCTTAGACTCGTATGTACCTTTATTGATAGCCCTTCATACAAACTATGTTTCGAGTCATAACTTATCGATACGAACAACCGTCTGAACTATACGTCAAAACTCAGGCACGACTCCCAAGATTCGCCTAAGCGATAGTCCGATCATGTTTCTATCGATAGCCTTTCTAAGTCTGACTTATCCTTACCTGAACGATATTCAAATCTCGTTCGCCAACTTGCTCGCACCCAAGGATCTTATCGTGCGATATTTAACACAACTTGGCCAAAAGGCTGTGTGCATAAGCAACTGTCCGAACGATATTCTGTCTCGCACACTAACCCGCTTGGTGTTCTCCTATAGGCATACAGGTTTACAAATAACTTGCAAATTCTAACATAAGTCCATTCCCACAAAGTCTGACATAGGTTGGCACAAAGGCCTACGCATCGAAATCCCAATTAATCAATCATATCTTTCATATGCACCTTTCGAAAATACTTAGACTCATTGTATGGAACATCTCGTTGGAACTTTGAGAGAGAGCGTCTGTAACATAACCCATGAACGAGCTTTTGAAACTGAGAGAATCGATAAGAAGTTCAAGGACGTAAAGCCATGCTCTGATACCAATATGTCACATCCCGATCTCCCGCTAGAATCGGTCGTCCCCGCTAGGAGCGAATCACCGTGCCAGCGCTCCCGCGGGATGATAGTTTCCATCGGGACGTGATGCCTCGCGAGCCTGGAGTTGCGCCCGCGCAAGACAAATACCGAAACGGCCGTTGATAACTAATTCACCAAGTCGATATAGAGAAAACATAGAATAAACACAAGTATGAATATAAAACAACTCTTTATTGATATTGAATAAGGTTACAAGCGGCACTAGGCCGAGATCACAAGTCGCTCAAGCTCTCTCTCTCTCTAAGAATAAAGACGTGCCAAACGGCTTACAACTTGGGATGATACATAGGTGATGTTCCAACATTATGTCCTGTATATGTGCTTTAGTTCCGGACTCAACGTTCAAAGGCTCCAGAGTGAACTCCATGCCTTAACGCGCACGAAGGAGGCATCCGCACTGAACGAGGTTCTCCCGCACCCTGCAAGCAATCTAGTGGATTATCAGTACATGAATGCACTGGTGGAGAGGCTTCTCGTCCGCTCGATAAATCCAATACGTTAATATTAGTTTCATGCACCAACTATTAAGTTATCTTGCTATTCTTGCCTTAAGATCGATTTTATGCATAAGATACAAAGCCTATCTCGTATGGCAGTACGCGATGCGATACACAAGAAATGCGACGATACTTACCAACTTACCATTTGTCCTTCCCTGCCCAAGTATAAAACCAAGTTAAACCCAGCACAAATATAAATATAAACAGAAATCCCAAGATAACGTAACAAACACATGTATGCTATGAGCGTGTTTCTAAACCAAGTGCACGATATACACAGTTTACCATACTCTTATCATTTTGTGACTCAGGTTGTGCAGATTACTCAGATATCTTATACTCATTTTACATTGGCATGCTATACTTGTATAGACATATTTTACTCAGACTACTCAAATATGTTTCAAACTTTAGGTTACTTTACATCTGTTACTTGCCATAAGATCCTAACGAGCCCATACGCAGGTTGCCGCCACGTATGCAATATACTAAAGACAAACTTGGTCTTATGACCTGACGAGCCGCCATGGACAAGGTATAGTCTCGGCACGGAAATAGAATACAACACAGGTAGTGAGCCTCGCTACACGCCTTTCCGTCGGAAGCAACGACTATCTGAAATGTTCGTGACTGGTTCAGATCAGCCCTGGTGCGACCAGCGTACCATCCGCAGTAACCTGAAGCCTGTGCACAGGTTGTCCATGACCATTAACGATCAACACTAAGATGTTTATTATATGCTACATTTTAAGATCTTGAATGAACATAGCTACTTGACACAGTGTTTATACACTTTACTCATTCAGAGATCTCAAGATCTGTTGTTTTCCATTCCATGCATTATTTACGCTGCTGTCTTACTACTTATTGCTGTTCCCATTTTGGGAGTTGCCTTGGCGACCCAACAGTCGCGAAGACTTTCCATGTTTCTATTGTATGGCTTGGAACGACTATTTTGATAGTCTTCTGCCACAAGTAAGTTAACCAGAATCTGTGTGATAAGAATTTCAAGACATATGGAGCAATATACTTCAAGAACATATAAGGAACAAGATCATCATTACAAGGTAAAATTATAAGAACTATAAAGTGAGCCTACAATTCTGTTCAACCGATCTAATTTCATGTTCTATATAAAGATACAATAGATGAAATTATTCCCTTAGCTAGATATGTTGTTTTCTTTATTAGCATGCAAGTGGTGATTCTTCTAGCGAGTAGCATATATTAACCGTATTTTAAGTGTACTGGCTAAGTAAAGACAAGTTCATCGTAGCCACCCACCTTAGCGATAATTCACCTCGGTCGAGCGATACGCCGAGCGAGCCTCTGAAAGTCTAAGTCTGAACTCCTGAAGGGCCAAGTCTGGAATTCCTTTGCCTCAAGCAAGTCTTTTCGCTGAGCAAAGCAGATCGGGTTATCGCACTTGTGCCGTTTGAATCGGCTATCCGCATCGATGCGGAGCGGGTCATTATAGAGTGCACACACAAGTGAGAGGGGGTATTGGTGTGACTAATATGCACAATGTGTAAGGGTAGACATTGGAGAGTGTCAGTTGATGGAAGGAATGCTCGGGTATCAGAGGTATATAGTGTGGTGTTGGTATTGTTGTTGTGTGGAGTAGTGTGTACCATAGTGGGGTGTGCTAGAGAAGAAGGGAGTATGGAATGCTCTATTAAACAGTTGATAAGTGAGATGGGTATATCAGACTTTGAAGCATCTAGGATTCATAATTTTAGATTATGTGTGTCAGGTTGAGATTCGATATTGGTGGACCATATTTGCGTGTATGTAATACATACTTATTTTAAAAGGATCAAGTATAGGGTGTGGGGTGTTGGATACCTAGGTTGAAGTAGTTATGAAATAGGGATGTTGCAACGAGTAAAGGAGTGACCTGTACTGGATTGCACCATCAACAACAATAGTACAGGTATGCAACATCCATATATTATATGCAACTGTAGATAGAGATGTGCAATCGACAGTAGAGTAGTTGCAGCAGGAGGGTGGTGAGAAGCTGCTGTATACTCGAAGAGTGAGGGTGCACATTGGTGCAACCAGTGCATAGTGCAGTCAGTGCACCATGTGCACAGGGTGAGCAGGCATGTGGCTATACTTGGGGTATTGTGCAGACCTTGTACCAAGAGTTTGTGCACTGGATGTCTGGCCTCTATGTGCAAAAATGCACATACAAGTGTCAAGTGCACAGTAGGGTAAGGAGTTGAAGGGATTTTGGGTATATGCCTACCTAGTAACAATGAGTGTAAGAACTAGTGAAGGCAAGTATAAGTAGACTAACATAAATATGAGGTAGAGAAGAGGTCAGTGGCAGAGTATTAAGGAGTGTGTGAGGTACTTGAGTAAAGTTAGTGTGTAAGGGTGGATTAGTATCTAGTGATACTTGGGTATCCTAATAGTGTAAGATATTGGTCATAACTAAAGTATTAGAATATTAGGGTACTAAGGTATTATTGAGATATTGAGTATATGAACTAGATATGGGTATTGATACTAGATACGAGTAAGATAATATTTATATATATGAGCTATATATATTAGTATTAACTAGTATAGCTAACACCATAGGGTATTGACCTAGTAAGATCTAGAAACCTAGGTATAGCCTAGTAATAGCTAGTATGACTCTAGAAACCAACCTAGAAGCTAGTTTTGGATCCAAAATAAGGTACTTGACCTAGTTTGACCTAGTATGACTCAAATAACATAAATTTGAGCTAGCTTATGATTCTAAATCACTGGTTTGATATTGATAATTCATATATAGGTCTTTGAGGCACTGTTTCAGTCACCGTGTGATATTCAGCACCAGACCTCAGGCGAGTACATTCTCTGATAGTTTCTATTATTTGATATTTTTTATGATGCACGTTTATAGTAGTATTTTACCTAATTTTTGACATGATAGATACACAGATTGGTATAGTATAGATTATTTGTCATGAGATACGCAGTTTCAGGACTATTAACTTTTTTGGACTAATGAATTACCGGACTAATATATTTTCTAGCCTAATGATCTATTCTGGACTTGAGATTCTTTGTGTCGGGACTTGGATCCACGAGTACTAATCAGGAAGGGAAATACCTAGGAGGCGTGTGAACATACCCTTTATATCCCATGGTCTTACTGAAATAATAACAGCCACACACGACACGTGTGGTTTGCCGTATATCACCCCCTAGTCGTTCAGATATCAACTAGGTATTTCAAAACACTAGTTTAGATACAGTCTTTTCTAGATTATTTTATATCTATTGGTTGTATACTTGCATGACAGGTTTACTACTTTTCACATATCTGTCCGTCTTTACATATTTATCTGTTCTTCCTTCTTGTTTTTCATTGTTTCCTTATTTATCCGTTTCCTCTATTTTGTACCCTGTTTCTTTATTATCTACTTATCAAGTACTACATCACTATTTACTGCTTCATAGTATTTATCAATTAATTGGAACTACTGTTAGAGGTGTGCTCGTTCTATCCTGACTAGATATGTTTTTTCCAGATTACTATTTAGAGGATTGTTGTCCAACTTTTTATGGACCGTAGGTGGGAGTAGCAGATATGGACCCTGTAGCTTAGGTGTGATTGTCGGAAGGTCTAGTCAGAATCACTAGTTTTCTTAGTTAGTTCCTTTTTATCATTTTGATACCAGATTTATTTTTGACATATATTTGAGACATGGATGTTATTGTTTGAAGTTAGATTTGTATTGTTGTTTAGACTCTGTGGTTATGATTTAGATTCTTCCTTTGATATCTTATCATGCTTTAGTTCTGTGATTGAGTATTTTATATTATATTGTTATATCATTGTCTTCTTTTGGAGTTGTATATCTATGTGAGATTGCTAGTTAGATAGTCTTGACCTAGACAACGTTCTACGGTCGATGCTGCAGCATAGGCTGGGCGTACCCACGTACTCATGCCCGATCATCCGGGTGCAAGTCGTGACAAATTTGGAAAAATATTATACCTAAAATAGGAAGAGGAAAAAAGGAAGTGGTGTTGGTGACCGGCGACAGAGGATCGGAGGGGCCGACAGCGGGCACGAGCGACAGCAGCCACTGCAAGCATAGTCGTAGTAGGCATGGCCGTAGGGTGAGGGTAGCAGTGGTGTGGGTGTTGGTATTCATGATGGAGATGATGGTGGTATTGATTTATATGGTGTTGAGAAGAAGAAAATGGTGTAGTAGTAGGAGAAGAAAAGGGTTGAAGGAATGGGTGCTCAGTTAGTCCCAGATGAAGGGGTTTGGATGGAGATAAGGAAAGATAATTAAATGTACTAGCCTCCTTACTACGCATAAAATTTTAAAAAGAAAAATCCTAAAACACCATGATTACCTATTTTGGTGAATTGACCACTATACCCTCTATTCTTCGTGCAGGTTACCACCTCTCCCTTCACTTCCTATTTAAGTGACAAATGGATGTTTAGGTGTTAGGTAAGTTAATACAATTTGCATAATTTGTATAAGGAGTTTTGTGTAAAAAAAAATATAAATCAAAATACATCAAATTATTTTACTAAATCTTTTTCTTTATTATAAAACTTTAATATCTTATTAGCTAAGAAAAGTTTTATTATTAAGAAATATTTAAATAAATAAAATAAATTGAATAATACTGGATTATTGGTTACGGCTGTGACATCAACCAACTCTCCCGTGAATGCTTCTCTGCAGCATGTGTCCCTACCCATTGTAGCAGTCCTATGTGTTGGATCCACGAATCCAGTCGCATGTCCGTCTTACGCCCCCCTTCTGGTTTCGAGTAATATTTTGCTGGATCCCCCTCGAAGTCGTAGCATGTGCTTGAATGTAACAGATTCATTGTTGTTAGAGCGAAAGCCCAAAAAGTTACCACCTCTCAAGTATCGACTCTGTATCCATTTAGCTTAAAAGGAGCCCCCTGGTGGAATAGCCAAATAAGATTTATCCTGGCTACCTTCCTGAGTGTGTGTAGGGGCCTAAGACCGGTACCCCCCTCATCACGAAGCTGGTACAAATCCTTTCATGCAATTGCATGCATCCCCCTCCAAATGAAGTCAGCACACGTGTTCCATACGTCTAATAGTCGTCATCGGTAGCAAGATCGACTATAGCCAGAACGTCGTGATTACCGTGAGCACTGACCGCACCAACTCAATCCTGCTCCCGAAGGATAAGCATTGCGCATGCCACCATTCAACTCGATGACAGGCATACTCCACCATACTATGACACTCCATATCCTTCACATAGTTGATAAATAGTGGAAGACCCAGGTATTTGATAGGCAGGTCCCCTCTAGCCACACCAAGAATCGCAGCCCGCCCCTCCTTGTCTGGGCATCATTTGTTGAAGTACACCATGCTTTGGTCTTTGTTGAGTCACAGCCCAGACAACTTTCCAAAATCCTCCATAACCTCCAACATAGCTCTAAGGCTTGTAATGGACGACACCAAGAAAACCAAAATTTTTTCAGCATAAATGAGATGGAAAATATGCGGTTGCACCTGTCAAAATAAAGGAACAATCCTCCTCTGGTGTACAACTATGTCCATCAAGTTGGTGAAGTACTACATCACAAAAGTAAATAAGTAAGGATAAAGTGGACCTCTTTGCCGAAGTCAACGATTGATCTTGAAGAAGCCATGTGGTTCGCCTTTGATAAGGACCAAAAAATATAGCTGTAGTAATACACTCCCGAATTTGTGCAACCAAAATCTCATCGAACCTATAGCTAGCATGAGATGGAGTAGAAAATCCTTGTTTACCGTAACATACACCTTTTGCAGATCAAGTTTAATACAAGCCTTTTGACCTCCCACATTATTAAACTCGTGCACCATTTCATGCCCCAACATGCTATTCTCTGCAATAGACCGACCTTTGATGAAGGCAGCCTGATTTCTCGACACCAACTCCTACATCAGTTTCTCCATACACCAACACATAACATGTGTAATTATTTTGTACAAATAATTACATCATACAATAGGCCGATAATTAGACAACGTCGTAGCCCCCTCCTTCTTTGGTACTAAAGTAAGAACGCGTGATTCATCTCATGAAGTAGCCGACCATGCACAAGGAAATCATGAACCATCTCCAGTACCGGTTCTTTCAGGGCGCTCTAGTGAGTTTTATAAAATTCACTCTCGAAACCATCAGGGCCAGGGGACTTGTCTGGATCTTCCGCTTTAACAATACTTTCAACCTCCTCAAGTAGCACCAGAGCCAATAATATACGATTTCCAGCTTTTTACAAACCAAATCAGGAAAAGACGTCATATAGTCACATTGATTATATAAGGAAGAATAGTACTTGACCCCCTCTACTTGGATATCCATGCGTGCCTTAATTTCATTTCCATCAGCCCCGATCAACTTGCTACTACTATTTCGGTATTGGCGCACCCGCACCACATCATTGAAAAATTTGGTGCATTTGTCTCCCTCCTTGAGCCAAGATCACTTTGCTCTTTGTGCCATATGAATCTCCTCATATGTCCGCAGCACTCCCTCCTCCTAAAATAGTGCCCTTTCCTTCTCAGCCAAGGATTCACAAAGGACATCCGCCTGTAGTTTAGCTTGAACCTTAGTATTCTTTAGCTTTTTCCTCCAAATCCTCCAGAGGCTTGGCCTGAATCAAAGCTTTCAGTGCAAATTTGATACGCTTTAAGTGTTGCGTCAACCTGTACTGTATATTGCCAATAACCTTTGATTGTAAACTACTATCAACTGCCGTCGCATATCCTTCCAAAAGGTGCCAAGAATTATTGTAACGAAAGGCCGAGATTTATGCCTCTCCTCCTTTGTGAAGCATACCCTCACAGGAGAGTGATCCCTAGTACCTGTCGCCATGCCTTCTGTCAGAATGTTGGAGAATTTATCCATCCAGATCCTATTAACTAGTGCCCGATCCAGTTGACATGCCACCCTTTTACGAATAGCCTTGTTCATCCAAGTCCAAATGTGCCAACTCTGTCCAGGTTTCGCAACCCCGACTGTAGCAAACATCGCTGAAACTCCTACAGGATAACTTCAGGAACTCTTCACCCCCCAATCTTCTCATGCCTGCATAAGAGAGCCTTAAAATCACCCATCACCAACATAGGTGGCTTTAGCTGATTTGCTACCATGTCACTGACTTGTACTATCTCCTTCCAAAAGAAATCCCTTCTTTGATGATCATTATGTCCATATATCACAAAAATAAATAAATTTAAGCACTCATTTATTAGTAAAAAGGATAAATATTAAATGCTTGGATATAGACAACACCTGACCATCCCAACAATTCCATCCCAGCTAACCCAAATACGTACCATAGGGCATAAGTGTAGATTATTCACCTGCCTCCAATGAGGTTTAGTCCGACGTACCAAGATACGCTCTGGCTTTATTTTAGTTTATAATAACGCACTAATAGAATATTTCTCCTTACGCAACACCTCCCTAATTTCCTTCCATCTTCCAATCTAGCACACTCCTCGAACATTCCATGATATGATAGGCAATAATTGATAGTGTCCTCCCCATATACATCACCGACGCCGACATCTGGGTTCATGCTAGGCTCTGTCCTATTCATATCTACCTCTCCTATATTGCGCCCTCCTTAGTAGACTCCGTTTGCATCACCTTCTCCCACTCTGGGTTGTCACAGACCAGCAACTCACCGTCGTGCATAGACTGCACTTGATACTCCTTAGTATTTTCTTTCTGGATGGAGCCTGCATGCTATTTCCTACTAGTGAACTCGGACTGACTTGGAACATCCCCAAGCTTCAATCCCTTGCCCCCAGCCCTCTGCTTGCCCCTACTACCTCTTCCAGTCTGACTACGGACGCCCTCCTTGGTACTCGTACATCAGACCATCAATCAGCCACCCCTAGACCAATTTTGGTAGCTGTGAACACTACCATCGAGCCCACATCAAAGCGTCCCTTACTGCCTCCAATCGGTGCCGCACCCTGGACTTCTACGTCTGCTGAATACCCTCCTCATTCCTCTCCACTGCTATGCATTTATCTTAACCAATATCTATTTCAAATTTCATGTCTCCAACACCATAAGCAGTTCTTCCCAATTGGTCGTGAGTCTCTGTAGCGCCTGCATTTGTACAATGTGCTGCCCGAGCATGGGATATAATGGTACCACCCAATAATTCTACATTAATGTTGGCCTGCCCTACCACCTTACAATCCTTCGATGGGTGGCCGAAGCAACTACACCATTGACACACCGGGGATACCTACTCGTACTCCACCTTCTGAAGATAGATCTCTCATGAGGGCACGTCGTATTCCAGAATAATAGGGAGCTCCCTTCCTGCCTCAATCTCAATTAAAACTCGCACAAAGTCCATCTTCGAACGAGTCATAGTTGCATCGTCTGCCTTAATTGGTTTCTCAATCAAGCTGGCAAGTCGCATCAGTAATGGCACGATCCAATACATGATCGAGTGTTCTGGGAATCGAACCCATATTGGCACGAAGTAAAAAAAACTTCGTATTCACACTGTGTCTCAGGTGTCCATTCCTTTATAATGATAAGATGACCATCAAAGGTTGTCACGACCCGTACCCAGAAAATTGGGCATGAGTCGTGGGTACGTCCAGCCTATGTCGCAGAATCGGCGGTAGAACGCTGTCTAGGTCCATTATAGGTCATAATTATATATCTCACAATAACCTGTCAAGATAACCTCTCCAAAAGGAGGGCAACAACATAATATATATAAACTCAATCATAATAACTAGGGGAAGAGTAAAAGCACGATAAGATACCAACAAAGAAACAAAGAACCAAGGAGAGCAAGTACAATATCCAAAATATACAGTCAAAGTCTAAGAGTCTACAATATCTCACAGTAGCAAAATAATAATAATACAGTCATCCAGAACACCAACTGGGAACAACCCAGTGAAACCCACCTAGCTAAACTAGGGTGCTAGCGACGTCTCCTCAGTTGGGACGGGCTCCTCCTCAATCTCAGGGTCGCAACACTCGTCGACACCTGGCCCGTAGTAGGTCGGGCAAAAATCTTCAGGATCCTCTGAAAATATATATCCAGTCAGGACTGGAGCGAAGTACATAACTATGAAAGCAACTCCAAATACATGGTAAGGTGTATATGACTAGCAATAAAAAAGAATACAAGATGCACAGAAAAGTAAATACATGGTGAAACAGATAAAGTAACTGCAATATAAAACTGGAGAACAATACAAGTAGTAGAAAAGTAACTGCATGTGAGAAAATAGGAATACTAGCTAAGTGCCTTGAGCACAAGTTTGTTATGTGATCGACTTAGGTTGCACATGATTTAATATACGATAACTCCGTTATGCGTGAGTTGTATAACCGACACACACATGAATACTGTTTGGATTTGATCACATAACCAACTTTTACTCCCCTCTCCCACTAATACTCTTGGATCCAACCATGACACGCTATGTACATGATAAATAACTCGCGCACATGAAGGCGAGAGCACACGAAGCACATGATAGCACATGAGAATCAATACCCGAAGCACATAATAAAATACACGTGATAGAGTACCCGCTGAACACAGTAAGGGGGATAATATCTTATGACGGGATCCAACTAGTACCAGCTCATGAAATAATGTGTCAGAATCAAGTATTATAGTTCTAGAACAGGTGATGTATACACTATCATGAAATTAAAACAATCAGAGGTAGGTACTCGCCAGACATCCTAAGCAACTGGTGAGGATCGAGATCCGGACTGGCGTCGCAAGAATCTATTACGAAAAGTAAGGTTAAACGGGGTTATAAAGAGTTAAACTGATATAAAATAACTAAAAATAAGCTTCTAGGGTTGTTCTAGGTCGAACGGGTCAAACGGTAAAATTTGGGTCAAAAAGTCAACCCGGGGTCAAAAAAGTCAACTCTAGGTCAAACGTTAACTTTCACGGTCAACGGAGGCAATTACGGTCAACTATGGGTCAAACTAGGGTGCCCCTAAAATTCTAGGTCAAAACTAGCTTATTAAGCTAGTAAACCCTCAAACTCGGCACCTTGAGATACCGGGATACCCTCGGTATCCGATACCTCAACCTAAGCTATACACCCCGCATAAACCCACTAACACATACCCTAACACGCATATATATATATATATATATATATATATATATATATATATATATATAAACCCAACTCTAATCCCAATCCTAGGCAAACGTCCAATACCTCGCCCCGATACCCAATACCTTGAGTATCCCAAGGTATTGAGATACCTTGATATCTCAAGGTATCAAGATATCTAACTTACCCCTCTCTAACACTAACTAGCTAACTATCTATGTATATATACACCTAGCTATATATCTAGGCAAATATATATATATCTGACACATATATATATATATCTACATACATATCTAAATATATATCGCACATACATATATACATATATCCATTACCCATCTCATATATATATATATATATATATATATATATATATATATATATATATATATATATATATATATATATATATATATATATATATATATATAATCTCTCTACCTCTCTCTCACTACTGCTACTACTACTTACTGCTACTACTACTTACTGCTACTACTGCTGATGCTTGAAGCTGCTGCTAGCCCTTGCTGCTGCTGCTAGCCTTGCTGCCAAGGCTGCTGCTGCTGCTGGCCTTACTGCCAAGGCTGCTGCTGCTACTGCTGGCCTTATTAGCTGCTGCAACCCCCCTTGCTGCCACTGCACCTATTAACTACTGCCCCCTATCTCTCTCTCTCTAATACACACTACACACACACACACATATATATGCACACACTCACATATACACACACACACACACACACACACACACACACACACACACACACACACACATATATACATATATATATATATGTGTGTGTGTGTGTGTGTGTATCTATATAACCACACACTCACACACAAACACACACACTAACACTCAAACACACACAACTACACCAACACCCCACCAACACATGCACAACCACCCAAACACACATATATATATATATATATATAATACAACTCAAAAACTCTAATACACACTCCTCGAAGCTAAACCAATCCGCGCACAAGCCCAAAACCTAGAAACCAAGTCGAAATAGCCATTTGGCCATTTCGATGAACACTTGGTGTACGGCTCGCGATATCTCATGAATCGCATACCAAACCTACTCGAAATTGATCCAAAATTTACCCACAAGTTCTAATCGATGTTTAGAACCTCAAAAAAATGCTAACACTCTGATTCTAGGTCCGTGGCAAAATCCCACATGTATGTGGAACCCACGGCGACGAAAAACCCTCAAATCGCCCAAAATGTCCAAATCTTCGTGACACGATCTCACGTGTCCGAATGGGGACACATACTTACCCTTAAGACACCCAAGCACGTCTACCTAGGTCCGTCTAACCTAGGGCATCACTCAAAATTGGGCCAATCTCGGATTTCACCCAAAATTGACATAAAACCTAATGTCAAAGTCTCCAAACACAACCAAACAAGTTCTAACTTCCTCCCACGGGTAGCTCTAAGGTCTATGAAGGTTCTAAACTACTAATTACACTATATTAGAGTAATCACTAAGAGGAAAGTTAGGGTTTACCTCTTGGGAGTTGAAATCCCAAGGCCAAAGTCTCCAAAATCCTAGAAATCACCACCCTCAAGCCTCCAAGCCAAGCCTCTACACCAAGTCTAGGCTCTACACACCTAGGTTAGGGAAAAGTAAAGGGTTAGGGTTGCATTTATGGAAGAAGTAGATAAAGGAAGAGAAGAGGGGTGAGAAACTAACTTGAAATGGAGAAAATTGGAAGAAGGAAGAAGAGGAGAATGGAGAGAAGAGTGAAGAAGAAGAAGAATGGAAATAAAATGGGATGGGGGGGGGGGTTCGGCCAAGTGAGGAATTAGGGTTAGGGGGCCGGCCATGTACATAGAAATATGGTTTACATATAACACAATGACTTAAATGCCCTCCATTAAGTCACCCAACTTGGGTTTAGGTTTGGGATTTTCTAAACATATTCTAACTAATCCAAAACACTCCAATTAACTAACAAAAAATATAAATAACTATTCTACACCAATAAATAAGTCTGACAAGGGTGTTGGTTGGGTCTGACATGGGTCCACTAGGGTCTGACATGGGTCCAGACTAACCAAAATCCTAAAATAACTAATAAAAAAATAAATACAACCACTAATTAAATATAAATATAATTATTTATGATTAATACACAATTTACCAAAAATAAAAAAAAGAAAATCCTATTTTCTAGAATTCGGTAGTGACAAGCCTACCCTCCTTAAAATAATTTTGTCCTCGAAATTAAAAGATGAAACTAGGACAGGAATGCAAGAAAAAGAAAGAACCATACCTCAGGGCTCGAAAAGATAAGGGTATCGCTTGCGCTTTTCATCCTCCCTCTCCCAGGTCGACTCACCTTGAGAGTGATGCCTCCATGCGATTCGAACCAAGGGAATAGTCTGGTTCCTCAATACCTTCTCCCGTCGATCCAGAATCTTCACCGGCTGCTCTGGATAGCTAAGAGTAGGGCCCACCACGATCTCTGAGTGATCCAATACGTGACTGGGATCCGCCACGTACCGTCTCAACTGCGACACGTGGAACACACATGAACTCCCTCTAGCGTAGGAGGGAAATCTAGCCTATACGCCACAGCGCCGACCCTCTCAAGGTGCTGAAGGGTCCGACGAAACGTGGGCTAAGCTTTCCGCCTCCACCGAAGCGAATAGTGTCCCGCGTCGGAGAAATCCTTAGGAACACCAGATCACCAACCTAGCACAAATAAGGTCTCATCACTTAATCTAAAACAAGCAATCACAAGCAAACACAAGAACAAAATCTAAATTCTAAGCTATACCTCAAACTCTAAAGGTCTCCGGTGGCTATCGGCCCAATGCCGCTGCCTGTCCTGCACCACCCGAAGTCTATCTCTAATGAGCTTGACCTTCTCTGCCGCATCCACTACCATCTCTGGGCCAAGCAAAGCTCTCTCGCCTACATCATCCCATGATAACAGAGTGCGACACCTCCGTCCATACAATGCCTCGAATGGTGACATCTCGATACTGGCTTAGTAACTGTTGTTGTAAGCAAACTCTACCAAGTGTAAGTGATCCTCCCATGAGTCTCTGAAATCCAGAACACAAGTAAGAAGTATGTCCTTGAAGGTCTGAATGGTCCTCTCTGACTGACCGTCTGTGGGTGATATGCAGTACTAAACTTGAGCTGGGTGCCCAAGCTAGCCTTTAGACTCCTCCAGAAATACGAAGTAAAGCGACTGTCCCGGTCTGATACTATGCTCACAGGAACTCCATGCTGTCTAACTATCTGGCGTACATACATCTCTACTAGTCTCTCCATAGACGTACCCACTTTGAATGGTAAAAAGTGGGCCGATTTGGTCAACCTGTCTACGATGACCCAAATTACATCATTCCCTCCTGGAGAACGGGGAAGTCCAGAAATAAAATCCATGGTCACATGCTCCCATTTCTACTCCGGAATGGGTAACGACTGAAGCAACCCTCCTGGCCTCTGTCTCTCCGCCTTCACCTGCTGGCACACTAAGCATCGGGATACGAAGCGTGCTATCTCCCGCTTTATCCCGTACCACCATACATGCTCTCTCAGATCTCTATACATCTTGTTGGCACCTGGATGCATAGAGTACTGGGATCGATGCGCCTCCTGAAGAACCTTCTCGCGCAATGACCCACTCGGCACACACAACCTGGTACCGTGTCGCAATGAACCATCATCAGCAATGGTGAAGTCATCTGATAATCCAATCTGAACCTGCGACCTGATGCTACTCAGGGACTCATCCTCAAACTATGTAGCCCTGATCCGGTCTATCAACTCTGACTGAATTTGCAGTCCCCACATCTGCATCTCAACTCCAGGCACTATCACCTCAATGCCCAAGCTCTCTAAATCTGCCAGAACGATCTGTAGTCAGGCACATAGCTACTGGATACCTGCTCAGCGCATCCGCAACTACGTTCGCCTTCCCTGGATGGTACTGCAATAATATATCGAAGTCTTTCATCAACTTCAACCATCTCCTCTGCCTCATGTTCAGCTCTTTTTGGGTAAACACATACTTCAAGCTCTTGTGGTCAGTGAAGATCTCCATACGTTCTCTGTATAAATAGTGTTTCCACAACTTCAGAGTAAAGATGACCACTGCCAACTCCAAATCGTGGGTAGGATAGTTCTTCTCATGAGGACGTAATTGCCTAGAAGCATAGGCAATCACCCTCCTATTCTGCTGTAACACACAACCCAGTCCCTTTCCCGATGCATCACTATAGATAGTGAATCCTCCAGACCCCGATGGCAACGTCAACACTGGAGCTGTCGTTAACCTCCTCTTCAGCTCATCAAAGGTGACCTGATACTCCTCTGACCAAACAAACTCTATGTCCTTCCGGGTCAACCTAGACAACGGCTCTGCAATCCGAAAAAAATCCTGAACAAATCTTCTGTAGTAACCTGCCAGCCCCAGGAAACTTCTGACGTCTGCTACTGAACTCGGAACACTCCATGACTCAACTGCTATGATCTTCCTCGGATCCACCGAGATCCCCACTCTGGTTACCACATGACCAAGGAATTCAACCTTGTCGAGGAAGAACTCGCACTTCGAAAGCTTTCCATAAAGCTTCTCCTTCCTTAGAGTCTCCAGTACTATCCTCAGATGCTCCTCATGCTCCTCTGGGGTCTTCGAATACACCAAGATGTTATCTATAAACACCACCATAAACCTATCCAGATGTTGATGGAATACCTTGTTTATCAGATTTATGAACACTGCCGGGGCATTAGTCAACCCAAACGACATCACCATGAACTCATACTGTCCATACCTGGTTCGAAAAGCCGTCTTCAAAATATCCTCCCTCTTGACCTTCACCTGGTGGTAGCCTATTCTCAGATCAATCCTGGAAAACACCCTCGCTCCGCTCAACTGGTCAAAAAGATCATCAATACGTGACAGCGGATACATGTTCTTGATTGTGAGGTTATTCAGAGCCCTGTAGTCGATACACATCCGTATCGACCCATCCTTCTTCGGTACAAAAAGTACCGGAGCACCCCACGGAGAAGAACTAGATCTGATAAATCCCTTGTCCTGAAGCTCATCCACCTGCTTCTTCAACTCTACCATCTCACTATTGCTGACTCTATAGACATGCTGGGATATCGGCTTCGTGCCTGGCACCAAGTCTACAGGGAACTCCACATCTCTGTCCGAAGGTAACCCTGGCAACTCCTCCGGAAAGACATCCATGAACTCCGCTATCAATGGATGTGGCAACCTCTGCTCTACCACCAGGGCTCCGCAGAAGACTCCTTCGCTCTGCTCTGCTGCTCCTCTGGCAAACTCAAACTCTGGCTCTCTCGACGGACTAAACAACACTCTACCTCTGCGATAATCTATACTAGCACAGTGCATATTCAACCAATCCATCCCGAGTACAATATCGTAGCTCGAAAGTGGCATTACGAGTAGGCACACACTCAACTCCCAGCCTCCCAAGGTAACTCTTCGGTCTCTGCAGACACCACTGACTAGGATGATACCACCCTCGGTCGTGATCTTGCAGAGTTTAGCTAAAGGTTCAGCAACAAGATGGTGTCTAACAGCAAAAGATACAGACACAAAGCTATGTGAAGCACCAGAATCAAATAAAGCAAGTGCTGGAATATAATCAAGAAGAACAGAACCTGAGATCACAAAAAAGAAGTGAATACGGTGCAAGATACGATATCATCAAGGAAGGACAGTAATATTTCAAAAGAAAACAATTTCAGAAAAATTAAAGATAGCAAAGAAAAATCAGGAAGGGTCCTAGTTATGATTGAGCACACTCTCTCTCAGCCTATATCCTATATCCTATCGCAGGTATATATATGTGTTTGGGTGGTTGTGCATGTGTTGGTGGGGTGTTGGTGTAGTTGTGTGTGTTTGAGTGATAGTGTGTGTGTTTGTGTATTTGTGTGTGAGTGTGTGGTTATATAGATACATATATATATATATATAAAATATAACTCAAAAACTCTAATACACACTCCCCGAAGCTAAACCAATATGCGCACAAGCCCAAAACCTAGAAACCAAGTCAAAATTGCCATTTGGTCATTTCGACGAACACTTGGTGTGCGACTCGCGATACCTCGTGAAACGCATACCAAATCTACACGGAATCGACCCAAAATTTATTCACGAGTTCTAATCGATGTCTATAACCTCAAAAAAATGCTAACTCTTCGATTCTAGGTCTGTGACAAAATCCCACATGCATGTGGAACCCACGGCGACGAAAAACCCCCAAATCGCCCAAAATACCCAAATCTCTGCGATACGACCTCATGTGTCCGAACGGGGACACTTACTTACCCTCAAGACACCCAATCACATCTACTTAGGTCCGTCTAACCTAGGGCATCACCTAAAATTGGGCCAATCTCGGATTTTACCCAAAATTGATACAAAACCTAAAGTCAAAGTCTCCAAACACAACCAAACAAGTTCTAACTTCCTCCCACGGATAGCTCTAAGGTCTAGGAAGGTTCTAAACTACTAATTATACTATATTAGAGTAATCACTAAGAGGAAAGTTAGGGTTTACCTCTTGGGAGTTGAAATCCCAAGGCCAAAGTCTCCAAAACCCTAGAAATCACCACCCTCAAGCCTCTAAGCCTCCAAGACAAGCCTCTACACCAAGTCTAGGCTCTACACACCTAGGTTAGGGAAAAGTAAAGGGTTAGGGTTGTATTTATGGAAGAAGTAGATGAAGGAAGAGAAGAGGGGTGAGAAACTTACTTGAAATGGAGAAAATTGGAAGAAGGAAGAAGAAGAGGATGGAGAGAAGAGTGAAGAAGAAGAATAGAAATAAAATGGGATGGGGGGTTCGGCCAAGTGAAGAATTAGGGTTAGGGGGCCGGCCATGTACATAGAAATAGGGTTTACATATAACACAATGACTTAAATGCCCTCCATTAAGTCATCCAACTTGGATTTAGGTTTGGGGTTTTCTAAACACATTCTAACTAATCCAAAACACTCCAATTAACTAACAAAAAATATAAATAACTATTCTACACCAATAAATAAGTCTGAAAAGGGTGTTGGTTGGGTCTGACATGGGTCCACTAGGGTCTGACATTGGTCTAGACTAGCCAAAATTCTAAAACAACCAATAAAAAAAAATACAACCACTAATTAAATATAAATATAATTATTTATGATCAATACACAATTTACCAAAAATAAAAAAAATAAAATCCTATTTTCTAGAATTGGGTAGTGACAAAGGTCGATGGCCCTCATTGCATAATCGATCCATATCCTCTCGTAGCCCAAATCTCATGTAATAAAAACTATTTTCCTGCACAAAAAACTCCATTGATCCTTTTGGACGCCATACGCGATTCACGTAAGTGCGAATCTGCCTATCGAAATGACGATTACCATGGACATATAGTATCACCGTGTTCCGCAAGTAGTCCATCATCTCCGCCAATTCATCTGCTAGGACACATGATGCCCCGTACCCACCATCTTCGGTTCAATATAATGCATTTGTCCAGGGGCCTGTGTAGACCCCCTCGGCACAAATTTGCCCACGACCGCCCATACGATGGTTTCTCCATCGGTGCCTTCCCCTTATCTCTAGTCGAGACTAGTCGAGGCAAAGGATGCGTCTGACCTTCCCTAATCATCTCAATAGGGGCTGTCGGCTTCCACCCCATGCTCGCACCTACGACCATTCTCTACGCCGACGGCCTTATCTTCCTTAGGCGTGCCCGATCTGCCCCCTTGACTGAGGTCTCCCCTTCCGATTGAACCCTCTTCATGCAAATGGACCTAGCCACTGCTGCCTTCGTTTCACATGCACGACCACCATTTTGTCGAAGTCTCCCTCCTCCACGTCCACGTCTCCTCCAATGGACCGTGGTCCATCATATATATATATATATATATATATATATATATATATATATATATATATATATATATGATGGGATAATTCTTACTATTAAAGCTAATGTAAAATATTTGGGATTTTGTAGGGGGAGGCAGGCTTAAGGCCTTGAGTTTGTAAGTTTTTCTTTTATTAATGAAATTACCAGTACCAATATATATATATATATATATATATATATATATATATATATATATATATATATATATATATATATATATACATATATACATATATATATATACATATATATATATATATATACATATATATATATATTTATATATATATATATAATCTTTGATGATAATTTAAAAATTAGTGTTCATACAAGTTAAAGTTAGTTTTCACTTAAGTAATAGATATAAGTTCAAGACCTAGTTGTGTTATTTTTATGAATTAATTAATTTTTTTAACGAGGGGACCATTTAAAATTTTCTTTTTCTAGGCACCATTTTTTTTCCTGGTGTCAATAAAATCTAAGGCCGATGTTACATATTGCATAATCTAATTGTAAATCGAACTTATACGTGACTGGCTTACTTATATCATGGTATATATTGGTCAGGACGGCCCGAAAACTGGCCCGGGCTTGGTCAATGCTGGTCTGGGCCGACCCGGACCCGGTCAACGGACCGGCCCGACTCGGTCCACTTCGTATAGGGGTCCTGGCCGGGTCGGAGAATCCGACCTCCAAGCCCTGCCCTATTGCTGCAACGTTCGAACATGGTTTCGACCGTTGAGGCCCGGCAGGCCCGGCCCGATCGCAGGCCCGGTCTGACCCAGGAGATTTTTTTTTGTATATGACCATTTGGGGTGGTATATTTTACCAAAATACCCCATTTTCATAACATTTGTTCGAACGTTAGAGGAGTATTTTGGTCATTTTTGCTGAAAATAACCAAAATACCCTTATAACTACTATATTTTAAGGGCAAAGGGGGGTCAATTTGGCTCATTTTTTTCTATAAATAGTCCCAAAAACTTGAAAAATAATCACAACAATATTTCTTCATCATTTTCTTCTATTAAAATTTTTTAAGCAAGCAATTTCTGAAGTGAAACTCTCTGGAGGCCAAACAATAGTGTTCAAGCAAGCAATTTTTGAAGTGCAAAATTTCTTGGAGGCTTCAAGTAACAATTTTTTTCTTAATAGTTATATTTTTCTTGTGATTTTCGAATTTTCTTTCCCCATTTTCTTTCTTTTGTTTAGTTGGTAGATAAATATAATTTTTACACATATTTAAAAAAATATATTTTTTAAAATATGGATGCTACTTGTTCTAACCACCCATATGGAGGTGATTCAGAACAACAATTTGATTATTATATTCAAATATTTTAAAATAATCCTATTCCTGATTATGCTCCACCGACACAACTTTTACCTCCTGAAGTTAGGAGTATGGATACAAATACCTCAAATAGAAAAAAAAACTATTTTATGGAATTATTTAAAAAAATATTTGTCACTGATAGTGAGGGCGCACTGGTTTTTGATCCAAAAGATCAAAAACCAATACCTAAGGCTGCTGTGAGACTCGTCTTACTATTTTCGTATTCGTATCTGGTAGACGTATATTATTGCTGTATAATTGCTTCCCGTATATTTTCTGAATTTTCTAGCTGCTTTCGGGTAATTTTTTGACTGCGAATAGTTTAGCTATCCCTTGTTATATATAGCTCTTTTCTTTATCTCTCTTCCTATTTCCTTTTTCTTTCATTTTTTTTTTCTCTTTCCTCTTCCTTCCTCTTCCCTCTTCTTCTTCACCCGTATCTTGGGGGTTGGCCTTGGCCACGAATTTGGTGCTAGTAGTGGTAGTTGGTAGTGGTTTAGGCAAGTACATCTTGCCAATGAGGAAGAACTTGCCTATTTTTTGTTTCTCATAGTATCTTGAATTTTATTTGCTTATAATGTGTTCCATAAGCTTCCCTACTTGCTTAGTACTTAGCATTTTTAGTTTTAATGGCTTGAATGGAGTATATCTATATTTCTATGTTAGGATTTTTAAGGGTTCCTTGAGTTTTCATTAGTTTTGATATACTAAAATTATATATTTTCGAAAACTAGTAGTTCTATGTGATAGAGAATTAAATTTCGTATAGTTTTGACTTTTGAATCACTTCATTTAAAGTTAAATTAAAGATTTTACGGCCAAAATAAGTTTTAGAGCTTGAACCTGTCTGGTAGGGACGATGAGCAGTGCCGCGCGCATGGCACCGTACATAGAAATTCAGCCGCGTGCAGTATGCCGCATATGGATTTCTTGTCGCTGCATGCGCCGTGCGCATCACTCTCTTGCCGTACGCAATGCGCTGCTCATGGAATTCCTGCCACGCCTAGTGCGCCGCGCATGGATTTCTTACCGCCGCATATGCCACGTGCATCAATCCTTCATCGCGCGCATCGATGCACCGCGTGCATTAATTTCTTGCCGTAAGCCATGCGCCTCATATGGATTTCTGATCGAGCGCAGTGCTCTGCGCATGGGATTCTTGCCGCGGGTAGTACGCAGATCGTATATTGACCCGGATGACCCCTTTTTGAATATTTAATTGATTTTTTAGCTAGAATCTTGTAAAACTCAAAAAATAAAAGTTGTTGATCTTTGTCTTGACTTTCCAAATACTTTTGGATCATCCCATTTGGAGTTCATATGAGATAGTTATTTCCAATCTTCTAAAATGTGTCAAAAATCCAGTTTTGTGCTATTTGGCATATTTTATTATTTTGTCCATTATTGCTATATTCTTCAATTGTTTTTCTTTGTTAATTTAAACTTTGGGATTTAGATAAAATGCAATTTTTTCTTAAATGCTTTAACCTGACTAAGATACTTACAATAATATGGATAACTGAGCAAGGACTATAATTATGCTGAAATTGTGAACTCCCAGAACCTGACATGTACTGATACTCCCGATAGTGGCTCGACGTAGCGCACTCATGACTCAAGATTCTTGTACTATCCTGATCAAGGCTATTAGTAGCACTAGTATTGCATGACTTGTTATTCCGTGTTTAATTTTGATTGTACCTGTCAAGCTATTGTCCAGTCTTGCATTATGTCTAAGGCAAATTCCTGAGCACCAAGGTTAGGAATCTTGATTAAACTGATCAGGTTAATGAACTAGATTTAATACCTAGAATCATTTAGGGAAATTTCCTGGCTACAAGAAATCTTGACATCCCAGCGACACCATTAGATTTGGAGCTCTCCGTCGTGAGGGACACACTTCTTGCACACCGTCGAGTGTTGCATTACAAGTAAAAATATCTATATATGTTAATTATATTATGTATCCCGTATATCTGGATGATCTGTATGGACTGCAGGGCATGTGGCTGTATAAAATTTCTAAATTGTAAGTGATAGTAATTAGTGTTTGATAATAAACGAAAGAAATAAAATAAGATTTATACGAAACCCGCTCTTTGGTTTACAAACAAGAAGTACAATTAATCCTATACAAGGATGTCAAGTACAAAATTTAATCTGGGTAAATATTGCTATAGGAGTCTGATCTGCAGTCGATCACTTTGTCCCTTGGACCACACGATGATGAAGAAGTGCCGTAGAAGAAGGAGATGCTTCAAAGGTTGCAAGAGGGAGTGGATGCTCGATGCCAAAATCGTTGGTCACTACTCTCTGTCTGAGCTCTGGATTCTTCTCTCTCAAAGACTTTTCGACTCTTAATTCTTTGACCTCTCAACCTTGGAGTTTTTTCCCTGACCCTGTTTTCTTCACCCGAATCTCTGTCAATAGAGGCCTCTATTTATAGGGTTTTAGTGACAGTAATCCTTCAGTCGCCGTAAAAGCCGGGTAATGGAGAGTATGGCACTTTTTACGCGACGGTTACGATAATCGTTACCCCCGTATAAATAATCTTCTGAATCTGCGTGCGACGCGTGTCCCATTAAGAGATAATGCGTATAACGGCTGCGAAGATCACGGTATAAAAGCCACGTAGGTAGTTATCTCTCGCGTAGAAAAGGTTGGCGTAGAAGCCAATAACTGTCACCATGGCGTATAAGCCAAATGTTATCAAACTGGCATAGAGGCCGGGTAGGCGTAGAAGCCGAGTAGGCATAGAAGCTGAGTCGGCGTAGAAGCTGGGTAGGCATAGAAGCCGAGTAGGCGTAGAAGCCGGATGCTGCATAGACAGGTAGCTAGCATAGAAGATAGCTGATCCTCCTTCCTTGACTGAGGCCTTGAGCGAATTCTGGACAAAATAGCCTTAATACGCACTAATGCATATGTAGCCTGAGTTGGCGTATTGTGCAAAAGCGATGATGTGGACGTCTTAGCGAAAATCATGGCTTTTGGAGATATAATCAAATCTCTTGCATTAAATGCAGAGATCTGCCCCCATTTTGCATATTAAATGTAGAGGCGTGTCTCGAAGATCTGCCACCATTCTGAGCATTAAATACAGAGGCGTGTCTCGAAGATCTGCCACCATTTTTGCGCATTAAATGAAGAGACGTGCCTTGAGCCCTGTACGAAGAGCAACTTTTGACATGGCAGTCTGTTTGTCTTCTGCGGATCGTAAAAAGCTTACATCTGCCTGTATAGAACTAGGCAGCGTATCCCCTGGTATGCGTAAAAGCAGTTTACGCCAAGGAATTGTCACTAAACGACAGTTTGGGTCGCCGTGCCGCGCCATCATTACAACCGTCGTTTGGATAGTCGTGCAGTACTCTTTGTCAGGAGTCGGACATCAGGTTCACTGCATGATTTGACCGGTTCATTCGAGGAATACGAAGCGTTCCTCGTACACTTCAATGCTGCATTAAAAACGAATGAGTTTTACGCCATAAAGGCGATATAACACCCTTTTTACGTTGAAACAGCCTGGACATACTGTATTACGCGGATAGTCCTTGAGCTTATATTTTACGCTGTGCTTAGCGAGAAAGCTCTGTTGTACGCCGATGGCTCTGAGGTTATATTTTATGCTGCCCAGCAGTAAAATGCTGCGTATAACTCTTCAGCGTATTTTTCATGCTTCTACAAGACCCCCTTCAAAGTTTTCAAATTCCTCATAATTTGAAACACTTTAAATGAAGCATGAAACGGTCAAGTCTGACTCGTTCTTCAAGGCTGACTTCTTGGCGGATTATAGGGGATTTGTTGGGATTCGGTGTGATCTCTTTTACCTATATAAAGGCTGAGGAGTTAACCTATTCTTCCCATATTTCCTTTACCACACAGAGATAATTGCCGGAGTTCATCGGGTCGACTTTAGGAAGAAGAAGAAGACCATGTTCTTCTAGCATGTAAGAAGCCGAAAAAGAAGACATCTTCGAGCAAATGTCCTCTGCAATGATGGATCATAGAAGGATATCATAGCTTCCTTTGCTCGGGATAATTAGCAACTTCATATGGCAGTTCGTCCAAGAGAAAGGAAGGGTCACATTCGACCACACAGCTTGCAAGCTGTATTTTCTCCTGTCGTTCGTGGACAAAAGCAGAAAGACTAGCTCTGTCCTCGAGTATTGAGTTGGGTCTAAAACCTCAACTCAATCTGTCAAGGCGTATGAAGGATGGGCTCTGAATAATTTACAGGCCCAGTTTTGTATCCTCCCGCTATTAATCATTTTCTTGTTAATCGGTCGCGGAAACCGACTAACTGCTGAAGAAGACGCGAAAGATCTCCACCAATACGAGAACCTGGCAGAATAGATTCTTGGGGTGACCTTTCAATGAAAATAAGAAAATCCTTTGTAGACGGGATTTTCCTCATATGTAATCATGAAGATGAAGAAAAACCCTTTCTAGACTGGATTTCCCTCATATGTAATCATGATTTAATAAAATTGTCTTCTTCTGTGCATATGATTATCTTACCATATATTTTGCTGTGATGAAGTTTGAATAGGTGTAGCTTTGACACGCCTGATAACTTTACGCCGACTCTGATAGAAAGAGTATTAGGTCCCGTCCTGTCTTTTACGCATAACTAAAGATGCGCAGAAAGCCGTTTAGCATTTAAGTCGCATATTCGAACTGTCCTGCTGTTAGGAATGAGGAACTGCATAAAATTCTGAACTGTCACTTCTAATAAGAAGAATTTTTGTTCAGACCATCATCTTCAAAAATGATTTCCCAAAAATCCCTTGTAAATAGGGTGAGAAATGGTTGTCAAAAACTGAGTCGCCATCTTGAACTGTAGAGGAAATATTCAGACTGGGTTTTGGATAAACTTCCAATCGACCCAAGAAGAAGAGTCATTTTTAATGCTGAAATCTGTATGCTTTGGGTACTTGAGATATTTTGAGACCAAGAAGGAGTATCTTCTGCGTGAACCCTTGCAATTGACCGCCTTAAGAATTGTTCAGATATACGTATATTCTGGCCTGCGTATTCTCAGATATGCGGAAAGTCATAGATCTGTAATATATATGAGCATAAAATCGTAAGTTTGTAGCCTCTTGAGCGTAAAAGCTGCTGAGCATGAGAGCATTCGGACATAAAACTGTAGATCTGTAGCCTCTGTAAAAAAAACTTCCGAGCGTGAAGTTGTGGATTTGTTGCCTCTGAGCGTAAAAAGCTGCCGAGCGTGAAATCATAGATTTGTAGCTTCTGAGCGTGAAGTCGTAGGTTTGTATCCTCTCGAGCGTAAAAGCTACCGAGCATAAAAGCATCCGGGCATAAAACTATAGACTTATAGCCTCTGAGTGTAAAACCGTAGATTTGTAGCTGCCGAGCGTAGAAAGCTCCTTGGCATAAAACCACGAATCTGCTTTGCACGAAAACTTTTTGAATTTGCTGACTGTCCGCCTTCCTTGAGTAATAGGCTGACGTAGTCCCCAATCATAACCGAATATTAAATATCGGATTTGGTTAGGGATTCGAGGAGTCCATCCGAACTCTATATATATCCTAAGGCTTTCAGAGAGAAGACTCTTCACCTGTCTTTTGCAAAAGAAAGCTTTCGTCTCTTCGAGTTCTCTCCTTCGTTTTCTCTGAGCAACCTGAGTTTTCAGCAATGGCACCAAAACTAATCTCCTCCTCTAAGAGAAAGAAGGCTGCCTCCTCTTCTCACTCCTCTGCCCAAGCGAGAGCGACTTCCATCGGGCAAGACGATCCTCATTCTGAACGAAGTGTCCCGCCGACGAGCTGTGCACCTGGTGTTATAGGTAAAGCTTTTGGGACGATAATAACGAGGAAAATCCTTCGCACACATTGTACGTGAACGTGCTAGGTCGTCTTCTGTGCTGATAGCCTCTTCGAGGAAGATGATGCACAGAGATGTTTTATCTTTTACGCCCACATTTCTAATGTGTCAGCGTAAAAACTCTATATTTTCGCAGTCTGACGTAAAATCTTTGACTGTCGTAACTTGGCGTATACCATAACCTCCAAGTGTTACGCTTCTGGATGGAAATTTCGGCGTAATAGAACTTAAACTTTGGCAGTCTGGCGTAAAACACAGACTGTCAGGTTTTTTGTGTATACTGCCAGTCTTGAATTTTATGCCTTGGAAGAAGATTCCAGCGTAAAAGATCAAATTTTTACAGTCTTGGCGTAAAGCACAGACTGTTGCCTTTTAGCATATGCTGCAAGATTTGTGAGGTCTAGTATAGAAACTGACGTATTTTTCTTGCACTTTGTAATTAACTTGCATGCGTCTCCGCTGGCCGAGGTGATGGGTTCTGCTGCTGGGATGCTGCATTCTAATTACCTGGAGGATTTGTCCCACATGACATTTCCTATCTCCGGACCCTAATATCCTGAAGGAAGGGGAATCCTGATATCATCTCAAGGAGAGCGGATGCTGTTGAGCATGATCAACGGAGAGCCCCTGGCATATATAGACGGGGCATAATATATAAAACTGGCTTTTCTCTTCGGGGACATGATTGACAAACAATCCCAGACGAAGCCGAAGAAAGAACTCTGAGTTTTTCCTGCCGGGGGCTTGGTCATGTACCTGCCCAAGATACTGAGAGACTATCCTTTCTCGGCATTCTTCCATGCCACACATCCCAGGAGGATGTCGTGGACCCTGACTCCCAATCTTCATGGCCAGCCGGGGAAGATATTTTACCAGAAAGTATCTGACCAAGGGTCATTTGTCAGCCGTCCTTCCAGCTCTGTGATGCCGTTCAGGGGATTGTATTCGGGCAGTGTCCCGAGTGAAGATACTTCACTGCTCCAACCAGTCCAACTACCGACCTTCTGTAATAATTTCATAGGGCATGGAGGAGTATACCCCAAGGTTAATCCTCGGACTAACGGGTGGGTCACCCCTACAAATCTTCGATGGGCTCGCTTGGCTGACTGGGCCCTGAAGCATTTTCAGACTGAGCTGGAGAGCATTGGTCTGTACACAGCTGTGAGTGCTACCAGTGCTGGGTTACCTCTCAACCCTAACCTGTTTTTGGCTTTGATGGAGCGATATATCTCGCTCACCGGGACTTTCGCCACTCCACTGGGGGAGTTGGGATTGGCCCTTCCCGAAATGACAGAGATTTTAAGACTGTAATGGGGGATACTCCTTATGAAGAGTATGTTCCCACAAACCGAGAGCTGGGGGATTCAGACCCTCGGGTAGTGGCAGTGTAACAGGAGCTGATGTGCCACTACCTTACTTGCACCGCCTTTTATAATGAGCCCTCTGATTTGGCTCATACCAACAAATGGGCGTCCTACCTCTTCTTTCACCGGGCCAGGGCTGCTAAGCCAGAGAAAGTCTTGGATAGCAAGGATTAGCCTCTGAGCTGTCTGAGCGTGCTTAGTGCTTAGGTAGTCGACGATCTTATGGAAGACGCTGGGGCTCCAGATCAGATTCTTGACGAAGGGATAGGGAAATATCCTGCAGGCACTAAGGCCTACAGTTATCTGGGGCATTACCGCAGGCCTCTGTCCAAGAAAGCTTAACTGGCTGGCTTTCTCTCTATATGGCTGCGTCGATTGGTAGTACCAGGCATTGCATCCTCGGATCGCATTTATCGTAACACCTTATGGCCTGCAGTGCGTCTGGTGTTCGGAGCAAGACTGGACTTGCCCCCTGCCATGGTATGCCGTATACAAGCTGGCCTGAGGGCCATTACTGAGGGGCTGCTTGCCGATGAAACTCGGCGTGATAGCTTTCCCAGGGTAGAATTACCGTACCTGTATTTGATGGGATGGTTAATTCTCCATAACCCCAGGGTGATGTCTCCCGGCTCTGGCAGTAGTTCGGGGAGTAATTTCTTGCTGAATTACAAGAATTCCTCCTGGAACGTGACCACAGTTTTAGACTGTCAGCGAGCACTGAATTTCAGTCACAGCTGGAAGCTCTTCTGCACTGTCCCCTCTGTACATCTCATTCAACAGGGGAGCAGACTTCAGGACTTAGGCGACGGGAAGACCGTTCTTTCTCCTGAAGCTTTTAATTGGTTGTTCTGCATTAGACCTTCCCATTTACTGTATAGAAGTGAAGACCAATGCTTCTTGGAACCCTATCTGCCTAGTCGATTTGCCAGGCAGTTTGGGTATGAGCAATTGTATGTGGGCAATGCCGTCACCAGCTTCAAGTCCAGGGGTGGACTCATTGATGGAGCAAGAGGATGGCGATACTTTATCATGGGTTGCACTGAAGCAACTTTCACTGCGCCCGCGACTTCACTCTCCATGTAGTTGCACATCCTCCACTCGTATGCCCAATTTTATGTGGCAACCAATACCTTCTATCACGATTTTGATATGCGTAGAAGTTTTAGGATGCCCTCTTCTAAGTCTACGAGAAGAGATTAAATCTCCACAGTTTCTTCTAACGAGGGTGAATATTCTGTCAATCCAGATGAGCCTTTGTTGGCAGTACCGAGAGGTGAGATACCTCCGCCTGCAGGGCCTCTGGTTATCTCTGGTAAGCGAAGGACTCCTTTTCTAAAGGAGACATCTCCTCGCAAGAAGAAGAAGACAGTTGGTGGTTCTCTCAGGATTCCCGACCATGAGGCTTAGAAGTGAACCTGCTGTTTCCCCTGTTGGGGATGATCCTTTGATTAGAGGTTCCTCACCTTTTAGAGAGGGAACCTCTACTGTTCCGGCTGGCAGTGTCGGAGGATCTTTGCTCGAGGCTGCTGTCGCTGCTACCGCTTCAGGTAGTGGTACGAGATCGCCTTCGAGGCCGAGCTGAATAAGGATATCTTTATCCAGATAAGCATCGGGAGAAACCCCTGCCGTGTCTGTAAGTGTACCCAGCGAGATTCCATCTAATGAACCTTAATTAGATCTGGGTGAAGATTCGAAGGAATACCTGCCAATGTCAGTTAGCACACCCCCTTCTCCAGGTATGACAACTTGCTTAGCATCATTAAGAAATAATTTAGCTGTACTGGCTACAGACGCGACATATATACCATTGGCCATGGGTAAATGTCGTCTTTACGCCTCTTTTAGAAAAATTAACATCATATGGATATTAACATTCTCTTGTCTTCTTTTCAGGGGAAGACATCTACGGGGAGGGCAGCGTTGACGTGCCTTTTGGCTCTATTTCAGCTCCTGCGGATGACATGGAGGTGCCCGACTTCGAAGAGGAAGCATTTTCGGGTGCCGGCTCGCCTGAAATAGCTCCGCTATCTCGAGAGGAGGATGAACCTGTCGTTACGACAATACCTCCTTTGAGTACGCCGGCCATTTTGTCCGTTGTTGGCGTATCTCCTTTTGTCGCACCATCTGTTGAGGCGACGATTGTGGCAACATCGTCTGCGGTCATTCTTGGAGGGAGTTTTGCTAATATTGCAGCCACTCCCAGCGTCCATTCGGATCTAGCTATGCTGACTGAGCAGTATACTAGTATCTTCTACACCACTATGAAAACATTGATATCAATGGTGCTAGAGAAGAATCTAGGTTTTGAGGCACTGGGGAGGTCCTCTCAGTTTGCGATAGTGCCGATTAGAGACTTCAACGACGCATGGAGGGCTGACACGCTAGAGCAGATAGTTAATGGTTTGGAGGAACCTATTAACGAATATTTGCAGCTATCTCGAGGCAGCATTGATGACTTGGTCTAGGCTAAATATGACTCCCTGACTGTGCAGCTTGCTGAACAGATGGAAGGCTTAAATAAATCCATCCAGACACATCAGCAGGAGATGGATAAAGAAAAAGCTGTCTTGGAGGAGGTTATTCCTATTCAAATAAAGTGCGAGGCCGAGCATGAAGAGAATGTAGCGAGGGTCCACAGACTGGAAGCAAAACTCGCTCAGGCAAAGGAGTGGGCTTCTCAGTCATCTGAAGCTCTAGATGTGGTGAATGGTCGACTGGGTAAAGCTCAACAGAACTTGGCGCGTGCAGGAGTCGCCTGTGCTGGTTTTGTTTAGGCTAGATCTGAACTGTCCCTCCTTAGCAATGACGAGGTACTACTGGAGCGGGCCCGCGCTACCGTTTTAAGCTCCAGGACTGAGAAGATGGCCGCACTGGCGCAGCAGATTCGCGACCTAACTGCTCCCCCCCAAATAATGTACTTTTTTGCTTTTCAATGTACTTTTGCTCTTTCTGGGAATAATAAAAAGGCTTTTATCTGACTTTGTGGGCCCATCATTTTGGAATATAAATGACAGGCTTGGGTGAAAGTGATATCAGAGGTAGTATGGACGTGATATACTCTCGGTAAGCTTAAGCTAGACATATCTATTCAGAGGTTATATGGACATGATAGAATATGCTCCAACTAAAAATTATACACAAAACACTATCAGAGGTAATATGGATATGATAGGTCTTAAAGTTCCAAATTAGTTAAACATATCTATTCAGAGGTTATATGGACATGATAGGATATGATCCAACTAGGATTGTTTTGGAAGTAGTATTGTCAGAATGAGATCTTTGCCATATTCCATTTACGCAAAGGAGGTTAAGCATAGTACCTCTTCAGGAATTTGCCGTTGATAGGAGCCATTAACAAGTCTCCATTAGGCTTGGCTAACCTGTAAGCGCCGTTTGAGAACGTCGTCTCGATCACATAAGGGCCTTCCCATTTGGGCTGTAATTTACCCTTACTCTTGTGAGTAATGATCATTGGCCTTCTCACAGCTAAAACTAGCTCGCCAACTTTGAACACTCTTTTCTTTACCTTTTGATTAAAAGATCTAAAAATGCGTGCCTGGTAGAGTGCGATGCGCTGTTGAGCTTGGAGGCGTTTCTCGTCTAATCCTTCTAGCTCTTGAAGCCTTAATAGGTTATTTTTTTCTCGAGTCTACTCATTAGCCACCGCTATCCTAAGTGACAGGATTTGGATTTTGATGGGGAGGACTGCTTCACTCCCGTAGACCAATGAGAATAGGGTACAACCTGTCGGTACTCGTACCGTTGTACGGTATGCCCAGAGACATTCTCCTAGCTTCTCATTCCAATCTCTCTTGTTCGAAAAGACGAACTTTTTCAAGAGTTTGATAATGGTTTTGTTGAAAGCTTCTGCCAAACCATTAGCAGCGGGATTATATGCCGTAGAGGCCATATTTTGTATCTAATTTTTATCGCAAAATCGGTAAAACGCTTGGCTGATGAATTGAGGCCCATTATCATGAATTATCCTTCGGGGTATCCCAAAGCGATAAATGACATGATGCTTGATGAAGTTGATCATATTAGATGTCTTTACCTTAGCAAGAGGGATTGTCTCTGCCCATTTAGAGAAATAATCCGTGATGGACAGTATGAACTGGTGACCTCTGGAAGAAGATGGCTGAATAGGACCAATGATATCCATACCCCATGCTTCGAAAGGCCAGGATGCAACCGTAGGATGTAAGTGTTCAGAAGGTTGATGTATAAAGTCTGCATGAACCTGACAGGCTTTGCATCGTCTTGCATACTTTATTGCATCTGTGATCATAGTAGGCCAATAATAGCCCATCCTCCTAATACGATCCTGTAGCTTAGGACCGGGTTGATGCGCTCCACATACACCATCGTGAGCTTCACGGATAATCCGCTGTGCCTCATCATCAGAGAGACATCTTAATAGCAGTCCGTCGTAGGTACGGCGATATAGACATTGTGAAGAAGCATCTTAATAGAAGCGTAATGATCGTCTTTTGACGGTTACTGCTTCTTTAGGGTCCTCCGGTAAGATTCTGTATGCCACAAAATCTATAAAGGGACTTCTCCAGTCCCTCTTGGGAGGATCTGTGTTCACAGCGTAGATGCGTTCTATGTGAAAGTTATTTTTCACACAGAATAAATCTCTGTTAAGAAGGATCACTGAATTCTGCCTTCTTATAGGAATAGCTAAATCTGCAGCTAGACTGGCTAGGGCATCAGCTTCCAGATTCTGGGATCGAGGCACATGTTCTAGGAAGAATCCTTTGAATATCATGGCTATCTCGACCGTTGCTTGGTGATAAGGGATGAGGTCTAGATTCCGGACTTCATATATTCCTCTGACTTGATTGACGATCAGCAGAGAATCACCGAAAGCTTCCAGAGATTCGACGTCCAATTCTTTAGCGAGTTGGAACCCGATTAGTAGAACGTTATACTCTGCCACATTATTAGAACAGGGCTCGCTAAGAGAATATGCCCGATAGATGATGAGTTTATCAAGAGTAACCAGGACAATTCCTACTCCTGAAACCACGTTTCCCCTGGGACCAGTCCTGGAGGCACCATCGAAGAATAGTTGCCATGTATCACTTTCTACTGCGGAATTACATTCTGCAACTTCGTCGGGGATATCCTCGTATAGTTTGGAGGTCTCTGGGATTGGGTGAGAAGCTAGGAAATCAGCCAATGCTTGGCCTTTGATGGACTTCTGAGGGACATACACCATGTCATACGGTGTTAATAACATCGCTCAAGTCACGAGTTGGGAATTAAGAACACTTGGCTTGTTCATCAATACTCGAAGGGGATTGATCCTGGAGATGATATAAATAGTCTGACCTTTGACATAGTGTCATATTTTCTGAATAGCGAACATCAGAGCCAAGCATTCTTTTTCTACTGGACTATATCGGTGTTCAGCTCCGACCATCACCCTGCTTAGGTAGTAGATAGCCTGTTCATGACCCACATCGTTCTTCTGTACGAGAAGAGATTCCAGAGAATGATCCATCGCTCGAACATACAACAAGAATGGTCTTCCTATGATGGGAGGCACCAGAACTGTCATGCCCAGTCCCAAAATATATGGAACTAGGCCACGTGGCATTGGCCAGCTGACACGTCTCCGAGGATATCCTAATTTAATGGATCCTGGCGAAGCGTGCTACGCTGTCCTAAATCTAACAAGACTAATATCAACAACAGACAGTGTCTAATCTCATTCACAAACAACCAGTAAAATACTGAAATGAAAGACTGGAATATAAGGACATAGTCGAATGACATAGTACAACTAAAATATGTCTGGTGGGAACAAACCCACTACAAATATTGGAGATAAAGTACTGATAGTCTGAAAATAAGAGTACTGATAAGGAGAGTGACTGAAATAACTGCTAACTAGATAAGGAGCTCCAGTCATAGGCGAAAGGCCTACCAAGATGATCAGGGGTACTCCGATGGTAAAACCTCCAGCTCCTCGTCAAGAGCAAACCTCGTTTCCACACCTGGCCCGTACACTGTGGGGTAAAAGGCCTCGTCTAGATCTGGAAGATAACCAGGTCCTCAGAGGGACGTAACAAGATACAATATGCATGCCAGATATAGTACTGAATAAAAGTAAAGAGAGTGTGCTAACCATCTAAGTGAATGCAATGTAAGGACAACCTCGAAATATATAGGTAGGTGTAGGCATAACGTCCAACGTTCTATAGAGTATGGTATCTGCAACGTCCATCATTCCGAAGAATGAGGTATCTGTATATATAAAACGTCCAACACTTTAAGGGACGTGGTATCTGCAATGTATATACGTCCGTAATACTCCGTAGAGCGCGGTGTCTGAATATAGGAAGTCACCTGGTCTGTGGTTCCTCTGGATACCACGGAGTCCGATGGGTGTATCCCATACATTTATCAGTTGTCCTTCCCGCCCAATATAGATACGCAAGTCGAATACACGACGTGAGTATACCATATCTATATGCCAAGTCTCATCTAACTATAATGCTCTAGAATACAGGCTAGTCCGTGATGCATGTCGTACGTACCGATAGCGAATCGGATACGCGGACCCGCATCCCAATATGAATGTACCATCGAGCTACGTGTAAGTGTCACGGTCTAGGAAGATATTAAAATATCCCCACAGAAGTAGGAGAGTCAGCTAGCAACTAGGTCAAGTACACTACTCATCGACGCATTGTCGACTGCACCCGAGTCAATCTCGGACGCACACAGTTTTCTGTATATTTGTAACATTTATCATTTAATTTTAAGCAGTAAATCAGCAAGGAATACTTGCCTGTCCCGGGTAGCTGCGAAATCCAAAGTCCTGCTCCTGATGCCTCGGCGGTACTGTCCAGCAGTCCTATATATGATATAGTAATGACAATATTAGTCGCTACAATAGCACGACTAAGACACACTGCTTGTATCTACAGCTGACACAGAGTCGGGACTGTATATATATATATAGCTATTACAAATATATATATATATATATATATATATATACACTAAATCATAATTAAATATTTGAAAATAATATGTATGTTTAAAAGTACAAAAATAGTACTTACGTATTATTTAGAAATACACTAATAATTATGTTTAATTATATTCAATAATATATATAAACACATAATACCATATTTATAACTTAATACATAGACCCATAATTATCATATATTTATATAAACAAGTACACTACATAAAATACATATACAATTACATATTTTCATTTTATATTCTAATATTTTTAAATACACAAAAAATATGTACACATTTATATACACATATATACATATTAATATACACAAAATAATGAAATGTATATACAGACATATATATATATATATATATATATATATATATATATATATATATATATATATATATATATATATATATATATATATATATATATATATATATATATATATATACATACTAGAGGTTTAATACGTATAAGTATTTAATATATAATATATATTACATATAATATACTTAATTCCAGAAAATATATTTAAACACAATACATATTATATATTTAATACTCTTCATATAATAAAAATATACATACATACATACATACATACATACATACATACATACATGCTACATATGTTTAAGTTTTAATACGAATATATAATATGAAAATAGTATTATATTACATATATAATACTAAATCACAGAAAAACATATTTAAACTATGATTTATTAAATATATACTATTCTCGTATAATACAATATATATACATACATATATATATATATATATATATATATATATATATATATATATATATATATATATATATATATATACATATATACGAAATAGGTATTTTAGTGCATATATAGGTATTTATAAATAATATAAGTATATTATTAGTATATCATATATTTATATTTACTGATATATATATAGTATACAAGAAAATACAACAGGTATATATATTTATACAGGGTATTTATATAATACAGAAAATACGTATTAAATACAGAAAATACGGGATCCATATACATCAACCTTGCAACCTAAAATACATGTATAAATACTAACATTTATACATAAAATATTGTACCTAAATGATGCTCAGGTCGAGGGGGTCCCGGTGGCTGGCCGTCGACGGCGGGGGTGGCCGGACGGAGCTCCGGCGAAGCTCGGGAGGTTCGGCTACAGCAGCAACGGTTTGGACACGGCGGCGCTGCGGGAGCTATTGCGGTCTGCTCAGGCGTTGGCCGGTGGTCAAACTCGACGGGGAGGAGGGTGGTTGGCCGGGGAAGGGGTCGACGAAGTTTGGCGGCCGGTGGTTCAGCGGTAGCGGAGTGGGGAATCTTCGGGTGGTCTGCTGTCAGTGTGGGGAGGAGTGGCCCGGGTTGAGGACGGCGGGGACGGTGGTAGTAGGTAGGGGGAAGGTCGGCGAAGGGGTCTGGGTCGGTGCGGGGGTCGCCGGATGCGGTGGCTGGTCGGGAGGAGGCGGCGGGTTGTGATGGGTTGGGGTAGAGCTCGGCTGGAGGTTTAGTGAGGAATAGGGTTTCTTTTTGGTTTTTGGGTTTGTGTGCCCTCTTTAGTGATGTAACATGTTGTTTAAGTAGGTGAGAGAGTCGGGGGCTGCCTAGGGATTAGGGCCGGCTGGACATTATTTTTGGGGAGTTGGGGATGTCCATCATGATGTGGGGAGGGCTAGGATTAAATGTAATTCAAAAGTAGGGTCATGATGGGTCCTCCAAAAAGTAGGGTAAGTACATAAAAATGGAGGGAAAAATTGTGATGGAGAACGGTTAGGGAATGACAATTTCTTTCTCCATGAGGTTGGGCCAATGAGGGGGGGGGGGGGCTCCTCATTGCAATTTTGCACAAAGGCCCCTGGTTAAATTAGAAATTGCACAGATTCTAAAATTGGAGATTTGATGTAAACAAACACCATGTTTGGTGTTCTACATTGGTCTAGGATGGTGTATGGTATTTTGTGTGAGGCTTGTGGGTGTGGGTGTGGGTTTGGGTTGGAGTTGGGTCTAATTCAATTTAGGTTAGGTCACCACATTAATTAATTCATCATTAATGTACCGGGTGTCTCTAATTTAATTTAATAAAAACTGGAGGTCTAAATTAGGTTGGACAAGGGTCATTAGTGTGGTAGGCTCAGTGTACAATAAGGTCATAATCTGGGTTGGTCAAATCGGGTTGAGATTGGGTCTAAATTTCGATTGGAACGGACAACGAACGTAAATACGCAATTTATTTAAATTGCGTACGGACGTTTGTAACGACTTTTGTGCGACTAAAATCAGGCACGAAAATCAGTATCCGGGATTTGTTCTAGGTTCAATATGATAGGTTAGTATGTCTAGGCCAAGTATGTGGAAATTGTTTTAGGGTAACAGCTAGGGTAGTATCCAAAAGTAACAAATCATTGCACATGTATTATAATACTATATAATAAATCTTAATTATATCAAGTTATCCCTAATTAGGCTATTTAAATTAATTAACCCTAATTTCTGGTCGAGGAGGTTTACAACATACCCTCCTTAGAGCATTTCGTCCTCAAAATTAAAACAGAGATATAGAAAAGCTATTGAATGAAATAAATACTATCACATACCTAGGCCTTCGAAGAGATGAAGAAAGCGTTGCTGAATATCGTCCTCTCATTCCCAGGTTGATTCACCTGGTGCATGATGCCTCCATGCGACACGAACTAGAGGGATAGTCTGGCCTCGCAGTACCTTCTCGCTTCGATCTAGGATCTCTACCGGCTCCTCCTGGTATGACAAACTTGGACCAATGGTGATCTCCGAGTGGTCAAGCACATGACTCGAATCCGGTACGTACCTCCTCAGCTGAAATACATGAAAGACGTCGTAAACTCCTTCCAGTGTCTGCGGCAAGGCCAATCTGTAAGCAACTTCTCCGATGCGCTCTAGCACATTGAATGGTCCGATGTACCTCGGACTCAGCTTTCCTCTGCCTCCAAATCTGATGGTTCCTCTGGTAGGTGAAATCTTCAGGAACACATGTTCTCCAACCTGGAACTCTAGGGGTCGTCGATGCACATTAGCCCAATGCTTCTGCCTGTCCTGTGCTGCTCGTACATGCCCTTGGATCTTATTCACCTTCTCCACTATACGGATGACCAACTCTGGCCCTAGAATCTGCCTCTCGCCTACATCACTCCAACATACTGGGGAACGACACTTCCTACCATACAATGCCTCATAGGGAGCCATCTGGATGCTCACCTGATAGCTATTATTGTAAAAAAAATCGACCAAGTGCAAGTGGTCCTCCCATGAACCGCTGAAGTCAAGCATGCATGCCCTCAACATGTCCTCCAGCGTCTGGATGGTGCGCTCGGATTGGCCATCTTTCTGCGGGTGGTATGAAGTACTGAACTTAAGGCGGGTACCAAGACTCTCTTGCATACTCCTCCAAAAGTACGATGTGAACCTCGTATCCCTGTCAGACACGATACTGACTGATACTCCATGCAATCGTACAATCTCCCTCATGTACATGTCTGCCAAGACTTCCATAGATTGCCCAACCCTGAAGGATAAAAAGTGGGCAGACTTGGTGAGTCTATCTACGATTACCCATACCGTATTGCGACCACTAGGACTCCTCGAGAAACCCGTGACGAAGTCCATAGTGATATTCTCCCATTTCCACTCCGGTATCGGGAGCGGTTGAAGTAATCCGGCAGACCTCTGATGTTCAGCGTTGACTTGCTGACACACCAGACACTTAGCCACAAAGCGGGCTATCTCTCTCTTCATCCCATGCCACCAGTAGTACTGCCTCAGGTCTCGGTACATCTTCGTGCCTCTGGGATGAATAGAGTAGGTTGAACTGTGCGCCTCCGTCATCAGCTCCTGGCGTAGCTCTCCATTCGGAACATAAAGACGATCTCCATATCTCAAAGTCCCGTCCTCGTGTATATGTAGTCCCGTCTGTATTCCAGCCTCTGTCCTCTGTTGAAGCCTCTGAAATCTGGCGTCCGTCGGCAAAGCAACCTTGATTCTCTCCACCAATGTTGATTGCACCTGGAAACTCGACATCTGGCCATCTACTCCGGGCATGACGACTTCGATACCCAACTGTTCTAGATGATGTTGTTGGGTAGTCATGAAAAATGCTATGGGATTCCTGCTTAAAGCATCGGCTACCACATTAGCCTTTCCCGGATGGTACTGCAGCTCAATCTCGAAGTCCGCCATCACTTCGAGCCAACGTCTCTGCCTCTGGTTCAGGTCCTTTTGGGTGTAGACGTATTTTAGGTTCTTATGATCGGTGAATATCTCCACGCGCTCTCCGTACAGGTAGTGCCTCCAAAGCTTCAAAGCAAAGATCACTGCGGCAAGCTCCAAGTCGTGGGTAGGATAGTTTTTCTCATGGGTCCTCAGCTGTCTAGAGGCATAGGCCACAACCTTCCCATGCTGCATCAAGACGCATCCTAATCCTTTCCCGGATGCATCGCTATAGATCACGAATCCCCCGGGTCCAGAAGGTATGGTCAAGATGGGTGCTGTAGTCAGATGCTTCTTTAGCTCATCGAATGTCGTCTGATACTCCTCTGTCCAGGTGAACTCCTGATCCTTGCGGGTCAAGCGGGTCATCGGCTCTGCGATCCTTGCGAAGTTCTCTACGAACCTCCGGTAATATCCGGCAAGTCCTAGGAAACTCCTCATCTCCGAGACGTTGGTAGGGGTCGGCCACGTCTCTACTGATGAAATCTTCGCGGGATCTACTGAAATGCCATCTCCCGAGATAACGTGTTCAAGAGATGCGACACGATCTAGGAGAAACTCGCACTTGCTCAGCTTGGCATAAAGCCTCTCTCGTCTCAGCGTCTCTAGTACTAGCCTCAAGTGCTCCCCGTGCTCCTCGTGGCTCTTCGAATACACCAAGATGTCGTCGATGAAGACTACTACGAACTGGTCCAGATACTCATGGAAGACTCGGTTCATCAGGTTCATAAACACAGCAGGCGCATTTGTCAATCCAAAAGGCATCACTAAGAACTCGTAGTGACCATAACGAGTCCTAAATACTGTCTTTGGAATGTCCTCCCTTTGTACCTTCACTTGATGATAGCCCGATCTCAAGTCGATCTTTGTGAACACCACTGCTCCTGTCAGCTGGTCGAACAGATCGTCGATTCGCGGTAGAGGGTACTTGTTCTTGATAGTCAGAGCATTAAGGGCTCTATAATCAATACACATCCGGAACGTCCCATCCTTCTTTGGTACAAACAGTACTGGTGCTCCCCAGGGTGATGCACTAGGACGGACGAATCCCTTGATCTGCAACTCCTCTAGCTGTAGCTTCAGCTCGTCAAGCTTCTTCTTCGCCAACCTGTACACATTTGATAATACCGGTGCTGCTCCAGGTACTAGCTCAATGGTGAACTCTACCTCTCTATCAGGCGGTAGGCCTGGCAACTCCTCTGGGAAAACATCCTCGAACTCTGTAACGATTTCTTGGGGTGCCATCTCCATCGCCATGTAAGCTCCATCTGTGTGTCCTACTCCTCGCTCAATGGTGCCTCGCATGAATTCGAACTCCGGGTGTCCTGACAGTCTAAAAGTAACACTACCCTTCCGGCAATCTAGTATGGTATTGTACTGGCTTAACCAGTCCATGCCCAGAACTATGTCAAAATTTGGCATTGGGAGTACCAACAATCGCGCTCTCATCTCCCTACCACAAACTACTACCGAGCACGTTCTAATGGTGCTGGTAACCGGTACGATGCCTCCTCCGGTAAGTATTTTCCAACTCTTAGGTAAAGGGGAAGTTGCTACTCTATGCATTGCTACGAAGCTACTAGATATAAATGACAGTGTAGCTCCAGAATCAAACAGTACAGTTGCAGGTAATGATGCAACTAGAATTGTACCTGTAATAGCCTTGTCACTACCACATTCTGAAAACAGGGGTAATTTCGACTTTTTACAATATTTAATATTATGGTAGTTATAATTAAATAATTGCATGAAAGTATATTTGGTTTTAAATATTTATGAGTGATGTGTAATTAAATATAGTATTATATGCAGTATTTATTTATTTTTTAGCTAGCAGACTAGACCTAGAAGCCCAGTAGATGACCACCTGTCCGAATTATAGAATTCCGGATTTTATTATTTTATCTAGAATTTAATATTTGGAGATTGTAATTAATTACTGTATTTTATTTAATATTTTGCGCAATTGCCTTTGCTTCGATATCTGGAGCACTACCCTGATTTTTGTCTTCCAACAAGTTTCACAATCTTGCCCTAGGCATGCCCGCCTTCAATTCTGCTATTTTTGCAACTCATAATTATGCTCCCTGTGCATTATTTCTGGCCGCACAAAAATCGTCGCGGACGTTTATTTTAAAATTCCTATTTTGTATCGTTGTGCGTTCCAATCGAAAATTGGAGGCCATCTTGACCTATTTTTCGTGTGGCCCAAATTAGGGTAATATTCTGTTCTGAGTCTTCTTCAATATTGGTATATATTTTAGAGATATACATATATTAGGTTAAATTCTTTTGTGTGTATACAAGTATTATTTATTAAGTTTATATATATATACAAGTATCACTTATTTTAAAAGTATATATTGTAGGTATTTAACCAAGGTGTATGTATTAAATTTAACTGGTATAAATATATATATATTATGTGTATAATTATTTTTGATATATATTGGTATATATATTTTGTATAAAACCTTAGCATATTTTTTAATATATATATATATACATATATTTTGTATATGTATTTAATTTGATATGTTAATTAAGATGTGTATAATTATGTATCTATCTACTAGGTGACCCTAGTTGACTAGTGCCCTGCCTGGCATGGCCCTGAGGCCAGTGTTTATAGACTGTATGTTAGGGTAGCATCTGATACAAGTGTTAAAATTATGATATGTTTATAGGACTGTTGGTTCACCCAGGGGATACTCTGGAACAGGACATCCATAAATACCAGCTAAGGACCCAAGGCAAGTACATTCTCTGATAATTTTCAATTCTTGATAAATTCTATAAGTTCAACAATCATGAAATGTTACATCTGAATCTTTGACACTGTGCTACACGGACTAGTATAGCTTGGATCTGCAGTCATGAGATGTTACCTTGATTATCGTATTGACATTGTACACGACATGTATATTTAGACATCGTACATGATAGACTTGACTTGCTCGTGTATCGTGACATGTCATGGTTGGATCCACAGTACTAGTTGGGGGCGGGGAAGTAGTTAGTAAGAAATGTGATCATAACCTCTTATTGTAGTATAGAAATTGTAAGTGTTAATCATGCTCTTCACCCATGATTAGCCAGGCCCTGTAGCTATCGTACATGTTTCCAAGCCGATCACATTTTGAAACTACTATTTCAAACACCTAGAATAGATTACAGTTCCCTATTTTTATCATATACTACATCACCCGTATATGATACTGTTTCTTGTTCTTTTCATTTTTATACATGCACGGACTGTTTCATAATTGCCTATTGCCTGTCTCTTTACATTGCCTGTCTCTCTTAATTGCCATTGCATTTATTTTACTGTCTTCTCAGTAGCTAGCATGACATATTTTATTGTATTATAGACATTATCAATTAATGGAACTGTTATTTGAGAGTATTGCTTTGCTCCTTCCTGACTGGAAATATTTTTCCAGACTATGCCTTAGAGGACCGCTGTCCGACACTTTATGGACCATATGGTGAGTAGCTGCAGACTTGGTAGTAGTTGTGATTCTGGAAGGTCTAGCCGGAATTATTATTTATTGTTAGTTCTTTTAAACAGTCTATTTGGTACCGGATTTGTCTCCGGCATTTGGATGATTCTTGGATGTTGTTGAGTTAGAATATTACTTGTGGACTTGTGTTGTGTTTAAAATTTAGTTTTTATTCGAAATTTTATCGTGCTATAATCCTGTGATTGAGTATGTGTTCATCTTATTTGTGTCATCCGTGCCTCCTAATGGAGATTGGATGCTTGCGTGACAATAGTTAGATAGTATCAAGACTTGACAACGTTCTACCGCCGATGCTGCGGCGTAGGCTGGACGTACCCACGCACTCGTGCCCCTAAACCGGGTGCGGGTCGTGACACATTTTTAGTGGTGGCCCATGCAGGTCAGACTTCGCGAATTATGCGATGTCGTAGTAGTGTGGCATCTTTGTTACACTATTGCGTGCCTGCTATAGGACATAGGACATAGGATACTAGGACGAGAGCAAATACTCAATCACAATTTCTTGAGAGATTCCTGGGATGACCCCTGAGAATCTTGTTATAATTTCCAATTTAAAATCATTCCCTTGTTCCGTCCATTCTCATTTGTTGATATTGATTTGATTGTTGTTGATTAGTTATTAAGTTAGGATTTTTGGTTTCATAGTAGGGCTGGATTTCATATCAAGATGAGCTTGCAGACTGATTTATAGTATTATTTGATGATGGCCGTCAATGAGGACAGTGAAAAGGATTAACATTAGAGCTATTAGACTACAAAAGGTGGATTTAAATTTTAATTTGAGGACTGAAAATGAATTTCAAATTTTTGAATTCTGAGAAGATTGAGATTGTTATAAAAATTTTATTTTGAAGATTTCAATGAATTGCAAAATTTTGAAATTTGAGAAGTTGAAATATGATTATTAAAATTTTATTTTTGAGGAATTCAGATTCAATTTGTTGAACCTAGACAAGCTGTAAGGATTTTTGGAGTTGATAAAATTTTCATTTCAGTATTTAAATAATTAACCTTGAGGAAAGTGTATGCAATTTACTTTAAAATTTTATTCGAGGAGTTATTTTGAGGAAATTTATTTGAGGATAAGATTTTATAGTGGGAGAGATATATTAGTATACAATAGATGAGATGCATGTGTAAGGATCTGTTAGCTTGAGTATAATTGAGATCTCACTGCCCACTGACTTGGGTGTCCATTTAAGATTGTATTAGAGAGAGCAGTATTTAGTAAAGAGTGTTGTATTGATATGCACTTGGGTGATAAGAATAAATAGCATCAACTGTTGCAGTAGGTAAGGAAGCTAGCAGTGAGAGTGTTTGTGATAGAACTGTGGTACCTAGGGGATAGATGTATCAGACTATGGATGTATCTTTGACCTGTGCAATCACAACTAGGATTGTTATTCCCAATCTTTTATCTTGAATGTTGCTTCTTTAGAACTGTACTGTCCTTCCTTGATGATATCGCATTTTGCCTAAATTGATTCTTTGGGATCTGTCTTCAGGATGTCGCCGCAGACACGGTCTATGAGAGCGGGAACACCAGCTTTAGAAGGGTCTGTCACCTCTCCACCTGAGGGACAGACAGCCGTAGTTCCTCCTACATCTCCGATGCACGTAGGTGATCCTCCTCCTCCACCTGTTAAGAGGATTGCCGCAGCTGTGACGGACAACCTTCCTCCTCCACCGACTCCGATTCCCGGAGGTTTGTCCATTGACGGAACGCAGATGTTTACCTTGATCCAAGGCATGGTAGATGCCCAGAGAGTGACGACAGATGCTCAGCGAGTTCAAGCTGAGGCTCAGAGGGTGCAAGCAGAAGCGTACCAGGCACAGACCGAGCTGATAAAAGAAAACATGGAGAATGCTCATCAAGTGACTCTCCAAGCTTTGGAGAAAGTAGCACAGTACCAGTAGTTTCCTGGCCAACAACAGCAGAGATCAGGCATTATAGTGGATTTCAAAAGGATGATGCCTCGAGAGTTCAAAGGCACCGAAGGGATACTCTACGCTGACGACTGGCTAGAGGATATAGAGAGAAGCCTGCGATTAACCCAAATTCTGGAGAACTTGCAGATTGAAGCCGCTGGCAGTCAGATATTCGATATCGCACTCACGTGGTATCGCACGGAGCCGAGAATTACTGCACAAGGACTTACTTGGGAGACCTTCAAGGAACTCTTCAAGGAGAAGTTCTTTCCCGACGTGGCATTGGGAACCTTGGAAAGTCAGTTTCATGACTTAGTTCAAGAAAATATGTCGGTCGACGAGTATGCTACAGAAGTCTGTAGATTGAGCCGTTTTGCATCATCTATGATTCGAGACCCAGGAGATCGAGCCCAGAAATTTAGAAAGGGACTGACAAGAGAGATTAAGTCGCGCACTTCTGGTCGTCGTACCGCTACCTATGAGGCTATCTTGATGGATGCTCAGATCGCAGAAGAGGATCTGGATCTCAGGCCTAAGAGGAGTCATAATACTTTTGAAGATACGAATGATAGCGCAGGACCAACCAAGCATCCCCGTATTCAGTACCAACAACAGTACCAAGTACCATTTCATAATCAGCAACAACCATGGATATTTCAGCATCCACCGCAGTACCTAGCACCAGTTCCTATCCAACAACATCCATGGGCGTATCAGTATCAACCACAGTACCAGGCACCAGTCCGTGTTGAGCAGAATCAGCAACAGCCTCCAAGAGAGACACAACAGACTTGTCATTTCTGTAAGAAGCCAGGTCACCTTTGGGAGAGCTGTAGAACGAGGCTAGGACTTTGTTTGCACTGCGGCGCTGCGGGACATCGAGTAAGGGATTATCTTATAGCCCCTTATCTCCCCGGCCAGCGTGCAGCTTCAGACTATAGAGATCCAGTTAGGCTACCTGTGGAACCGTATATTGCTCAGCACCCGCAAAGGGAACCACCCCAGCAGGGCGGGCATTTGCGATGACGGTCGAGGAGACCGATACTGCAGGTAATATGTTAGCAGTTTCTGTTCCTCCCTTTATTCTGTTCCTACCTATTTGATTGATTGATTGCTTAGTACAATAGTTGTATGCATGATTTTCTTGTTAGAATGTAGTTAGTAGTACCCCTGATGCATAGACTGTAACACCATAACAAATGAGACCATAACCGTGTATGTTCCCCCTAGATAGTATGTGGTATGACTATAGGTAGAATTTTCTTAGACCGTGATTATTGGTGTTGACCATAGTAGACTTATGAAGAGGTTATTACTTGACAAGAGGAACAAGATGATTAAAATTTGAGGATAATTATTGATTTAAATAAATGATTAAGAAATTAACATGGCATAATTGGTGGTTTAATTAATTCCAGGAAAGATTATGACATGTTTAAGTTGGTTATTAATTTGGAAATTTTGGGAGATTTATCAATGTATTTATTTAATTGCAAGTTATAAATCTTAGAACTTTATATTTGGATGTGACATTTGGAGAATCCTTAAATATCATGTTGTTGAGTTCTTGAGGAGTGGATATTAAATTCCGGGTATTGAATTATTGACTCAAAACTTTTAGGGAAATTTTGATAAAAAATAGACTTTGATTTCATTTCGAGGATTTTTCAGGAATGAAATAATATCAGAATTTTGGCAAATTATGAAAGGACATCATGAATTATTACCTGAATTCGTAGATGATGAATTTAAATTTGAGGGAAGTAATAATGTGTATGAGTAAACACTACTATGAGGATTTTAAATTTCGAGGACAAAATTCTTTTAAGGTGGGTAGACTTGTCACTACCACATTCTGAAAACAGGGGTAATTTTGACTTTTTACAATATTTAACATTATGGTAGTTATAATTAAATAATTGCATGAAAGTATATTTGGTTTTAAATATTTATGAGTGATGTGTAATTAAATATAGTATTATATGCAGTGTTTATTTATTTTTTAGCTAGCAGACTAGACCTAGAAGCCCAGTAGATGACCACCTGTCCGAATTATAGAATTCCGAATTTTATTATTTTATCTAGAATTTAATATTTGGAGATTGTAATTAATTACTGTATTTTATTTAATATTTTGTGCAATTGCCTTTGCTTCGATATCTGGAGCACTACCCTGATTTTTGTCTTCCAACAAGTTTCACAATCTTGCCCTAGGCATGCCCGCCTTTAATTCTGCTATTTTTGCAACTCATAATTATGCTCCCTGTGCATTATTTCTGGCCGTACAAAAATCGTCGCGGACGTTTATTTTAAAATTCCTATTTTGTATCGTTGTGCGTTCCAATCGAAAATTGGAGGCCATCTTGACCTATTTTTCGTGCGGCCCAAATTAGGGTAATATTTTGTTCTGAGTCTTCTTCAATATTGGTATATATTTTAGAGATATACATATATTAGGTTAAATTCTTTTGTGTGTATACAAGTATTATTTATTAAGTTTATATATATATACAAGTATCACTTATTTTAAAAGTATATATTGTAGGTATTTAACCAAGGTGTATGTATTAAATTTAACTGGTATAAATGTATATATATTATGTGTATAATTATTTTTGATATATATTGGTATATATATTTTGTATAAAACCTTAGCATATTTTTTAATATATATATATACATATATTTTGTATATGTATTTAATTTGATATGTTAATTAAGATGTGTATAATTATGTATCTATCTACTAGGTGACCCTAGTTGACTAGTGCCCTGCCTGGCATGGCCCTGAGGCCAGTGTTTATAGACTGTATGTTAGGGTAGCATCTGATACAAGTGTTAAAATTATGATATGTTTATAGGACTGTTGGTTCACCCAGGGGATACTCTGGAACAGGACATCCATAAATACCAGCTAAGGACCCAAGGCAAGTACATTCTCTGATAATTTCCAATTCTTGATAAATTCTATAAGTTCAACAATCATGAAATGTTACATCTGAATCTTTAACACTGTGCTACACGGACTAGTATAGCTTGGATCTGCAGTCATGAGATGTTACCTTGATTATCGTATTGACATTGTACACGACATGTATATTTAGACATCGTACATGATAGACTTGACTTGCTCGTGTATCGTGACGTGTCATGGTTGGATCCACAGTACTAGTTGGGGGCGGGGAAGTAGTTAGTAAGAAATGTGATCATAACCTCTTATTGTAGTATAGAAATTGTAAGTATTAATCATGCTCTTCACCCATGATTAGCCAGGCCCTGTAGCTATCGTACATGTTTCCAAGCTGATCACATTTTGAAACTACTATTTTAAACACCTAGAATAGATTACAGTTCCCTATTTTTATCATATACTACATCACCCGTATATGATACTGTTTCTTGTTCTTTTTATTTTCATACATGCACGGACTGTTTCATAATTGCCTATTGCCTGTCTCTTTACATTGCCTGTCTCTCTTAATTGCCATTGCATTTATTTCACTGTCTTCTCAGTAGCTAGCATGACATATTTTATTGTATTATAGACATTATCAATTAATGGAACTGTTATTTGAGAGTGTTGCTTTGCTCCTTCCTGACTGGAAATATTTTTCCAGACTATGCCTTAGAGGACCGCTGTCCGACACTTTATGGACCATATGGTGAGTAGCTGCAGACTTGGTAGTAGTTGTGATTCTGGAAGGTCTAGCCGGAATTATTATTTATTGTTAGTTCTTTTAAACAGTCTATTTGGTACCGGATTTGTCTCCGTCATTTGGATGATTCTTGGATGTTGTTGAGTTAGAATATTACTTGTGGACTTGTGTTGTGTTTAAAATTTAGTTTTTATTCGAAATCTTATCGTGCTGTAATCCTGTGATTGAGTATGTGTTCATCTTATTTGTGTCATCCGTGCCTCCTAATGGAGATTGGATGCTTGCGTGACAATAGTTAGATAGTATCAAGACTTGACAGCGTTCTACCGTCGATGCTGCGGCGTAGGCTGGACGTACCCACGCACTCGTGCCCCTAAACCGGGTGCGGGTCGTGACAAGCCTCTCCCTCTGGTTCCTCCTCGATAGAGGCTAAAGCAAAGGCTTGCCCGCGCCTCTGCCCTCCTGCCTGCTGTTGGGCCTGGTTGAAGTGTGCCTCCTGTGGGACCAAGGGTGGTCCTCTCTGCTGTCCTCCGATAGCTGGTGGACGCTGACCTCCTGCTGGGGGTAGGATCCTCAAAGCTGGTGCTGTTGGCCTCTGCCCAGTCTGGGGTGCTACATCTCTGCGCTGGGGGCAGTCTCTAGCAAGGTGCTGGCTCGCTCCACAGACCATGCAGAGCCTGAGCTTCTTTCGACAGTCTCTGATGATGTGTCCCCTCTTGCCACAGAAGTGACAGGTCGGAAGCTCCTTCTGCTGGTACGGTGCTGTCCTCTGCTGCGCCTGCGCTCCTGGACGACGGATCGGTCCTCCTGCTCCTTGCTAGGTCCTGGCTGGTACGTTCGTGCTGGAATGTCTCGTTCCTCCTCCTATAGCCTCCTGGATCCTCGCCTCTGATAGGACCTCTTCATAAGAGATCCTCGCCTGGGTAGTGGTGTACCTCTGTAGCTTGTGAGAGAGGCCATGGTGGAATCTCCTGGCCTTCTCCAGGTCGTTGGGGATCAGGGCTGCACCGAATCGGCTGAGTCTGCTGAACTCTCTATCGTAGGTGTCCACAGTCAGGTTCCCTTGCTCTAGGTGCAGGAACTTAGAGTACAGGGCGTTCCTCACCGTAGCTGGGAAATACTTCGCATTGAAGTGTTCCAAAAATTTCTCCCAAGTCTGCTGTCTGCCGATGCTGCGCTCCATAGAGTCCCACTAATGATGGGCATTGCGGGTGAGTTGGGCCCTCACCGCGGTCATCCAGAGGTCGGGGTGTAGCTGCGAACCCTCTAACAGCATCTCAGTGTTGGAGACCCAGTCTGAGATCTCCTCTGCAGTCTCCTTGCCCGAGAAGGTTCCCGGGCCCATCTGTCTGAAGCCTCATACCGTGCCCGCTTGCTGGACAGGTACAGGTGCTAGTGCTGCTGCTTGGGCAGGTGCCCTCTCCAGTACTGCCATCAGGCCCTGTCTCAGGGTCTCCGTCTATTGCCACTGGGCCTGCATTATCATCTGGAAGAACTGCATCATCTGGGGTTGTCCCTCCGCTGGTGGCATCTGAGGTAGAAACGGTGGAGGTGGTGGAAGTGGTACCTCCGGCTGTCTCCTTGGTGGCTCCTTAGGTGCCGGCCTCTCGAATTGCGGCATCGATGTCGCCTTCGAGGTCTGTCCCTCGAAGTACTGCCTCAGGATCGTCTGCGATGTCTGGCCCTCTGGGCTGCGTCCCTTCATCGGGAGAGACCTGATGCCAGTGCATCATCGGGGCCTGGGGGATCACCTGTGCCTCTGGCTGTGGCAGCTCTCTAGGTGGTCCCTGAGTCGTATCCTCCCTCGGTGCTGCAGGTGGCACTATGGCACCAAGTATCTCACGTCTGCTGCGAAGGTTCATCTCGCTGTAAGAGAAAGAACTTTATTAAAAGAGTACAGAATCAATCAAACAGGATGCATATATTTTAAAATACGGAAGAGGTTCAAAGGCGTAATCAAGTGGATGAGACCTAGTAATTTTTATCCTATTGCAGGCTCGCTGGGCACGTTACCATACCACAAGTGATAAATATTTGATATTTGACAGACCTGCATGGGCCACCACTAAAATTATGTCACGCCCCAGTCCCAAAATATATGGAACCAGGCCACGTGACATTGGCCAGCTGACACGTCTTCGAGGATATCCCAATTTAATGAATCCTGGCGAAGCATGGTATGCTGTCCTAAATCTAACAAGTCTAATATCAACAACAGGCAGTGTCTAATATCATCCACAAACAACCAGTAAAATACTGAAATGAAAGACTGGAATATAAGGACATAGTCGAATGACAAAGTACAACTAAAATATGTCTGGTGGGAACAAACCCACTACAAATATTGGAGATAAAGTACTGATAGTCTGAAAATAAGAGTACTGATAAGGAGAGTGACTGAAACAACTGCTAACTAAGTAAGGAGCTCCAGTCATAGGCGGAAGGCCTACCAAGATGATCAGGGGTACTCCGATGGTAAAACCTTCAGCTCCTCGTCAAGAGCAAACCTCGTCTCCACACCTGGCTCGTACACTGTGGGGGTAAAAGGCCTCGTCTAGATCTGGAAGATAACTAGGTCCTCAAAGGGACGTAACAAGATACAATATGCATGCCAGATATAGTACTGAATAAAAGTAAAGAGGGTGTGCTAACCATCTAAGTGAATGCAATGTAAGGACAACCTCGGAACGTATAGGTAGATGTAGGCATAATGTCCAACGTCCTATAGAGTGTGGTATCTGCAACGTCCATTATTCCGAAGAATGAGGTATCTGTATATATAAAATGTCCAACACTCTAAGGGACATGGTATCTGCAATGTATATACGTCCGTAATACTCCGTAGAGCGCGGTGTCTGAATATAGGAAGTCACCTGGTCTGTGGTTCCTCTGGATACCACGGAGTCCGATGGGTGTATCCCATACGTTTATCAGTTGTCCTTCCCGCCCAATGTAGATACGCAAGTCGAATACACGACGTGAGTGTACCGTATCTATATGCCAAGTCTCATCTAACTATAATGCTCTAGAATACAGGCTAGTCCGTGATGCATGTCGTACGTACCGATAGCGAATCGGGTACGCGAACCCGTATCCCAATATGAATATACCATCGAGATACGTGTAAGTATCACAGTCTAGGAAGATATCAAAATATCCCCACAGAAGTAGGAGAGTCAGCTAGCAACTAGGTCAAGTACACTACTCATCGACACATTGTCGACTGCACCCGAGTCAATCTCGGACGGGCACAGTTTTATGTATATTTGCAATATTTATCATTTAATTTTAAGTAGTAAATCAACAAGGTATACTTGCCTGTCCCGGGTAGCTGCGAAATCCAAAGTCCTGCTCCTGATGCCTCGGCGGTACTGTCCAGGAGTCCTATATATGATATAGTAATGACAATATTAGTCGCTACAATAGCACGACTAAGACACACTGCTTGTATCTACAGCTGACACAGGGTCGGGACTGTATATATATATATATATAGCTATTACAAATATATATATATATATACACTAAATCATAATTAAATATTTTAAAATAATATGTATGTTTAATAGTACAAAAATAGTACTTATGTATTATTTAGAAATACACTAATAATTATGTTTAATTATATTCAGTAATATATATAAACACATAATACCATATTTATAACTTAATACATAGACCCATAATTATCATATATTTATATAAACAAGTACACTACATAAAATACATATACATTTACATATTTTCATTTTATATTCTAATATTTTTAAATACACAAAATATGTACACATTTATATACACATATATACATATTAATATACACAAAATAATGAAATGTATCTTAAGAATATACACACACACACACACACATATATATATATATATATATATATATATATATATATATATATATATATATATATATATATATATATATATATATATATATATATACATATATACATACTAGAGGTTTAATACGTATAAGTATTTAATATATAATATATATTACATATAATATACTTAATCCCAGAAAATATATTTAAACACAATACATATTATATATTTAATACTCTTCATATAATAAAAATATACATACATACATACATACATATATACATACATATATATATCTACATGCTACATATGTATAAGTTTTAATACGAATATATAATATGAAAATAGTATTATATTACATATATAATACTAAATCACAGAAAAACATTTTTAAACTATGATTTATTAAATATATACTATTCTCGTATAATACAATATATATACATACATATATATATATATATATATATATATATATATATATATATATATATATACATAGATACATATATACGAATTAGGTATTTTAGTGCATAGATAGGTATTTATAAATAATATAAGTATATTATTAGTATATCATATATTTATATTTACTGATATATATACAGTATACAAGGAAATACAGCAGGTATATATATTTATACAGGGTATTTATATAATACAGAAAATACGTATTAAATACAGAAAATACGGGATCCATATACATCAACCTTGCAACCTAAAATACATGTATAAATACTAACATTTATACATAAAATATTGTACCTAAATGATGCTCAGGTCGAGGGGGTCCCGGTGGCTGGCCGTCGACGGCGGGGGAGGCCGGACGGAGCTCCGGCGAAGCTCGGGAGGTTCGGCTACAGCAGCAACGGTTTGGACCGGCGGCGCTGCGGGGGCTATTGCGGTCTGCTCAGGCGTTGGCCGGTGGCGAAACTCGACGGGGAGGAGGGTGGTTGGCCGGGGAAGGGGTCGGCGAAGTTTGGCGGCCGGTAGTTCAGCGGTGGTGGAGTGGGGAGTCTTCGGGTGGTCGGCTGTCAGTGTGGGGAGGAGTGGCTCGGGTTGAGGACGGCGGGGAGTGAGGCGGCTGTGGGCGGAGCCGTGGTCGGGGACGGTGGTGGTAGGTAGGGGGAAGGTCGGCGAAGGGGTCTGGGTCGGTGCAGGGGTCGCCGGACGCGGTGGCTGGCCGGGAGTAGGCGGCGGGTTGTGATGGGTTGGGGTAGAGCTCGGATGGAGGTTTAGTGAGGAATAGGGTTTCTCTTTGGTTTTTGGGTTTATGTGCCCTCTTTAGTGATGTAACATGTTGTTTAAGTAGGTGAGAGAGTGGGTGGGGGCTGCCTAGGGATTAGGGCCGACTGTATATTATTTTTGGGGAGTTGGGGATGTCCATCATGATGAGGGGATGGCTAGGATTAAATGTAATTCAAAAGTAGGGTCATGATGGGTCCTCCAAAAAGTAGGGTAAGTACATAAAAATGGAGGGAAAAATTGTGATGGAGAACGGTTAGGGAATGACAATTTCTTTCTCCATGAGGTTGGACCAATGAGGGGGGCACCTCATTACAATTTTGCACAAAGGCCCCTGGTTAAATTAGAAATTGCACAGATTCTAAAATTGGGGATTTGATGTAAACAAACACCATGTTTGGTGTTTTGTATGAGACTTGTGGGTGTGGGTTTGGGTTGGAGTTGGGTCTAATTCAATTTAGGTTAGGTCACCACATTAATTAATTCATCATTAATGTACCGGGTGTCTCTAATTTAGTTTAATAAAAATTGGGGGTCTAAATTAGGTTGGACAAGGGTCATTAGTGTGGTAGGCTCTGTGTACAATAATGTCATGATCTGGGTTGGTCAAATCGGGTTGAGATTGGGTCTAAATTTCGATTGGAACGGACAACGAACGTAAATGCGCAATTTATTTAAATTGCGTACGGACGTTTGTAACGACCTTTGTGCGACTAAAATCAGGCACGAAAATCAGTATCCGGGGTTTGTTCTAGGTTCAATATGATTGGTTAGTATGTCTAGGCCAAGTATATAGAAATTGTTTTAGGGTAACAGCTAGGGTAGTATCCAAAAGTAACAAATCATTGCACAGGTATTATAATACTATATAATAAATCTTAATTATATCAAGTTAACCCTAATTAGGCTATTTAAATTAATTAACCCTAATTTCTGGTCGAGGGGGTTTACAAGAACTGGAGGATGAGTGAGGTAGTGTTTGATATCATTAAACGCTTGCTGATAGGCTTCGTCCCATACGAAGGATACACCTTTCTTCATGAGACGAGAAAAAGGCTGACATTTCCCAGAGAGGTTGGATATGAATCTCCGGATATAAACCAGACGACCTTAAAATCTCCTGAGTTTCCTCAAATTTTGGGGTGGTCGCATTTCTAATATGGCCTTGACTTTATCAGGGTCCACTTAAATACCTTTAGCGGTAATGACAAATCCCAGGAATTTGCCACTAGATACACCCAGAAAGGACTTTGGAGGATTCATTTTGAGTTGATGTTGGCACATCAACTCAAACACTGTCTTCAGGTCTTGGATATGATTATCCTTGAGGCAGCTTTTGACAGCTATATCGTCTACGTAACATTCCACTGTTTTGCCTAGATGCTTATGGAATATGTTACTCATAGCCCGTTGGTACGTAGCCCCGGCATTCTTCAATCCGAAGGGCATGATCGTATAGCAATATACCCCCAATGGTGTCCGGAAGATAGTATGCTTCTCGTCTTCAGGATGCATCTTGATTTGGTTGTTTCCTGAAAATCTGTCCATGAAAGACATACGTTCAAAACCGTATGTATTGTCGATCATGACGTTTATAATGGGAAGAAAAAACTCATCCTTGTGGCAGGCTGCGTTCAGATCTCGGTAATCGATGCAGACATGTACTTTCCTATTTTTCTTCATGACCGAGACAACATTGGCGACCCAGTCAGGATATTGTTCTTTCCGGATGAAATTGCAGGCTATCAACTTCTTGATTTTAGCTTCGATGGCGTCCATCGTATCCGGGCAGAACCGGCGTTGGTGCTGTTTTACAGGCTTCGAATCGGGCAATATATTGAGTTTATGAGTAGCCACATTTGGATCAAGACCTGGCATATCCTCATAACTTCACGCAAAGACGTCGATATATTCTTTTATCAGCTGGATAATTTCTCCCCTTTCTTCTTCGGAAAGATTGTTACTGATAAATATCGGCTTTGGCGAAAGTTTATCCCCAACATCGATCCAGATAACTTCATCTTCAGTGGAAGGTTCTCTCTGCTCGAACCGGAGTTCCCATTGTGTATCCATTTGTTGAGCCCAAGAGTCATTCTTAAACGGTTTAGATTCTTGTTTGTCTGCTTTGAAGGAATATGTCAATACCGTATTTACTGATAATGTTCGTTCGAGAGCATCAGATGAGTCAGAGGGCAACGAGCCATTTTGAGAAGAGAAAAAGATATCCTTATTTGACTCAAAAGTTGCAAGGGAGGTGGTGTACCCTAACCCAAAATGAGTTCGTTGGCAGTAGGGATCACCGTGCAGCGGCATTTGTCTGCCTTTCCCGTAGTTGAGGCCTGGTTCCAACTTCAAGTCATAACTCATACTTTGCATAATCTTCAAAGCTTGCGGGCTGTATCTATGAAACTGCATTTTACCAAAATTATCATCGGGAGAATCTTCTTGTACAGTCGGTCCACTGTGCATGCGACCGAAGACTATTGAACGCTGACTGCTGCAAGTAGGCAGAACAATGAAGATAGAATCCTCATGTGGTCCATATATCGTGATGACATTGGATGATGACGCTACTTCCCATACATACGGATGATAAGAATCTATAGCTTCCAAGAATTTTTCTGCTACAGGTTCTATATCGTCATGGGGAAAGGATTCCTGATTCGGAATTTGAGCGTCAATATACTGGAAAAGAGGATCTTAATTATCATCAGAAACAATGTTCCTGGTCATATTTATATCAGCCGGCTGTTTGATGCGCCGAAGGTTGATGACCAAGGGTGGAGGCTTCTGGTTCAAAGTGATCACTAGAGGACCACCTCCTTTTCCTGACCTGGTTTTGTTCAGGTGGATAGCAATGGGCTCCATGGCTTTTGGACGAGTAGTTCGTCCTTTCACCTTGATTGACAGAGGTTGCTTGGCAGAGGGTTCTTCTGGCTCCCGATGGAATTCCTTCTCTGTTTTGCTTGACACCTCCTCCATGTAGTCCTGAGTGTACAACATAGCATCGGAGTAGTAGGATTCTACTCCTTTAAACGGGTTCAGGTCAGCAAACTCTGTTTGTATTGTTCCTTGGGCATCTACATATTTAAAGCATTGATGCAGAGTCGAAGGAACGATGTTGTGGTCGTGAATCCAAGGTCTGCCCAGCAGAATGTTATAGGATACCTCTGAATCAATGACATAACATGTGGCCACTGATCTAAGGTCGCCAATCTGGATCCTCAGGCGAATTTTTCCCAACGACTTACTTTTTCTGGCGTTGAAACCCACGATTGTAGTGGTGGTGTAAGCCAATTCGCTGGTAGGAATCCTCAGCGGTCTGAGCAGACTATGAGGAATGATGCTGATCGATGATCCCGGATCTATGTGAATCTGGTCAACCTCCATGGAACTGACATACCCGATGTAATAGAGGGGTCTGTCATGCCAGTTATGTTTTAACAACATGTCATCTTTAGTGAAAGTGATATTCGGGACCACCTCCATCACACTGTGGCTTTGAGGACATGCCACGGGTTCTTCGTCAGGGGACTTGAGCTGGGTCAAGTATGCATCTGCCTGCATTAATGCTTCACTTAGGGCTTGACGAGTGTCTTGAGAAAGCCTGAGTAGTTCGAAGATGGACAACCTGGCTGGTGTATTAGCCAATTGGGCCAGGATGTCGAAGTTGTATGGCTTCTCTAAACCTTTATTTTGAATGTTTTTCAAAGGTTTATCGAAGCATACTTCCTTTTGCTTTCCTTTATCCACCGAAGTTGGTCTTGAAGGACCAACCTCTGGTACGGCAGGTTCTGGTTCTGAAGGCTTGACAGCTGAAGTGTCTACCGGTGCATCTTCCTGACTTGCTCCATATTCCTTGAGGTAAGCTTTCCCTGAACGGGTTCCAGTAGCCAAAACCTCATCTTCTGATGCCGAGTGTACCGTAACCATGTGACATGGTTTATGCTTCGAGTTCTTCTTAGACTTAGCCTTAGCAGCTTAAGTCTCTTCCTCGATTTCTGGCACCAGATCTGGATAAACCCACATAATCTCGCCCCGCTGGGTAGTTAGGGGTACCAGGTCATGATTTTGACCTCTGGCTGGAGGGAGATTAACGATGTTCATCGTTGTCCGGGAAATAGGTGTAACACCATCCGGGACTTCTTGGGGAGGCAGATCACCAAATTGTAGAGAGATCATGTTGGCTGTGACCGTCTTCTCGCTGTTGCGCAGAGTGATGGCCTTAGCATCGATCAGCTCTTGGATCTTCCTCTTTAGTATATAACACGCCTTTGTGGGATGGTGTATGTATCTATGGAAGATACAGTACTTGGGGTTATTAGTACTGCCGACTTTATTGGGCCACTTTACCTCAGGGAGGGTAATCTTGTCGCTGTTGACGCGACACTCGAATATGCTCGGAATATCGTCGTCGTCAAAAGAGTACACTTCAATGGGCCTGGAAGTCCCAGGCTTTGTCTGTGTGGTTGCCGCAGTCTTTGGCCTGGACGTATTGATCGCCAGAGCTTCTTTTCCCTTGGCACCACAAGGATGGTCGATGTTGGAGGATGACCTCTTGCCTTTATCAGAGGCCGAGATCATGATGCCATTATCGCGCGCCTTTTGACTGTTGTCCTCAGCGGCTACCGCTGAGATGATGAAAGAGGGCCAATCATGGAACTGATATGGTCCCGTGAACACTGAGATCACCGGAAGAAGGTTCTTCCTGCAAATGTCCACCAATGCCGAGTCTGGAACTCCTGTAGGCATTTGCAAAGTAGCTTGATGAAAACGTTCGATGAAAGTGCGAACGTTCTCTTTTTTCTTCTGCTTTACTTCGATAAGAGAGGACATAGACATGTCCATCCCTCTTTCGTAAAATCGTACGAAGAATAAAGTCTTGAAGTCTTCAAAGAAAGTAATGCAGTTGTCCGCAAGACTACGGTACCACTGATAAGCCACCCCCGAGAGACAGCCTTTGAACAATCGAGTGAGAAGGGCGTCATTCCCTTGCAATAATACTGTCATCATACTGAAGTAGTTCATGTACTGACTCGGTGATATTTTTCCCTCAAACAATGCCATAGTCTGTGGTTTGTGTTTAGGAGGGAAAGGGACCTCATCCCAAACAGCGGGGTAAGGCTGGTTGATTCCCAATTTTTTGAGCTGATCTTTGTGTTTCAAGGCATCAAATTGGGCTTTCAACTCCCGTACTGCCTGCATCGGATCTTCTGTCGGTAGCGGGACCACGGAGTGATGAGGGATCGGTTGTACTATGACTCCAACAGGAGGTAATATATTCTCCGAGTGGGGATATGGGGGAGCTGCTGACTCTTGATCTAGAGCAGGCTCCTGATTTGTGTTGGATGGTGGTAAGTCCACCCCCACACGTATCTGAGTTGGAGGGACCGATGCTTGAGCCATAGTAGCTGTGTGTTGAGTCAGCATCATCTGGTGCATGTTCTCCATCATGGATTACATCTTTTTCAGAGATGTCTCCAGTACAGCAATGCGTTGCTCAGTGCTCCCCGACGGGGAAGCTTCCTCGCGTTCATCTCCAATGGCATAGACTCCCATCTCCCTGGGTGTCATTGAAGGATTAGTATAGGTCTCTGTAGAAGTTGACTCTATACTTTCAGCATCTGATTCGGGAAACTAGCGACCCCCAGCATCGGAATCAGAAGAGTACGAAGCCGGTTGTCGTGACTTTGAACGGGTGTTTCAGAATACCCCAGCTTCAGCGTTCTTAAGGAGCTTGTCGAATCTCCTTTGGCTTGGACGCCTTGAGTTCGACCTTCCTCTAGGAACATGTGAAGCCATATTCACGGATGCATGTGCGGGCTCTTCTTCCTGAAAAGACAGAGAGTAGCTCAACCGGTCAAAAACTGACCATTTTGCTTCAAAACAACAATAATTAACTACAATCCTATGACTATTACAATAGTGCTCTCTAGGAGGCGTAATAGATATGCTGGAAGATCCCCTATCCTTGCTGTAACGCCTCGCAACCGCTCGGAGCGTTACGCTGAGTCGGAGTCGGATTTAATGAATCAAATACTGGTTACATTTGAAATGTCGGATTTTGGGAAGAAGGATTAATCGAGTTGGTTTCAATGTGTAGATGGCTAGCGGGTTCGATAGAAATCAGGTGTTCGTTCAGAACAGTACTGAATAGCTGGATGGAAACGATAATGCCGTCTTCCTTAGTCCGATCGGTCGGATGATTTGGAGAGCACGGCCTGCTCGCACGGTCATACCAGTTGAGTAGATCGCGCTTGCATCGGACCACGGGTTCAAGGGATTGGCCGTATCGGCAGGACAGGATGCCTAACGGATTCGAACATTGTGAGTGGGCTCTTTCCCTTCTCCTCTACTCCTTTATGCCTAATAATATGGAAAATACCTAAAAGGCTTGAACACTTGGGCTGAAATATTGGGAATCACTACACTGAGGCGTGCATAGAGTGTACGTCGTTGGCTTGGTAGGATTTTGGCTTGAATGGGTTACGCGTTGGATAGTTGGTACGATGGTGGGATTATACATTTGAGGCAGTCGGTTGGATAATTGGGATTATACTTGGACGGTTGAAATTATACAAGTTGGAATGACACAATGGAAATATCGGGAATCCGGGCGAGCGAGCGTGCATCCGTGCACGAGTATCACTGGGTCGCTTTGTCTTGCAAAGCGAGCAGTTGTGGTTCGAAACCGAACAACTGCATCGGCGAGGGTATTGTGCCACTGTTGGGGCATTGTGCCATGGGATTATTCGGAGTGTGGGGGTGTTGCACCCAATGTGAAATACTGTGTTGGGAAGCGGCAATGTGAAGTGTGGGCATAACTTGGGCACAACTTGAGCGATTGTGCTTATGAGTATTTTGGTACCTTGGGACATATATATTGAGATCGAGATTTGGAATCCTTGGGAATATGTTGAAAGAATGGTTATGGATGCTTTGGTTGGATATTTGGTTGAAACGAGTCTAGGATCACTTGGTGGGGCGAGAATGTTCGATCCTCTCGTCATACCTACTTTCTTTATGTCACGGACAACCTGTGTACACAGGGTTTGACATTTCCTCGAAACGGCTTTCCGGGGCACTGGGACCGTATCGATCCGGAGGGAGATATTGATTCGTGCTAGTCACGATGCATTGCGGGACCTCCAGCGGGGCTCGCTACCCGGGCTGATAGGGAGCGCCGTTAATGCTTGGATTTTGTCCTTTATGGCTTTGCCAGTGACTTCATATAGATAAGAGTTGGCTTGCTTTTCTTTTGTTAGTTTGGCATCGTGTAGGCGCGGCCACCTTGCCTCGGCAAGAGTGTGCACTCGAGAGTGGGATATAAACTTTGGTTAAGAATGGATATTGAGGCGAGATTGATGGTTCGATATGTCATCGTGCAAGCGATAACATTGAGTTAGACGGGTCGGCTATATATAAACTGCTTGTCGTTTGGTTTGAGAATGAATGCTTGCATGCTTAAACTGCTTTACTGCTTTCCTTAACATGTCATCCATATACCATGAAACGAATCTAGGATTCAACTAGAAAGATCACCATTTAACTGTGTGCATTCACTATTTTACTTAGTGTCGTCTTAGACGAGTGGGTTACCCCGCTCACCAGTACGGTTGTGTACTGACCCACGTTTGTGGGCAATATTTCAGGTACACAGGCGTAGTGGCGCTGCTTGGATATACGGGACAAGATGTATGAACTGTAAGTACCTTTGTGGGCTCGAGAAAAGAGCAAGAGTATTTCATCGTCTTCGTGGCATCGCCTTTGTGGCATTGCCTCGGGGCATTTTATTTGGACCCTATCATGAGCTTCGCTGCGTATACTCTGATGTGTGCTTGGTACACAATACTTGACTTCCGCTGCAACTTGGTTGATTCAATGATAATATTTGGTGTTTGACAACATCGCCTTGTACGAGCGCAATTCCAGGCTCGTACGGTATCACGTCCCGATTAGAATGATTGTCCCGCGGGAGAGCTGCAACATGGTGATTCACGTTCAGCGGGGACTGTCGAGCTTGCGCAAGATTGGGGTGTGACAGATTGGTATCAGAGCGCCCGGTTTATTTCTTCGGACTTGGTCCTTCGCTTCATCACAAACTCTAAACAGCTTCTGCGTGTCGTTTAGCTCTTGACTCTACTCGGTGCCGCATCGGATGTTTCATGCAATAAGTCTATTTATTGCTGGTTTTGGCTGCATTATATTTCTTGGTTGAGTTGCCTTGGTTGGTTTTCGTAGGATCGCTTAGCCTCGTTAGGCGTTGTTGCATTCGTGCAGCAAGTTGGTTGGCGTTATTGCATTTGTGCAACAAGTGTGGGCTTTTCGTTGGGTTGGCTTGTCTTATCATTTGGGAGATTCTGATTGCCTCAATGGATCAGTTGGTTGGCTAACGAGATTTGGTTATGCAGCATGTTTTGGGTAGAAACATTCGATGATAATAGATCCTTGCACGAGTTGCTCGTCAAGCGATTGTGTTGGATAGAAGTTAGAATTTTGGCTGTGGCGCATCGGTTGAGCAAGTTTGAGTTTGGCTCGGGAATATCAGGATAAGTTGGAACGAGTTGCTCGTATAACAGATGGGTAAAACCGTTGGATGTTCGGTTGGACTATTTGGAAGACAATCATTGCACGATTGCTCGTGCTGTGAAAGTATCAGACGGTTTGGGAAATGTTGGAAGCATCGAGAATGGAACATAGCACGAGTTGCCTAACGAGATTGATGGTTAAAGAATCGGCTAAGTTTTTGTGTCAGACTTAAGATGGGAATGGCATGATCACACCTAAGGGATGATCCGTGAAAGAAAACGTAATGTCAGTAGCGACTTGATTCGAAGTGGTATATGGGATCAAACGTGTTAAGCAAGGCATTGGAAATATTTTGGTTGGACATCTATGGGAATTGCCTGAACGAACTCGGATAACGAATACAAGTCGGTTGGTGCAAATCGACTGAGTTAGAAGGAATGAAAATGGAGCAAGCGAATATTGAGTTATAATTCGGCAGAATCACCTCGGAATAGTCGGTTTGGAATAGACGCTGGTTGACGCAGATTTTGCACGAGGGCAACTATATTTCCAAGTGGTATATGGTGCAATGGAATTTGACTCGGGTATCCTTCGATACATTAGACTTGAGAACTCAAGAACGGAATCGTGCAAATGGAAGCATCGTTGGGCTTAAGAAATGGACGAAATCGGAACGAACATTTGGGTTATGCTTGAGCAAAGTGGTAGGATTATCGGAATGATAGCGAGCACGAACTACGATTTTGGGCAACGCATTTGAGCTGTTGGTTGAGCAATGAAACACGATCTTGGCTTGGAGGGCAATGCGATTGATTCACACAAACTTGAAGGATTTTGGATATTGTTGCTCGAAAAGTCGACTCAGGTTTAGCAAAAACTAGAATTTTGGGCAAAATGGTGCAACGATGGTAGACGGATTCTTCGGAAAGACATGGACGGATTACGGCAACAACGGAAGGCAAAGATTTTGGCGGATTGATTTATGAAGATAGCTAAATATGAGAGCAACGTCGGAACGAATCACTGTGCTGCTCGAGTAAGTTGGAAGTGCAAGGTGGGACATGGCAAACGGATGTGAATTTGATCAAGTCTCGAGCTTTGAGAATCGTTGAAATCGATGGTGCGAGAATCGAATATGCAATTCGAAAATTTGATGGATTCAGGACAGAACGTCGGATTGATGGAATAAGGTTTCAACGAGCGCGGTTCTCGGATTCGGAAACTTCGCTCGGATGGAATGGTTAGATTTTTATTCGGATTTGCAGATGAGATATAGCATGGTTTATAGTAACTGTCCATCGTGATGATTACAATTATCGAGCGTAGCTTCGGGACAGCTGACCCTAAGCGACATTGCCCGTCGAATCGGATATGAATATGGTAGACCCATAGAACGACCCTTGAGGCGGCGTATTTGGGAATGCGTCGAGGGTAGATGTGAGCAATAATTTTTGGCTTATTGACTGAGTGTTGGATTTGAGAGATCCTTGGGATAGCCTTCAGCTGAAGATGCAGCCGGAAGATCGAAGCGATGGTGGAAGTAGCCTAGTCAACTGATGAGATTTAGAGTCACAGATTTTTGTAGATGGCATCGCCTCTGACTCATCGTGCTCTGAAAGGGAATAGCATTTATATGAATGGACGACTGTGGCGGCTCGTTCAAATCAAATCTTTGCGAATACTGGAAGGGACAGATGTGCCTCAGATTTACAAGATGTCTCGGAACTTAGTCTGGAAAACGTGCTCGTTCGGAAGGCAAAGGTGATATTCTATACTTCGAGGCAGTGGAAGCAGCACGAAGAACTATTCCATGCGCAACCTAAGAATTTTGGCGAGTGTGTCCACGTTGAAATCGTGGTGACACAATCCCTTTGGCGTGGCGGCGAGATCTTCGTGGATCACACGAACCTCAATATAGATGTTCACCCTGTGAGATTTTAAGATGGCAGAAAATGTGTTGGACTGAGCTGATCTAAGCAAGTTGATATTTGGGTAAGTCGCGTAGCTGGGGTAGATCAGTTGAGATTATCGTTCGGTGATCAAGATAATATTTTGTGATGTTGCTAGTACTAATTTCAGAAATAGTGGGATAGATTGAGCTGGAACGCGAACTGATTGAGTCGGTGGGAATATCTGCATAATTGAGAATAGCGCTCGAGCGAATATGTTGGAATAGAAATCGTGATTTGGTTCAATTGGGAGCAAAGCAAATGGACGCCTCGAACATAAAGATACCCTTGTAACTTGTTCAAATTTGCTATCGCAAAGCTCGGCTGAAATGCATGTATTTTAGGGACGCCTTAAATATATGTACGATCCAAAACTAAGCGATACGAAGAATTCGTATTGAGCTGCAAGGAGGATGTGGGAATTCATGAAATTGATTCGAGCGTTCAGCAGAACGAGATGCGGAGTCAAAAATCATGAATATGTGAGTTGCTTAGAGCAGATCCATGAAATTGGATTATGGCTTGTGATAGGAATGAGTACCAGCACGGTTCGTGGACGAACCTGATTCTAAGTGGTATATTATGTAACGTCCCGCAACCGCTCGGAGCATTATGCTGAGTCGGAGTCGGATTTAATAAATCAAATGTTGGTTATATTTGAAATATCGGATTTCGGGAAGAAGGATTAATCGAGTTGGTTTCAATGTGCAGATGGCTAGCGGATTCGATGGAAATCAGGTGTTCATTCAGAACAGTACTGAATAGCTGGATGGAAACGATAATGCCGTCTTCCTTAGTCCGATCGGTCGGATGATTTGGAGAGCACGGCCTGCTCGTACGGTCATACCAGTTGAGTAGATCGCGCTTGCATCGGACCACGGGTTCAAGGGATTGGCCGTATCGGCAGGACAGGATGCCTAACGGATTCGAACATTGTGAGTGGGCTCTTTTCCTTCTCCTATACTCCTTCATGCCTAATAATATGGAAAACACGTAAAAGGCTTGAACACTTGGGCTGAAACATTAGGAATCACTACACTGAGGCGTGCATAGAGTATACGTCGTTGGCTTGGTAGGATTTTGGCTTAAATGGGTTACGCGTTGGATAGTTGGTACGATGGTGGGATTATACATTTGAGGCAGTCGGTTGGATAATTGGGATTATACTTGGACGGTTGAAATTATACAAATTGGAATGACACAATGGAAATATCGGGAATCCGGGCGAGCGAGCGTGCATCCGTGCACGAGTATCACTGGGTCGCTTTGTCTTGCAAAGCGAGCAGTTGTGGTTCGAAACCGAACAACTGCATCGGCGAGGGTATTGTGCCACTGTTGGGGCATTGTGCCATAGGATTATTCGGAGTATGGGATGTTGCACCCAATGTGAAACACTGTGTTGGGAAGCGGCAATATGAAGTGTGGGCATAACTTGGGCACAACTTGAGCGATTGTGCTTATGAGTATTTTGGTACCTTGGGACATATATATTGAGGTCGAGATTTGGAATCCTTGGGAATATGTTGAAAGAATGGTTATGGATGCTTTGGTTGGATATTTGGTTGAAACGAGTCTAGGATCGCTTTGTGGGGCGAGAATGTTCGATCCTCTCGTCATACCTACTTTCTGCATGTCACGGACAACCTGTGTACACAGGGTTTGATATTTCCTCGAAACGGCTTCCCGGGGCACTGGGACCGTATCGATCCGGAGGGAGATGTTGATTCGTGCTAGTCACGATGCATTGCGGGACCTCCAGCGGGGCTCACTACCCGGGCTGATAGGGAGCGCCGTTAATGCTTGGATTTTGTCCTTTATGGCTTTGCCAGTGACTTCATATAGATAAGAGTTGACTTGCTTTTCTTTTGTTGGTTTGGCATCGTGTAGGCGCGGCCACCTTGCCTCGGCAAGAGTGTGCACTCGAGAGTGGGATATAAACTTTGGTTGAGAATGGATATTGAGGCGAGACTGATGGTTCGATATGTCATCGTGCAAGCGATGATATTTAGTTAGACGGGTCGGCTATATATAAACTGCTTGTCGTTTGGTTTAAGAATGAATGCTTGCATGCTTAAACTGCTTTACTGCTTTCCTTAACATGTCATCCATATGCCATAAAACGAATCTAGGATTCAACTAGAAAGATCACCATTTAACTGTGTGCATTCACTATTTTACTTAGTGTCGGCTTAGACGAGTGGGTTACCCCGCTCACCAGTACGGTTGTGTACTGACCCACGTTTGTGGGCAATATTTTAGGTACACAGGCGTAGTGGCGCTGCTTGGATATACGGGACAAGATGTATGAACTGTAAGTACCTTTGTGGGCTAGAGAAAAGAGCAAGAGCATTTCATCGTCTTCGTGGCATCGCCTTTGTGGCATTGCCTCGGGGCATTTTATTTGGACCCTATCGTGAGCTTCGCTGCGTATACTCTGATGTGTGCTTGGTACACAATACTTGACTTTCGCTGCAACTTGGTTGATTCAATGATAACATTTGGTGTTTGACAACATTGCCTTGTACGAGCGCAACTCCAGGCTCGTACGGCATCACGTCCCGATTAGAACGATTGTCCCGCGGGAGAGCTGCAATATGGTGATTCACGTTCAGCGGGGACTGTCGAGCTTGCGGGAGATTGGGGCGTGACACTTGTATTTCTGGATCAGATACTTACGCAGGTCAGGAGGATTTACAGAAAAAGAAGAAGAAGATGGCTTGTTTCTTCTGTTCACATCAGTGGGCATACGGATGTTGGGAACCATAGTTCTCCCTGTGCCACCCGTATACAACAGGTTGGCCATCTGGGTAGCGGATGATCCCTGGGGAGTGTGTCTTTCCGCAAACTGAGCCTTCTTTACGCTGAGGGACTTCACCTGACGTATTTTGTAGTTCTGCTCAGGCTGGCATAAAACTGAGGAGGTCCTCAGTCGGCCATCAGGTTCTCGCGTAATCCGGTGGGCGGGCAGATTCTTCCCTTGGTGGCGTAAAGGCCGAAAAGTTGAGTAGTCCGCCACTTGTTTTTCCTTGCGTAGATTGCAGGGATCATCTGCTTTTTAGCGGAGGGCAGATGCATTTTTATGCACGGAGCGCATTTGGAATTCCTGACTTGGCGCTAAGGCATTGTCAGAAATTCTGTCTGCCACGTCATTAACGGGAGACTGAATTTTACGCACCGAACGCGGAGTAGACTTCTGGACTAGCTCTGAGGCATTGTCAGAAATTTTGTCTGCCACGTCACGGACAGGAGACTGAATTTTACGCGCAAAGCGTGGAGTAGACTTCTGGACTAGCACTGAGGCATTGTCCAAAGTTTTGTCTGCCACGTCACAGACGGGAGACAGAGCTTTACGCGCGGAGCGTGAAGGTTGTGCAGCTACAACCTGGTCGGTCAGAGAGATCGAAGAGTCGGCAGGAATGGTAGGGGATGACTTGGGCATCCAGACCTTACGCAACTTTCTGTTATCTTGGACAGAGAGAGAGTGAGAGCTACCCCCTGCTCGAAGCATATCTTCGTAGGCGGACTGGTCGAACTGGACGACCAGGGTCTTCTTTACGGATCCTACAGATACCGTATCGTGTTGAGCAATTACTTTCTCGTCAGAAGAGAAAGACGTCCCTAGTAGAGTCACCATCTTGTGTTTGATAATAAACGAAAGGAATAAAATGAGGTTTATACGAAACCCGCACTTTGGTTTACAAATAAGAAGTACAATTAATCCTATACGAGGATGTCAAGTACAAAATTTAATCTGGGTAAATATTGCTATAGGAGTTTGATCTGCAGCCGATCACTTTGTCCCTTAGACCACACGATGATGAAGAAGTGCCGTAGAAGAAGGCGATGCTTCAAAGGTTGCAAGAGGGAGTGGATGCTCGATGCCAAAATCGTTGATCACTACTCTCTGTCTGAGCTCTGGATTCTTCTCTCTCAAACATTTTTTGACTCTTAATTCTTTGACCTCTCAACCTTGTAGTTTTTTTCTCGACCCTGTTTTCTTCACGCGGACCTCTGTCAATAGAGGCCTCTATTTATAGGGTTTTAGTGACAGTAACCCTTCAGTCGACGTAAAAGCCGGCTAATGGAGAGTATGACACTTTTTACGCGACGGTTACGATAACCGTTACCCCCGTATAAATGATCTTCTGAATCTGCGTGTGACGCGTGTCCCATTAAGAGATAATGCGTATAACGGCTGCGAAGATCACGGCATAAAAGGCACGTAGATAGTTATCCCTCGCGTAGAAAAGGTTGGCGTAGAAGCCAATAACTGTCATCATGGCATAGAAGCCAAATAGTTATCAAACTGGCGTAGAGTCCGGGTAGGCGTAGAAGTCGAGTAGGCATAGAAGCCGAGTAGGCATAGAAGCTGGGTAGGCATAGAAGTCGAATAGGCGTAGAAGCCGGATACTGTATAGACAGGTAGCTAGCGTAGAAGATAGTTGATCCTCCTTCCTTGACTGAGGCCTTGAGCGAATTATGGACAAAATAGCCTTAATAAGCACCAATGCATATGTAGCTTGAGTTGGCGTATTGTGCAAAAGCGATGATGTGGATGTCTTAGCAGAAATCATGGCTTTTGGAGATATAATCAAATCTCTTGCATTAAATGCAGAGATCTGCCCCCATCCTGCGCATTAAATGTAGAGGCGTGTCTCGAAGATCTGCCACCATTCTGAGCATTAAATGCAGAGCTGTGTCTCGAAGATCTGCCACCATTTCTGCGCATTAAATGCAGAGATGTGCCTCGAGCCCTGTACGAAGAGCAGCTTTTGACGTGGCAGTCTGTTTGTCTTCTGCGGAGCGTAAAAAGCTCACATATGCCTGTGTAGAACTAGGCAGCGTATCCCCTTGTATGCGTAAAAGCAGTTTACGCCAAGAAAATGTCACTAAACGACAGTTTGGGTCGCCGTGCCGTGCCATCATTACAACCGTCGTCTAGATAGTCGTGCAGTACTCTTTGTCAGGAGTCGGACGTCAGGTTCACTGCATGATTTGACCGGTTCATTCGAGAAATATGAAGCGTTCCTCGTACACTTCTATGCTGCATTAAAAACGAATGAGTTTTATGCCATAAAGGCGATATAACACCCTTTTTACGTTGAAGCAGCCTGGACATACTGTATTACGCGGATAGTCCTTGAGCTTATATTTTACGCTGTGCTTAGCGAGAAATCTCTATTGTACGCCGATGGCTCTGAGGTTATATTTTATGCTGTCCAGCACTAAAATGCTGCGTATAACTCTTCAGTGTATTTTTTATGCTTCTACAATTAGGACTATTATAAACCCAACAGGAACTCTAACTAGAGATCATCTTGGCAGTGGAACAACATGAGTTCCAGATGTTTGACGCTGTGATACGGGCGGTGAGGAAGCACGAGTATACCTCATAGAGGATTGTCGATAGACTTGGAGGCTGGAAGAGGTTTCACATCTCAGGAGGATCTCACACCTAATCTTTAGCACCAGGTCCAGTTGTGCGAGCCGTGACAATGGGAACCCCGACAAGGACAACTTTGGCAGCTTCAGTTCAGTGAACTTCTCTGACACGTCCTCAGCAGTAGAGATCGTCATCTTCAGTAGAGTATTCTCATTGTGGGAAACCAGGGCATGTTTTATCAGAGTGCCGCAGAGCACAAGGGTTGTGCTTGATCTGTGGAGCTTCAGACTATATAGTAGGATCTTGCCCACGTAGAGCCAGTTCATCGTCATCTTCTCCGGCAGGACCACAGTATAGGGCACCAGCACTGGTTCAGCAGTACCAGGGTCAGAGGTCTTTGCCGACTCAATATCAAGTATTCCAGTAGCAGAGGTCGTCGCAGCAGGATCAACTCCAAGTTAGAACAACAACATTGAGACATGAGCAAGCGGGGTTTGGTGTGTTAGAGAAGATATTGGCTAGAAGGCAGTCAAGTCTAGGGTATGTTTTCATGTTTCTTCTAGTTTTATCTATCTTTTGGGTTCTATATTCGGTGATTGAAGATGAGTTCCTCGTCTCACTCCTCCGTTTTCATATTTCATGATACATAAAATTTGTCATGTGTTTCTTGACATTTGTCATGTGTCTCGACTATGGAGGTACGTCCTGGACAGAGTCATGTTCTTGACTAAGTCACTTGTACCGACTTATTTTGAGATTTGATCCTTATCCATTTTGGGAGTCAGCATAGGTCAACGAGGACGAGTTCCTATTTTAGCTGACTCGGGAGACATATTTATTCATATGCCTCCAGCTCTTCTCTTATTCTGGTTGTGTTATTACTTGTGCATTTATTTATATTACTGTTGCCTTTCATTACCTGTCTATATGCCATACTTTATTTTATTGAGATAGTTGTATTTTCTGGAGCTTCTGGTTTTGGTTTCCAGCTCGACTAGCTTTAGTAAAATTCCATAGACGAAATTTTTCTAAAGGAGTGGAGAGTTGTGAGACTTGTCTCACTATTTTTGTATTCGTATATGGTAGACGTGTATTATTGCTATATAATTGCTTTTCGTATATTTTTTGAATTTTTTAGCTGCTTTCGGATAATTTTTAGATTATGAATAATGTAGCTATCCCTTGTTATATATAGCCCTTTCCTTTCTCTCTCTTCCTCATTTTCTTTTTCTTTTCTTTTCTTGTCTTTTCTTTTTCCTCTTCCTTCCTCTTCCCTTTTCTCCTTCACCCGCAGCTTGGGGGCTGTCCTTGGCTGCAAATTTGGTGCTAATAGTGGTAGTTGGTAGTGGTTTAGGCAAGTACATCTTTCCAATGAGGAAGAACTTGCCTATTTTTCGTTTCTCATGGTTTCTTGAATTTTATTTGCTTATAATGTGTTCCATAACCTTCTCTACTTGCATAGTACTTAGCATTTTTTGTTTTGATGGCTTGAATAGAGTATATCTACATTTATATGTTAGAATTTTCATGGGTTCCTTGAGTTTTCCTTGGTGTTGATCTATTAAAACTAGTTATTTTTGAAAACTAGTAGTTCCATGTGATAGAACATTAAATTTTGTATGGTTTTGACTTTTGAATAGCTTAATTTGGAGATAAATTGAATTTTTTTTGGCTAAAACAAATTTTGAAGCTTTGTTCTCGGACCTGTTTGGCAGGGCGCTATGCACATAATTTTGGCCTTGCACAGTGCACAGTGATTGGATTTCTTGTCGCCGCATTCGCCACGTGCATCAATACTTGACCGTGCGCATTGATGCACCGCACACATCACTTTTTTGCTGTGATCCATTCGCGCATGGATTTTTGGTCGCGTGCACTGCGTCGCACATGGGATTCTTGCCACAGGCAGTGCGTAGCGCGTATGTTGACCCGGATGACCCCGTTTTGCCTTTTTAACTGATTTTCTAGCTAGAATCTTGCAAAACTCAAAATATGAAAGATGTAAATCTTTGTCTTGCTTTTCCAATTTTTTTTGGATCGCCTCATTTAGAGTTCTGATAAGAAAGTTATGCCAAGTTTTCTAAAATGTGTCAAAAATCCAGTTTTGTGCTATTTGGCATGTTAGATTATTTTGTCCATTGTTGCTATATTATTCAAACTTTGTTAACTTAAACTTTAGGATTTAGATGATATACAAGTTTTTCTTAAATACTTTAACCTGACTGTGGTACTTACAATAATATGGATAATAGAGCAAGGACTATGATTATACTGAAATCGTGAACTCCCAGAACCTAACATGTACTGATACTCCCGTTAGTGGCTCGACACAGCGCACTCATGACTCAAGATTCTTGTACTGTCCTGATCAAGGCTATTAGTAGCACCAGTATTGTATGACTTGTCATTCCGTGGTTGATTTTGATTGTTTAGTCTTGCATCATGTTTAAGGCAAATTCTTGAGTACCACAGTCAGGAATCTTGATTAAACCGATCAGGTTAATGAACTAGATTTGATACCTAGAATCATTTAAGAAAATTTCTTCGCTACATACAATTCGACATTCTAGCGATACCATTGGATTGGAGCTATCCGTTGTGAGGGGCACACTTCCACACACCGTCGAGTGTTGCATTACAAATAAAAGTATCTATATATGTTAATTATATTTTGTATCCCGTACGTCTGGATGATCCAGATGGACTGTAGGGCATGTGGCTGTATAAAAATTTTAAATTGCATGTGATAGTAATTAGGACTTTGATAACCCTAGTTAGCTAATTGTAGTAAGCCGTAGGACATGATTGGCCATGATTGCTTGATTTTTTAGTCTAGTCATGTCTTGCTTCATCCAGTTACTGATCTTGAGTAGTAACTTAAGGACTGATTACAAATACTCTCCAGAATTGTTAAACTGTTAGGTTACCTATTGTACCTATTTACTAATTTCCTTATGCTATGTCTTATTGATTTGTCTGCATGCTGGTTTTAGTTTCTATGTTGGCTCCCTTGTGGTACTTTGCTATTTTGGGGCCTGACTCCACTGGTTTTGTATGGCTAGATTTTAGAGCATAATCGCAGGATCTTCCGTACCTTCCTCTAGATGGTGAATAGCTGGAGCACCAGAGAAATTGAGTAGGTTTCTTCTTCATTTGCCCACTTATCATTATAATTTTTTTTTGAGGCCTTTAGACACCGAGCATGTGTTTAGCTCGTGTTCTTCTGAACTTGTTATCTAGCCTAAAGGGTAGTACAAGATTGGCATATTATAGACTATAGCTAGAGTTGATCATGTATATTTACTCTTGCTAGTTCTCCATTTTGTACAACTAGCTTCTTGATCATCTATGTATGTATAGTTTGGGACGCCTTGCTATTATATGCCTGGTGATTATACATATTCTAACTTATTTTTTGCTTGTGATTGAGACACCTAGGATTTCTTGACCCAGGAATGACTGTTGGATTGTAGAGTAAACCCTCACATGTCTAGACAGCCATGACCGTATCTCAGGTATAGAGTACTCTAGTATACGTAGCTGACTTTTTCTGCCCCCGCTGTCCAGTATTCTAGTTCTGGGGCATGACAGGGTTTAAGTGGTGGCCCATGCATGTCTGAAATTTAGAAGTATGGGGGTTTACTAGTGTTTAGATGTCTCAATCATGTCACTCCTTGATCTTATTTTCCTGCCACTCTATATCCCTGAATCTTGACCTGTTATCTGCTTGCTTCCTTGATTAATCCTGTCCTTTTTCTTTGATCGTTTTGTCCTTTATCTTTTAGGGACGTTGTTCCTAATCCTTCCGATCATCCAACTAGAGTTTTTCCAGTGGCAGGACAACTCCCAGCCAGCCAACAACTTCTTGAAGATTTGCCACAACATTCTGGAGCAGAGTCCAAGATGGCTCAGAATATAGAACATCAGGTCCATCCAGAACCGCCAGTTGTACCAGCAGCGATAGTCTGGCCGGTGCCACAGGATGTAGAAGGTAATATACAGGCCCTGATGGGGATCATCACGCAGTTATTAGCGTTGCACGAGAGCTGAGATAACGCTCTTACCAAGTCAGTACAGGAGGCCTGGGGGAGAGACGGACGTCGTGCCAATAATTCGGTGACCAACTTCGAGCGCCTTCAACCACCATATTTTTGGCACCCAGGATGCGATTTTATATGATGTATGGCTTGAGGACACCAAAGCTATACTTGAGGCAGTAGGAGTTCCAGATATGGAACAAGTAGCAGTTGTGCGACTACAGTTATTGGACTTAATTAGTCCGAGACTAGTGGACAACACAAGCAGTTTCCTTGGCAACACTTGTCCTATGGACAGTGTTCAGCGAGAGTCTCCAGACGAGGTACTTTGATGCGGTATCGCGTTAATATCTATAACAGAGATTCAACAACTTGAAGCAGATAGAAAGGACTGTTGACGGCTATACAACGGAGTTTTAAAGACTTAGTCGGTTTTCTCCCACCTTGGTAGCGACCGAATTGGATAGAGTAAGGAGGTTCCAATAGGGGCTCCACCTAGAGATCATCTTGGCAGTGGAACAACATGAGTTCCATACGTTTGATGCCGTGATACGGGCGGTGAGGAGGCACGAGTATGTATACCTCCCAGATGATTTCTCGATAGAGTTGGAGGCAGGAAGAATTCTCTCACCTCAGGAGGATCTTATACCCAATCTTTATCACCAGCTCCAGCAGTGCGAGCCTTGATGATTGGAACCCCGACATGGATAACTTTGGCAGCATCGGTTCAGCGACCAGCTTTGACACGTCCTCAGGAGCAGAGATCATCATCTTCAGTGGGGTGTTCTCATTGTGGAAAACCAAGGCATGTTTTATCAGAGTGCCGCAGAGCACAAGGGTTGTGCTTGGTCTGTGGAGCTTCAGACCATAGAGTAGGATCTTGCCCACGTAGAGCCAGTTCATCGACATGTTTCCCGGCAGGACCGCAATATAGGGAACCATCACCGGTTCAGTAGTATAGGGTCAGAGGTCTTTGTCGACTCAATCTCAAGTATTCCAGCAGCAGAGGCCGCAGCAGTAGGGTCAACTCCAGGTTAGAACAACAGCACCGAGACATGATCAAGTAAAGTTTGGTGTGTTAGAGCATATATTGGCTGAGGGCAGTCAAGACGAGGGTATGTTTTGATGCTTCTTCCAGTTTTATATATATTTTGGGTTCCATATTTGACGAGTGAAGATGAGTTCCTCGTCTCACTCCCCCGCCTTCATATTTCCTGATACGTGATAGTTTTCATGTGTTCCTTGACATTTGTCATGTGTCTTGATTATGGAGGTACATCCTGGGCAGAGTCATGTTCTTGACTAAGTCATTGGTACCGACTTATTTTGAGATTTGATCCTTGTCCATTTTGGGAGTCAGCATAGGCCAGTGACGAAGTGTTCCTATTTTAGCTGACTCAGGAGACATATTTATTCATATACCTCCAGCTCTTCTCTTATTCTGGTTGTGTTGTTGCTTGTGCATTTATTTATATTACTGTTGCCGTTCATTACCTGTTTATATGCCATGCTTTATTTTATTAAGATAGCTGTATTTTATGGAGCTTCTAGTTTTGGTTTCCAGCTCGATTAACTTTAGTGAAATTTCGAGGATAAAATTTTCCTTAGGAGTGGAGAGTTATGAGACTCATCTCACTATATTCGTATTCGTATATGGTAGACGTGTATTATTTATTGTTGTATAATTTCTTCTCGTATATTTTCTAGATGTTTTAGCTATTTTTGGGTAATTTTTAGATTATGAATAATGTAGCTATCCCTTGTTATATATAGCCCTTTCCTTTCTCTCTCTTTCTTTTTCTCTTTCTCTTTCTCATTTTCTTTTTCTTTTATTTTCTTTTCTCTTCCCTCTTCCTTCCTCTTCCCTCTTCTCCTTCACCCGCAGCTTGGGGGTCGGCCTTGGCTGCTGATTTGGTGCTAGTAGTGGTAGTTGGTAGTTGTTTAGGCAGGCACATCTCTCCAATAAGGAAGAACTTGCCTATTTTTCATTTCTCATGGTTTTTTGAATTTTATTTTCTTATAATGTGTTTTATAACCTTCTCTACTTGCTTAGTACTTAGCATTTTTTGTTTTGATGGCTTGAATGGAGTATATCTACATTTCTATGTTAGGATTTTTATGGGTTCCTTGAGTTTTCCTTGGTTTTGATATACTAAAACAAGTTATTTTTGAAAACTTATCACTTTAGTGTAACTGCATTGATAGAGTTATTAGGGTGGTCCATTGGATTTGGAGCTCTTCGTCGTGAGGACACGCTTCCAGCACATCATCGAGTATTGTATTACAAGTAAAAATATCTATATATGGTAATTATATTATGTATCTCGTACGTTTGGATGATCCGGATGGACTGCAAGGCATATGGCTGTATAGAATTTCAAAATTGCTTGTGATAGCAATTAGGACTGTGGTAACCCTAGTTACCTGATGGTAGCAAGCCGTAGGAGATGATTGACCGTGATTGCTTGATTTTTTAGTCTAGTCCTGTCTTGCTTCATTTAGTTACTGATCTTGAGTAGTTACTTAACCACTGATTATAGATACTCTCCAGAACTGTTAAATTGTTAGGTTATATGTTGCACTTATTTACTAATTTTCTTATGCTATGTCTTATTGATTTGTCTGTATGCTGGTTTTAGTTCCTAAGTTGGCTCCCTTGTGGTACTTTGCTGTTTTGAGGTCCGACCCCACTAATTTTTTATGGCCATATTTTGGAATAGAATCGCAGGATCTTTCGCACCTTCCTCCAGATGGTGAACACTTGGAGGACCAGAGAAATTGAGTGGGTTTTTCTTTATTAGCCCACTTATCACTGTAAATTATTCTTTTAAGGTATTTAGCTACCGAGCATGTGTTTAGCTCGTGTTCTTCTGAACTTGTTATCTAGCCTAAAGGGCTGGACATGATTGGCATATTCTAGACTATAGCTAGAGTTGATCATGTATAACTTTACTCTTGCTAGTTCTCTAATTTGTACAATTAGCTTCTTGATCATCTATGTATGTATAGTTTGGGATGCCTTGCTATTATATTCCTGGTGATTATACATCTTGTAACTTGTTGTTTGCTTGTGATTGAGACACCTATGATTACTTGACCCATGGATGACTGTTGGATTGTAGAGTAAACCCTCTTATGTATAGACAACCGTGACCGTATCTTGGGGTATAGATTACTCTGGTATACGTAGCTGGCTTTTTCTGTCCCCGCTCTCCAGTCACTACCAGAATAGCACATATTAGCGATGTCCAAATACGTCGCTAATATGTAAACTAATGTTGCTAAATAATTTGGTGACGTAATTAGGGACATTTTTAATATACTCCGATGTTTAAGATATAACGTTGCCGTTGTTAATAATTTGGCGAACTCGTTTTCCATAATACTAATGGTAGTCGACATGCGTCGCAGAATGTTGCTACCAGTGACGCATGGCGACGTCTATTTCATACTGTCACCCTCACTTTTTCTGCTAGGGGTAGTTTAGTAATTTGGTATAGATATTTGTTTTTAGGAATAAATATTGAATATTAACGTGATGATTGTATTAATTATTTAATTATGTTGAGCTATGATTATTTGTGACTAGTATTAATTAGTCATTAGAGACTTGTGTTAATTAGTTAGTTAGAGAGACTAGGCAATATTTAGACTTGTCACATATGGACCTATTTAGATTTGTCATGATAATTAGTGAGCCAAACTTGAACCCAAGTCCATTAGTCATTCCACTAATTAAATTAAGAAAAATTAGTTTAATTATAATTAGTTAGAGACTTCCAAAAATATTCACCCTTAATTATTTTGCATAATACATCATGTAGGGGTATTTGAGACCTTAGCATGTAGCTTGGGGAAGGAGTAAGGGGCCGGTCACTTGAAGAAAGGGGCTCTCCTTCTCTCTCCTCCTCATTTGCATTTTATTTTTGATCCAAATTCTAGATCCCCAATTTTTCATTTTTTCTCCATTAATTTTCTATACAATTCACCAAAATTCCTTCTCAAATTCATCACTCTTGGAGCCTTGGAACTTGGAGAAGCAAGAAGCACAATGAGGAGAAACTTTGGAGCTAGATATCGTGTTCGGATCGTGTCCAATTGTATTTTTATTGGAAATACATCTCCCAATTGGTAATTCCTAAATTTTTCTCCTATTATAGCTTCTTAATCATGCATTTGACCAATCAGAATGACCCCATGGCATATGGCTACCTATAGGAACAAGTTCTAGGCTATTTGGCTTAGTAATGTGAGTTCTATGTGGAGTTTTGTGTGCATGTTGGGGAAATTATGAATTTGATACATTAATTGTGTGTCATAAGACCAATTAGATCTAATTAGACTTAGATTAGGGTTATGGGACTAAGTACGTGTCCACAAATGGATACGTGTAGGCCGTATCACGGTATTTTGCGATACAGTATGATACGGGGCCCAATTTTGGGTATTTTGCACAATTCTCTTCAATTTATTTTGTAGCAAGCTACATTGGTTATATATAGATGTTATATATGTGTATGATTGATTAATTATGGAGAATTTAGATTTTGACCTTTTACTTGGATACGTATCATGAATATCACAAGTACACACTCTAAGTTTTGATCAATTGACACTAGATTATATTTATATAGGTATATAATGTATACGTACGATCGATATATATATATATATATATATATATATATATATATATATATATATATATATATATATATATATATATATATATATATATGTATGTATGTATATTTTGGGTGTGGGAGATGAGAGAGCAGTGGCAGCAGCAGCAATATAAGCAGTATCAGCGACAACAAGTCGAGCCGTAGCAGCAACATGCTCAAGAAGTAGAAGATAACAGCAAGGGAAGGTTCCAGGTTTAAGTATAATGTCCAAGTGCACGTGGGTGAGTGAAGGTTAATACATGTGTACAATTTAGAGGGTGTGTATTAAGAATTGAGGAGAATGTCAAGTGTGCTTCAGTGTGAGAGTATCATAGAGGGTTTGCATAATTAAGGGGAAGAAGGTGATGTTGGTGTTGATGTGGGTTTTAGGTATCAGTTTTGGCTTGAGGAGAGGTCACAGTTGGGTGATGGTGTTGGTAATATACATGATTGAGATACGAGCATGGGTATGACCATTTATAAATGTTGAAGTAGGTGAGATAAGGTATCAAGATACCTTGAGTCATGATACTCAAATGCCTAGTAGGTATGGTATGTATGTGAGTTAAGGTAAGTTGAGAGTGTGGTGTAGGTATCTCATAATACTTCAAGTTTGAGTAATAGAGTATCTCAAGATATGATGAGGATTAGGTATTGGTTATTAAAAGAATTTTGGGTTGTGGGGTGGATTAGTTATAGTTGAGTGGTCGGTCTAGGTGCCAAGATACCAAGGTATTTACAGTATCAAGGTATATGCTAAGCTAGTATTACTAATAGTAGTATGTGTTAAGTGTAAGATATTAGAAGTACTCATAGAGATATATGAGTATAAGGTATTCTAGATACTAAAGGTAGTAGTATTATTAACTAGTATATATATAAGTTAAATATTGATATATATGTATTAACTAGTTATGTATATAAGCTATAGAGATTGATATTGGTATATAAGGTATCCTAGTACCTAGTTTTAGCTAGTATAGCTTTTATCATCAAGATATCAACCTAGAAGCTTAGATATAAGATCATACAACCTAGAAGTAGCTATTTTGACCTAGTTTGACTAGCATAACCTAGAAACGACCTAGAAAGCATATTTTGACTTTTTTTTAGTATGATTATCACTTCATTCTACCCAAGTAACTTGATTTTTCTATATAGGGTTGTGTGACACCAGCTCGGACACCGAGTTACCTCCTTTGCTCAGGACCAGAGGAGAGTACATTTCTCTGTTAGTTTTTATTTAATAATAGTGTATATATCGCATGTTCTAGAACTGTATACTTGATTCCGACACGGTGGTTTTATGGACTGGTACTATATGGATCCTGTCAGGAGATTTTATCCCTTACCGTGTTCAGCGGGTACTCCTTCACATGTATTTTATCGTGTGTATCGGGTATTGATTATCGTGTACTTCGTGTTCACATACTGCTCGTATTCAGTGTGCTCATATTCATGTTCATAATGTGTCGTGATTGGACCCATTGATATTGGTTGGGGATGGGGGAATATGAGTTGATTATGTGATCAAGTCCAAGTGTATTCGTGTACATGTCGATTATATATCACACGTGTAATCGAATTACCATATTTTATTCGTGTTCAACCTAAACCAATCACATAATGAACTTGTATTCCATGGCACATTAGCTAGTTTCATTTATTTTCATTATATTGCAGTTATTCTATTCCCTGTTCTTCATTCCAGTATATTACCTGTTCAATATAGTTTATTTTATTCTGATGTTTATTTATCGTGTATCCTTTTCTATTATCTGTTATATATGCTCGATTATGTATTTGAAATTGCTTTTAGAGGTATGTACTTTGCTCCAATCCTAACAGAATATATTTTTCAGATGATTGACTTGTAGACCAGTGTCCTACCTACTATGGGCCGCAAGATGACGTACCATTAGAGGATACTCATTTAGAGCAGGAGGACTTAGTACCGGAGTCTGAGGAGGTTTATATTATTGTTTAGATTTGTATTAGACTTTAATTAAGGCTTATGACATGTATATATTGGTTCAGGCTTGTGGATGTATCGTGACTTTTTCTTTCGTTATTCCATTTCAGGCTTTATCTTCCTTAGTTTGTATTATGATTGAGTATAGTTTATCATTACCAGATACCATATTGTTCCTCCGTTTGGAGTTAAGATGATTGACAGGTACCATGTATATATTGTATGAGATGTTTAGATAGTAGAGTTAATCCAGACAGTGTTCTACCGCCGATGCTGCGGCGTAGGCTGTGTAGTGCCCCGCTCCGCGTCGGCACTATGTACAAGAGATATCGATTTGTTGACTCAAAAATTATATCTTCCTTAAGAGCTCCTTGTTGAAGCAGGAGATGACTGATCAAGGTGAGTGGGCAGAACTGCATTCTCTGATTCTTGCATGCCTTAATAATGAACCCAAGTTTTTGAATGCTTGTTTGCTTAAGAAGATAGTTTCATAAGAAGAGTGATAGAACTTGCCTTGCATGCTAATAAGAGAACTCACATAGCTTGTCATTGAAACAAATATGTCTACTTAACTAAAGAGAACTTGAAACGCTTGTCTAAGAGTAAGAGATTGCTTGAACATGTTTCACTATCGCTTGTGTTTCGAGAGAACCATATCGTGCTTGAACTTGTTCAGAGAGGACGGCTAGTCCGCACAGAGATATATGGTCTGCTAGTTCATCTCATCTACATCCTAGAGTTATCTGATAGTGTTCATGCATTCGCATTGGTCGGACAATGGCTATTGGTGAAGAGCTGAACCTTGGTCATGGCTGCTACAGAGATAATAAAAAGCAACCATGAGTTTCAGCTGCTAATAGCATCAGATAAAGCAGTCATTGGTTAGCTGGATTACCGCTACCGATCCTGAGTTTCTCGGGGACCGAAAAGCATATAGCTAGTTTATTGTGTTGGCTTGATAGAGGATAGTTCCTAGATGGTACATTGTCCCTAGAGTCTTTGGATATAGTCCATGAGACACGCTGCACACACCCTAATAGAACAATCGGCTTGTCTTGCCTGCTTGCTTATATCAAACATGAACTCTGTGTTCAAAGATGTTTCCAAAAGAAGTAATATGACTCTGTTCTTGTGCTGCATGTAACGAACATAGGTAAAACTAGAAAGATCGCTAGTAATATAATATTTTATAACATGATTACTTAGTATTGGTTTTAGTGAATGTTGCTTTTGTTAAGTTGTTTATACTCACCAGTACTTTCAAAGTGCTGACCTACCAACAGTCTGCTTGTTCGCAGGTGCTGGATCGTCCGAGGAAACGATAGGCGTGCCTCATCCCCAAGACCTGGAAATTTATTTTCGATTGCCTTGAGATGCTTTCGTATAGAGGGGTATAATGTATGGAACGATGCCATTGTATTCAGAGAACCATGTGCCTCAATTTGCCTCGTATACTCAGATAGATAAATGCTTGCAATAATGTCCCTCCGCTGCTTACTCGATAGATGCGATGATAGCCAAACTTTAATGATGTTGCCTTGTGTGGGCGCAACCCCAGGCTCGCACGACATCACGTCCCAGTGGCAAATGACTATACGTCCCGAGGGAGCGCCGAGGTGCGGTGATTCGTGCACGACGGGGGCGGTGGTTGGGAGACCTTCGGGACCGGGGCATGACATAATAGTATCAGAGCGATTCAATCCTTTGCCTATTTCGTTGCTACGACTCTGAGATGTGTTCAATATTGTATTGCAATAGAACGTTCCATACAATAAGTCCGTAGATATTCTCAAAGTTGTGCAAAAGTTTTCTGGATTTAATTTGTTGCTTGAGAGTTGTGCTTTTATGCTTGTAGTTTGCTAGAGTTTTCGATTGAGGATGGTGAGGGGTGAGGACTATCGCTGCTCGGAATATTGAAAGTTTTTCCTTGAGTTTCGAGGACGAAACTTTTTGTTAGTGGGTAAGTATGTAGTGCCCCGCTCCGCGTTGGCACTATGTACAAGAGATATCGATTTGCTGACTCAAAAAGGATATCTTCCTTAAGATCTCCTTGTTGAAGCATGAGATGACTGATCAAGGTGAGTGGCTAGAACTGTATTCTCTAATTCTTGCATGCCTTAATAATGAATCTGAGTTGAATGCTTGTTTGCTTACGAATATAGTTTCATAAGAAGAATGATAGAACCTGCCTTGCATGCTAATAAGAGAACTCACATAGTTTGTCATTGAAACGAACATGTCTGCTTAACTAAAGAGAACTTGAAATGCTTGTCTAAGAGTAAGAGATTGCTTGAACATGTTTTACTATCGCTTGTGTTTTGAGAGAACCATATCGTGCTTGAACTTGTTTAGAGAGGACGGCTAGTCCGCACAGAGATATATGGTCTGCTGGTTTATCTCGTCTGCATCCTAGAGTTTATCTGATAGTGTTTTATGCATTCGCATCAGTCGGACAATGGCTATTGGTGAAGAGCTGAACCTGGTCACGGCTGCTACAGAGATAGTGGAAAGCAACCATGAGTCACAACTGCTAATAGCATCAGATAAAGGAGTCATTGGTTAGCTGGACTACCGCTATCGATCTGAGTTTCTCGGGGACCAAAAAGTATATAGCTAGTTCATTGTGTTGGCTTAATAGAGGATAGTTTCTAGATGGTGCATTGTCCCTAGAGTCTTTGGGTATAGTCCACGAGACACGCTGCATACACCCTAACTAAAGAGAACTTGAAACGCTTGTCTAAGAGTAAGAGATTGCTTGAACATGTTTTACTATCGCTTGCGTTTTGAGAGAAACATATCGTGCTTGAACTTGTTCAAAGAGGACGGCTAGTCCGCACAGAGATATATGGTCTGCTGGTTTATCTCGTCTGTATCCTAGAGTTTATGTAACCTCCGATTTCCAATTTCCGAAATAATTAGATTTTTAATTTATTTTAAATACCAAGTTTTTAAAATATTTTCTCCTTGAATTCTTGTATTTGATTTTGAACAATGTTTGATTTTAGAAGATGATTTAAAATCTTTTATAAAAAACATTTTTCCTAAATGTCGCTTTCTTATAAAATAAATAGATAAATAATGACGTAAATATAATACTCTACCTTCGAATATTTATTGGCTTGAATCATAAAATTTTTGTTTTAAATAAAATTTTATTTGAAGGACTAGTTGATAAAATATAATAAATTTTTATATTTATTGGGATAGTAAATAAATAAATTTCATACTTTCTGAGATTTTTGCAATATACATTAATTAGTAGCTATTCGGAATCAGTTAGCCTTGGAAGCCTCTTAAAACATTTTTCTTAAATTATATTTTTCTATTAAATTTATCAGGTTACCGTCTCCCATTCACACCCTCATTTTTCCCACATGAAAACTCATTCATATCTAATCTGGGCCATTCATTATTTGGGCCAATCCTCACCCTTTATCCCACACCCTCTCTTCCTATTTAAGTCTCTCATCACCATTCCCAAGAAACCCTAGTTGGCCCTCACAAATTCCCACAAGCCAACAACCATCACCATTTTGTGTGCTCGTGTCCGTGTGTCCAGCATTACCGTGTCAGCCGTGTTGGCCTCGGGTCCGACCCCGGGTGTCCTATCGTATCCATTCATTTCCTGTGTCCAATTACAACATTATAATCAGATTTTCGTGTCCGACACACCCGGACACATCCACCTCCACCACAGCAAACATCATCCTGTGTCCACCATCTGGACACACCCCTACCACAGTACATCCATCGTGTCCAGCCCTGGACACGATCCACCCCGACACAGAATTCAAAACCCTAACCTAGATCCCGCTATCGCCGGCGACTAGGACTTCCTCCTCGAGCCGAGCACCGCCGCGTCGAGCTCAGAGATCCGCCTCGGATCCACCTCAGAGCCGTCGAGTCGTGGCCGCCTCCGTCGAGCCGTCGACCGCCGCCGTCGCGGATCCCCTCATCGTCGTCGAGCTGACCGCCGCTGCCTCAGATCCGGAGCCGACGCCGCCGCTCTCGAGCGTCGACCACCGACCCGAACAGATCCGCCGACGCCCTGCCGGCCCGACCCCGGCGAGACCCTCGCGCCGACGCCGGAGAAAACCCTCGTGAGCCTCTTCTTCCTTCTTCCCTCTTTTGTTCTGTATAATTTGGGTTAAGTTAAGTAATATATTAGATTAATCAATTAATTATTTCTTAATCAGTAATTAATTTTTTAATTAGTTAATTAATTTTTTATCAGTTAATTAAATTATAAATTAGTTAATTATTCTTAATCAGTAGTTAATTAATTAATTAGTTTATATGTAATTAGTTAATTTATAATTAGTTAATAATAAATGTAATTAGTAATTAATGTAATTTGGTTAGTAATTAAATATTTAGTTTAGTAATTTCATTTAATTAGTTTAGTAATTAAAATATAATTAGTTTTATTGTTTATAACGTATGAATTTAGTTATTTATTATGTGTATGAATTCAGTTATGTATTATATATAAGGACTTGGTTATATTAATATGCAATTAGTAGTTTTTATGTAATTAGTAATTGCGAAATAATTATAAGGGTTTTGATTATGTAAAAAATATAATAATTTGTGGGGTTTATATTATAAAATAAAATATAGTTTCAATAATAAAATTAGTTCAAAATTTGTTTATTTGGATCGGTGACCGATTTTTCTATAAATGGAAATATATTGGCTTTTACGTAAATTCTAGATTTTTTTATAAATAAACTTTTTATTGTAATTATTGTTCAAAATGATTTCAAAATAATTTTCATTAAATTAAGGTGTTACCTTAATTACAAACAAACGACCCTTCCCCTATTAGCCTGGTATCCTTATCTCGATTTTCGTGTCGAACTCCGATCTTGGACTTCTTTATATAGTTTCTAGCTATTTTGACTGCTCCGGACCCATTGGAACTAACTGCTATTTCATTTGGGATCACCTTGAGAAGTGTGGCATTATATACATTCTTTGATTAGTTATATATATATATATAAATATTTGATTGATAAATATACAAATATGTATAAAAATATATATTTATATACATCTATTTAGTGTATATACACAACTACATTTTTGTATAATACTAAGAGTCACTTATATATATTATATACGTTTTTATTGGTGTAAATGTGTATTATATCCCTACTAGATGACCCTAGTTGACTAGAGCCATGCCTGGCATAGCCCTTAGGCCAGTGTATTCTATTGTGTGTTAGTGTAGCATCTGATACAAGTGATATTATTATATGTTTATAGGACTGTCGGATTCTCCAGACGATACTCTGGGACAGGACATTGGTATTGACAGCTAAGGACCCAAGGTGAGTACATTCTCTGATTAGTTTCTAATTTATGATATCTTCTATGTTCACTGTATCTAGTGTAGATATCCATGCTCTTGACACGTTGGTTACACGGATTGGTATACACGGATCTCGTCATGAGATATTATTCTTTATTCATGGTGTAGCTTGTACAAGACTTGTTTCCTTGTTATCTTGTGCATGTACAGACACTGATTTCCGGGGAGACTTGCTACCTCCCTAAGGAATCCCGTGCCATAGCGTACCATGATTGGATCCACTATACCAGTTGGGGGTGGGGAGTATTTTAGTATAGATATATGATCATACCCAACCTTACATGCATCATAGCTCACCCCACATCTCACGTCGGGTGCGGCCTGACCATTTACATGCTTCATAGCTGTTACGTGTGATTAGCCTGACCTCTACATGCATCATAGCTAACCAACGGTTAGCCTGACCTTACAAGAATCATAGCTAATCACATGTAACCAGCCTGATTAAGTTCCCAAGCCGATCACATGTTAAAGCTAGTGCTCATACACTTAGTCATATGTTCTTGCTCATGGACATATTGTTTCTTCTCCTGCATTTACTTACAGTATTTCCAGCATTTCTTTTATTTCTCGTACCTATACATGCTTCTGGTATCTTTTCATCTAGAACTGCTACATAGTTTATATCATTAATATAGAACTGCTATTTAGAGATGTACTTTGCTCCTTCCTGACTGAAAAATATTTTTCCAGACTGTGACCTTAGTAGACTGGTTTCTGACACACTTGGGGATTGGAAGTTAATGATTACAGGTATGATTATTTTGTCGTTAGACTCGTCTTGTATTCCTTGTTTGTCTTGATATCTCATCGTGCTTTAGTTTATGTGATTGAGTATTTCTAGCATTATTTTATGATATCCACGTCTCCTTATGGAGTTGGGTATTCACGTGAGTTGATTAGATTGTTACATGACCTAGACAGCGTTCTACCACCGATGCTGCGGCGTAGGCTGGACGTACCCACGCACTCGTGCCCCTAAACCGGGTGCGGGTCGTGACACATTTTTAGTGGTGGCCCATGCAGGTCAGACTTCGCTAGTTGTGCGATGTCGTAGTAGTGCGACGTCATAGTTGTACTATTGCGTACCTGCTATAGAATATAGGACATAGGATACTAGGATGAGAGAGGATACTCAATCACTAATTATTTGAGAGATTCTTGGGACGACCCTTGAGAGTCTCATTATAAATTTTCCAATTTAAATCCTTCCCCCTTGTTCCCGTCTGCTCTCGCTTGTTGTTATTGAACTTGATCCTTATTGATCAGTTATTAAATTAAAATCTTGGTATCATTGTTGAGTTTGATTCTTGTTGACCAGTTGTTAAATTTAATTCTTGGTATCGTTGTTGAGTTGATTTCATATCGAGATGAATTTTATGGGCTAAAATTTATGGTATCATCTGATGACATATGTTGATGAGGACAGAGAGAAAGGTAAAACGTCTACTTTGGTTATGGACCCTAGAGTTTATCGCAGCCATATTAGCTGTGGTGACGAGAACGTAGGAACCTGACTTGGATGTACATACTATAGTTATAAAATTTAGAGTCTCTCGCAGCCATACCGGTTGGCGTGGCGAAGATTCTAGATGACATGATTATAGAGTTGCATACCTTAGTTACGAAACCTATCGTTTATCGCATCTATGCTTACTGGCGTGGCGAGGATTCTGAGTGTCATGATTTCAGACAGACGTGTATGATTATCAGGTTGTATCTTAAATTAGTTCTTAAAGTATCATCTCAAGACTTATCTATTTATGTTATTCCAGGACTTTGTTCCATCGCTTCTTTTCTTTACTAGCAGTAAAGATACCTTCAGTCCTTAACCCAGTTCTTTTGAGCCTTATTTTTTTAAGGATCCTTGTTAGTGTGATAATTAGTGACTTACAATTTTGGTTGTGACTTGTATTAGTTGACTGAGTGTGACTTGTGAGTTGTAAGTGTTTCTTAGTTGGAGATGTGAGCACTAGGCTTTAATCTAGAGTTAGCCCTTAGCATAGTACCTTGTACCAATGGTTCTAGGATAAGTGTCATTAGAGACTGTGAGTAGAAGGAGAGAATAGAGTATCAGTAATAGTTCAAGAGTTAGTATCAGAGCTAACATACCCGCCCTGGATAATCATGATTATGCACTTGAGTGATCTATGTAAACAATTAAGTATCCAGGAATTGTGTTAAGGATTAATGGAGCATAACGTTCAATTTGATGAGTGATATCGGACGTGTTAAAGGTAAAGATATATATGCATAAAGAGTTATAATGAGGTGTCATGAGTAGAGAAATATTGAAATTGGTAATGAAGATGGTGAAGCGTATCACAGATCTGTTTAATAGGCTGGAAAAGTTAAAGGGAAATACTTATACATCAATCGAGATGAGGAACCATACACACACCCATGAGAGTAAGTAAAAAAAAAATATGAGTGTAATAGAGGACACAGGTGATCATGAGTTCTAATGAGCTTGATGAATGATCCATTAATGAAGTTAGTGATATAATACCAAGAGTGTTAATGATTCTATATCAAGGATTTGTCAAGAATGACGTTAATAACAGTAAGCACCCTGTATGATGATAATTAGATGATATACCAGTTGACATAAATTAAAAATCATGAAAGAAATTACAGGTGATGATAACTTTGATCAATGGAGATAATGGTGCAAGTGATTCAGGCAGTACCATTTTAGTACACAGTTATAGACACTAGATGCATTGAGTGCACCTTGAGTATCAGAGACCGTGAGCACTGATATGTACATTTGTGGAGTTATAAATTAAAAGGTGGGAATAAATTTTATTTTTAGAATAATTGAGGATTTGAGATTACGTCATTAAATTTTGAGAATTTCAAATATGAATTCAATAAATGTGGTTAAGGCTACAAAGATTTTTTTGGAGTGATTAAATTTTATTTCGATGTTGAGTATCTGATTTTGAGAAAGTATATACAGTTTATTTTAAGTTGATCGAGAAGTTAAACCTTGACGATTATTTTGAGGATTAATTTTATGGTAGATGAGAGATATGAATATTAATATATGAGTAGAGGATATAAATGTGTAAGGATCTGGTGACTTGAGCATGATTGAGATGGCACCGCAGACTGACTTGGGTATCCATCTAAAATTGTATTGGAAAGAGTAGTATTTAGTATGGTGTTGCGCTTGACGTATATTTGAGTGATAAGAACGACTAGTGTGAACAATTATATTAGGAACAGGAACTGACAGCGGGTATGGTACTAAAAAGATAGAGGTATCAACTTGGATGCATTATTGAATCATGGTTATATTAGAGATTCTTGGCATCAGATTTTGGTATTAATAGACAGGTGTGTGCAATACGGATATATTCATAGATTTTGTGGATTAATGATTAGTTGATATGGGTACCAGTGTACATGAATAGGAATTAGTTAGTGAATGTGCTAGAGTTAAGTGTTTGTTAGAGATAGTAGATACTACAAGTAATATGTTAGCAGGTTCTTTCGTTCCCTCCTAATGTTTTTTTTCGTCTTTCGATTGATTGATTTTCCTAATACTGTAGTTCGTATGCATGATTTCTTGTTAGGATATAACTAGTAGTACACCTTAACAGAGACTGAAATACCATGACAAAAGATGCATGACCTATATATATTTTTTCTTAAATTGCATGGCTGTAGGTAGAGTTTTCTTAAACCATGATCATTAGGGTTTTGACCATAGCAAGGATCTATGACAAAAGAGACAAGAGGATTAAATTGTGGATGAGCATTAATTTAAATAAAGAATTTAGGGGTTGTTATAACAGAGTTGATGGATCATTGATTTTGCAAAAATCGAGGTATGATTGAAATTCGAGGATAAACATTAACTTAAATAGAGAGTTAAGAAATTCACAGGGCAAAATTAAGGATTTATTAATTTTAGGAAGGTCTTGATATGATTGATTATTAAAATTTGAGAAAATTTGGGAAATTATCATTTTATCTATTTGATTGCAATATAAATTTTTTTATATTTTATATTATGAATGTTGCATTGAAGATTCTAAAAGTATCACATCGTTGAGTATTTGAGGAAAAAGAAAATCGGGAAATAAAATCGTTAATGGAATAATGTCGAATTCAATTCTCGGGAGGAGGATTTAGATTTGAATAAGCATCAATTGAATTTGAGTTAGAGGAATAAGATGATTGATGGATTAGTGTTTAAAATTTAAATTTTGGGATACAGATTTTTAAATGTTATAAATATACATTGATTGGAATTCAATTGGAGGATTGGATATTAAAATCCTTGAGTATTTAGATACGAACTTAAATTTGGAGGAGATTATGATAAAAATTGGAATTTGATTTTTAACTTGAAGATTTTCAGGAATATGATGTTATAAAATTTTTGAAAGGTTGTGAAATAGCAATATGGAATTACTTCATGATTATTTGGTTTGAAATTTAAATTTTGATAGAAACAATACAATATGTAAATGCAATTATTGAGGATCTTAAATTTCGAGGACAAAATTTTTCTAAGGTGGGTAGACTTGTAACCTCCGATTTCCAATTTTCGAAATAATTAGATTTTTAATTTATTTTAAATATCAAGTTTTTAAAATATTTTCTCCTTGAATTCTTGTATTTGATTTAGAACAATGTTTGATTTTAGAAGATGATTTAAAATCTTTTATAAAAAATATTTTTCCTAAATGTCGCTTTCTTATAAAATAAATAGATAAATAATGACGTAAATATAATACTCTAGCTTCGAATATTTATTGGCTTGAATCATAAAATTTTTGTTTTAAATAAAATTTTATTTGAAGGACTAGTTGATAAAATATAATAAATTTTTATATTTATTGGGATAGTAAATAAATAAATTTCATACTTTCTGAGATTTTTGCAATATACATTAATTAGTAGCTATTCGGAATCAGTTAGCCTTGGAAGCCTCTTAAAACATTTTTCTTAAATTATATTTTTCTATTAAATTTACCAGGTTACCGTCTCCCATTCACACCCTCATTTTTCCCACATGAAAACTCATTCATATCTAATCTGGGCCATTCATTATTTGGGCCAATCCTCACCCTTTATCCTACACCCTCTCTCCCTATTTAAGTCTCTCATCACCATTCCCAAGAAACCCTAGCTGGCCCTCACAAATTCCCACAAGCCAACAACCATCACCATTTTGTGTGCTCGTGTCCGTGTGTCCAGCATTACCGTGTCAGCCGTGTTGGCCTCGGGTCCGACCCCGGGTGTCCTATCGTATCCATTCATTTCCTGTGTCCGATTACAACATTACAATCAGATTTTTATGTCCGACACACCCGGACACATCCACCTCCACCACAGCAAACATCATCCCGTGTCCACCATCTGGACACACCCCTACCACAGTACATCCATCGTGTCCAGCCCCGGACACGATCCACCCCGACACAGAATTCAAAACCCTAACCTAGATCCCACTGTCGCCGGCGACTAGGACTTCCTCCTCGAGCCGAGCACCGCCGCGTCGAGCTCGGAGATCCGCCTCGGATCTGCCTCAGAGCCGTCGAGCCGTGGCCGCCTCCGTCGAGCCGTCGACCGCCGCCGCCGCGGATCCCCTCATCGTCGTCGAGCTGACCGTCGCTGCCTCAGATCCGGAGCTGACGCCGCCGCTCTCGAGCGTCGACCACCGACCCGAACAGATCCGCCGACGCCCTGCCGGCCCGACCCCGGCGAGACTCCCGCGCCGACGCCGGAGAAAACCCTCGTGAGCCTCTTCTTCCCTCTTCCCTCTTTTGTTCTGTATAATTTGGGTTAAGTTAAGTAATATATTAGATTAATCAATTAATTATTTCTTAATCAGTAATTAATTTCTTAATTAGTTAATTAATTCTTTATCAGTTAATTAAATTATAAATTAGTTAATTATTCTTAATCAGTAGTTAATTAATCAATTAGTTTATATATAATTAGTTAATTTATAATTAGTTAGTAATTTAGTAATTAATGTAATTTGGTTAGTAATTAAATATTTAGTTTAGTAATTTCATGTAATTAGTTTAGTAATTAAAATATAATTAGTTTTATTGTTTATAACGTATGAATTTAGTTATTTATTATGTGTATGATTTCAGTTATGTATTATATATAAGGACTTAGTTATATTAATATGCAATTAGTAGTTTTTATGTAATTAGTAATTGTGAAATAATTATAAGGGTTTTGATTATGTAAAAAATATAATAATTTGTGGGGTTTATATTATAAAAATAAAATATAGTTTCAATAATAAAATTAGTTCAAAATTTGTTTATTTGGATCGGTGACCGATTTTTCTATAAATGGAAATATATTGGCTTTTACGTAAATTCTAGATTTTTTTATAAATAAACTTTTTCTTGTAATTATTGTTCAAAATGATTTCAAAATAATTTTTATTAAATTAAGGTGTTACCTTAATTACAAACAAACGACCCTTCCCCTATTAGCCTGGTATCCTTATCTCGATTTTCGTGTCGAACTCTGATCTTGGACTTCTTTATATAGTTTCTAGCTATTTGGACTGCTCCGGACCCATTGGAACTAACTGCTATTTCATTTGGGATCACCTTGAGAAGTGTGGCATTATATACATTCTTTGATTAGTTATATATATATATATATATATATATATATATATATATATATATATAAATATTTGATTGATAAATATACAAATATGTATAAAAATATATATTTATATACATCTATTTAGTGTATATACACAACTACGTTTTTGTATAATACTAAGAGACACTTATATATATTATATACGTTTTTATTGGTGTAAATGTGTATTATATCCCTACTAGATGACCCTAGTTGACTAGAGCCATGCCTGGCATAGCCCTTAGGCTAGTGTATTCTATTGTGTGTTAGTGTAGCATCTGATACAAGTGATATTATTATATGTTTATAGGACTGTCGGATTCTCCAGACGATACTCTGGGACAGGACATTGGTATTGACAGCTAAGGACCCAAGGCGAGTACATTCTCTGATTAGTTTCTAATTTATGATATCTCCTATGTTCACTGTATCTAGTATAGATATCCATGCTCTTGACACGTTGGTTACACGGATTGGTATACACGGATCTCGTCATGAGATGTTATTCCTTATTCATGGTGTAGCTTGTACAAGACTTGTTTCCTTGTTATCTTGTGCATGTACAGACACTGATTTCCGGGGAGACTTGCTACCTCCCTAGGGAATCCCGTGCCATAGCGTACCATAATTGGATCTACTATACCAGTCGGGGGTGGGGAGTATTTTAGTGTAGATATGTGATCATACCCAACCTTACATGCATCATAGCTCACCCCACATCTCACGTCGGGTTCGGCCTGACCATTTACATGCTTCATAGCTGTTACGTGTGATTAGCCTGACCTCTACATGCATCATAGCTAACCAACGGTTAGCCTAACCTTACAAGAATCATAGCTAATCACATGTAACCAGCCTGATCAAGTTCCCAAGCCGATCACATGTTAAAGCTAGTGCTCATACACTTAGTCATAGGTTCTTGCTCATGGACATATTGTTTCTTCTCCTGCATTTACTTACAGTATTTCCAGTATTTCTTTTATTTCTCGTACCTATAAATGCTTCTGGTATCTTTTCATCTAGAACTGCTACATAGTTTATATCATTAATATAGAACTGCTATTTAGAGATGTACTTTGCTCCTTCCTGACTGGAAAATATTTTTCCAGACTGTGACCTTAGTAGACTGGTTTCTGACACACTTGGGGATTGGAAGTTAATGATTGCAGGTATGATTATTTTGTCATTAGACTCGTCTTGTATTCCTTGTTTGCCTTGATATCTCATCGTGCTTTAGTTTATGTGATTGAGTATTTCTAGCATTATTTTATGATATCCACGTCTCCTTATGGAGTTAGGTATTCACGTAAGTTGATTAGATAGTTACATGACCTAGACAGCGTTCTACCGCCAATGCTGCGGCATAGGCTGGACGTACCCACGCACTCGTGCTCCTAAATCGGGTGTGGGTCGTGACAGTTTATCTGATAGTGTTTTATGCATTCGCATCAGTCGGACAATGGCTATTGGTGAAGAGCTGAACCTTGGTCACGGCTGCTACAGAGATAGTGGAAAGCAACCATGAGTCACAGCTGCTAATAGCATCAGATAAAGGAGTCATTGGTTAGCTGGATTACCGCTACCGATCTGAGTTTCTCGGGGACCGAAAAGCATATAGCTAGTTCATTATGTTGGCTTGATAGAGGATAGTTTCTAGATGGTGCATTGTCCCTAGAGTCTTTGCGTATAGTCCACGAGATACGCTGCACACACCCTAATAGAATAATCGGCTTGTCTTGCCTGCTTGCTTATATCAAACATGAACTCTGTTTTCAAAGATGTTTCCAAAAGAAGTAATATGACTCCGTTCTTGTGCTGCATGTAACGAACATAGGTATAACTAGAAAGATCACTAGTAATATAATATTTTATAACATGATTACTTAGTGTTAGTTTTAGTGAATGTTGCTTCTGTTCAGTTGTTTATACTCACCAGTACTTTTAAAGTGCTGACCCACCAACAGTCTGCTTGTTCGCAGGTGCTGGATCGTCCGAGGAAGTGATAGGCGTGTCTCATCCCCAAGACCCAGAAATTTGGTTTTGATTGCCTTGAGTTGCTTTCGTATAGAGGGGCATAATATATGGAACGATGCCATTGTATTCAGAGAACTATGTGCCTCAATTTGCCCCGTATACTCAGATGGATAAATGCTTGTAACAATGTCCCTCTGCTGCTTACTCGATAGATGCGATGATAGCCACACTTTAACGATGCTGCCTTGTGCGGGCACAACCCCAGGCTCGTATGGCATCACATCCCGGTGGCAAACGACTATACGCCCCGCGGGAGCACCGAGGTGCGATGATTCGCGCCCGGCGGGGGCGGTGGTCGGAAGACCTTCGGGACCGAGGCGTGACAGGCTGGGTGTTGCTCACTACTCGTGCCCTTATTCCGGCTGCGGGTCATGACAAATACGTCGCTAATTTCAATAATATTAGCGACGTCTATGTCCGGAGTCGCTAATATGACTTATTTTAGTAGTGAGTATTCTGGTTCTGGGCGTGACAACTACGAAATATAAGAAATGTAAGCAGGTTTACAAATGCAAAAATGGTGATGGCACATGCACTTTAAGAAGGCACTACAAAAGTTGCTATGGCAAGGACACACTGTAGGCTGGACAAACAAAACTAAGTACCGGTGGTCAAGGATCTTTTATATGTAACTTTACTTATTCTGATGCTCGTAACAAGACTGAGTTAACCAAATATATTATTTGTGATAAACAACCTTTTACATTTGCTGAGAGTGATTTCTATTATGATTATGCAAGTAGTACCCTTAATCCTTGTTTTACTAAAGTTTCTAGATCTAGTGCTAGAGTAGAGGCTTTGAAATTTTTCAAAAAGATAAAGTTACTTTGAAAGAAAATTTTATGCATGTTAGTAAATTAGCTTTGACATCTGATATATGGACTACTAAGCAAAATTATGCTTATATCTGTATTATGGCACATTATATAGATCCAAGATGGATGTAGCAAAAAATGCATCATTTGTCTAAGGCCTTTAAAATTTTTACATACCGGCGCTGTAATCGGTGACGCTATAATAAAATTTGTGCGTGAATATTGTCACGACTCGTACCCAGAATTTGGGGTACGAGTACGTGGGTATGTCCAGCCTACGCCGCAGCATCGATGGTAGAACGCTATCTAGGTCATAATACTATCTAAACAATCTTATACGAGTATCCAAATCTATGAGAAGACACATATATTATAATATAATATGTAAATACTCAATCACAGAACTAAAGCACGATAAGATATCAAAGAAAATAAATAAAATACAACACAAGTCTAAACAAAATAGTCTAACTCAAACAATAACATCCAAGTCTCAAAGTATGCCGAAAATAAATCCGGTACCAAAAATGCAAAAAGAAACTAACTAAATAACTAGTAATCCCGGCTAGACCTCCCGGGAATCACACCTGTGCTACAAAGTCCAAGGCTGCAGCTACTCTCCCTGTGGTCCACAATATGTCGGACACCAGTCCTCTAAGGCACAGTCTGGAAAAATATTTCCAGTCGGGATGGAGCGAAGTACAACCCAAATAACAGTTCTAGTTAATTGATAATGACTATAAAACAATAAATAGATGATGCTATATACTGAGAGAAGACAATAAATAAATGCAGTGGCAAAATAAAGAGAACAGGCAATATAGGCAATATGGTACAGTCAGTGCATATATGAAATGAAGAGAAAGAGCTACAATATCATATACGGGGTGATGTAGTATATGAACTAAAATTGGAGAACTATAACTATTCTAAGTGTTTGAAATAGTAGTTTGGAAATATTATCGGCTTGAAAACTTGTACGATAGCTACATGGCCTGGCTAATCATACGTGAGGTGTATGATTAACACTAACAATATCTACACTTGTACGATAGGGATTTGATCACATCTCTCACTAGCAATTTTCTCGCCCCCAACTAGTACTGTGGATCCAACCATGACACGTCACGATACACGATCAATGTCCAATATATCATGTACAATATCTAATATCAATGTCTAATCTCAATGTCGTGTACAATATCAATACGATAACCAATGTAACATCTTATGACTAAAGATCCAATCTATATACTAGTCCGTGTAGCACAGTGTCAAGAATCAGATGTAATATTTCTAAATGCTTGAATTATAGAAACTATCAAATAACGAAAATTATCAAAGAATGTACTCGCTTGGGGTCCTTAGCTGGCAATACCAATGTCTTGCTCCTGAAGTCTCGCAGAATAATCCAATGGTCCTATATACATATAATATAATACAATACCACATCAGCCATTGCACTAGCACATATACAACCATAATAACACTGAACTCAGGGCTACACTAGGGGGTGACCTAGTCATCTAACAGAGTCAAGCGTGCGTCTCTAGCTGCAAGGGTGCCAAGTCTGCGCAAAATTAGACAGTCAAACTAACCCAGATCTCGCCAGTACGTCAGTGTACACAAGGCAGACAGATCACTAATACTCAGGGTCGCATAGTCAACTTTAAATACGGGATATCCACAGTTAACACCTATGGTCATACAGTATGTATATACACATTTATAGTTATAACTAACATTAGCATTTAATTACTTATATATATATATACATATATATATATATATATACATATATATATATATATATTAATATAATTATAATACTCATACGCGTACGTATACGCATACGAGTTAGGGTTCACCGACCCAGGGTCTGATGCCAACTAACTGTCATAAAGCAATACGCTAACCCTAATGTTATTCACACAAGCACACATAAAATGAAAGAAGAGGGACAGAAACGAACCTTGGCGGGCACGCACGGGGTTGACGATGACGACAATGATGACGACGATGACGACGACGATGATGACGACGATGTTGATGATGATGATGGTTGGTAATGATTGATAATGATTAAGGTGATGATTTATAATAATTAAGGTGATGATGATGATTAGTGATAATGATGGTGATGATGATGGTGATGACAAAGACTGTCGGAGTCGAGCGGCTCAGGCGAGGAGGAGGACAAAGAAGAGGAAAGATGAAGTCGAAGGGGGTTGCTCGATGGTGGACTCGGGGTCGAGCCGGGCTGGGATGGCCGAAGGAGATGACCTGCTGTGGAGTTCTGGCTGATGGAGGAGGAGATCGGGCTGTTGCTGGAGGAGATAAAATCGTGGGGGGGTGGCGAGGATGGTCAGGATGAGGAGGTTCAGGCGAGGGAAGGAGGTCAAGGAAACTCAGGGAGATGTCGATGAGGGAGGAGGGAAGAGGAGGATGAAGAGGAGGTCGAGGAGGAGTTCAGCGGGTGAAAGGAGAGAGAGGCTGGCGGTGAGCAGCAGGGAGGCGTGGTGGCTCGGTTGGTGGAGTCGGGGAGGGTCCAGGCGGGATGGCCGGGGTTGTTCCGGTCGGCGGGGTGCCATCGAGGGATCGGGAACAACATGATCGAGGTCGGCTCCGGTGTGGTGCACCGGCGGGCTTCAGCGGGTTGGTGGAGGGTGGATGCTGCATTCAGTCGAAGGAGGAGGAGGTTCAGCATCTCGGGGTCGGCTCAGGCGTCGGTTTCCGGCGGTGACTGCGACTTCAGGCGAGGAGGAGAGATATGAACATGAGATGGGAAGAAGGAGATGAACAGGAAAAGGGGTGGAGATGTTGGCTGGGTAGTTTTGTATAGGAATATAAAAAGAAAAGGAAAAGTAAAGGAAAATAATATTTATATATGTATAGTATTGGGTTGACCTAGAATAAGGGCTTGGTCAACACTTGAAAAAAGGCCTTGGCTTGACATGTAGAATTTCAAGGGCTAGGATTTCATAGATTCAAAATTTGGAGGGCTATGGTTTGATGATGGTTGATGTTGAGTTTACACACTCCAAAAATTATAGAAAAATTCACATGAAGGAGAAATGGGTTTCTTCCTGTGTTGTGTCCAATAGGGTGGACACCTTAATGCACGTTTGCATAAAAGTGCCCAACAATTGGAAAATTGTATGGAGTTGGGTTTATGGTTTAATTTAGTTAAAATAAATGTAATTGGTGTTCTAAAATTAATTAGAAGTACATGGGGCTCAAATTAGGTGGGGCACAAGTGTCATGAATGAAGAAGACTCAAAATAAAATATTACCCTAATTTGGGTTGCTCAAAATTGGTCGAGATTGTGTCTCCAATTTTGATTGGAACGCACAAGGATACAAAGTTAAATTTATATTAAATTAAATATATTTGGTTGCAACGAATGTTGTGCAACTAAAATGAAGCACAACATGGCATAGTTATTGTAGAAGCATGAAAAATACGCTGGGAAGAGCTACGAAACCTCTTGATACAGAGCAGCGTAAGCAAAGGCCTTCAGAGCCATCAGGCGTACAACAGAGTTTTCTCCGCTAAAATACAGCGTGAAAAATAAAACTCAAAGGACCATCCGCGTAAGTGCAGTGCGTCCAGGCCGCTCTAGCGTGAACAGAGTTCTTCATCGCCTCCATGGCGTAAAACTCATCCGCTCTCAAAGCAGCATTATAGCGTACGAGGAATGCTTCATCTTCTCCGAAATGAACCTGTCAAGTCACGCAGTGAATCTGACCTCTGACTCCTGACAAAAGGTGATGCACGGGTACCCAAACGACGGCTGGAAACGATGGCAGACCCCTCGGGACGTGCCCCACAGTATGATGGCAGATCTCGGCATTTAATGCAGAGGATTTGGTAAAGCATCACCGAACCGTCGTTTACTGGAGTCCCCTCAGCATAAACCGCTCTTTTGCGTACAAGGGAATATGCTGCCCTGTTTTACACAGGCAAACATGAGCTGTTTTACGCTCCGCAGCAGACAAACCGCCTGCCACGTCAAAAGCTGCACTTCGTACGGGATTCGAGGCACGTCTCCACGTCTAATTGCACAGAGCGGTGACAATTTCTCTCAAGACACGTCTCTGCGACGGGTGCACAGAAGGCCTGCAGACCTTCGAAACACGCCTCCGCATTTAATGCATAAGATGATGGCAAATCTCTGCAAGAGATTTGGTTATATCTTTAAAAGCCGTAATTCCGGCTAAGGCGTCCACATCAGCACGGTATGCAGCGGCTTCTATGCCCATTCAGGATCTGTGCTCAAGCGGCTTCTACGCCCATTCTGGCATGATATGCAGCAGCTTCTACGCCCATTCAGGATCTGTGCTCATGCGGCTTCCACGCCCACTCAGTCTCTACGACTACTCGGCTTCCACGCCTACTCGGCTTCTATGCCTGTTCGGCTTCTGTGCCTGTTCGGCTTCTGTGCCTGTTCGGCTTCCACGCCTACTCGGCTTCTATGCCTGTTCGGCTTCTATGCCTACTTGGCTTCTACGCCATGGTGACGGACATTTGGCTTCTACGCCAACCTCTTCTACACAATGGATACCTACCTACGTAGCTTTTATGTCGTGATCTTAGTAGCAACCGTACGTGTTGTGTCCCCTTAGTTGGACCCACGTCACCCGCTCAGTCAAAAGATCATCTATACGTAGGCATTGGTTACTTTAACCGTTGTGTAAAAGGGTGCTGTACTTTCCACTCCTCAGTTGCTACACCAACGGAGTGGTCACTGTCACCAAAGACTCTATAAATAGAGGCCCCTGTCAATGGGGAACAAGGTCAGAAAATTCGGTCAAGAATACCAATATCAGATCCAAGGTCGACAATTGGAGAAGATCGAACAAGGAGAGAGAGAGAGAGAGAGAGAGAGAGAGAGCCCGAAGCTCAGGCAAAGAGCGGGGATCGACGACTTCGGCATTGTGCATCCACCCTCTCCTACAACCTTCGAAGCTGCTACCTGTCTTCCACGGCACTTCTTCAACATCGCGTGGTCCAAGGGCTAAAGTGATCGATCGCAGATCAGACACCATAGCAATTTATACCCAGATTAAATAAATTGTACTCCCACATCCTCGTATAGGATTATATTGTACAAGTTTGTTTGTAAACCAAAGGGCGCGGGTTTCGCACAAACCCCGTCATTGAAATACACTTTTATTCTTTCGTTTAATACCACAAACAAGATGGCGACTCTGCTGGGGACGTCTTTCTCTTCTGACGAGGAAGTAATTGCTCAACGCGATGCGGTATCTATAGGAACCGTGAAGAAGACGCTGGTCATTCATTTCGACCAGTCTGCTTATGAAGACATGCTTCGAACCGGGGGTAGCTCTCACTCTCTCTCCGTCCAAGACAACAGGAAGCTGCGCAAAGTGTGGATGCCCAAGACATCCTCAACCATTCCTGTGGACTCTCCGATCTCTCCGACCAATGAGGTGGTAGCATCGCTCCCTCAGTGCCCTGCACGTAAAATTCAGTCTCCCGCTACGCGCGGTACAGACAAAACTTCGGGCAAGGCCTCTGCGCTAACCCAGAAGTATCCACTGTGCTCTACGCGTAGGAACCAGTCTCCCGCTACGCGCGATACAGACAAAACTTCGGGCAAGGCCTCTGCGCTAACCCAGAAGTATCCACTGCGCTTTACGCGTAGGAACCAGTCTCCCGCTACGCGCGGTACAGACAAAACTTTGGGCAAGGCCTCTGCGCTAACTTAGAAGTATCTACTGCACTCTACGCATAGGAATCAGTCTCCAGCTATGCGCGGTACAGATAAAACTTTCGATGGTGCCTCAACGCCAAATCGGAAGATCAGATCACGCTCCACGCACGAAATAACATCTGACTTCTACGAAAAAATAGATGAGCGCGGTGATCTCCGCAAGGGGAAGCAAGCAGGCGAATATTCAGCCTCTCGGCCTTTACGCCAGCAAGAGAACAATCTGCCTACCCTCCGGATTATGCGAGAAGCCGATGGCCGACTGAGGACCTCTTCAGCTTTACGCCAGTCTGAACGAATCTCCAAATTACGCCAGGCGAAGTCCCGCGGCGTAAAGCAAGCTCAGGTTGCTACTCCTGACCTACGCGAGTGCCTAATCCAGAAGCGTAAGGAGAGGGAACCTTCCAACATGTCTATTATGCCCCCTGGAGAGCAATGTTGTAATAGTCATAAGATTGTGATTGACTGCTGCTGTTCTAAAGCAAAACGGTCGGTCTTCGACCGATTGAGCTACTCTCAGTCTTTTCCGAAAGGAGAGCATGCATATGCGTCTGTGAACATGGCTTCACGCATACCCAGAAGAAGGTCGAGCTCAAGACGTCATCCCTCTAGGCCTCCGAGCCGAAGAAGATTCGAAGACCTCCTCTGGAGCGCTGAAGCTGGGGTGTTCCAAAACACCCGGGCAAGGTCACAGCAACCAGCTCCGTACTCATCTGATTCCAATGCTGGGGGTCGCCAATCTCCCAGAACATATGCTGAGAGTATAGAGTCGACTTCTGCGGTGACCTATACTAATCCTTCGATGACACCCAGGGAAGTGGGAGCTTACGCTATTGAAGACGAACGCGAGGAGGCTTCAGGAAACGCGGAACAACGCATCACTGTGCTAGAGACGTCTCTGAAGCAAATGCAATCCGTAATGGAGAACATGCACCAGATGATGCTAACTCAGCACGCGACTGCCATGGCTCAAGCGTCGGTCCCGCCAACTCAGATACGTGTAGGGGTGGACTTACCACCATCCAACCCAAGCCAAGAACCTGCTCTAGATCAAGAGTCAGCAGTCCCTCCGCTTCCAACTGAGAATCCGATGCAGGCAGTGCGGGAGTTGAAAGCCCAGTTTGACGCCTTAAAGCACAAAGATCAGCTCAAAAAACTGGGAATCAACCAGCCTTACCCGGCTATCTGGAAAGAAGTCCCTTTTCCTCCGAAGTACAAACCTCAGACTATGGCTCTGTTCGAAGAAAAAATATCACCAAGTCAATACATGAACTATTTCAGTATGATGACGGTGTTGCTACAAGGGAACGACGCCCTCCTCACTCGGGTGTTCAAGGGCTGCCTCTCAGGAGTAGCCTATCAGTGGTACCGTAGCTTGGCGGACAACTGCATTACTTCCTTCGAGGACTTCAAAGCACTATTCTTCACACGATTCTATGAGGGTGGAATGGACATGTCTATATCCTCCCTCATTGAAGTCAAGCAAAGGGAAAAGGAAGACGTTCGCACCTTCGTTGAACGTTTTCGTCAGGCCACCTTACAAATGCCTCCAGGAGTTCCAGACTCGGCGTTAGTAGACATTTGCAGGAAGAACCTCCTTCCTATAGTCTCGGTGTTCACAGGACCATATCAGTTCCATGAGTGGCCCTCGTTCATCGTTTCGGCAGTGGCCGCCGAAGACAACAGTCGCAAGGCGCGCGATAATGGCATCATGATCTCCGCCTCCGATAGAGGCAAAAGGTCATCTCCCAGCGGCGACCATCCTCGCAGCTCCAAGGGAAAAGAAGCTCTGACGGTCAATACGTCCAGACAAAAGACGGTGGCGACCACGCAGACAAAGCCCGGGACTTCCAGGCCCGTCGAAGTCTACTCTTTCGACGACGACGATATCCCTAGCATATTTGAGTGTCTCGTCAAAAGTGGCAAGATCACCCTGCCGGAGCTAAGGCGGCCCCAAAAGGTCGGCAGTACCGACGACCCCAAATACTGCATCTTCCACAGATACGTACACCACCCAACAAAGGTGTGTTACGTACTAAAAAGGAAGATCCAGGGGTTGATCGATGCTAAGGCCATCACCCTGCATAATACCGAGAAAACGGTCACAGCCAACATGATCTCTCTGCGGTTCGGCGATCTGCCTCCCCAAGAAGTCATGGACGGTATCACGCCCATTTCCTGAGCCACAATGGACATCGTCAATCTTCCTTCGGCTAGGGATCAAAATCATAACCTGGTACCCCTGACCACCCGTCAGGGCGAGATTATGTGGGTTCATCCAGATTTGGTGTCAGAGCTCGAGGAAGAGACTAAAGCTACTAAAGCTGCGTCTAGGAGGAGCTCAAAGTGCAAACCATGCCATATGGTCGCAAATTCTTTGCCATCAGACGAAGACGAGGTACTTGCTGCAACCCGGTCAGGGAGAGCCTACCTCAACGACTATGGAGCAAATCAGGAGGATATACCAGCAGACGTTTCAGCTGCCAAACCTGCAGGGCCAAGCCCCGTCATACCGGAAGCCAACCCTTCAAAACCGACGCCGGCGGACAAAGGAAAACAAAGAGAAGTGCGCTTCGATAAACTTGTGAAAAATATTCCGAACAAAGGTTTTGAGAAGCCATATAACTTCGACATCCTATCCCAACTGGCTAATACACCGGCCAGGCTCTCCATCTTCGAGCTACTCAGGCTCTCCCAAGACACTCGTCTAGCCTTGAGTGAAGCACTGATGCAGGCGGAGGCATGCTTGACCCAGCTCAAGTCTCCCGATGAAGAACCCGTGGCGTGCCCTCAATGCCACAGTGTGATGGAGGTGGTCCCAAATATCACCTTCACCCAAGACGACATGCTGTTAAAACATAACAGGCATGACAGGCCCCTCTATTACACCGGGTACGTCGGTTCCATGGAGGTTGATCGGATTCACATAGATCCGGGATCATCGATCAGCATCATCCCGCACAGTCTGCTCAGACCATTGAGGATTCCTACCAGCGAACTGGCTTACACCTCCACTACAATCGTGGGATTCAACGCCGGAAGAAGTAATCCGTTGGGGAAGATTCGCCTGAGGATCCAGATTGGCAACCTCAGATCGGTGGCCACATGTTACGTGATCGATTCAGAGGTATCCTATAACATCTTGCTGGAAAGACCGTGGATCTACGATCACAACATCGTTCCTTCAACTCTACATCAATGTCTTAAATATGTAGACCCCCAAGGAATGGTACAAACGGAGGTAGCCGACCTAAACCCGTTTAAAGGAGTAGAGTCCTACTACTCCGACGCCGTGTTGTACTCGCAGGACCACACGGAAGAAGTGGCGGGCAAGACAGAGAAGGAATCCCACCGGGAGCCAGGAGAACCCTCTGCCGCACTACCGCTGTCGATCAGAGTGAAAGGATGAACCACTCATCCAAAAGCCATAGAACCCATGGCTATTCACCTGAACAGATCCAGCTCAGGGAAAAGAAGCAATTCTCCAGTGGTTACTCTGAACCAGAAGCCTCCACCTTTGGTCATCAACCTTCGGCGCGACGAGCAGCCGACCGATGTAAACACGACCAGGAACGGAGTTCCAGATGGCAATAAACATCCTCTTTTCTAGTACATTAATGCTCAGATTCTAAATCAGGAACCCACTCCCCGTGACGAGGTAGAACCCATAGCACGAAAGTTCTTGGAAGCTATGGACTCCTACCATCCGCATATCTGGGAAGCAGCGTCATCATCCAACGTCATCACAACGTATGGACCGCATCATAATCCCGCCTACCTGTAGCAGTCCGCGTCCAATAGTATTCGGCCGCATGCACAATCAACCAGCCATCCAGGAAGATCCTTTCGATGACGATACTGGGAAAATGCAGGTTTACCGATACAGCCCTCAAGCGCTGAAGATCATGCAAAACATGGGCTACGACTTGAAGCGAAAGCCGGGCCTCAACTACGGAAGAGGCAGACGAACGCCGCCAAGCGGCGACCCCCGCTACCAACAAACTCGTTTTGGGTTAGGGTATGCCACCTCCCTTACGGCTTCCACGTCGGATGAGGACATCTTTTCCTCCTCCAGGGATGGCTCATCACCCCCCGACTCACCTAGTGCTCCCGAACAAGCACTATCAGCAAATATGGTGATGACAAATCCCTCAGAAGCAGAGGAACGAGATCCTGAGCTATTTAAGAATGACTCTTGGGCTCAACAAATGGATAGACAGTGGGAATTCTGCTTCGAACAGAGGGAACCTCCAACCAAAGACGAAGTTATCCAAATCGATGTTGGGGGTGAGCTTTCGCCAAAACCGATATTTATCAGTGACAATCTTCCACCAGCCGAAAGGGAAGAAATCATACAGCTGATAAAGGAATACGTCGACGTCTTTGCATGGGATTATAGAGATATGCCGGGCCTAGACCCGAAGGTGGCTACTCACAAACTCAACATATTGGCTGACTCAAAGCCTGTAAAGTAGCACCAACGCCGGTTCCGACCGGACATGATGGACACCATTGAAGCTGAAGTCAAAAAGCTGATAGCCTGTGGGTTCATCTGGGAAGAACAACATCCCGACTGGGTCGCCAACGTTGTCCCAGTCATGAAGAAAAATAGGAAGGTACGTATCTGCATCGATTACCGAGATCTGAATGCGGCCTGCCCCAAGGATGAATTTCCTCTTTCCATCACGGACATCATGATCGACAACACCTGCGGTTTTGAACGCATGTCTTTCATGGACGGGTTCTCAGGATACAATCAGATCAAGATGCATCCTAAAGACGAGAAGCACACTGCCTTCCGTACCCCGTTGGGAGTGTATTGCTATACGGTCATGCCCTTCGGATTGAAGAACGCCGGGGCTACGTACCAACGGGCTATGAGCGGCATATTCCATGAACATTTATGCAAAACAGTAGAATGTTACGTAGACGACATAGCCGTCAAGAGCCGTCTCAAGGATGATCACATTCAGGACCTAAGGACGGTATTTGAGTTAATGCCCCGACATCAACTCAAGATGAACCCTACGAAGTCCTTCCTGGGCGTATCTAGTGGAAAATTTCTGAGATTTGTTATCACCGCCAAAGGCATCCAGGTGGACCCTGACAAAGTCCAGGCCATCGTAGAAATGCGACCACCCCGCAATCTGAGAGAATTCCAGGGATTTCAAGGCCGTCTGGCTTATATCCGGAGGTTTATATCCAATCTCTCAGGAAGATGCCAGCCTTTTTCTTACCTCATGAAGAAAGGTGTATCCTTCGTATGGGACAAAACCTGTCAGCAAGCATTCGGGGAGATCAAACGCTACCTCACCAGTCCGCCAGTTCTGGTGCCCCCCATCATAGGGAAACCATTTTTGTTGTACGTCCGACCAATGGATCATTCGCTAGGATCTTTTCTAGCGCAGAAGAACGATGTGGGGCATGAGCAGGCTATCTACTACCTCAGTAGGATGATGGTCGGAGCCGAACACCGGTACAACCTAGTGGAGAAAGAATGTCTAGCTCTGATGTTCGCTATCAAAAAGACGCGGCACTACGTCACCGGCCAGACTATTCATATCATCTCCAGGATCAACCCTCTTCGAGTACTGATGAGCAAGCCAAGTATTCTTAATTCCCGACTCACAACCTGGGCGATGCTGTTAACACCATATGATATGGTGTACATCCCGCAGAAGTCCATCAAAGGCCAAGTGTTGGCCGACTTCCTGGCTGCTCATCTGATCCCGGAGGCCTCCAAGTTATACGAAGACATTTCCAACGAAGTTGCAGAGTGTAATTCCGCATGGAAAGTGACACATGGCAACTGTTCTTCGACGGCGCCTCCAGGACTGGCCCCCAGGGAAACATGGTTTCAGGGATAGGAATCGTCCTGGTCACTCCTGATAAACTCGTCATCTACCGGGCATACTCTCTTAATGAACCGTGCTCCAATAATGTGGCGAAATATAACGCCCTGTTGATCGGGCTCCAAGTCGCTCAAGAGCTGGGGGTCGAATCCCTGGAAGCTTTCGGTGATTCTCTGCTTATCGTCAATCAAGTCAGAGGAATATACGAAGTCCGGAATCCGGACCTCATCCCCTATCACCGAGCAACAATCGAGATAGCCATGACATTCAAAGAGTTCTTCCTAGAGCATGTACCTCAATCTCAGAATCTGAAAGCTGATGCCCTGGCCAGTCTAGCTGCGGACTTAGCCACCCCTATAAGAAGGCAAGATTCGGTGATCCTTCTTAACAGAGATTTATTCTGCGTGAAGAACAACCTTTACATAGAACGCAGCCACGCTGTGAACACAGATCCCCCCGGAAGAGACTGGAGAAGTCCCTTCATAGCAGAGGACCCCAAAGAAACAGTATCCGTCAAGAGACAATCATTACGCTTCTATTTCGATGCATCTTCACACTGCCTATATCGTCAAACCTATGACGGACTGCTATTAAGATGTCTCTCAGACGACGAAGCACAGCAGATTATCCGAGAAGCTCACGACGGCGTATGCGGAGCGCATCAGCCCGGTCCTAAGCTACAGGATCGTATTAGGAGAATGGGCTACTACTGGCCTACTATGATCATAGACGCGATCAGCTATGCAAGACAATACAGAGCCTGTCAGGTTCATGCAGACTTCATATACCAACCGTCTGAATATCTACATCCTATGGTCGCATCCTGGCCCTTCGAAGCATGGGGTATGGATATCGTCGGTCCCATTCACCCGTCCTCCTCCAGAGGCCACCGGTTCATACTGGCCATCACGGATTACTTCTCCAAATGGGCAGAGGTGATCCCTCTGGCTGAGGTAAAAGCGTCTGACGTGATCAGCTTCATCAAGCACTACGTCATTTATCGCTTTGGGATTCCTTGAAGGATAATCCATGACAATGGGCCTCAGTTCATCAGCCAAGCGTTTCATCGATTTTGCGATAAACGTCGAATACATAATATTGCCTCTACGGCATATTATCCAGCTGCTAATGGTTTGGCGGAAGCTTTCAACAAAACCATTATCAAACTCCTGAAGAAGTTCGTCTCTTCAAACAAAAGAGACTGGAACGAGAAGCTGGGCGAATGTCTCTAGGCATACCGCACAACGGTACGGACACCTACAGGTTGTACCCCTTTTTCACTGGTCTACGGGAGCGAGGCAGTTCTTTCCATCGAAATCCAGATCCCGTCGCTCAGGATAGCAGTGACTAGTGAGTTGACTCGAGAAAAGAATGACCTGTTAAGGCTCCAAGAGCTTGAAGGATTAGACGAGAAACGCCTACAAGCTCAACAGCGCATCACGCTCTACCAAGCATGCATTTCCAAAACTTTTAATCATAAAGTGAAGGAAAGAGTGTTCAAGGTCGGCGAGCTAGTTCTAGCCGTAAGAAGGCCGATGATTCTTACCCACAGAAGTAAAGGCAAATTCCAGCCCAAGTGGGAAGGCCCTTATGTGATCGAGACAACGTTCTCGAACGGCGCCTACAGGATAGCCCAGCCTAACGAAGACCTGTTAATGGCTCCTATCAACGGCAAATTCCTGAAAAGGTACTATGCTTAATCTCCCCTGCTCGGGTGGGACGTAGCAAGGATCTCGATTATGACAAAACTACTTCCAAAATGCAATTGGTAGGGTTACGCTCTATCATGTCCGTATGACCTCTGAATAGATGTGTCCTGCTAAGAAGTTTATCGGGAGTCTATCATGTCCATACTACCTTTGATATCACTCTCACCAAAACCTGTCATTTATATTCCGAAATGATGGGTCCACAAAAGTCAGAAAAGAGTCGCCTTTATTTATTCCCGAGAGGGAGGCAGAATTACATCTGGACAAGCAAAAAAAGGGGAAAGGATACATCATGATGGCGGGTGAGTCAGATCGTGAATCAGCCGCTCCAGCGCAGCTATCCTCTCATTTCTAAGAACCAAGGCGTCGGTACGAGCCTGCTCCAGCCGTGCCTCGGGAGTGTCCGTGAGGGTCAGATCAGCCTTTGCCCGAAGAAAGCCCGTGCGAGCAGCTTCTGCACGGTCCAACTCCCGTCGCGCTGTGCTCAGTCGGCCAAACGCTACCTCCAGACCCGCCAGCGACTGAGAAGCCCACTCCTCCGTCCGAGCGAGTTTTTCCTTCAGCTTGGAGACCCTCGCTGCATTCCCTTCATGCTCAGAACGACATTGCGTCTCAACGGCAAGAGCCTCTTCCACGACAACTTTTATCTTATCCACCTCCAGCTTATGCTTCTGGATAGAGTTGTCTAGGCTTTCTAGCTTCGTAGCAAGCCGTGCAGTCATGAGGTCAAACCGAGCCTGAACATCAGCATCGAGACCCTGAGTCAGCTGCAAATGTTCGTTAATAGGTTGCTCTAACCCATTAACCACCACCTCCAGGGCGTCAGCTACCCCAGGATCGCCGAGCTCCCTGATGACCCCGATCGAAGTGAGAGAAGTCTTTCTCAGGCGCTCAAAATCCAGACTCTTCGTTAACACCATTGATACCATCGTTCTCAAACCGGTGTAGAAAAGGCTGGTATGTTGCTCGGTCAACGCAAATAGATCCGACTGAACACCGGGAGCGCCCGCAATGTCAGCAAGTCCCTCTCCAGAGATGATTGCAGACGAGGTGGCCACAGCCGTCGCATCGACACATGGCGCAATCGAAGAAGGTGCGGTAACGGCGGTCGAAGTTGTCGCCACACTCACAAGAGGCAAGGTCACGACGGCGTGTTCATCCTCATCTCGAGGTGACGAGGCTACTCCGGGCTTACTGGCCCCCGAAGCTACTTCCTCATCAAAGTCGAACGCCTCCTCGTCAGAAGCCCGAGCGGAACCAGAATGCGCTTCAACGCTATACTCCCCGTGGGCGCTATCCCCTGAGAAGAAGACGAGAAAGTCAATATCAGTATGATGACAATTTTTCTGAAGGGAGGCATAAAGACGACGTTTACCCGGAGCCAACGGCATATACGACGCATCTGCAGTCGATATAGCTAAATCATGCCTTAATGACGCAATGCGAATCGTCATGCCTGGAAAAGGAGGTGGGCGACCGACATCGCCGAGAGTTCTGTCAGGCCTCCACCAAGACGTGGTCGAAGTTCATCGGCAGGAATCTCGCCAGACGCGCTCACTGACGCGACAGGAGTCATGCTCGCTGCTGGCCTCGGGAAAGATTCTCCCATCTGCCTCGGCCACACAGGCAATCTTGCTCCGCTACCTGGAGCAGTAGCTGCCACAGCCACCTCTAACGAGGATTCTCCAGCATCGACGACCGGAACTGTAGGAGGTCCCTCTCTAGAAGGCGAGGAACCTCCAGCCAAAGAATCATCCCCGATATAGGGAGAGGCAGGCTCACTCCCAGGAGCCGCAATACCAGGAATATGGAGAGGACGAGCAACCGTCTCCTTCCTCCTCTTGCGAAGAGAAACTTCCTTCAGAGCAGAAGTCCGTCGCTTCCCAGAAGGGACTACCAAAGCCCCCGCAGGCAGAGGCACTTCGCACCTCGGTACCGACACCAGAGGCTCGTCCGGAGTACCAGACTCCTCACCTTCGTCCGAAGAAACCGAAGGGACGTCAACTCTTCCCCCAGGCTTAGGAGAAGGCACCCGGAAGCTTCCACGCACGTCAAAATCACGATGGAAGGTGTTAATCGCCACATAAAACTGGGTATAAGAATGGAGAATGCGAAGCTCCGTGGAGGTTGTAACGACCGGCACAATGAAGGTTGCCCTCGTACAACCCATGAGGAAATATTGCCACCCTCTAGCTCCATCAATGAGTTTGCCCCTGGACCTAAAGCTGGTAACGGCATTGCCCACATGCAGCTGATCGTACCCAAACTGTCTGGCAAACCGACTAGGCAAGTAGGGCTCAAAGAAGCAGTGATCTTCGTTCCTGTACAGCAGATGGGAGGGTCTAATACAGACCAACCAGTTAAAAGCTTTCGGGGAAAGGTCGGTCTTCTCTCCACCTGAATTCTTAAGCCGCACCCCTGATTGATTGCGATGCACGGGGGGAGCAGTACAGAGGAGCTTCCAACCGTGGCTGAGGTTCAACACCAGCCGGCAGTCTAAAACTGTGCTCACATTCCAGGAGGAATCCTTGTAATTCAGCAAGAATATACCCCCCGAGCTGCTACCGGACCCAGAAGACATCACCCGGGGATTGTGGAGAATCAACCATCCCATCAAGTATAGGTATGGTAATTCCACCCTGGGAAAACTCTCACGTCGAGCTTCGTCGACGAGCAACCCGTCAGTTATGGCTCTCAAGCCAGCCTGTATATGGCACACCATGGCAGGAAGCAAGCCCAGTCTTGCTCCAAACACCAGGTGCACTGCCGGCCAGAGGATGTTCCAGTGAATGTGGTCCGCGAACGCGGTACCTGGCACCACTACTCGACGCAGCCATATGGAGAGGAAACCAGCCAGCTGGGTTTCCTTAGACATAGGCCTGCGACAGCGCCTCAAGTAACTACAGGCCTTAGTGCCTTCCGGGTACTTTCCTACCCCCTCGACAAGAATCTGATCCGGAGCTGCAGCCTCCTCCATAAGAGTCTCCACAACCTGGGCACTAAGCACGCCCAAACAGTTCACGGGCTCATTCTTGCCACCCGAGGCTTTCTTCGACCTGGCGGCCCTGGCTCGGTGGAAGAAGAGGTAGGACATCCACTTGGAGGTGTGAGCCAAATCAGAAGGCTCGTTATAAAAGGCGGTGCACGCGAAGTATTGACATATCAGCTCCTGATATACTTCCGCCACCCGAGGGTCCAAATCCCCCAACTCCCGGTTGGTGGAAACATACTCTTCATATGGTGTATCCCCCATCGGCAGTCTCGAGACAACTGCCATCCCGTGGAGCGCCAATCCCAACTCTCCCAATGGAGTAGCAAAGGTCCCGGTGAGCGGAATGTACCGCTCCATCAGCGCCAGGAACAAATTAGGATTCGGAGGCAACCCGACGCTCGTCGCACTCACAGGAGCATAAAGTCCAATGCCCTCCAACTCTCTCTAGAAGTGTTTAAAGGCCCAGTCAACTAGGCATCTCCATCGGGAGTTTGTTGGGGTGATCCACCCATTGCACCGAGGATTCTCCTTGGGATATACCCCACCTCGACCCATGAAGTCGTTGCAGAAGGTCGGCAATTGGACCGGCTGGATCACCAAGCTATCTTCACTTGGAATACTGCCCGGGCACAGTCCTCTGAACAACATCACAACGTCGAAGGGGCGACTGACGAATGACCCCTGGTCAGCTCCTTTCAGATAAAAAATCTTCCCCGGCTTGCCATGAAGATCAGGAGTCAGCGTCCACGACATCTTCCTAGGATGCGTCGCGTGGAAGAAGGCCGAGATGGGATAATCCCTCGGCATCGTTGGCAGGTACAAAACCAAATTCCTGGCTGGGAAGACCCAGGGCTCCCTCTTAGGCTTCGTCTGGGACTGTTTGTTGATCATGTCCCCGAAAAAAAAGTCGGCTTTATGTACGGCTCCCCGTCTACATAAGTCAGAGGCTCCCCGTTGATCATGCTCAGCAGCATTCGCTCGCCCTGAGCCGATATTAAGACCCTCCTTCCTTCAGGGTACTGGGGTCCGGAGATAGGGAATGCCACGTGGGATAAGTCCTCCAGGTAGTTCGAGTGCATCATCCCAGCAGCGGAGCCCATCACCTCGGCCAGTGGAGACTCACCCAAGTCAACTACAAAAGTGCAAGAAAAATACGTCATCACAAGTCTTGCACGAACATACGGACCGAAAGAAACAACAGTCTGTGCTCTACGCAGGATTGTGCAAATCTGGCAATTTTACGCCGGAGGTCCCCCCCACAAGCGTAAAATTCAAATTTTACGATATACCCTAATTTTCGTTAGCCAGAGCTTCTACGCTCAGAACTACAAAAATATGGAGTCTTTACGCTGACACATTAGAAATATGGGCGTAAAAAATGAAAATACCTCCGTGCATCATCTTCCTCAAGGAGAGGCTATCAGCACCGAAGACGACCTAGCGCGGTCACGTTCAACGTGTGCGAAGGATTTTTCGTCGTTTTTGTCACCCTGAAGGCTTTACCTCTAAAACCGGGTGCACTGCTCGTTGGCAGGACACTTCGCTCAGAAGGAAGTTTACCTTGACCGACCAAAGACTCCCTCGCTGGGGCAGAAGAATGAGAAGAGGAACCTATACCCTTTCCCTTAGCGGAGGAGGTCTGTTTCGACGCCATTTTCTGAAGACTCGAGATGCTCAGAGAGAGGACGAAGAAGAACTCGAACAGTCGAAAGCTCTCTTTCGCAGAAGACGGATAAAAAGTTTCTCTCTCAGAAACTTGGGATATATATAGAGTTCGGGCCGACTCCTCGAATCCTCAGACGGACTCCTCGAGTCCCTAACCAAATCTCGCAAAATTAAATAATGGGTTATGATTAGATGCCACGTCAGCCCACTAACCTTGAAAGATGGACAGGCAACAAATTTGAAAAGTTTTTCGTGCAAAGACGGTTCAACAGGTCCTACGCTGAAGGAGCTTTCTACGCTCGACAGCAACAGATCTACGATTTTACGCTCGCAAGCTATAAGTCTATGGTTTTACGCCCGGATGCCTTTGTGCTCAGTAGCTTTTACGCTCGAGAGGCCACAAATCTACGACTTTACGCTCAGCAGATACCAAATCGATGATCTCACGCTCGGTGGCGCTCAGTTTTCGCTCAGAAGCAACAGATCCACAAGACTTCACGCTCGAAGAAATTTTCTTTTCAGGAGCTACAGATAAACAGTTCTACGCTAAAGGAGCTTCCTACGCTCGATGACTACGAATCTACAACTTTACGTTCGACAGCTACAAGTCAGGTTTTTGGCCCGGATGCCTTTGTGCTCAGTAGCTTTTATGCTCGAGAGGCCACAAACCCATGACTTCACGCACAGGAACTACAAGTCTACGATTTCACGCTCGACGATGTTTTACGCCCGGAGGCTACAGACTGATAATTTCTCGCTCCACGACTTTCCGTATATTCGAACAGTCCCCAAGACGGTCAATCACAGGAGTTCACACAGAAGATACTCCTCCTTGGCCTCAACATATCCTAAGTACCCAAAACATACAAGAGTTCAAACATTGAGAAATTACTCTTCTCGGGTCAATTGGAGGTTCATCCAAACTCCAGTCTGAATATCTCGTCTATCAAAAAATGGCAACTCAGTTTTGACAGCCATTCCTCGACCCTGTTCCAAGGGATTTTCGAGAAGTCACTCTTGAAGACGAAGACTGAACAAAAAAAATTTTGTTTATCCGAAGTTCAGAGCTCTACGTGGTTCCTAAGTCCTAGCAACGGGACAGTTCTAAAATGTTCAAAATGCTCTACAGCGTTCTATGGACTACTCGCTATACGTAAAGGACAGGACCTAGCACTCTTTCTACAGAGTCGGCGTACAGATTTAGGCGTGTTAAAGCTACACATATTCAGATTTTATAGCAACGTATGGCAAGATGATCATATGAAGAAGCAAGACGATTTTATAAAAGATCAAAATCATGATTACATATGAGAGAAATCTAATCTACAAGGGTTTTCTTTTCATCTTCATGATTATATCTGAGGGAAACTCCATCTACAAAGGAGATACCCCCTCGTCGTCTAAAGATCGCCGCCAGAGTCCGTTCTGCAGGGTTCTCGCATCGGTGCAGATCTTCCTCTTCTTCGAAGGAGATGATCACCGGCGGGCACGACAGAGTTGGGGCTTGCATAAATTATGCAGATCCTATGCTCTGTGCGCCACGGCAGATTGGGTTGAGGTATTAAACCCAACTCAGTCCGAGGAGACAGCTGCTACAGCTTGTCTTCTCTCTCACCTCCCGGAGGGCATCGAGAGAAGGCGCGGCATGCCAGCCACCGTGGTCAGATAAGACCCTTCCTCTCTCCTAGGGCAACGCCATACAAAGTTGCTGATTATCCCGAGCAAGGGAGGCTAAGATATCCTTCCATGATCCATCGTTGCAGTGGACACTTGCTCGAAGACGCCGTCTTTTTTGGCTCCTTACACGCTGGAAGAACATGATCTCCTTCTTCCTCAAATCGACCCGACGAACTCCGGTGATCATCTCTGCGTGGTGATGAAGATATGGGGAGAACAGGCTAACTCCCCCAGCCTTTTTATAGGCAAAAGAGATCACAGCGGTCCCCCATAAATCTGCCATAAAGTCTGCACCGACCGTTTCAACGCTCCATTCAGAAACGTTTCGAGTTACGAGGGGCCGTTCATGCTTCGTTCAAAGCATTTCAAATTCCAAGGAATTTAAAAGCTCTAAAGGGGGTCTTGTAGAAGCATGAAAAATACGCTGGGAAGAGCTACGCAACCTCTTGATACAGAGCTGCGTAAGCAGAGGCCTTCAGAGCCATCAGGCGTACAACAGAGTTTTCTCCGCTAAAATACAGCGTGAAGAATAAAACTCAAAGGACCATCCGCGTAAGTGCAGTGCGTCCAGGCCGCTCCAGCGTGAACAGAGTTCTTCATCGCCTCTATGGCGTAAAACTCATCCGCTCTCAAAGCAGCGTTATAGCGTACGAGGAATGCTTCTCTTCCCCGAAATGAACCGGTCAAGTCACGCAGTGAATCTGACCTCTGACTCCTGACAAAAGGTGTTGCACGGCTACCCAGACGACGGCTGGAAACAATGGCAGACCCCTCGGGACGTGCCCCACAGTATGATGGCGGATCTCAGCATTTAATGCAGAGGATTTGGTAAAGCATCACCGAACCGTCATTTACTGGAATCCCCTCAGCATAAACCGCTCTTTTGCGTACAAGGGAATATGCCGCCCTGTTTTACACAGGCAAACATGAGCTGTTTTACGCTCCGCAGCAGACAAACCGCCTGCCACGTCAAAAGCTGTACTTCGTACGGGATTCGAGACACGTCTCCACGTCTAATTGCACAGAGCGGTGACAGTTTCTCTCAAGACACGTCTCTGCGACGGGTGCATAGAAGGCCTACAGACCTTCGAAATACGCCTACGTATTTAATGCATAAGATGATGGCAAATCTCTGCAAGAGATTTGGTTATATCTTCAAAAGCCGTAATTTCGGCTAAGGCGTCCACATCAGCACGGTATGCAGCGGCTTCTACGCCCATTCAGGATCTGTGCTCAAGCGGCTTCTACGCCCATTCTGGCACGATATGCAACGGCTTCTATGCCCATTCAGGATCTGTGCTCATGCGGCTTCCACGCCCACTCAGTCTCTACGACTACTCGGCTTCCACGCCTACTCGACTTCTGTGCCTGTTCAGCTTCTGTGCCTGTTCGGCTTCCACGCCTACTCGGCTTCTATGCCTGTTCGGCTTCTATGCCTACTTGGCTTCTACGCCATGGTGACGGACATTTGGCTTCTACGCCAACCTCTTTTACACAATGGATACCTACCTACGTGGCTTTTATGCCGTGATCTTAGTAGCAACCGTACGTGTTGTGTCCCCTTAGTTGGACCCACGTCACCCGCTCAGTCAAAAGATCATCTATACGTAGGCATTGGTAACTTTAACCGTTGTGTAAAAGGGTGCTGTACTTTCCACTTCTCGGTTGCTACACCAACGGAGTGGTCACTGTCACCAAAGACTCTATAAATAGAGGCCCCTATCAATGGGAAACAAGGTCAGAAAATTCGGTCAAGAATACCAATATCAGATCCAAGGTCGACAATTGGAGAAGATCGAACAAGGAGAGAGAGAGAGACAGAGAGAGAGCCCGAAGCTCAGGCAAAGAGCGGGGATCGACGACTTCGGCATCGTGCATCCACCCTCTCCTACAACCTTCGAAGCTGCTACCTGTCTTCCACGACACTTCTTCAATATCGCGTGGTCCAAGGGCTAAAGTGATCGACCGCAGATCAGACACCTATAGCAATTTATACCCAGATTAAATAAATTGTACTCCCACATCCTCGTATAGGATTACATTGTACAAGTTTGTTTGTAAACCAAAGGGCGCGGGTTTCGCACAAACCCCGTCATTGAAATACACTTTCATTCTTTCGTTTAATACCACAAACAGTTATAAGTCACACAAAGTACAAAATAGAAGACTGGCACGTCTAGGACAAGGGTGTAAAATTTGTTGGAAGGCAAAAGCTAGGGTAGGGCTCCAAATATCTTAGCAACGGTAAGGCGCAACAATTAAATAAAATCACAATAATTAATTATAAGCCTAAATAATTTATCCCAAAAATTACAAATTAAATTCATAACACTATTTCGGTCAGGGCTCCATCTAGTGGGCATCTAGGTCTAGTCTACAAACTCATGCATTAATAAACATTATATATAATACACACACACACACACATACACACACACACACATATATATATATATAGTCATGACCCGCACCCGAAATTTGGGCATGAGTCGTGGGTACGTCCAGCCTACGCCGCAGCATCGGCGGTAGAACGCTGTCTAGGTCTTAACACAACATATATCCTGTCAATCGTCTCAACTCCGTACGGAGGACAATGATAATAATCTACAGTTCTATAAATATACACAATCACAAGCTATAAGAAATAATGGCACGAAGAGAATGGAAAAGAGTTCTATATAAACCAATCACAAAAGTGCAACACAAGTCCTGGGTCTAGATGACCTCACAAAGTCACAAAATAATAATACAACTCAGTCTCAGTCTGAAACAATAAATACAGAAAAAGTAATCTAAGTATTGGCAGGTAAGATCTCCTCTAGGATAGGCAACTCCTCTGGGATTTCCGGAGTAAAATCTTCCTCTAATCCTGGGCCGTAATGAGTGGGGCACAAGTTCTCCAGGTCCTCTAAAAAATGTTATCCAGTCAGGATTGGAGTTAAGCACAAGCACTAACAGCAGTTTCATTAAATTGACAAAAACTATAAACAGTGTAAGAAATACAAGATGAGAATAAATGCTGGAAATGTAAAGTACTGGAGAAATGAAATAGGCAATAGAGCATCTAGCAATGAACAATAAACAGTGAATGCTAGAACAAGTGAAACTGAATAAAGAATAGACATCTAGCTAAGTGTTTGAAATATCAATTTATTATATGATCGGCTTGGGACTAGATTAGCCTGGTTATATATGATTAGCTATGATTCTTGTAGGTCAGGCTAACCATATGGTTAGCTATGATGCATGTAGTGGTCAGGCTAATCATATATAACAGCTATGATGCATGTAAATGGTCAGGCTGCACCCTACGTGAGAAGTGGGGTGAGCTATGATGCATGTAAAGGTTTGGATATGATCACATAATCTACTAATAGTTCCCCATCCCCCAGCTAGCACGATGGATTCCAATCATGACTCCTCATGATGGGGATCTAGGGTGCTAACCCGTGTATCCATAGTATCGGAATCAAGTATGTACTACAACTGAATTTATAGAAGTAATCAACAAAATAAAAACTGTCAGAGAATATACTCGCCTGTGGTCCTGAGCAAGGTGTGAGAAATCGATGTCCAAGATAGAGTCTCAATGACCTAAATATAAAATATTAATGTTAAGGTGGGAAATGAAATGATAATCATGAATAACTAGCTAGGATGATGGTTCTAGGCCATTTCTAGGTCGATGCAAGGTTAGTTAGGTCAATACTCGACTAACTATTAGTCTACATTAGTTATATATATATATATATATATATATATATATATATATATATATATACACACACACACACACACACACACACACACACACACACACACACACACACACATATCATGCAATTATTTAAAATAAATACACACAAAACCTATAATATATAAAATGCAAAAATTCCCCTAGTTTCAGGATGTGGTAGTAACAAATCTACCCTCCCTAAAAGAATTTCGTCCTCAAAATTTAAAATCCTCAATAGTTGTATTTACTCATTATATATATTATTTTCCATCAAATTTAGATTCATCAAACCTATAATCATAAAGTAAATCCATATTGTTATTTCACAAAACTTTCATAATTCTATAGATATCATATTCCTGAAAATTTTTAAGTTTAAAATCATATTCCATTTTATCACAATCTCCTACAAAATTTTAAGTTCGTATCTAAATACTCAAAAATTTAATATCCAATCCTTTAATTTAAATCCAATCAATGTATATTTAGAAAATTTAAGAATCTTATCCAAAATTTGAATTCAAGATCTAATCCATTAATGATCTTATTCCTCGATTTCTTTTTCCATACAATACTCAAACAATGTAATACTTACGAAGTCTTCAAATAAAATATTCAAAATAATTTTTAAATTTATACCTTGCAGTCAAATAAATATAATAATAATCTTCTTAACTTCCTCAAATGTTAATGATAAATTCACTCATATCTTAATCTTCATAAAAATCAATAATTTAACAAAATCGTCAATTCTGCCATATTAAATTCTCAACTCTTTATTTAAATTAATATTTATCCTCGAAATTGAAGGCACCTTGTCTCTCTTTGTCAAGTCGTAACCTCTTCATTAATCTTCACTACGGTCAAACCCCAATAATCACGGTCTAAGAAAATTCTACCTACAATCATTCAATATGCAATCTATGAAAAACATATATGGTTATGGTATCTTTTGTCATGGTATTGCAGGCTCTGTCAAAGTGTACTACTAACTACATTCTAACAAGAAAAATCACTGATACAAGCTACGGTACTAAGGAATCAATCAATCAAATAGAAAGGAACATAAGAAAAGAAAAGAAAAGAACCTACTAACACATCACCTGCAGTATCGATCTCTTCGACCATCATCGCAAATGCCCCGCCCTGCTAGGGTGGCTCCCTTCGCGGGTGCTGAGCAATCTGCGGTTCCATAGGTGGCCTAACTAGGTCTCTATGATTTGGAGCTGCTCACTGGCCGGGAAGATAAGGAGCTAGAAGACAATCCCTCACTCGATATCCCGCAGCGCCATAGTGCAAACAAAGTCCTAGCCTCGTTCTACAGCTCTCCCAAAGGTGACCTGGCTTCTTACAGAAATGACAAGTCTGCTGTGTCTCTCTCGGAGGCTGCTGCTGATCCTGCTGAACACGAATCGGTGCCTGGTACTGCTGTTGATACTGAGTCATCCTCGGCTATTGTTGAATATGGGGACGCTTGGCCGGTCCCGCGCTACCACTTATATCTCCAGAAATATTGCGACTCCTCTTAGGCCTGAGATCCAGATCCTCTTCTGCAATCTGGGCATCCATCAAGATATCCTCAAAGGTAGCGATACGATGACCAGAAGTGCGCGACCTAATCTCTCTCGTCAGCCCCTTTCTAAACTTTCAGGCTCGATCTCCTGGGTCCTGAATCATAGACGATGCAAAATGGCTCAATCGACAGAATTCTGCGGCGTACTCGTCGACCGACATATTTTCTTGGACAAAGTCATGAAATTAACTCTCCAAAGCTTCCAAGGCCACGTCAGAAAAGAACTTATCCTTGAAAAGCTCCTTGAAGGTCTCCCAAGTAAGTCCTTGTGCAGTGAGTCTTGGTTCCGTACGATACCACGTGAGTGCGATATCGAACATCTGATTGCCGGCCGCCTCTATCTGCAAGCTCTCCGGAATCTGGGCCAATCGCAGGCTCCTCTCTATATCCTCTAACCAGTCGTCAGCGTAGAGTATCCCTTCGATACCCTTGAACTCTCGAGGCATTATCCTCTTGAAGTCCACTATAGTGCCTGATCTCTGCTGTTGCTGCTGGCCAGGAAACTGCTGGGCAACTCTCTCAACTGCCTGCAGTGCCATCTGGTGAGCGTTCTCCATGCTCTCTCTAATCAGCTCTGTCTGTGCTTGGTGCACCTCAACTTGCACCCTCTGAGCCTCAGCTTGAACTCGCTGAGCGTCTGCCATCACTCTCTGGGCATCTACCATGCCCTGGATCAAGGTAAACATATGTGTCCCGTCAACGGGCACACCTGAATAAAATGGAGTCGGTGGAGGAGGAAGATTCCCTGTTACAGCTGGGGTAACCCTCGAAACAGGTGGGAGAGGAGGAACTCTAGATGTCTGTCCGTCAGGTGGAGAGGTGGCAGACCCCTCTGAAGTTGATGCTCCCACTCTCAAAGATCTTGTCTTCGGCGGCATCCTGAAGACAGACCGAAAATAATCAATTTAGGAAATAAATACGATATCCTCAAGGAAGGACAATAAAATTTTAAGAAAGCAATATTCAGAAGGAATAAGGATAACAAGATAGATAGATTGTAAATGTTCCTAGTTATGATTGAGTATTCGCTCTCATACTAGTATGCTATATCCTAGATCCTATCGCAGGCACGCAGTAGTATTGTCACTACCCCATTTCTAGGGCAGGGTATTTTTTTTATTTTAATTTGGTAAATTATGTATTGATCATAAATATTGGTATTAATATTTAATTAGTTGGTTGTATTTATTTTTATTAGTTATTTTAGGATTTTGGCTAGTCTGGACCCATGTCAGACCCTAGTGGACCCATGTCAGACCCAACCAACACCCTTGTCAGACTTATTTATTGGTGTAGATTAGTTATTTATATTTTAATTAGTTAGTTGGAGTGATTAGAGATTAATTAGAGTGCATTTGGAAACCCCAAACATAAACCCTATTTTGTATGACTTAAGAGAGGGGTGTTTTGGTCTTTGTACTAAACACAAACCCTAACCCTAAATCTATTTCCTATACTTGGTCGAACCTTTCCCCCCTCCATTTTATTTCTTCTTCTTCTTCTTCATTCTCCTCTCCACTCTCTTTCTTCTCTTCTTCCATTTTCTACTTCAATTCTAAGTAAAATTTTCACCCTCCTTCTCTTCCTTCATTTATTTCTCTCATGAATGCAAACCCTAACCTTCCACTTTCCCCTAACCTAGGTATGTAGAGCTTAGATTTGGTGTAGAAGCTTGGTTTGGAGGCTTGGAGCCTTGGTGTGGTAAATTTGGGGCTTTTTGGAGACTTTGGCCTTGGGATTTTAACTCCCAAGAGGTAAACCCTAATTTTCCTTTGTGATTGCTCTAATATAGTATAATTAGTAGTTTAGAACCTTCCTAGACCTTAGGGCTACCCATGGGAGGAAGTTGGAGCTTGTTTGGATGTGTTTGGAGACTTTGACATTAGGTTCACTACCAGAAAAAGTCAAATTAGTGACGTAAAAAAATTTGCTAAATGACAAAAAAACTTCGCTAATCACATTTAGCGACGTAATTAGCGACGATTTACAGAAGTCGGAACTCAGCACGTCGCTGAAAGGAAAAACGTCGCTAAACTTTGCTATACCGACGTTTTTTAGCGACTTAAAATATGTTACAAAATTGGCGACGTTTAGCGATGCAGCGTCGGTAAATTAGCGACATACAAAAATATCGCTAAACGTCGCTAATTAGAGACTTATTCAGCGACGTAATCAACAACGTATTTAGCGACGTATTTAGCGACGTATTCAGCGACGTATAGTAGCGTCGCTAAACGTCGCTAAATTTTCATTGAAAAATAAAAATAATTGTTAAAAATTACCTATACAATTTCCTACAATTTATGAATTTCTAATTAAAAATAGACCCGGAGCAACCCTCCGTTGAATTCTCTAGGTTCGCCGACCCCTTCGGTGGAACACTCAACACCGATAATTTTTAAGTATCACATTACCAATCTCCTACAATTTATGAATTTCTAATTAAAAATAGATTTGGAGCAACCCTCCGTTGAATTCACTGGGTTCGTCGACCCCTTCGGTAGAACACTGAACACCGATAGTTTTTAAGTATCACAGTCACACAATACACACAAAATAAAAGTATCACAGTCACACAAAATGCATAATATATAAGTATCACAGTCAGACAAAATGCATAATATATAAGTATCAAAATTACACAATAACCACAATAAAAGTCTATGAAATATCACAGTATCAATCTCGAGGATATCCAATACGCTGGGGCACATACCAGTCCCTCAGATACTGTAAAACCCCTAATCCTAAAAATCGTATTAAGCTATTTATTTTATATTAATTATTAATTTAATTATAGTAATTAGTGGCTAATTAGAAAAAATAGATTTTTATTAATTTTTATTTTAGGTGTTGGGGCACTTAGAGGATTTATGGGACCATTAGGAATTTTACGGAATTTATTTCATGTAGGAGATCCCTTGAGCAGTTGCTAGCTTAATGATGTGCATTAATATAATCTAGAATTTTTTTATGAGTATATATATATATATATATATATATATATATATATATATATATATATATATATATATATATATATATATGCATGTATATATTTAAATAGAAAAAGAAAAGATTAAGAAAAGAAAAGAAAAAAAAAGAAAATAATATAATATAAACTAATAATAATATTATTAATAACTATTCCTTACTACTACCAACTATTGGCCATTTAGCTAGCAAATTTATTAGCTACCAATTCCCAGCAAAACTGAACCACATACCCCCTTTACTAATAAAAAAAACCCATTACTTAACAACTAAACCACTATTACTTAACCAATTCCTATGCTCCTAAGTCTTCCAGGCTACAGCCGCTGGCCGCTTACTCCTAGCAACCAATTCCAACACCAACGTCCCATCCTAGCCATTGTGACCGCAGCCCATACAAACTAACCAATTAACAAACTTAGCAAAAAGGAATACCACAGCCAAGACCCCCCCCCCGGTTGACCCGCGGCTTGCAATACCAACCTCCTCTCTCTTCCTTTAATATATATATCATTGTATCATCTAAAACCCTAAACCTAATCTTCCAGACTCTCCCTCTTCCCATCTAGACCTAGAGAGCGCTGCCACCACAGCCGGAGAACCCCACCAGGCCGTCCAAACCAATCCCGACGACCGTGACCCCGCACACTGCAGATTCCCACAACGAGGTACCTGTGTTCCGGAGTTGTTTCCCGTCGCCTCGCTCAACCAAACGCCACCCCGTCTTCACCGGTATGCTCAACCCTTAACCCTCTTCCATATCTATGTGATAATAGACCTCGAACAACGCGTAACCATAGGCAAAAATAGTGCCAAAGTTGGCGGAAATAGACCAAATTCTGGGATCGTAGAAAACTGCGGTTACCACCCATGTTGCCGAGTTCGTATCTCCCACCACAGAGATCCGAATTCGATGATTCTTTTTGGTATGTGTAGACCACTTAACCTAGTTTAATTTCTGTTAAATAATCCTAGATTATTAACTGCTATAGACAGAATTAAATTCGTTGGAAAACCCTGCGAACCCACTTTTCCAGATTTCCAAAAGTTGTGAAACAGAGCGCGCCCCACCAAACGGACTGGGGCATGACATGTTTTTGTGGTGGCCTATGCAGGTCGAGATCATATTGTCTCGGTTACGTTATTGTACCGAACAAGCCTGCACCTAGGAATAGAGTATAGAATCTCATCCACAATTGACTATGATTCGCTCTCCTTCCAATCCATTCTATCTGAATAATTGCATCTTGCTTGATTCCTGTACTTCCCTAATAGTTCTTTGAGTATAGCCTTCTGCTAGAATATAGGAACCCTTGTTATTAGGATTATAATTAGGGTAGCACACCTATTAAGAATACAACGAGAATATAGACACACCATTAAGTTTAGAACATCTAGTGAACCCTAGAATTCCTTATCTATAGATTGGTTTACCATTATCCCTTGATGTATTAAAAGGACTTGAGAGTAGTATAGACACTACTAGAGTTAGTTAGAAGTTTTACCATAATGTTTGACCCTAGTATTAAGGAACCAATAGAAAACCAAAATTTAAAATTAGGACCGAACCTAACCTTCATAGTTAGATAGTATTGGAGAACTATAAACTTAGATCATTATCTTATTAGTAGCAGACAGTACCTTAGGAAGCCAAGAGCAATGAAAATAATATTTCTCTTGATCATACCTCGAACATAACAACTAGCATACCACTCCTCCTTAGAAAATCATGATGCTATCTAGAGCCCTCTATTTTAATTTTATATATTGTTCCTCTGCGACCTTAGCGTTCTCTAATTGCGCGACGACTAAATTTTGTTCCTCTATTCTTCATCTTTCAACTCGTGCCATCTGACACTTCTGATTGTAGGCCAGGTGATTATTCTGTGTTAAAGACATATAGATGCTGGGATTCTAGTTGTTAATGTTAAATTTTGAAATTATGTGATTGGTAGTTAGAACTTGATGGTTTAAGCTATTCTTGTAGATTGAGACCTGGTGCTTATCCCTTAGTTTTAAATTGCGTAACATGTACCCCCACCTCGATACGAGTTATATTCCCTTTCCCTTGAGGCCAGTAACTGTTCCATTATTACTATTGACACTTGCTCTATAAGCGCTATGACTAAGACTTAGGACGACCATGACCTGTGTAATAAAAGAGGATACCCTAATAAGTACCAAGACCCCTTCTCGTAGACCTTAACAGGAGTTTCTACAGTATCCTTAAGACAATTATAGTACTAGTTTATTGTTATAAGTTGGGTAGTATACCTCACAACATAGTATCATATAGTCTTTTGACCTATTATTGAAGTATAATTGAACAACATTAACTGTATGCTAGCTTAGGACAACAGTATTTTTTTAGACTGTAGAACTTAGAGGCTATACCCCTACTTTGTCGACTATCGACTTAGACAAGGAATTAGTATGACCACTGTAGAGATTATGGAGTCTTATCTTTTGTGAACTTGAATTGTTATGTACCATCTTTTATCATAATCCAGCGTATTTATGTTTGCTGTACTACCTTGACTTATGCTGCTATTATAACCTAGTTTTTGTAAGCTTATTCTTTCATCGAGCTTGCTCATGACATATGTATTATTGGGTGCACACAATGATACAATTGCCTAATCAGAATCGGTGTATTAAGGTCTAGCTAACCTTAGTACGCTTGGTTCGCTCTTTGCATGACTACTTTACGTGGATTGAGATATATGGTAGTAGACGGATATACTTGCCCATAGACATGTCTGACACATCATATCGGTTACATAACTGTACTGATACGAGCATATAAATAGGAAATTACCAAAAAAATAGAATTTTAATCCACAACTGTCCTGACAACTCTCTTTTCAAATTCTTTAATCTCTTTGAACCTCGTACTTGTATTCTGTCACCTTCACCTTGGATTCTTTATTATTGCTCTCCGTCTTCCCCTATTTCGGAAAGACGAAACCTCGTGCTGGTATAAGTTGACATTGATAGTACTAGATATATCCCATAAGGCTAATCACATGACTTAGTGACTCTCTTTTATAATTGATTAAGGGCATATCATAGATGATATGTTGGTGTTAAAACTTTAAGGATTGAATAACATGATTAAATAATTTGAGGAATAGTTTTCCTAGATGTATGGCCTTAGATAATAGATGGATAAATTTTAAGTTCGGTAGATTGTGAACCCTCACCCAAAATTAGACCTACTTGGCTGAGATAGTGAGACTAAGGTTAGATTGAGTCCAGTTAGAGATAGAACACAATATTTTTATTTTATTCTTGCAATAATTATGTCTCTTAGCGCACCTTATCGTGCTCCGATAATTGGAGCACTACACTAGCCACGATATTCCTACAAATTCCATACCCTTATCCTAGGCGTGTCCATCATCCAATTCTTATCTTTGTGCAATTTTCTAATTGTTGGACACTTTTATGTAAAAGAGCATTTAGGTGTCCAAACCATTGGACATGACACATGAAGAAACCTATTTTTCGCTCATGTGGATTTTTCTATGATTTTTTGGGATGTGCAACGCGCAACATCGCCCACCCCTTTAAACTTGGCCTTGCATTTTAAACAATACAAATCTTATACCATCCTTGACTTTCTACCGTGGCTTAATTTTAATTTCGAGGACAAAATTTTTATAAGTTGGGTAGAATGTAAAACTCCTAATCCTAAAAATCGTATTAAGCTATTTATTTTATATTGATTATTAATTTAGTTATAGTAATTAGTGGCTAATTAAGAGAAATAAATTTTTATTAATTTTTATTTTAGGTGTTGGGGCACTTAGAGGATTTATGGGACCATTAGAAATTTTTCGGAATTTATTTCATGTAGGAGACCCCTTGAGCAGTTGCTAGCTTAATGATGTGCATTAATATAATCTGGAATTTTTCTATGAGTATATATATATATATATATATATATATATATATATATATATATATATATATATATACAAATATATATATATATATATATGCATGTATATATTTAAATAGAAAAAGAAAAGATTAAGAAAAGAAAAGAAAATAATATAAACTAATAATAATATTATTAATAACTATTCCTTACTACTACCAACTAATGGCCATTTAGCTAGAAAATTTATTAGCTACCAATTCCTAGCAAAATCGAACCACATTCCCCCTTTACTAATAAAAAAACTATTACTTAACAACTAAACCACTATTACTTAACCAATTCCTATGCTCCTAAGTCTTCCAATCTACATTCGCTGGCCCCTTACTCCTAGCAACCAATTCCAACACCAGCGCCCCATCCTAGCCATTGTGACCGCAGCCCATGCAAACTAACCAATTAGCAAACTTAGCAAAAAGGAATACCACAACCAAGACCCCCCCACGGTTGACCCGCGGCTTGCAATACCAACCTCCTCTCTCTTCCTTTAATATATATATATATATATATATATCATTGTATCATCTAAAACCCTAAACCTAATCATCCAGACTCTCCCTCTTCCCATCTAGACCTAGAGAGCGCTGCCACCGCAGCCGGAGAACCCCGCCAGGCCGTCCAAACCAATCCCGACGACCGCAACCCCGCGTACTGCAGATTCCCACAGCGAGGTACCTGTGTTCCGGAGTTGTTTCTCGTCGCCTCGCTCAACCAAACGCCACCCCGTCTTCACCTGTATGCTCACCCCTTAACCCTCTTCCATATCTGTGTGATAATAGACCTTGAATAACGCATAACCATAGGCGAAAACAGCGCCAAAGTTGGCAGAAATAGATCAAATTCTGGGATCGCAGAAAACTGCGGTGACCACCCATGTTGCCGAGTTCATATCTCCCACCATAGAGATCCGAATTCAATGATTCTTTTTGGTATGCGTAGACCACTTGACCTATTTTAATTTTGTTTAACCCTAGATTATTAACTACTGTAGACAAAATTAAATTCGTTAGAAAATCCCCCGAACCCACTTTTCCAGATTTCCAAAAAGTTGTGAAACGGAGCGCACCCCGCCAAACAGGACCGCCCCGCCATGTACCAAGTGTACCGAACAGTGCGCGCAGTGTAACCGGATACGTAAAAATTCTCGAAAACTGATTCGTACGCGTGTGCGCGCCGGAATCAACCCATATCAGCGGACACCCCATATCGCAACTTTTGTGAAAGTCGTGCGTATTTTGTGCACGCTCGTCAGATTGTGATGAAACTTGTGCCACTGGACTCGTGGTAATGCGCTGGTCCTATGACCCAATTTTCATACAATTCTGAGATAGTTGACCAAGTCGCCAATTGGCGGGCCCTACGGTTGACTTTTTGGATGAATTTGTGTTCGGCCCATCGAAATCCATATTTGGATATACCGTTGGGTTCGTATTGACATCTAGAATTGTTTGACCTATAATTTGTCCCATTTAGAGACTGTTATCCTTGGCACACTTTTTAGTACAAAGTGGGCCACGTGTGGACCCCGCTTTGACTCGAAATTACCGTTTTGCCCCTGTGTCCAAATTGGACGAAAGGAAAGTACTTTCTAGCTATTTTGCTTATTCTGGGAACGTTGGTGTATTTATTTCAGCATCCGAGGACGTTCATTCTGAGGCCGTAGCTTCTACTCTTGGTGTTGACATCGGGATATTATATTTTTGCAGCTTTCTTGCCAGGCAGGATACCTTGCCAAATTATTTACAATATTTTGCATGTTTAGTATATTTCTGTATATTTATTACATTTCTGCTTATTTATTGCATGTGTAGTTCCTTTCAGTCATTACTATATATTAGATATGTTGACACACACCTGACACTTAGTATCATGAGAGGGCAATCATTAGGCGTATGGGCTTTTAACCACTCTGGTAAACCGTAGTATATAGCTCGCACTATGGTGGTCGTGTTCGATGGTCGCTACCCCTGAGGTATGTCAATTGATGGAGTCCGAGGGTCGCTACCCCCGAGGTATGTCGGCTGATGATGTCCACTGACGTGTGTGTGAGTTGTGAGGATTAGATCGAGTAGCCTACCATTGCCCATACGTCAAAAAGTTATTCTCATTTGCATTCATATAGATTGTCTTGTACAGCGTACTTACATATTTTTTACCTATTATGCATGTTTACTGTATTCAAATTGGCATGTGTTTTATGTATCTTGTTATGTCCCTTTGAGGACCTGGTCCCCTTCCAGGTGTATCTGTTCTTGAGTATTTGCAGGAGCGCAGATTTGGATGGTTACATATGTTTCGAGGATGTCTTCTCTCCGATCCCCCTGATTGTTAGCTGGTATTCCTATATTGTGTTTATTGTGTTGCACTTTTCCATTCGAGTTGGTAGTGGATTTGTTTTCATCCAACTTTCATCCTTAGATACTTATGTTGAGATCTAGTTATATAGATGCTGGTTATTCATTTATATTTGATTTTCTGGATGAGATTTAGATTATACCCTGTGACTTGTGATACATTTTATACCACTTGTGGATTTGATATTCATATTACAGCGTACGTATGGGTTATGGTTTCCATATATTGGAGTTGCCATATCCATGAGGTTGGCATGCTTACGTGTCCTAGTCCAACGTATTTTGGGACTGGGGCGTGACAGATACTGTGCATAAATAGCATCTATGTGATCAATCTCCGGTATAGGTGCTAGGTGACTGGAACTCCCCGTCTGAGATACAGCCGCTATTTGCAAATAAAGTTTACTGATATGGGACTAAACTAAAAGTAATAAAGACAAAAATATATACAAAGGATACCTTTATTACAACAAATTAGTATTAAGTTCAACATCAATGGTTTAAAATGGAACTGAGTACATATTGATGGACACCAAAAATGAAGAAGCACACATTAATGGACAAAGGTACCAAAGAACGATATTTTTCATACTAGGATGCCCTAACTAAGTGTCAAATGGAACACTACTATCATTAACTAATTCCTTATAATACTCAAGTATCTACACCCTTAACCCTTGTTAGCTAATACCAAATACCCAGTGATACATCCAATACTCTCACATTACCTAGGTGTTACCCCAAGTAATACCAACCTTTAGTCAATTCCTATCACCTCAACTTTGCCCATACTCAATCCCCACACAATATTACCAACTCACATTACCCCACTACATACTTCACTCACAACTGAACACTCACAAGCTCCTTTAGCTACTGCAATACCCCTTGAACTGAACCTACACCCAGAAATGCCCCTTTTACTGGCCTTTATTGATACCCTCTTACTCCAATATCCAGTCCTACAACATCTTAGTTCCATTCCACCCTCTATGGTTGCACTAAGGTTTGATACCAATACCACATCTATTGCACACACACAAACTCGAGTTGTTTCACTAATCTGTGTGTACTCAGCACACATCACAGACATCTTGCCTAACCATGCTACTAAACTCTGCATCTATTATAGTCATGTGCACATCCCTTCACTGTACAGATAGGTTTTGGTACCGGTAATTATCTTTTTTATACTCAGGTGTAACCTGCCACTCCACCTTCCAAAAAAGAAACATGATATTGCAAACAAAGTTTACTGATATGGGACTAAACTAAAAGTAATAAAGACAAAAATATATACAAAGGATACCTTTATTACAACAAATTAGTATTAAGTTCAACATCAATGGTTTAAAATGGAACTGAGTACATATTGATGGACAAAAGATACCAAAAATGAAGAAGCACACATTAATGGACAAAGATACCAAAGAATGATATTTTTTCATATTTAGTATTAAGATTCATGAAGAGATTGGGAAGGTTGTTGTCCATAGAATTAAAATGAGTGGTCAAAATGGAAGAATACTTATACAATTCTTTGTTATTGCAAGATACATTAAAATTGAAAAAAAATACCATAAAGGACAACTATAAGATTAGTTATGTTTTATGGATATATGGATAGGAGTATTGGGCAATTAAAAGAACATGTCCAAAAAATAAGTGTGACAAAAACGAGAATGCTAAAGTGAGATTGGTAACTCCATGAATAATAGATAAGAAATGAATGTATTTGTGGGAAGTTGAATTTGACACCAATAGAAGATAAGATGAGAGAAAATTATCTTAGATGGTTTGGACATATGCGGTATAAACGAATATATGCACCAGTAAGGAGCTAATATAATATTAGTCAAAGGACCTACTAGGACTAAGGGTAGTATCATGTCCTGGTTCCGCAGAACCAAAAAGTCGTTACTGGACGTGATGTCGCACTAGTCTAAATTACACTTATACAAGGCATGGATATGCATAATTAATAATTGATCTCAAAATAAGGTTATCGTAACGGAAGTAAGCAGACAAATTACATCACAACATAACATATGAAAATAATCTCTTTTATTAATATTTTGCAAAATAATACAAATGCTCTAAATAGCCAACTTGGCTTACAACTCACGGTTACAAAGGTATTCAGTTGCAAAATAATACAAATGCTCTTTTATTAATACCGATTTACTAGTTGTTGACACTGCACCACTGAGAACAAGTACAGAAAACCCTAACTGTAAGCCCCCTGATTTTCATGAATTTCTAATTTGGCTTTTCATAATTTTTCTAAAATTTTCTAGGATTTTTCTGTGATTAAAACCTAGGGTTTTGATAATTAAATGATTTTTAATTACTGTTAATTAATATTAAAATATTATGGAAATAATATTTTATGGTACAAAATGGAAAACCGGACATAGGATAATTTTTCGGGAATTTATTGGACTCCGGAAGCATTTATAAAGCCCTAAAAACTATTAAATAAATAAACCTAATGAAACCCTGAAATAAATCGGGTTTATTTGAAATAAACCAAACCAACCAAGACCCGGTTCAGTTGAACCAAACCAAGCCTTATTGGGTCGGGTCGGATCTAAACCCTACCCGAAACCCGATAATCCAAATCCATACTTAAATAATAGCGGGTCGGGCCGGATTCCTATCGAACCCGACCCGAACCCAAACCCGTTAACCCAAACTGAATCCAAATCGAATTCACTGTTCCGATAGGTTATTTAACCCCGCCGCTGCCGCCGTAACCCTAACCCTAGACCCTCGCTTCGCCCGGCCGTGTCTCCTGCCGCCCTCCGTGCCTCGCCGGCCCACGCACCCCGACTCCGCCTCCTCCGTCGCCTAGCCCGCCCGACCCCGCTTGAGAATTCCCCCCAATCTCTCCTCCTCCGGCCAACCCTCTCCGCCCTAGCCACCTCCTCGCCCGGCCGTGCCACCACCTCCCCTCGCCGAGACCTCGCCAGCGCCGCCCGGCCCCTCCTTCTTTCTTCTTCCTCCTCCCCCGCTGCCTCCAGCTTTCCCGACCCAGCACAGCCCCGAGCGGCCCGTCCCCCGCCCGCTTTGGCGCGCCTCCGTGCCGCCGGCCAGTGCCGCCATCCTCGCCAGTGCCGCCCCGCTGCCCCCGGTCTCCCTCCGGCCCGCCTTCGGCCGCCTGAGCGCCGCCGCAGCACCAATAGAACCCAAACCCTAACCCTAGGTCGCCGAGGACTCGGACACGACACGGACACGAAGAAATTCGATTTTCGGAGCCCTGTTTAGGTACCCGTTTCTCTCTCCTCTTAATTTCGTTTTTGATTCCGTTAGTTGCGTCGCGTAGACTGTATGACCCTCTCGGTGCCCGTGCAACCCGCTCGGTTTATCGCGTCCTGTGGTGATCGTAAACCGCGATCCAAAAACAAGAAAACCAATACCCCGTTTCACCCCAGAATTGAGTACGCCCCGCCAAACGGGACGACTTGGTCGCGTGCGGTCTTTACTGAAACGTGCGCGCCGTTGATACGGACGTATAGGATTTCGCAGAAGTTGATTCGGATGTGCGTGCACACCAAAATCAACGCGTATCCGCCGACACCGCCCCGTATCCGTCTATTCTGGAATATGCTGTAACTTTGTGTACACACGTCGGATCGAGACAAAACTTGGGCCATCGGACTCGTAGCGATACGCTGATCCTGTGACCCAAGTTTGGTTCGATTCTGGGAATGTTGACAAAATTGCGTATCGTGGGCCCCACAGGCTCCACTTGACGGACGATTTTGTGATCGGCTCATCGGAATCCAATTCTGGAAGTTCCGTTGGGTTCGTATCATCGTTCCTGACTTGTTGACACTAAGTTGGACTAATTTGGAGACCTTTGACCATGACACACTTTTCGGTGCAAAGCGGCCCACATGTGGACCCCGCTTTGGCCCGGAAATGACATTTTTGCCCTTGTGTCCAAATTGGACTCAAGGACAGACGTTTCTAGCTATTTGATATTTTATGAATCTAATGGTGATGTTTATTTCAGCAACCGGAGTAGTACCTGCAGATCCCGCTGCTACCAGAGCTATAGTTGGAGCCAAGACCCCAGGCAAGTGTACCTTGCCAAAACTTGCAGCTTTGCTACTTATTTCCTTGTCTTATTTATACATCGTTGTGCAAGTATACCTTCCCAACTTTGCAGTTCTTGTTGCATATTTTCTTGCTTTATTTATATTGCTGTGCATGCTTAACCTAGGACCGTGGGACTTACTTAGCGTCCGATTATTAGTCGGGTGCCAACACCGTATGCGATGTTGTGTAAGTCATCTAGAGATGGACATTCATGATCCCTTTACATTCTCGTACTTATCTTATCAAGTACACTATAACCCTGGACACTTGACACTATTTATGGACAGGATCTTCCTGAGATATTCGTGGTGATTCTGTATAGGATACAGACTTTATGGCATTGACATTATATTCCTAGATACTATATGACTTGTTGCATTATATATGATTATGCATAACATAGACATGGTGCATCGTGGACATGAGACGTGTGATTACATGGGGTGGGGAGAGACACACAGACTACAGGCTGATCATATATATATAAAAACCCCTATTATTGTGAGGCACAAGACTCTCGAGCAGAGCTTGGCCCATTACGTGTTATTACCGCTACCGGCTCCCCGACACCGAGATTGTAGCGGCTCAGCCTGAGTACTAGTGATGCTCTCACTTATATTTTCACATAGATGGTTATATAGCTTACCCTATTTATTGTATTCTCTGCTGCACTGCATTTATTTTGGCTTGTATTTTCTGTACCTTGCTGTCCCCTGAGGACCTGGATCCGGACTTTATCCCCAGGACCAGCAGAGGAGATCCACCTAGAGTTATACAGTACAGGAGCATTATCAGGAGCAGAAGCAGGAACATGAGTAGATAGAGGAGCTGTACCGACATCTAAGGACGAGGTCATACCAGAGGATTTCTTCTGAGTATTGGCGTGAGATATTCATTTATTTCTGTTTTTAGTTATTTTCTTCCCAGTCTATTTCATTGATGTATCAGACTTATTCTCGGATTGTTCTCCGAGACACCTTTATTGAGATATGCTAGTTTATTTCTATTTGTATTTATTCTGGCATTTGATCTATGATTATCTGTTGTGGATGAGATTAGCATAGACTATGACTTATATGATTGGACCTACTTATTATTGTACTACAACTTAAGCATGCCCCGATGGATCCATTAAATTGGGTTGTCCATCGGTGTGTGCTGTTGGCCATTATCACGCGTCCGGTCCCACGATATTTTGGGATTGGGGCGTGACATGGTTTTTGTGGTGGCCCATGCAGGTCAATGACTAAATTGTTCGGTTTCAACTTAGGGACCGAGCAAGCCTGCAATAAGAATAGGATAAGTTTTAAGGATCTCATCCACTTGCTTGAATCGTTCTTGACATCTATATCGGATTCGAATTAATTTCTTGACTCGTATCCTGCCTTGATTCCTGTACACCTCTTATTGTTTATTTTGGATGCAAAGTTATGGAATCCTGATCAAGCAACGAGACTCCTGCAAGATCACCATGAGATGCTGCGATAGCCAACGAAGATGAAGTAACACCAGTTGATGAAGGTCAAGCAGCTCAACAATGTAGTCAAGCAAGTCAGCATGCCTCGAGAATCCAGGAAGATGATGTTCCACCATCGACGCAGTCTGCTCCACCGATGCCTACCGTTCCACAAGGGCAGGCTATGGACGAACAACAAATGTTTCGAATGTTCTACGCGGTGATGCAAGCCCGTCAGAAGTTTCATGAAGAAGCTCAGCAAAACCAAGCGGAGAAGTTCATCGACAGATTTAGCTCAGAGTTACGAAAGTTAATCAGCTCCGTTGCAACGGACGTTCTTACTACAGCACCACCCATGGAGAGCAACACAAGGATAGAGTCCAGCCAGAAGCGGCCGTATGCATCAGCACCAGACCAAGCACAACAAGAAAGAGCTGCAAAGCGACCACAGATAAATCCACCACCGAGAGCAGTACCAAGAGCCCTAATTCTCCCAACTTGTCACTACTGTGGTAAGATAGGTTATTTCGCTAAAGAATGCTGACGCAGATTGGGACTATGTTTAGCTTGCAGATCCAAAAAGCATTCGGTAAGGGATTGCCCTGAACGTCGAGAGAAAGCAGTGATGATTCATCAACCAGCCACATCAGCACCTGCCGGAGCACCACAGAAAGAAGTTGCAAAGAAGTCTCCCATGCAACAGCCACCAGGAGCACCTCCTCAAGAAATACCTGTCTGTCCATATTGTCGCAGGCGAGGCCATATAGAGAACGAGTGCAGACGCAAAAGGAAATTATGTTTAGCTTGCGGATCCAGTCAGCATTTAAAAAAGGAATGCCTCGAACGTCGAGAAAGAGCGCTAATGTCACCAGCACCAGGGCCAGTCTCTCCAGCATTGGAAGCACCGCAAACGAGAGTTGAAGGAGTCAGACCACCAGCCCCAGGAGGGAATCAGCCGAGGCCACCCTTGGTGCCACAAACAACACTCTTCCAGCAGGCTCAACAGCAGCAGAGGAATCAACTACAAGAACGTGAATAAGCTCCAGCGATGACTTTGGAAGACGCGCAGACCCATGGAGTAGCTAAGGCGCATAATTTCTCGTAGTTACCGGTTTATAGATTTGTTTTATCTCGTGCCTAGTGGTTCGTGACCTCAGCCTTAACCTATGTAATTTTGAACTTGCTAATAATCTAGTATATTTTTATAATTGATAACTGTAGAGATTATAGAGTCTTTTGTTATTGTGCTTATTTTGTGTCATTTTATGAACTTGAATTAAGTTGTACCTCCTTTTCATCATCATCTAGCGTACTTGTATTTGTTGTACTACCTTGACTTATGCTGCTAATATAGCCTAGTTTTGCAAGCTCATTTTTATCAAGCTTGTTCATGACATATGTATTATTGGGTCGACACACTAATACAATTGTCTATTCAGAATCAGTGTATTACGGTCTGATCAACCTTAGTGCATTTTGGTTTGCTCTTCGCACGACTACTTCACGTGGATTAAGATATATAGTTGACTAGTATACTTGCCCTCTAGATATGTCTGAGCATATCGTACCAGTTACATAACTGTACTAATACGAGCATGCGAACAAAGGATTACCAGAATAGGATTTCAATCCATAATTGTCTTGACAAATCCTATTTGAATTCGTTAAACGCCTTGATCCTGATATTTCTATTTTATTACCTTACCCTTGAACTCTTTATTATTGATCTTTATCTTCCCTTATTTCGGAAAGACGAAACCTCGTGCTTGGTATAAGTTGATATATAGACAGTACTAGATATACCCCTCAGGCCGGTCGCATTGTTGATGAACCTTTTATATATGATTAAGGGAATATCATAGGTGATATGTTGGTGTTAAAGACTTGAGGATTAAATACCATGATTAAATAAGTTGGGGCATAGCTTTATTAGATGTATAGCCTTAGAGGATAGATGGGTAAATTCTAAGTTGGGTAGAGACCGCAATGTTCACTTGAGAAGAGTCCTTTAAACTGTAATCAAGTGAGATTGGATAGAAGAACCCTACCATATTTTAATTTCGAGGACGAAATTTTTATAAGTTGGGTAGATTGTAAGCCCCCTGATTTTCATGAATTTCTAATTTGGCTTTTCACAATTTTTCTGAAATTTTCTAGGATTTTTCTGTGATTAAAACCTAGGCTTTTGATAATTAAATGATTTTTTATTACTGTTAATTAATATTAAAATATTATATAAATAATATTTTATGGTGCAAAATGGAAAACCGGACATAGGGTAATTTTCTGGGAATTTATTGGACTCCGGAAACATTTATAAAGCCCTAAAAACTATTAAATAAATAAACCTAATGAAACCCTAAAATAAACCGGGTTTATTTGAAATAAACCAAACCAACCCAGACCCGGTTCAGTTGAACCAAACCCAGCCTTATTGGGTCGGGTCGGATCTAAACCCTACCCGAAACCCGACAACCCAAACCCATACTTAAATAATAGCGGGTCGGGCCGGATTCCTATCGAACCCGACCCGAACCCAAACCCGTTGACCCAAACTGAATCCAAATCGGATTCACTGTTCCGATAGGTTATTTAACCCCAACGTCGCTGTCGTAACCCTAACCCTAGACCCTCGCTCCGCCCAGCCGCGTCTCTTGCCGCCCTCCGCGCCTCGCCGGCCCACGCACCCCGACTCCGCCTCCTCCGCCGCCTAGCCTGCCCGACCCCGCTCGAGAATTCCCCCCAATCTCTCCTCCTCCGTCCAACCCTCTCCGCCCTAGCCACCTCCTCGCCCGGCCGTGCCACCACCTCCCCTCGCCGAGACCTCGCCAACGCCGCCCGGCCCCTCCTTCTTCCTTCTTTCTCCTCCCCCGCTGCCTCCAGCTTCCCCGACCCAGCACAACCCCGAGCGGCCCGTCCCCTGCCCGCTCCGGCGCGCCGTCGGCCAGCGCCACCACCCTCGCCAGCGCCGCCCCGCTGCCCCTGGCCTCCCACCGGCCCACCTCCGGCCGCCTGAGCGCCGCCGCAGCACCAACAGAACCCAAACCCTAACCCTAGGTCGCCGAGGACTCGGACACGACACGAACACGAAGAAATTTGGTTTCCGGAGCCCTGTTCAGGTACCCGTTTCTTTCTCCTCTTAATTTCGTTTTCGATTCCGTCAGTTGCGTCGCGTAGATTGTATGACCCTCTCGGTGCCCGTACAACCCGCTCGGTGCATCGCGTCCTGTGGTGATCGCAAACCGCGATCCAAAAACAGGAAAACCAATACTCCATTTCACCCCGGAACTGAGTACGCCCCGTCAAACGGGACGACTTGGTTGCGTGCGGTCTTCACCGAAACGTGCGCGCCATTGATACGGACGTATGGAATTTTACAGAAGTTGATTCGGATGTGCGTGCACACCGGAATCAACGCGTATCCGCCGACACCGCCCCATATCCGTCTGTTCTGGAACACGCTGTAACTTTGTGTACACACGTCGGATCGAGACAAAACTTATGCCATCGGACTCGTAGCGATACGCTGGTCCTGTGACCCAAGTTTGGTTCAATCCTGGGAACGTTGACAAAATTGCGTATCGTGGGCCCCACAGGCTTCACTTGATGGGCAATTTTGTGATCGGCTCATCGGAATCCAATTGTGGAAGTTTTGTTGGTTCGTATCATAGTTCCTGACTTGTTGACACTAAGTTAGACTAATTTGGAGACCTTTGACCCTGACACACTTTTCGTGCAAAGCGGCCCACATGTGGACCCCGCTTTGGTCCGAAATGACATTTTTGCCCTTGTGTCTAAATTGGACTCAAGGACAGGCATTTTTAACTATTTGATATTTTATGAATCTAATGGTGATGTTTATTTCAGCAACCGGAGTAGTACCTGCAGATCCCGCTGCTACCAGAGCTACAGTTGGAGCCAGGACCCCAGGCAAGTGTACCTTGCCAAAACTTGCAGCTTTGCTACTTATTTTTTTGTCTTATTTATACATCGTTGTGCAAGTATACCTTGCCAACTTTGCAGTTCTTGTTGCATATTTCCTTGTTTTATTTATATTGCTATGCATGCTTAACCTAGGACCGTGGGACTTACTTAGCGTCCGATTATTAGTCGGGTGCCAACACCGTACGCGATGTTGTGTAAATCATCTAGAGATGGACATTCGTGACCCCTTTATATTCTTGTACTTGTCTTATCAAGTACACTATAACCCAGGATATTTGACACTATTTATGGACAGGATCTTCCTGAGATATTCATGGTGATTCTGTATAGGATACAGACTTTATGGCATTGACATTATATTCCTAGATACTATATGACTTGTTGCATTATATATGATTATGCATGACATAGACATGGTGCATCGTGGACATGAGACATGTGATTACATGGGGTGGGGAGAGACACACAGACTACAGGCTGATCATATATATATAAAAAACCCTATTATTGTGAGGCACAAGACTCTCGAGCAGAGCTTGGCCCATTACGTGTTATTACCGCTACCGACTCCCCGACACCGAGCTTGTAGCGGCTCAGCCTGAGTACTAGTGATGCTCTCACTTGCATTTTTACATAGATGGTTATATAGCTTACCCTATTTATTGTATTCTCTGCTGCACTGCATTTATTTTGGCTTGTATTTTCTGTACCTTGCTGTCCCCTGAGGACTTGGATCCGGACTTTGTCCCCAGGACCAGCAGAGGAGATCCACCTAGAGTTATACAGTACAAGAGCATTATCAGGAGCAGAAGCAGGAACATGAGCAGATACATGAGCTGTACCGACATTTGAGGACGAGGTCATACCAGAGGATTTCTCCTGAGTATTGGCGTGAGATATTCATTTATTTTTGTTTCTAGTTATTTTCTTCCCAGTCTATTTTATTGATGTATCAGACTTATTCTCGGATTGTTCTCCGAGACACCTTTATTGAGATATGCTAGTTTATTTCTATTTGTATTTATTCTGGCATTTGATCTGTGATTATTTGTTGTGGATGAGATTAACATAGACTGTTACTTATATCATTGGACCTACTTATTATTGTACTACAGCTTAAGCATGCCCCGATGGATCCATTAAATTGGGTTGTCCATCGGTGTGTGCTGCTGGCCATTATCACGCGTCCGGTCCCACGGTATTTTAGGATTGGGGCGTGACACTAACCCTAACCCAAGGTCAAAAACCCTAACCCTAACCCCAAGTCAAAAATACAGGTAATAGTAATACCTCCTCAGATAATAGTAATACCTCCTTGAATTGCTTCAGTAAAGGTTGTAATTTTGTAGGAATAATTACTGGGGGGAACATTTGCTCTCGCCTCAGACAACTGGAGCATAAATAGTTGGTTTCTTTTCCAAGTTGCCATAAAAAATTGCCCTGTTAACAACCATGAAAAGTTCCCTTCTACTTTACTAGCCTTAGTCTTGGTATCTTCTTTTGAAGGTACAAGTATGAAAAAAATTCCATACTTTTTGAAGGAATATATATTATCAGTTCCTTTATGAGTGGCATCAGGTACTTGTCAACTTCCCATAAAAACCCAAACACAATTGAGTTGTTACACAGAACCGATGAGCTTGCTTATATCAACCTAATCCTGATAACCTGATTTGTGTATTTTAGAGTGTTGGTTTGTGGGCTAATTTGCAACTGAATACCTTGTACCAATTTACAGGTGCTAAGTAAACTAACCCTAACCCAAGGTCAAAAACCCTAACCCTAACCCTAACCCTAGGTCAAAAACCCTAACCTTACCCTAACCCCAGGTCAAAAACCCTAACCCTAACCTTAACCCTAGGTTACGTGTGTGTGTCGTGTCAGTGTGTGTCATGTTTGTGTCAGTGTCTGTAACGTGTGTGTGTCGTGTCAGTGTCAGTGCCATGTGTGTCCTGTGTGTGTGTGTGTGAGAGAGAGAGAGAGAGAGGATTTACCTAGAGGAGGAGGAGGAGGGGGGAGGACACAATCGGAGGGGGGTCGCCGGGAGGGAGGAGGGGGCGCCGCGGGTTTCTAATTTGGGAGAGGGAGAGGGAGAGATCGAAAGAAATGGGAGGAAGGAGCCCTAAATGAAACAAATTTAGCAACGTTTTAGCAACGTCACTAATGACGTCGCTAAGTTAGCAACGTCTAACACGTCGCTAACTGGCCAAAAGACATACGTCGCTAAATACGTCGCTAAATAAAATATTTTAGCAACGTTTAGCGACCTAAATTGAACTTATAGCAACTAATCTTTTAAAAACTGAATAAAAGTCGCTAAACGTCGCTAAATGTCGCCAATTAGCAACGTCTAGCGACAGTTTTAAATGGAGTCGTTAATTTATCGACGTTTTCTTTGTCGTCGCTAAAAAATGTTGCTAAACCCACTTATTCTAGTTGTGGTTTTGTGTCAATTTTGGGTAAAATTCGAGATTGACCCAATTTTGGGTGTTGCCCTAGGTTAGACGGACCTAGGTAGACGTGCTTGGGTGTCTTGAGAATAAGTACGTGTCCCCGTTCGGACACGTGAGGTCGTGTCGCGAAGATTTGGGCATTTCGGGCAATTTGGGGATTTTTTCGTCGTCATAGGATCCACATGCATGTAGAATTTTGCCACGGACCTAGAATCGGAGAGTTAGCATTTTTTTGAGGTTCTAGATATCGATTAGAACTCGTGGGTAAATTTTAGGTCGATTTTGAGTTGGTTTGGTGTGCGTTTCACGAGGTATCGTGAGCCGCATACCAAGTGTTTGTCGAAATGACCAAATGGCCATTTCGACTTGGTTTCTAGGTTTCGGACTTGTACGCAGGTTGGTTTAGCCTCGGGGAGTGTGTACTAGAGTTTTCAGATTTATATTTATATATGTGTGTGTTTATATGTGTGTGGGTGAGTGTGGTTGTGTGAGGGTGAGTGTAGTGTGTTTGGGTAGTGTATGTGGATTTTGTGTGAGTATGTAGTGTTTGTGTGTGTGAGTGTTGAGTGAGTAGTGTGTAGTGTGTGTGAGTGTAGAGTGAGTAGTGTGTAGTGTGTGTGAGTGTAGTGTGTTTGTGTATAGGTGTGTTTGAGTGTGTGTCAGTGTTTGTTTGTGTGAGTGTGAGTGTGTGTGTGAGTGTGGATATGTGTGCGTGTGTGTATATATATATATATATGTAAGTGTGTGTGTGTATATATATGTATGTGAGTGTGTGCATTTATATATATATATATATATATATATATATATGTGTGTGTGTGTGTGTGTGTGTGTGTGTGTGTGTGTATAAGTGTGTATGTATATGTATATATATATATATATATATATATATATGTATATATATATATATATATATATATATATATATATATATATATATATGTGTGTGTGTGTTTATGTGTGTGTGTTGGTGTGTGTCGAGAGATAGTGAGATAGAGGGATAGAGATAAGATGGAGAGAGATTGAGGAGAGTGAGATAGAGAGTGAGCGAGAGGGAGAGGCGAGCAGCAGCAGTGGAAGCAGCAGCAGCGACAGCAGGCCGCAGCACCAGCGGCTAGTACCCCCCCTTATATATATATATATATATATATATATATATATATATATATATATATATATATATATATATAATATATATATATATAAGTATATGTATATTTAAATATATGTATGGTTATATATATATAGATAGGTAAATATATATAGATATGTATATAGATACATATATCTATATAGCTAGATACATTGTGTATATATATATATATATATATATATATATATATATATATATATATATATATATATATATATATATATATATATATATTACTATATATATATTACATATATATATATATATATATATATATATATATATATATATATGTAATATATATATAGGTATATATATATATATATATATATATATATATATATATATATATATATATATATAGTTAACTAGTTAGTTAGAGTTAGAGGGTAAGTATCTCAATACCTTGAGATATCAAGATATTGAAGGTAAGGGGTATCGGAGATGAGGTAATTGCCTATACACTAGGTTATATATATATATATATAGTTAGATATATTTATATATATGTAGATAAGTATACTAGTATAGATAGGTGTATATATATATAGGTTAGTTAGTTAGATAAGAAGGGTAAGGTATTGGATCTCAATACCTTGAGATATCAAGGTATTGATGTAAGTGAGGTATCAGAGGTAAGGTATTGAGGTAGCCTATATATATATATATATATATATATATATATATATATATATATATATATATATATATATATATATATTATATATAGTAGTATATTTATAAGTATATATATAGATGGTTAGCGAGTTAGTTAGAGTTAGAGAGGGGTTAGGCTTGAGTATCTCAATACATTGAGACACTCAAGGTATTGGGCATCGGGGCAAGGTATTGAGTTTTTGTCTAGGAATGAGGGCTTGGTCAACACTTGGAAAAAGGCCTTGGCTTGACATGTAGAATTTCAAGGGCTAGGATTTTATAGATTCAAAATTTAGAGGGCTATGGTTTGATGATGGTTGATGTTGAGTTTACACACTCCAAAAATTATAGAAAAATTCACATGAAGGAGAAATAGGTTTCTTCCTTTGTTGTGTCCAATGGGGTGGACACCTTAATGCACGTTTGCATAAAGTGCCCAACAATTAGAAAATTGCACGGAATTGGATTTATGGTTTAATTTAGTTAAAATAAATGTAATTGGTGTTCTAAAATTAATTAGAAGTACATGGGGCTCAAATTAGGTGGGACACAAGTGTCATGAATGAAGAAGACTCAGAATAGAATATTACCCTAATTTGGGTTGCTCAAAATTGGTCGAGATTGTGTCTCCAATTTTGATTGGAACGCACAAGGTTACAAAGTTGAATTTATATCAAATTAAATGTAATCGGTTGCGACGAATGTTGTGCGACTAAAATGAAGTACAACATGGCATAGTTATAAGTCACACAAAGAACAAAATAGAAGATTGGCACGTCTATGACAAGGGTATAAAATTTGTTGGAAGGCAAAAGCTAGGGTAACGCTCCAAATATCGAAACAACGGTAAGGCACAACAATTAAATAAAATCATAATAATTAATTATAACCCTAAATAATTAATCCCAAAAATTACAAATTAAATCCATAACACTATTTCGGTCAGGGCTCCATCTAGTGGGCATCTAGGTCTAGTCTACTAACTCATGCATTAATGAACACTAGGATGTGGTAGTGGCAAATATGATATTCACAATAAAATATTTTTGATTTCTTTTGATAATTCTAGTAATAACACTTCTTCTATTAATGTTTTGAAAACACAAATTTTGCCTATGTTAGAAGGTAGACTTTTTCATGTTAGATGTGCTTGTCATATTATTAATTTGATTGTACAAGAATGTGTTGAATTCTTTCAACTAAATTTAGAAAATGTTAGATTATATTTACAGAGTTTGAACACTTCTGCACGTAGACAAGTTTTTAAAATTTTATGTACACAATATGGTATTACTTTTAGGCGATTTGTTAAGGATGCACCACATAGATAAAATTCTACTTATTTAATGTTGAAATCTTCTATGAAGTTTAAAGATATTATTACACATTATTGTAATGCTAATCCTATTTTTGATTATCAAGTAACTGAGAATAATTGGTTAATTGTTACTTCTATTTTTGAATTTTTAGAATTATTTTACAATGGTACATGTATTCTATCTGGAGTTTATTATCCAACTTCTCCTTTAGCTAGCTTTAATAGAAATTATTAACATGTCTTATTTATTTTCTAAATATAGAAATTTTTATGGTTTTGATTATGTTATTATAAAAATGGAAGCCAAATTTAAAAAATATTGGGGTAATATACCTCTTTTATATTGTTTGGCTTCGGTTTTTGATCCTAAGAATAAATTAGATGGTGCATATATTTTATTAGACGATTTTGATGATAATATAAAAGTTGACGTAGGTAGCTTGAAAGTAGAAATTAAGAATATTTTAGATAGTTTACTTGCTTTATATGAAGAAAGAGTTGTATCGACCCGACGCGGTACAACCATTCAAGGTAGTAGTAGCTCCGGTTTCATGTCTAAATTATCACATGCTAAAAGTATACTATAAAGGAAGAAACAAAAACAATCTTCCCAACCCACTCAAGAATTGTCCTTATATCTAAATTCTTATGAAGAAGATGAAGATGACTCTTCATCTTATTTTTTAATTTTAGAATGGTGGAAGAGACAAAAAAAAAATCCTGCACTTTCTTCTATATCACGCGATATTCTAATGGTCCCGGTGTCGACGGTAGCATAAATTTTTTGTTTTAGTGCATGTTCAAGGATGCTAAGCAAGAAGATGAGTCGATTGCTGCCAGATATTTTTTGAAAGCTTGTGTCTGCGTTCAAGATTGGGTCCGTGCTGAAAAAAGAACTCAAAACCCAAGAGATGAAAATGCCGATATCACTGAGCTGGACTTTCAGTCTTACTTTGGATGACGCTACTGAAGGAGGAGCTGAGCAATAAAATTCAATGGAAGACGAATGACGGACGACGGACGACAAAAGATAAAAAAGACTTATACATTTTTCTTATAAGCTTTATGCAAATAAAATATCATTTACAAGTTTCTTTTTTTGTTACTTAATGTCACGCCCCGGTCCCGCCCGGGCCGCCGCTCCGCCCTGCCCCGCCCCGTGCGGCCGAGAATGAACGGACCGAACACGTATCACCGTGTCTCGGCGCGCCGGACACGAATCACCGCGCCCGTCCCGCGGGCGCGAGGGAGGAAGGGAGCCAAGCGAATGGCCCGTTCGAGCTTTCGGGGGACGTGATGCCGCACGGGCCTGGGGTTGCGCCCGTGCAAGGCCAATCGTTTAAGTTGATAGTTAGCTATCATCGCATCAATCGAGTTAGCAGCGAAAAGGGACTTGTTGCAATGCAATGCATTAGCCAACTGAGTGTTCGGGACAATCGAGGCAACTTGGGTTTCCTTTAGCAAAGGCACACGTTCGTTCCATACATTATGCCCCCTTATACGATAGCATTCTCGGGGCAACAATCGAAACCAGGATTCCGGGTCTTCGGGACTGTGGCACGCCTATCGCTTTCTCGGACGATCCAGTACCTGCGAACAAGTAAACTGTTGGTGGGTCAGCACTTTATACAAGTACTGGTGAGATAAATCAACTGAACAGAAACAAGCATTCACTCAAACAGGCACTAAGTAATCATGTTATAAAACATTATATTACTAGTGATCTTTCTAGTTTTACCTAGGTTCGTTTCATGCAGTTCTAGCAGAGTCGATTTACTTGTTTAGAAACATATTTGGAAACAGAGAGTCATATTATATGCAAGCAAGCAAATCGTTCATGTTTCAGGGTGTGCGCAGCGTGTCTCGTGCGACTCGAGGGTCTGATGCAAAGCTAGACACACGATGCACATTCTTAGGGGCAGTCACTATCCAAGCCAACACAATGACTTAGCTATATGCAGGGCGGTCCCCGAGTATCTCAGGATCGGTAGCGGTTAGTCCAGCATACCAATGACTCTTTTATCTGATGTTAGAGGCAGCTGTGACTCATGGTTGCTTTGCACTATCATGGTAGCAGCCGGGACATATGCAGTTCAGCTCTCCACCAATAGCCATTGTCCGACCGCGTGCGAATGCATGAAACACTATCAAATAAACTCTAGTATGCAGACGAGATGAACCATCAGAATACACTCATTGTTGCGGGGCAATCCGACTTATCACTTGAACACGTTCAGGCACAGTATGGTTCTCTCGAAGCATAGACGATAGTGAACATGTTCATGCACTCTAAGCAGGCGATTCAGGATTCTTGTTTAGCAGACATTGATTCAAGGACAAGCTAGGTGAGTTCGTTCATTAACATGCAAGGCAGGTTCTATCATTCTCTTAAGAAAACATTGCAAGCAAAAACTCAGGTTATTTATTAAGGCGTGCAAGAATCAGAGAACGAAGTTCTGCCCACTCACCTTGATACATAACGCCGGCGCGGAGCGGGGCGTTACATACTTACCAACCAACAAAAAATTTCGTCCTCGAAACTTCAAGGATAAACTTCTCGATATCCCGAGTAGCGATAGTGCCGTCCCTCGCCGTACTCAATCGAAACAATCAAGCAATTCAAGTTCAGGAAACATTTTGCACTTTGAGGATATCTATGGACTTATTGTATGGAACGCTCTTTGCAAAACCATATCGATAATATCTCAGAGTCATAGCAACGGTTTGGGCCAGAGAATCGATTCTGCTCTGATACCATTCTGTCACGCCCCGGTCCCGCCCGGGCCGCCGCTCCGCCCTGCCCCGTCCCGTGCGGCCAAAAATGAACGGACCGGACACGTATCACCGTGCCTCGGCGCGCCGGACGCGAATCACAGCGCCCGTCCCGCGGGCGCGAGGGAGGAAGGGAGCCAAGCGAATGGCCCGTTCGAGCTTTCGGGGGACGTGATGCCGCACGGGCCTGGGGTTGCGCCCGTGCAAGGCCAATCGTTTAAGTTGATAGTTGGCTATCATCGCATCAATCGAGTTAGCAGCGGAAAGGGACTTGTTGCAATGCAATGCATTAGCCAACTGAGTGTTCGGGACAATCGAGGCAACTTGGGTTTTCTTTAGCAAAGGTACACGTTCGTTCCATACATTATGCCCCCTTATACGATAGCATTCTCGGGGCAACAATCGAAACCAGGATTCCGGGTCTTCGGGACTGTGGCACGTCTATCGCTTCCTCGGACGATCCAGTACCTGCGAACAAGTAAACTGTTGGTGGGTCAGCACTTTATACAAGTACTGGTGAGATAAATCAACTGAACAGAAACAAGCATTCACTCAAACAGGCACTAAGTAATCATGTTATAAAATATTACATTACTAGTGATCTTTCTAGTTTTACCTAGGTTCGTTTCATGCAGTTCTAGCAGAGTCGATTTACTTGTTTAGAAACATGTTTGGAAACAGAGAGTCATATTATATGCAAGCAAGCAAACCGTTCATGTTTCAGGGTGTGCGCAGCGTGTCTCGTGCGACTCGAGGGTCTGATGCAAAGCTAGACACACGATGCACATTCTTAGGGGCAGTCACTATCCAAGCCAACACAATGACTTAGCTATATGCAGGGCGGTCCCCGAGTATCTCAGGATCGGTAGCGGTTAGTCCAGCATACCAATGACTCTTTTATCTGATGCTAGAGGCAGCTGTGACTCATGGTTGCTTTGCACTATCATGGTAGCAGCCGGGACACATGCAGTTCAGCTCTCCACCAATAGCCATTGTCCGACCGCGTGCGAATGCATGGAACACTATCAAATAAACTCTAGTATGCAGACGAGACGAACCATCAGAATACACTCATTGTTGTGGGGCAATCCGACTTATCACTTGAACACGTTCAGGCACAGTATGGTTCTCTCGAAGCATAGACGATAGTGAACATGTTCATGCACTCTAAGCAGGCGATTCAGGATTCTTGTTTAGCAGACATTGATTCAAGGACAAGCTAGGCGAGTTCGTTCATTAACATGCAAGGCAGGTTCTATCATTCTCTTAAGAAAATATTGCAAGCAAAAACTCAGGTTATTTATTAAGGCGTGCAAGAATCAGAGAACGAAGTTCTGCCCACTCACCTTGATACATAACGCCGGCGCGGAGCGGGGCGTTACACTTAATGTTATAATACATTTAGAATTTTATTGACATTAATAAATTAAATTCAGCTTCTTCTTACTTAATGTTGTTAGTTGTTTACATTTAAATTTTTTATGTCCATATAAATATCTATATAAATAAATTAAAGTTATATAAATATCTATTTAAATTCCAAGTTATAAGATTTTTTCTTAAAGTTATATAAATATCTATATAAAAATTCTATATAAAGAAAATAAAAAAAAAGATTTACACTTTTTTTTATAAGTTACTGTTATTCAAAAAAATATAAAAAAACTTATTAATATTTATATTTAAATTTATACTTAAAATTTTATAAATATCTATATAAATAAAAAAATGAAAAAACTTATAAATAAAAAAACCAATAAATTTCAACTTTAATTTATAAACTTATTATTTATATCACATAACTTATTTTCAATATATAAACTAAAAAAAAAAAAATTGAACCGGCCGGCCCGACTGGACCTTGAACCGGCCCGGTCCTCCTCTGACCGGGTCATGGATCCGGACTGAGTCGGTATAATTTCCAACCGGACCGGACCGGTCCGGACTGTTCTCTCTCTTGAGTTCGATTCGATCTGGATTGAACCCGATCAAAACCGGTCAGCACAGGCCACGGGCCGACGCCTTGATACTTATATTGTGTGCACAGACCACGGGCCGACGCCTTGATACTTATATTGTGTGCATGAGTGAGCGAACACCAGAATCGAATCCGTATCTATTTTTATTATATTGAAAGTTTCATTGGACGTGAGTTGTCATGTTTTGACCAAACCGGAAATAAATAAATATATTTTATGTATTTATGTATGTTTAATATGTGTTTTTAGATATATGGGCATATCCAGAAGAAAGACTGCGGAAAAAAAATGTGTACAATTTGAGAGATTCAGCTAATATAGAAGAGAAAGCAACCTTCCTTCCTTCCTCCCTTCACAACGACTGCAGGTTCTACACGTTGTTCCGTTGCAATTTCTTTACAGGCACGTCTCCCTAGCCTCCCCATGCGTGCACACCTACCACCGCGCGCGATCGATCGATGTCGGAATTCAAATTAATGTTAGGTATACTTAAGAGCTATATATATATATATACAGCTAAATGAATCCCTTCTAGTTATAATTAATCAACACGAAGAAGAAGAGATGATGAATATGTTGAACTTTAGAGAGAGAATTGTCCCTCTTACACTTTTTCTCTCTGTTGTTTTTGCTGCGACTGCGCGACTGCGACTGCGACTGCTTCGGCACATCTCGACCGGAGAAGCTTTCCTGAGGGCTTCATCTTTGGTGCCTCCTCCGCAGCTTACCAGGTGCTGCAGTGTGGAATTAAGGAGCTAGCTAGCCCCGGAATTAGTTCTATTTGCAAACTTTTTTCTTCTCATACAATTAATTAATTTATTATATGTACTCTCTATATATTAATGCAGTACGAAGGCGCTGCTAAAGAAGGTTCCAAAGGGCCTAGTATCTGGGACAATTACACTCACGCTCACCCAGGTTCTCTCTCTCTCTCTGCTACCAAAGAAACTCTTCAAAGAAAATGCCGATGGTGACAACACACTATATTAATATAACATACATTTTCTTGCAGAACGAATAGCAGATGGAAGCAATGGAGACGTAGCAGTTGACCAATACCACAGATACAAGGTTACTTACACTAGGTTTCACTACATTATATATATATATATACATATATATATATATATATATATATATATACTGAAAAGTACACGTTTATTTTTTCTTGTGAACTGCTTACACTGAAGAATATGTATATATATATGGTGTAGGAGGATGTACACCTAATGAAGGAGATGGGCATGGATGCATACAGATTCTCCATTTCTTGGCCAAGGATACTTCCAAGTAAGAAGAAGTTAAATAAACTTTGACTTGTCCAAAATAACTCAGATTCAAACTTAACTTATATATATATACACACTAGTAGATACGTAAAATAAACGCACATTATCATGTAATTAAAAATTAAAAATTAAATAAATTTAACTAATTGTTTAACTACATAATATTATATAACGATAATCAAACACCTCTTCTAGATCATGTGGTTAATGTGGGAGACATTCTTCTCGATTGGCCAAATTCGATTTTTCATGACATTATTTATAACAAATATTTTTTTTTCAACAATTTTTTTACGTAATATTAATTTTTTTTAAATAAATGGTTGAATAATTACAAACGACTTACACAACCCACTTTTGAACCGTTTTAAAATCTCATTATATATATATATATATAAAAGAGGTCAATATTATTAATTTTTGTGGTAAATAGAAGAAAAACGTCCATAAGCTTACAAAATCTCACGCTTAGACAATATGCACTAAGGGACAAGAGAATCCCAAATCCAAAGTCAACAAAGAACTATTAAGGTCTAATACATCCTTGGAATCAAATAGCCTCTATGAGCTTGGAATCATGGAAGCAACTTATGGTTGACCTCCTTGCTCACACGAGTGCTCTTGCGACAGGGCAACGAGGCATCCACTTTTGGTTCGAACCTTCCCCTTTGAAGTTAGGTTGTTTAAAATAATGTAAAATTGAGCTAATCAAGTAAAATTAATAGGAGCAGACAACAAAATTATTAGTTATATGATGTTACTAATTTTCTAATGTAATGGCAGATGGAAGCTTGAGTGGAGGGATCAACAAAGAGGGCATTGATCATTACAAAAACCTCATTGATGAGCTTCTATCCAAAGGTCTACACTGTACCTCCATAATTCTTTTATTGCATCCTTCAGTAGGTTTTGCAGTTAATTACATTTATAGTTTCATTTCCATATGCAGGTTTGCAGCCTTTTGTTACCCTTTTCCATTGGGACACTCCTCAAGCCCTAGACGAGCAGTATGGGAGTTTTTTATCTGCACGTATAGTGTAAGCATGAGTACATGAAATTTTATTACTGAGAATGAAGAATTAATAATAATGTTACATGAACTTGTATACTAGTCCTGAAGTTATATCCAATGATATGATGATTTCCTCTAATCTTCGTGGGTCGGCTCTGGATATTGAACAGGGAAGACTACCGCGACTATGTGGAAGTTTGCTTTAGAGAGTTTGGGGATCGCGTGAAGCACTGGATTACTTTCAACGAGCCACATGTTTTTACCGATTTTGGGTATGCTTCGGGCACATTTGCACCAGGAAGATGCTCCTCCTGGGAGATTGGTAGATGCAAAGCTGGAGACTCTGGCAAGGAACCTTACATTGTAGGTCACCATATACTATTGGCCCATGGGGCAGCTGTGGACCTATATAGAAACAAATTTCAGGTGAGAAATCCACATTTAACTGAAATAATTCATTGTTTCATAGATAATATGTGGAAGTTGATGCGACAATAAATGATATTGTACATTTTCCTTTTAGATACAAATGATGAAGATCTTGCATGAAAGTAGAGCTCGGAGGATGAAGCTCTTTATTATGAAGTTTCAAGATTTCCATTCTTAACCAGAGTTTTACCAAGCAATTGAACCAAACTCGGAGTATTAGATTAATTAAAGAAAACTAACAATTGAAAAACACTTGTTAAAAAGATACCAACTAAGTATTGTATAGAAAATCACTTGTTTTCTAAACATTGATATCACTAGACTAGTACCTAAGGCACTAGCCTACTGGTAGTGCGGGGAGACACCCACGGGTAGGTCCTGGGTTCGAATTCCCCCTCAGACGGTTGGGTGGCTTATATAGCCACGGTCCGACTTGAAAAAAGGACATAAAAAAAAAATTATAATGTATACTCAATCATTTTCCTGTATCTAATGTCGAGGCTTAAGACTTCTTTTAAGCTTGCAAAAGGTCAAATAGACAAATACACAGTAAAAAGACACCAATCCGGTGAAATCAACAACACTAAGTAGGTGTTTATCGGGTAGAGACAATGGATCCACAGCAAAAGATTGTTCTTACTGATACAAAAGAAAATGTTCTAACAACGAAAAGAAACTCAACATTGGACCAACATTTTTTCTGGTCATTTAACACTAAACTATTAGGTATATGTAAGAGAATTAGAGGATTTATAGGTACCCAAATTTTCTACCAGACAAAAATTCATGCGTTACCTTTTGATTGATATATAGATTAACATTTGATTTCTCCTTGCAGATAACACAAAAGGGAAAGATAGGTATAACACTAGACTGCAACTGGATGGTTTCCTACTCCGACTCCAAGTCTAATGGCGATGCAGTTGAGAGACGACTAGATTTTATTTTTGGATGGTCAGTATTGCATACCCCAATATTTTGGTGCTTGCTGGAGAAATAGATTGAATATAGAGTTCTAATATTACATTACTATGTGAATTATAGGTTCATGGACCCTTTGACTCAAGGAGATTACCCATTTAACATGAGGGCGCTTGTGGGAGATCGGCTACCAGAATTTACAGAGCAGCAATCAAAATTAATTAAAGGGTCATTTGACTTTATTGGACTTAATTATTACTCGTCGAGCTATGTATACAGTCTTCCAATTGATAACACTGTCAAGAAAAGTTATAATACTGATTCATATACCAACCAAACAGGTAAATAAGTCTATGTGCCAAGTAGTTATAGTTTTTAATATCAATAGTTACATATAATTAATTCATCAACGAACTTAACGACACATTTATAGTCAGAGAAGTGAAAGTTGTAGTGATAAGAGGAACTTTTATAAGGAATTAGAGAGGAGCGTTTAGAAGAACCTCTTGGATGAACTTAGCATTGTATACAATCTGATAACTTCTGCTTCTAATTAATTCTGCCTATCTTTTTTTTCCTTTTTTTTTTGCTTGACAGCTTTGCGGAATGGGATCCCAATTGGGCCAAAGGTAGAATTCTCTTTCAGGCAATTATGTAATGACATGACACACACACTCACTCACACACACACACACACACACACACACACACACCCTCAAATTTTAAATTTATTTCAGCATCATATGTTTCATGCAAGTATGCAAGAAATGAAACATGCTACCCTATTTCTATGTTAAAAGTTTATACTAACAAGTGCCTCGAGGGAACAACCCAGCATTGCTTATGAATATAAATTATGATTTGAAACAAAATAATTAGAACTTGATATTAAGTTATTGCATGTTATTTAATTTAATTTTATTCCTTTATTGCAAGATAAAGAAGAAAAGTATGAAAATAAAGAAGTTATAATTAATAAGAGAAACATGTTACTTTTTAGTACAACAGTCTTTTGTCTACGTAATTTCTGCTAAAAACCCAAGTAGGCTGCTAGAACTTATTGTAGAGGCTGCTAGCAGTACAGGTTAAGTTTTTGGTTTTCAATACCTAACTTATTGTAGAGGCTGCTAGCAGTGCAGGTTAAGTTTTTGGTTTTCAATACCTAACTAATTGTAGTAGGCCTAATTAAACTACTATACAGATGCATATAGATTTGGTATGGGTTTGTGTTTTCGCCTGGAGTGGATACATAACATCCTTCTGTGAAAACAAGTACAATGAGATATCCGTATTATACCAGACTCTTCTAAATATTTTGGATCATCAAGTTTGTGGAAGCACCTTGTAACTATATACACTCTCTTTCAACTCTTCTATTCGTGCTTGAATTCGCAGTGCTCTGCCTTTCTGTTTAGATATAAGCTATTAAACAAGAAAATCACTTTAAACTAGAGGTTCTATCAATATTTAAGAAACCAATCAACATAATTGTTGGAATATAACACAAAAATATATTTCAAAAGAGAGGTAACAACAATAATTCATAAGGAAATAATTCTGCATAGAGAACATTATCATACATCTTGTTTAGCTCAAGAAGACATTTCAACTACCAAAGGTTGCACATCCAAGTGGTTGAGACCTTTGGTATATAGAGGGACGATCCCGGGATCAAGTCTTTGTGGGGTTGGGGGGGGGGGGGGGTGGTGGTGTTGGTGAGGGACAGTCAAGGACTTACATTATTATATAAAAAAGACATTTCGACCCCTTTCATAATATGTGAAAAACTCTTCTAACTACACTCCATTTCTTTAATAAAATCTCGTCTAATTGAATCATATCATATATATCCTGATTTGTGTATCTAAAGTATTGCAAAAGTCAAATACATATTAGATGACCTGCTTAAATGACAAAGAAATGCGAACTTAAAGCTAAATTTTAGAAAATACCAACTCCTATTTTATTTACAACCATCTAATCCAAAATTTTATCTAGGAGTCATGTACTCCCATTTTGATAATCTACACTTGGCTTCTATCAGGTTCTGCTATAATATTCCACTGGAATCCAAGGGCAAACAAATCATGAAAAAGGGCATATGCATGTCAGATAGAAAATTCATTGTATCTTTAATATGGGACTCGGTAGATGATAGTTAATTAGGAATCTTTGTATACGGATAGTTGCTATGAGTTATGTAAAAAATATATTAGATGATAATTTATAAAGCTCATATATATTTGATGATTACTTATAATGTTTGCATGTTCCATAAATACCGGAATCAATATAATGTTTTCTAAAACCATTTACGTCTTTCTATTTGTGAAATTCGTTGAAGTTTTATTCTTGTTGCTTAATCAAGGTGGGATTTTCTCTATGAGTCAATTGCTACAGCTGTTTCAACCCACATCTTAATTCAAATATTATTTAATGTTATGCTTGCATTGCAGCCTGGTACAGGATGGATCTACGTTTATCCACAAGGGATACAAGACCTCTTGCTCTATACAAAAACCAAGTACAACAACCCCGTCATTTACATCACAGAGAATGGTAACATAATAAGGGCTCAGAAAACTTGAAACATTGAAACATTACATTGAAGTAAGGTCATTCGTAGGAGTGTTAAATAAAATTTTCTCTGGATAATAGGTATTGACGTGAAATCCGAAGGAAACTTGTCACTGAAGGAAGCCCTCAAGGACGACGCAAGAATAGATTATTATCGACAACATATAATTCATGTTCAAAGAGCCATCAGGTAAGCATAGCCATTAAACCTTGTATGATCTTTTAATTATTTGCCTTTTGAATTATTATAAACGAGTTGGGAAGGACAACAGATATAACGTTGTTAAGAGATTTTCTCCCACAGTCGCACACAAGTTACAAGTTATTTTATTATTTTGAGAGAGTTACAATTACAAGATATGGAGCCCTATTTATAGGCAGAGATTAGGGAGGCTACTGATTTCAACAAAATTATCAAAATAATGTATTACTATACTGGTACAAACATAAATCACGAAAGGGATTAAGAGTAGGGAATCTGATGAAGCAGCTCCACAATCTTTAACATTTCCTTATGGAGGTGAATTGGTAACTAATTTACTTATTTCACTTCATGAAGGATCAAAGAAATACCTAACATTAATGTACAAAAATATGGAGAATTTATCTTATATAAGTGTATACCCTTTTTTTTTTCTTCCTTCCATCAGGCTCTTTCTATGGTCTATTAACCAACAAATTGTTTTGTATTGTATTGTATTGTATTGTATTGTATTTCTTTCTTTCTTTTTTCTTTTGCCATAAGCTCATCCAAAAAGTCTACCATCCTTTCAAATATCCGTTAGAATTTGGTATTAATCCTTAGAACATCCTTGAATTAAGCTGAGAATTAAAATATCATACTTTTCTATTAAAGACGGCCAAATTAACAAGTTAATATAATGCTACAATTTATTTCATTGGGTTTTCTGCAGCAAAGGAGTGGACGTTAGAGGGTACTTTGCCTGGACATTGCTGGATGACTTTGAATGGGCCTCCGGTTATACGCGTAGATATGGCATTTATTATGTGGATTACAAAGATGGTTTGAAGAGATATCCCAAGAATTCCGCTTTTTGGTTCAAGAGATTCCTCAGCAAGAACACTTGAGGAAGAGATGAAAATTCTTTGAGCTCTTGCTCATTACAGCAATTTCAGTACAAGGTAGTTGTGTGGAGATGTGTTAATACTATAATGGATAGTATGTTAAATAATATCAACTAGAAAAAAATGATTAAGGTTTATGTAGAAATAGAAAATGATTAAGGTTGTGTGGAGATGTGTTATTATATATGTTAATGCTTGTTCAAGTAGATCCTTCATAAGGAAAGTGTCATTATGATAAAGAAAAATAATAATTGGACTTTCGATCAATTTTATCTCTTCCACTAGTTGCTTAGTATACGAAATAAGTGGTTAATGCACTACAAAGCACATATCATTGCCATGTCTGTGAGGCAAAATACATTGGGACGTCGCTAAACCAATGTCGTATTCGTGTGTCATATCCGTATCTTGTCATCTTCGTGAATATAGTGATAAAAAAAAGATTAATAGGTTCTTACCCAATTAATTGGGTGGCAGGTTAAATTGTGATTGATCGGTCGAGTAATATCCAATTAATTGGTAACCAGCCATTGACTGCAAGTATGATGGAATTCTCTAGAGTTAGTTATGTAGCTAAACTTTGAAACAAGAGATAGTTATTTCTTATTACTCAAACTAGTTGTGATCCGTGTACTACAGGCTACCAGCTGTGTTCAAATACGTACGCCTTATAACATATCATTTTAATTAAGTTCTACTACTATCTGAACCTTTTACCAATGCCTGCTATGTACATACAGTATTCAAACAATCTCCTCTCAACCTGCTATGCAAGTACAACTTTGTATGGTATCTCAGTTTTTAATGCAGTTAACAGTTAACAAATTGTAGAGAAAATCATAGTGTATGTCATGAGCAAATATAACTGTATTTTGATAGAAAACTCCGACGTTCTATTTCATATGTTTTAGTTTTATTAAAAGAACTTTAACATAGCCTAATGAATTCTTTGCAAGAGAGTAACAAGCACGATATCCGACGTTATGTTGGAGTGGGTGGGGTTCCCAACCTATGTGGAAAGTATTCCGGAGTATGATTGAGTATTTTTACATATAATAGGAATACCTCAATTTATTTGGATTGGATATTCCTAAATATAATAGGAATATCTCAATGTATTTGGATTGGATATTTCTACATATAATAGGAATATGTCAATGGTTTTTGATTTGGATTGGATATTCCTATCTATAATAGGAATGCTAGTTGTGGGTTTGAGGCTATATATAGGTGTCTCCTGGCCCTAAAATATATCACTCTCTCTAAAAAAAATAGCAACAACGAGAGAAAAGGAGGCAAGAGTACCATTGCAACATTGGAGAGGAGAAATAATAATTGGAGGCCATTTCGAAGGTGATCAGTTTCGGATATTTCTCGCTGTCTTTCTTCTTCGTGGTTATAATCTATTTTCTATTCCAACAGAGTTGTGGTAATCCGTTTGGATCAGTGAGAAGTTTGTAAGGAGTCGGTGTATTTCATATTCCATTAGTGGAGGCTTTTCAGGGTTGGACTCCGATCGTCCGGTATTTTTTTCCGCAAGGGTTTTCCATGTCAAAAATCTCTGTGTCTGCGATTTGTGTTTGGCATTTTTGGTTTGTGTGTTTTGCTCGATTCTCTCGCAAGTACTCTCTAGTTTGGGGAATTGTTTTTGCACTTTCGTTCCCAATAAAGTGGTATCAGAGCCAGGTTCTAGAATTTCAGAAGGGTGTCAGGAGTTGACACGCAAACCAGGGAGGAGAGATGGACGCGAAGCTGGTGCCGCATGGTAAACTTGAACAGTACCAACTATCATTACTAGAGGATCAAGATGAAGGATCTGCTATTTATCAAGAAGCTGCATCTGCCGGTATTTGCTACCGAGAGACCCAGTGACAAATCCGAAGATGACTGGAATTTCGAGCATATACATGTGTGTGGGTACATCAGGCAGTTCGTTGACGAGAATGTGTACAACCACGTTGCCAATATTGAGCACGCGAGGACATTATGGGATAAGCTGGAATCTTTGTATGCGAAGAAGACCGGAGTAAATAAATTATTCTTGATTCGGATGATGATGGGTCTGCGGTACAAAGATGGGGCGTCTATTACGGATCGCTTGAGTGAGTTCCAGGGCGTGGTTGACCAGCTATCCTCGATGGGAGTCAAGTTCGACGACGAGGTTTATGGACTATGGCTGTTGTGTACATTGTCAGACTCGTGGAAGACCGTACGAGTGTCTATGATCGCTTCTGCTCCGGAAGGCATGGTCAGTCTGGAGTTTGCCAAGAGCGGGGTACTGAATGAAGAGATGCATAGACGTTTGTAGGGTACTTTATCCACATCCCACTTAGAGGCGCTTGTTTCAGAGAGCCGCACAAGGGGTAAAAGCAGGGGTCCAGACGGTGGCAGAGACAAAAGCAGGAGAAGGTCCAAGGATCGGTACGAGGAATCGGAGTGTTACCATTGTGGCAAGAAGGGGCACATCAAGCGGAACTGTTTCGCTTGGAAGAGAGAGAAGAAGGGCGACAAGGGGAAGCAAAGTAAGAACACTACAACGGCGACCTCGACACATGGAGGCAACGTGATCATTGTAGGTGATGAGGTAGTTATGAACCTCGCCTGTGATGAAAACTCTTGGCTGGTGGACTCAGGTGCTTTAGTACATATATCTCACAACATGACACTATTTGTTACATACACAATATGCGATTGTGGAGTGTTGAAGATGGGTAATGGAGATTTGTCGAAGGCGGTTGCCATTGGAGATATGCATTTGAGGACAAAGACAGGTGCAGTTCTTGTTCTCAAAGATGTCCGTCATGTCCCTGATATCCGTTTTAACCTGGTGTTAGTTAGAAGGTTGGATGACGAGGGTTTCTTCACTCTCTTCGGGAACAACCAGTGGAAGATTTCCAGAGTTCGATGGTAATTGTCAGAGGAAGCAAGAGGTCCGGACTCTACTATATGGAAGGGAGCGCACAGGGGGCGCAGAAGGTTAACAGAGCTACTGATGCGTCTACTAAGTTATGGCACATGCGGCTCAGCTATATCAGGGAGAAAGGGATGAGCTACTAGGTGAACATGAAGGTGATTCCAGGGCTAAAGTCTACAAAGTTGGAGAAGTGCACATACTTTTTGGCGGGGAAGCAAAATATGGTATCTTTCCAAAGTCACCCAAGTTCAAGGAAGCCGGCTTTGCTCGAGTTGATTCTCTCGGATATCTGCGGTCCTATGAAGGTAAAATCCATTGGTGGTGCTTCTTATTTTGTAATATTTATTGATGACTATTCCAGGAAGGTTTGTGTTTATAACTTAAAGACCAAGGATAAGGTGCTGCCCACTTTCAAGGAATTTCAGGCCTCTGTTGAAAGAGAGACGGGCAAGAAGCTGCTTTATGTTCGGTCGGACAATTGCAACGAGTATATCGGTCCCTTTGATGCTTATTTGTAAAACCCTATATTTTTAATATTATTTAATTAATTAGTTATTGAATTTATTTATATATATTTTTTGTTAATTAGAAATATGATTTATTGATTTAAGTACCTAGATAATTAATCATTTAGAATTGTTGCACAAAGTCCTATTATTTTATTTTAGAAATATTTACAGAAGAGTGATAGATTTTTTTTAGAATTTATTTGGGTACGAATGTATTTTTATATATACCTTAAATATATATGTAAATAATATATAGTAGTAATAATAATAATATTAGTGATAATAATAATAAGTTATAATAATAATAATAAATCATGTAATAATAATAATAATAATAAGTGTTAGTAATATTAATAATAGTAGTATTAATTATAGTGTTAATAAATAGTAGTAATAAAAATAAAATAGAAAAGAAAAAGAAAAGAAATGAAATAGAAAAGAAAAGAAAAGAAAAAAGAATAAAAAATAGAAAAGAAATAGAAAAGAAAAAGAATAAAAGAAAATAAAAGAAAACTAAATCCTAAACCCCCCCACCCCCGCGGCTGTGACCCGCGCGCCCAGACCCGCGCGCGGCCCTCGATTTCCTGTTTCCCTCTCCCCTCTCCCTCTCTATATAAAATAATTTACTCCTAAACCCTAACCCTAAACCTATACCCTAGCCGCTCACGACCTCCACGACGCCAACCCGCCTCCGCCGGAGCACCGCAGCTGCCGCAACCATCGCCGGCCGGCCGCACGCTCGCAAGTCACCCGTGCACGCGGCAGCAACAGATCACAGCGACGAACCTCCCTTCCCGTATAGATTTTTGCCTCCTCGCTCAACCAAATTCAGAATCGTCTTCGCTGGTACGATCACCACTTATCCCTCTCTAAATCCTATTAATTTGTTTCCATCTTGCAGCGCTAAACCCTAGGTAAAAATTGCCGCCAACTTTAGGAAAAATCACGTTTTAAAACTACTAAAATCTGTTGCGATGATCCATGTTCAAGGACTCGTATCTCCCACCACAGAGATCCAAACTTAGAAATTCTTTTTGCTATGTGAAGACCATATAACCGAGATTATTTTTTGTCAATTACATTATTTTAATTTGTGTTAAATACAAAATTAAATTAGGTTAAAAACCCATAAAAACTTATTTTTGTAACACAAAAATTTGTGATACGGAGCATGCCCCGCCAAACAGGACCGCCCCGTCGCGTACCAACTGCACCGAAAGGCGCGTATGGTATGTCCAGATGTGTGTGCTTTTGAGAAAACTGATTCGGACGCGTGTGCGCGTCGGAATCAACCCGTATCCGCAAAAAGTTCTCGTATCACGACTTTTGCAAAATACCGCACCATTTAGTGTACGCTCGTCAGAATACGACAAAACTTGTGCCATTGGAGTCATGGTATCGCGCTGGTCCTGTGACCCAAGTTTTACGCAATTCTGAGATAGTTGACTAAACTGCCTATTTGCGGGCTCTACGGTTGACTTTTTGGACGAATTTGTGTTTGGCTCACCGGAATCCAAAATTGGACATACCGTCATGTTTGTACTGACATTTAGAGTTTGTTTAACCTATAATTTATCCTATTTAGAGACCTTTACCCCTGACACATTTTTCGGTGCAAAGTGGGCCACATGTGGACCCTACTTTGACCCAAAATTATCGTTTTGCCCCTGTATCCAAATTGGACGAAAGGATAATATTTTCTAGCTATCTCGCTTATTATGGAAACATTGGTGATGTTTATTATATCATCCGGAGACGTTTATTCGAAGGCCGCAGTTTCTGATCTATTGTGCCTGACGTTTGGACGCTTACACTTTGCAGCTTCCTTGCTAGGCAAGATACCTTGCCAAATTGCTTACAGTAGTTTGCATGCTTATTATATTTTTATATGTTAATTGCATGTGTATTTTTCTTTCAGTCATAATTATATACTGTATATATGTTGACACACACTTGACACATAGTATCATGGGAGGGGAGGACAATCATTAGGCGTATGGGCTATAACCACTCTAGTAAACTGTAGTATCTAGCACGCACTACGGTAGTGTGTCGCGCTGGTCACTATCCCCGAGGTATGTCAATTTTTGGTGTCGCGTTGGTCACTACCCCCGAGGTATATCGATTTCTGATGTCCCTAACGTGTGTGTGAGTTGTGAGATTAGATCGAGTAGCCTACCCATGCCCATACGTTAAAAAGTTATCCTCATTATGCATTCATATAGATTGTCTTGTACATCGTACTTATATATTTTCTATCTATTATGCATGTTTATTGTTTATTCAATTGGCATGCTTCTATGTATCTTGTTACGTCCCTCTGAGGACCTGGTCCCTTTCCAGGTGTAGATGATCTTGACTATTCGCAGGAGCATGGATCATGACTTACTATTTATCTCTTCCGATGAGGTCTTACCTTCTGAGCATCTTTGATTATCTTTAGCGATGGATCGCTTTGCTGATACCTTTATATCATCATCTTATTTTATATTGGAGATTACCCTTCTCTCTCATTTTAGTATTGGTATAGTCATTGGTAGTGGATCTTTCTCCACCCGACTATTATTTTTGGATTACTCTGACTCATTATTCTAGTTTAGTTTTTTTTTTATGTGACTTATTGTGTGGATGAGATTAGTATTTCTGTGACTTGTGACTATATATATACCACATGTGAGTTAATATTCATATTACAGCGTACATATGTATTATGGTATCCATATATTGGAGTTGCCATATACATACGGCTGGCATGCTTACGTATTCCTAGTCCTACATATTTTGGGAAATGGGCGTGATATATTTTTGTGGTGGCCCATGCAGGTCGAGAGCATATTGTCTCGGTTACGTTACTGTACCGAGCAAGCCTGCGCATAGGATTAGAGTATAGGATCTCATCCACTTATTTAATCATCTCCCTTGATTTTATTTCGCACTCTCATTTGATAGCTTGAATTGCATCTAGCTTGATCCTCTCACAACGTTAATCTTTTCTTTTCCTTCGTGCTTGATAGGGGTTAGGAAGATGACTTGTACTAGTTATATACTCTCTATTGTTCAATAATACTATTAGTTAAATTCTTCTAAGTTGGTAGTATGCCTCATAACCTAATATCACATAGTCCTTTTGACTCATTAATGAAGTATAATTGAATGACACCAACTATAGGCTTGCATAAGAAGATAGTGTTTATCTAGACTATAGAACTTTAGTGTTTATCTAGACTGTAGAACTTAGAGGCCCACACACCCATTTGGTTGACTTTAGACTTAGACAAGAAATTTGTATGGAAACTGTAGAGGCACAACACCGATCTTCTTGGTGAACTTAAATTATTCTGTACCTTCCTCCATCATAATCAAGCGTACTTATATTTTTTGTACCACCTCGACTTATGCTGCTATTATAGCCTAGTTTTACAAGCTTATTCTTTTATCGAGCTTGTTCATGACATATGTATTATTGGGGCCCACACTAATACATTGTCTAGATCAGAATTAATGCATTATGGTCTGATAAACCTTAGTGCGTTTGGTTCGATCTTCATATCACTACTTTACGTGGATTGAGATATAGTTGACTCAACTTGTTAGACGAATATACTTGCCCTCTAGACTGGTCAGAGCATATCATGTCAGAAACATACTGTTCTAATATGAACATGCGATTAGGGATTTACCAAAATAAGATTTTAATCCACAACTGCCTTGGCAACTCCCTTTCAAATTCTCTAATCCCTTTGAATCCCGTACTTGTATTCTATCACCTCCTTCTTGAATTCTTTATTGTTGTTTTCATCTTTCCCTATTTTGGAAAGACGAATGTTCTTGCTTAGTATAAGTTTGATACACGGATAGTACTACATATATCCCATAGGCCAAGCACTCATGATGACAAATAAGGGAGCGCAGGCACAGGAAGTCGTAGATACATGTACGACCTTTAGTTATATTTGTCATTGCATACTCATGACCCCCTTTATGACACGAGATCTTATGTGCATAGTAGTTATAGAATTATATATATGGTAGTTTAGCAGTTATGAGGATATGTTGATATTCTACCCAGATGGCATACACGCGATGCTAATGGATGACGCAAGTAGCAGTAGTAGTATTCTTTCCCTATCACCATCTTGCCCCTTGGGGTGGCTCATTTTCTCTTCTATATCTATTCCTTATCTCGCGCTTAACTCTTTCTATCATAGTCGTATCATTTCGTGCCATTATGAATTATTTGAATTACTTCAACCTCACCCTTGTTTGTTTAGTTAAAAAATAAATAAATAAAATATATAAATAAATGGTTTAGTAAATGATTAATAACTAAAAGATGGGTACATAATGATAACCCTTATGTATATGCACTATAATAATATCTGTATTTTCTTACTATTTTTAAACCATGAGTAGCATCCTTTAGTCTAACAGGAATTAGTTAGACAGTTAAATTAGTACTTACTTTTACTAGTTTTATAAGATAGTCCAGACCTTAACTGTTGTCCAAAAACTTAGACTAAGATTAAGAAGGAGTTAAGGGCACTTGTTACGAACTGACGACTATGACAAATCACTGGCGAAGTAGCGACAGCTGCAGCCAGACCATTATAGTAGAGTAGTCAAAGTAATTACAAACATACTGGTCAGGTGGCATGGCAGTATTAGACTACGATACTTGACGGTTACAAAGAAAAATTATGGATATGAGATTCCAGACAAGTATCCCAAGATTCTAGACCCAATGAATAAATTTGTCTTACAACCTAGACAATAGCCTCAAGAGACTTTGACTACTAGTAGAATTCTTGTAAGTTGGGTAGTATAGACGAGTTAGAGGAAAATAGAATAGGGTATGGACAATAAATGAGAAGTGTTAAGGTGACAGACCATGACTTTTAGGAAGCACTGCTAGATAGCAATAAAGTGTAATAGCTATAGTGATTTATTATGAATCTGGGTTAGTGTCTATTTCGAGGACAAAATTTTTGTAAGTTGGGTAGAATATAAAACCCCATATTTTTAATATTATTTAATTAATTAGTTATTGAATTTATCATTTTTTTTGTTAATTAGAAATATGATTTATTGATTTAAGTACTTAGATAATTAATCATATAGAATTGTTGCACAAAGTCCTCCTATTTTATTTTAGGAATATTTGCAGAAGAGGGATAGATTTTTTTAGAATTTATTTGGGTACAAAAATATTTTTATATATACCTTAAATATATATGTAAATAATATATAGTAGTAATAATAATAATAATAATAATAATAATAATAATAATAATAATATCAGTGATACTACTACTACTACTACTACTACTACTACTACTACTACTACTACTAATAATAATAATAATAATAGTGTGATAATAATAATAAGTGTTAGTAATATTAATAATAGTAGTATTAATTATAGTGTTAATAAATAGTAATAATAAAAATAAAATAGAAAAGAAAAAGAAATGAAATAAAATAGAAAAGAAAAGAAAAGAAAAAAGAATAAGAAATAGAAAAGAAATAGAAAAGAAAAAGAAAAAGAAAAAGAATAAGAAAAAAAATACTAAATCCTAAAACCCCCCCCCACCCCCGCGACTGTGACCCGCGCACGGCCCGCGTTTCCCTGTTCCCCGCTCCCCTCTCCCTCTATATATAAAATAATTTATTCCTAAACCCTAACCCTAAACCTATACCCTAGCCGCTCACAAACTCCACGACGCCAATCCGCCGCCGTTGGAGCACCGTAGCCGCCGCAACCACCGCCGGCCGGCCGCACGCTCGCGCGTCACCCGCGCACGCGGTATGAGCATATCACAGTGACGAACCTCCCTTCCCGCGTAGATTTTTGCCTCCTCGCTCAACCAAATTCGGATTCGTCTTCGCTGGTATGATCACCACTTACCCCTCTCTAAAGCCCATTAATTTATTTCCATCGTGCAGCGCTAAACCCTAGGTAAAAATAGACGCCATCTTTAGGAAAAACTATATTTTAAAACTACTAAAATCTGTTGCGATGACCCATGTTCAAGGAATCGTATCTTCCACCACAGAGATGCAAACTTAGAAATTCTTTTTGCTATGTGATGACCATATAACCGGGATTATTTTTTGTTAATTACATTATTTTAATTCGTGTTAAATACAGAATTAAATAGGTGAAAAACCCATAAAAACTTATTTTCGTAACACAAAAATTTGTGATACGGAGTGTGTCCCGCCAAACGGGACCGCCTCGTCACGTACCAACTGTACCAAAAGGCGTGTATGGTATGTCCAGACGTGTGTGCTTTCGCGGAAACTGATTTGGACGCGTGTGCGCGTCAGAATCAACCCGTATCCGCAAAAAGTCCCCGTATTGTGACTTTTGTAAAATATCGCACCATTTAGTGTACGCTCGTCAGAATATGACAAAACTTGGGCCATTGGAATCGTGGTATCGCACTGGTCCTGTGACCCAAGTTTCACGCAATTCTGAGACAGTTGACCAAACCGCCTATTTGCGGGCCCTACGGTTGACTTTTTGGGCGAATTTGTGTTCGGCTTACCGGAATCCAAAATTGGACATACCATCGAGTTTGTACTGACATTTAGTATTTGTTTGACCTATAATTTGTCCTATTTAGAGACCTTTCTCCCTGGCACGTTTTTCGGTTGAAAGTGGGCCACATGTTTTGCCCCTGTGTCCAAATTGGACGAAAGGATAGTATTTTTTAGCTATCTTGATTATTCTGGAAACGTTGGTGATGTTTATTTTAGCATCCAGAGACATTTATTTGGAGGTTGCAGTTTCTGATCTATTGTACCGGACGTCTGGATGCTTATACTTTGCAGCTTCCTTGCCAGGCAAGATACCTTGCCAAATTATTTACAGTACTTTGCATGCTTATTATATTTTTATATGTTTATTGCATGTGTATTTTTCTTTCAGTCATAATTATATACAGTATATATGTTGACACACACTTGACACATACTATCATGGGAGGGGAGGACAATCATTAGGCGTTTGGGCTATAACCACTCTAGTAAACCATAGTATCTAGCACGCACTACGGTAGTATGTCGCGCTGGTCGCTACCCCCGAGGTATGTCGATTTCTGATGTTCTTGACGTGTGGGTGAGTTATGAGATTAGATCGAGTAGCCTACCCATACCCATACGTTAAAAAGTTGTCCTCATTATGCATTCATATAGATTGTCTTGTACAGCGTACTTATATATTTCTATCTATTATGCATGTTTACTGTATTCAATTGGCATTCTTCTATATATCTTGTTACATCCCTCTGAGGACCTGGTCCCTTTCTAGGTGTAGACGATCTTGACTATTCGTAGGAGCACAGATCAGGACTTACTACTTATCTCTTCCGAGGAGGTCTTACCTTCTGATCATCTTTGATTATCTCTAGCGATGGATCGCTTTGCTGATACCTTTATATCATCATCTTATTTTATATTGGAGATTACCCTTCTCTCTCATTTTAGTATTGGTATAGTCATTGGTAGTGGATTTGTCTCCACCCGACTATTATTTTTGGATTACTCTGACTCATTATTCTAGTTTAGTTATTTTTTTTCTGTAACTTGTTGTGTGGATGAGATTAGTATTTCTGTGACTTGCGACTATATATATACCACATGTGAGTTAATATTCAATTACAACGTACATATGTATTATGGTATCCATATATTGGAGTTGCCATATACATACGGCTGACATGCTTATGTATTCCTAGTCCTACGTATTTTGGGACTGGGGCGTGACATTATTGTAAAGAGCAAGGGATACGACACCAGAAGACTCTACCAAAGATACCGTAGCTCAACGGTGTAGCAGAGCGGATGAACATGACGCTAATGGAGAGGGTGCGGTGTTTGCTATCAGAAGCAAACTTGCCAGGCAGCTATTGGGGTGAGTCACTTTACACAGCTGCTTATATTATTAATTTATCTCCTAGTGCTCCTTTGCAGGGTGATGTGCCTGACAAAGTATGGTACGATATAGAGCCATCATACAATCACCTGCGAGTGTTTGGTTGTAAGGCCTTCGTACATGTACCGAAGGACAAGAGATCCAAACTTGAGCCAAAGACGAGGCGGTGCATCTTTGTCGGCTACGGTAGGATGAGTTTGGCTATAGACTCTACGATCCAGTAGAAAAAAATGCTCTACAGAAGCAGGGACGTGGTATTCATCGAGGATCAAACCATGACCAACACTCAGGATTCTGAGATGCCTTCTGAGGCTGAGGAATTGCCTGAGTTAGAGTCATTTTGCTTCGAGCAGTTTCCAGAGGACATCGCAGAGGATCCAGTTATGGGGGATCCAGTACATGGAGTTGCTCCCAACCTTGATTATCAACATGCTGATGGTGGTCAGGGTGACCCTTAGGAGGATGAGCATGCCGAGGAGGCAGTTCCTAGAGGGGAGGAGGCTGTAGATATACAGCCAGCACCAGTGGTTTCGTTAAGGAGGAGCAATAAAGAGCATCGACCATCTACGAGATACTCACCGGGTGAGTATGTGCTTCTGACTGACGGAGGAGAACCCGAAAGTTTCGTAGAGGCTACGGAAGACGAACACAGGCAGGAGTGGATGGAGGTCATGCAGGAGGAGAAAAGTTTCTTGGAGGCCAACTCTACTTATGATCTGGTGCAGTTGCCAAAAGGGTATGAAGGTTTTGAAGAATCGATGGGTGTTCAGAGTGAAGCAGACAGATGATGCTACTCTCCCCCGATACAAAATAAGACTGGTAGTTGAAGGCTACGGTCAGCATAAAGGCGTAGATTATGATGAGATCTTTTCGCCAGTCATCAAACGATCGTCTATACGGGTGGTGCTAGCATTGGCAGTCAGTTTCGACTTGGAGGTCGAACAAATAGACGTGAAGACGACATTTCTCCACGGTGATGTTGAGGAGGAGTTGTATATGGAGCAGCCAGAGGGATTCTGTGAGAAAGGTAAGTCACATTTGGTCTGCCGGTTGAGGAAGAGCTTGTATGGTCTGAAATAGGCTCCGAGGCAATGGTACAGGAAGTTCGAGTCGTTTATGGGGGAGCATGGCTATGAACGGACGATATCGGATCATTGTGTTTTTGTGAGGTACTTCGCCGAGGATGATTTCATCATTTTGTTGCTTTATGTTGATGACATGCTGTTGGTGGGTCAGAATGCCACCGGGATAGAAGATTTGAAGAGCCAACTGAGCGTGGCCTTCTCTATGAAGGATTTGGGCACAGCGAAGACTATTCTTGAAATAGAGATCAGCCGAGAGAGAGAGAGAGAGTCCAAGATGCTACACTTGTCCCAAAAGAAGTACATTTATCGGGTACTTCAGCATTTCGGGATGGACGGGTAAAAAAAAGTGAGTAACCCCTTTGCGGCTCACTTTAAGTTCACTGAGGAGCAGTGTCCATCTACCGAGGACGATAAGGAAGATATGGAGCGAGTTTCATATGCCTCAGCCGTGGGCAGTCTTATGTATGCTATAGTATGTACAAGGCCAGTCATTACTCACACAGTCAGCACAGTTAGCAGGTACACTTCCATCCTGGAAGGGTACATTATAGTGGGGTCAAGTGGATTCTACGATATCTTTAGGATACTGTCGATTGGAGACTTTTATTTGGTGGTGACGAGCCAAAGCTGGTTGGATATACCGACGCTGATATGGCTGGAGATGTAGAGATGAGGTGGTCGACTTCAGGCTATATGATGATATTTGCTGGTGGAGCAGTATCGTGGCAGTCGCATTTACAGAAGTGTGTTGCCTTGTCTACGACAGAGGCAGAATATATTACGACAATGGAGACTTGCAAGGAGTTGTTGTGGATGAAGAAGCTGCTGCAGGAAATTGGGCTAAAGTAGGAGCAGTATCCTTTGCTTTGCGATAGTCAGAGTGCTATTCACCTTGTAAAGAACCATATATTTTATAGCCGGTCCAAGCATATTAATATCCGGTATCGTTGGATACGGGATGTGGTTGACAAGAAGGAAGCAGCGCTTGAGAAGGTTCATACAGATAACAACGGAGCAGATATGTTCACAAAGGTTCTACCAAGGTAAAAGTTTGAGTACTGCAGGCAGATCGTCGGGATGATGACCCCCTCCACATAGTTGTAAAGAGGGAGATTTGTTGGAGTGGGTGGGGTTCCCAACCTATGTAAAAAATATCTCGGAGTAGGATTGAGTATTTCTACATATAATAGAACTTCCTTAATTTATTTGGATTGGATATTCCTAAATATAATATGAATATCTCAATGTATTTAGATTGGATATTCCTACATATAATAGGAATATGTTAATAGATTTGGATTTGGATTGGATATTCCTATCTATAATAGGAATGCTAGTTGTGGGTTTGAGACTATATATAGGTGTCGCCTGGCCCTAAAATATATCACTCTCTTAAAAAAATATAGCAACAAGGAGAGAAAAGGAGGCAAGAGTGCCATTGCAACATTGGAGAGGAGAAAGAAGGATTGGAGGCCGTTTCGAAGAAGGAGATCAGTTTTGCGTATTTCTCGCTGTCTTTTTTCTTTGTGGTTATAATCTATTTTTTATTCCAAAAGAGTTGTGGTGATCCGTTTGGATCGGTAAGAAGTTTGTAAGGAGTCGGTGTATTTCTTATTCCATTAGTGGTGGTTTTCAGGGTTGGACTCCGATCCTCCTGTGGTTTTTCCCGCAAGGGTTTTTCATGTCAAAAATCTCCGTGTCTGCGATTTGTGTTTGGCATTTTTGGTTTATGCGTTTTGCTCGGTTCTCTCACAGGTACTCTCTGGTTTGGGGAACGGTTTCCGCACTTTCGTTCCCAATAACTCCTCACTCACCATTGTTTTACTACATCTACAAAGGAATTAACCATATATAATTACTAGGTTCCTACTTCTCGAAAATGTTTCATCAAATTATGCCTTTTACTTGATCATCAACTTCCCGGATCGTAATCACAACCATATTTTATGCATACTACAAATCCCTTTAAATTATCATCATATTTCTCTCTATTATCTCGAGTTATCTACTCCAAAATAAGCATAATAACCTAGTCCTTGCTATCCTAACCCCCATTACTCTCTAATTAGTAAGTAACACATATTAACTAGAAATATACATTACAACTTTAACCTTAATACCTTAAAATTTACCTATGTTTACTTTAATGCCATGACATGTTTTAATCATAATGATACTTTTAACTTTTTAAAGTGATTTGATGTCATGGTGTTTTTGTTCACAATGAAACTTTAACATTTTAAAGTAATTTCAGTTTCTATCATACATTAGTCCACTGTTAGACTTTTTGAGATTTAGGATTAGAACAACTCTATCAATAAAAATAAAAAAACTTACTTTGCAAAAACCCAAACCACAACCATCTCTTGCTCCTTCCTTATCCATAAATCATAACCTATCACCATTATCTTCTCCCTCCTTCCTAAACCAACCCCCACAAACTAGGTTTAGGCTGGCTGAAATCTCTAAGCTTTTGAATTGCCTTGCCAAAGATTGAATAATTGGGTTAATAAAAAGATTATTTTTATAACATTGGAAACATATGTAAAAACAAAATCTGGTTCCAGAAACAGAACATCCAAATGAATTTTGGTTTGGGTTTCAATACAGGATACAAAATTGATTATTCGTGAATTCGATTCGAATACCATCTACTAACAGTATTTGCCTTGCTATCTGCTCAAATTTGCCCGTGTTTAGATTGGTCCAGGAAGGTATAGGGGTGTACAAGGTCAGTTAACAGATCAGATGTACAATTTTGGTTATCGAATTAACTTAGTTGGTTATACAACTTATATCACCGAAATAGACTAAAGATTCTCCTAACTAATCGGTTCGGTAATCGATTATACTTGTAGATCAGTCAATTAATTTGATTAATAACCTATGGACTAAAATATCATAAAACATTATATTTTACTAGAACTAAATCAATTTAAGCACATTATTTTCACATAATTTTTTCAATTATAATTTCTAAACCTAAATTCCACTTTATAAGACTTAAAGGTATTAAGAAATATGACCCAAACGTAACAATCCAAGCTACCTGAACTCACCTTTTTCCTTTATTATAGTACATATACTTGGATAACTAACCAATATAAAATAATTAAAAGGCTAAATTTTAACTTGGTACCCTAAACTTTTATATTAGACAACTTAATACCTCAACTATAATTGTACCACTTAATCCCCTAAAAGTATTAACAAAAAAGATATAAATAAAAAATATCCCCCTCATTTATAGTCTCAAATACCCCCAGGAGTGTTGGGAATCAAGTCTGCTGAAGGGAGCAGAGTTCGGTCCGAATTCGGTCCCTGGCCGAGTTCGGGCCGAACTTGGTATGGTGTTCCAGAACCTTTGAACCGAACTCGGTCTAAGTTCGGTGTCGGCGGCGGCTGCTCGGGTTTTCGAGTTTTTATGTTATATTTTGGACCGTTGGATGCTAGTGAATGACTGGATCTTATGGTTGGCTATTTTTAGGGTTTCCTAACCCTAAAATAGGTTCCTTATCCTATAAATAGGGAGGAGGGTGGAGGCACAAAGAAGAAGCACAAGTTGGAGATTTGGGGTGCTCGTCCACAGAAAATCTAAGAGAAAGCCCGTGCTTTGCTCTTAGGACTTCACCATCCAAGACGAAAGGAAGAAGAAGATCTAATCGAGAAGTCGTCAACTTTGGTTAGAAATATTTCTACGGGCTGGTGAGTGATTTCAATTGTAATATTTTGCTTTTCTTCTTGAGTGTGATGAGGGGGTTGAACCTATTAGGGCAAAGGATTTCAACATTAGTTTTTTGCAATCTTGTAATTTTATCTGAGTTATAAATATTGGGATTTGTCCAGGTGATGTAGTCACCGCCATATACTTGTCTTCATCTGTGCTTGGTGTTCGTAGATTGGTTTGGTCATCTCAGGTGGTTTGGCAAGCACTTCTTCTGCTGCTTGATTAACACGTGGTATCAGAGCACATGTTCCCAACACGTGGTATCAGAGCGCATGCGTTCCCAACACATGATATCGGAGCCAGTTTCTTCTCGAGAGGGAAGGTACAACTATTTCTACGGAGCAGATAAACACTCGTATGACACCCTCACAGGGGAAAACTGGGCAATTTGGAAGCCAAGGATGGAGGATCTACTCTGGTGCAAGGACTTGCATGGTCCGTTGGAGGGCGACAACACAAAGCCGACGGACAAAGGTGCTGATGACTGGAAACGACTGGATCAGAAGGCTGTTGGATTCATCCGCCAATGGCTGGATGACTCGGTGTTTCACCATGTGTCCATGGAGAATTCTACAAAAGCATTGTGGGAGCAGCTGTATTCGTTGTATGAAAAGAAGACGACTGGAAATAAGGCATTTCTGATTCGTCAACTCGTCCAACTCGAAGTACACGAAGGGTGTACCGGTGGCACAACATCTGAACGAGGTTCAGGGCATCATCAATCAGCTGTCTGCGATGAAGATGGTGGTTGAGGATAAGCTTCAGGCTCTTCTGCTTTTGAGTTCTCTGCCGGAAAGCTAGGAGACGGTGATGGTGTCGGTGAGCAACTCTGCTCCTGATGGAGTTGTCACGATGGAGGCAGTCAAAAGCAGCTTGTTGAACGAAGAAATCCGACATAAATAAGTGGAATCGTCACATGAGTCCGCTCTGGTGGCTTCCTACGGGAAGGGAAGACCGAACTCACAGGCGAGGACATGAGGGAGTTCTTGGTATTTTGCAACCATGGACCACAAGGAGGGTTGCTATCACTATAATGAAAGGGGTCACATTAAGAGGAACTGCATAAATATCAAATTATAAACACCCTGATTTCTTAAAATTTAATTTAAAATTTTCATTTATTTATTATTGTAATTTTTTTATTTAATTATAATAAATGTTCTTGCATAGATTTATATTTTTGTGTATTAATTATTAAAATAGTATAAAAATTATATTTTTGGGTGTATAACTAATAATATAAAATTGTGTAATTTTTCTAGAATTTATTGGGACCAAAAACTAGTTTTAAATGGCCATATATGCATTTTTATAATTAAACCGAACCAACCCAGACCAAACCAACTCAACCCAACCCAAACTAACCTAAACCAAATCAACCTGGATTCAGATCCCAGCCCATACCCACTAACCCGTAACCCTCTAACCCGTAACCCACAAACCCCATCTATTGTAACAGAAAATCCCCTCCCTTCCTATTCCAAACGGCCCCGAAACCCTCATTTTCGCTCCTAGTAACCGTCCCACCTCTACCCTATATAACCCCCAGCCTAGCCGAACCTTACCACCAACATCTCCTCTTCCATCCTGACCAAATACATCCGTCGACGATCGCCGGACCGCCGCCGTACGCCGCCGCAAACTACCATCGCAAGTCGCCCAATTTCGAGCAGCAGCAAAACAGTAAGATATGCTACTTCCCACCCTTGTATCTTTTTGCACAGTTATCCAAATGTTGATATGTTGAATCCTATACGAAGACTACATGACCCTCTTGAACCCTGTGATATTAGTTTGGTGTATTATGTCCTGTGTTGGTCGTAATTCGCGACGCAAAACAGAAAAAAAAACCCAATTTGTAGTTCAGAAAACTGTCCCAAACACCCATGTTCATGGCCGTTTTTCTTCCAACCTAGTTAATATTTTTAAATTTCACTTAAACATTAATTTAGACAAAATAATCGAGATTTAATCCCTTTAATTAGTTTATTTTAATTTGTTGTATTGTATGATTTATTCGTGGTTGAAGTTGACCAAAAACTCGATTTTCTAAAATCAAACTTTTTTGAAACATGGTGCGTCTCACTAAACGAGGCAACTTCGTCATGTGCAAATTACACCAAAAGGCGCGTATAATCAACACGGATGTGTGAGATTTCACGAAAGTTGATTTGGATGTGCGTGCATACCGGAATCAATGGTATCCGTCGAAAAACCCCGTATCGGCCTGTTCTGACACTCGTCATACTTTCGTGTGTACTTGTCGTTTCATAATAAAACTTATGCCATCGGATTCATAGTATTACGCTGGTCCTGTGACCCAAATTTGGTTCGACTCTGAGAAGGTTGATGAAATCCTGTTTCGTGGGCCCCACGGTTCTACTTGACAGACGATTTTGTGACCGGCTAATCGAAATCAAGTTCTGGACGTTCCCTTGGGTTTGTATCATCGTTCTGGACTCGTAGACACTAAGTTTGACAAATTTGGAGAACTTTCTCTCTGGCACATTTTTTGGTACAAAATGGGCCATATGTGGACCCTGCTTTGACAAGAAACTGTCAATTCTGCCCCTGTATCCAAATTGAATTTATGGGTTGTCAATCCTAGCTATTTCAAGTATTCTGAGAATAATGGTGATATTACCCGGAGATCCTACTTATATCGGAGCAACTATCGGAGCTTAGAACCCAGGCAAGTCTACCTTGCCAACTTGCAGTAGATTCTGTGACATTATTGTTTGAGTTCTTTCTCTCTCTCTCTCTCTCTCTCTCTCTCTATATATATATATATATATATATATATATATATATATTCTGTGATATACCTGTTCAACCTAGGACCGTGAGACGTTGCTTAACGTCTGAACAAGATTCGGGTGTCGACGCCGTACGCGGAGTCGTGTAACGTCACTTAGAGAGTTGATACCACGATCCTATAATTTTTTGTGCTTGCTTTACCAAGTACGTTATACCATAGGACACTTGACACTATTCATATGACATAATCTTTTCTGAGTTATTCATGGTGATTCTGTATAGGCTTACAGGATTCGCGACATAAGACTTGCATATACATAGATATTATTATGACTCACTGTATTAGCTAGAGGTCATGATCTTGCATATTATGGACATGAGACGTCATGGACATGAGATGTGTGATTATATTGGGTAGGGAGAGATACACAGGCTACAGGTTGATTACATACATATATATTTATTAGTACGATGCTTTAGTCTCTGTTCCAGAGCTTAGCCCATTACGTGATATTACTGCTACAGGCTCCCCGACATAGAGCTTGTAGTGGTCTCAGCCTGAGTATCAGTGATGCTCTCAAATTGTATTTTACATAGCTGGTTACATAGATTGCCCAAAGGTTCTATTTTTATTTACTGTATTTTATTTGGCTTGAGTTATTTTTGTACCTTGCTATGTCCCCTGAGGACCTGGATCCGGATTATGTCCCCAAGTATAGCAGAAGAGGAATACCCCGAGATATACGTGACATGAGCTAACGTTGGAGCAGTACTGGCACCAGAGGACGAGGTTGTGCCAGAGGATTTCTCTTGAGTATTCTGTTACATACTCATTTATTTATGCTTCCAGTTATTTCATATCTTGACTCTTGGATTATTGTATTAACTTATTATCGGGTTGTTCCCCGAGATACTTTTTATTGAGACTTGTTGGTGGACTTTATTTCTTTATCTTGATTAGTCTATTATATTGAATTGTGTTTACTTTATGTAGATAAGATTAGAATTAGACTGTGACATGTATCTTAGACCATTGTATTTGTTTTACAGCTTAAGTACACTAAATTAGGTTTTTCCATTGGAGTTGTGCTGTTGGCTATTGCCACGTGGCTAGTCCTACGGTATTTTGGGACTGTATAAATCCCCTCACCCAAAAATTAGGCCTACTTGGCTTAGATAGTAAAACTAGGGCTACTTGAACCCAATTAGAAATAGAACACGGCATTTGATTTAATTATACAAGATTTATATCACTTAGCGCACCCTACCGTTGCTTCGATAATTGGAGCACCTCACTAGCCATTGCCTTCCTACAAATTTTACATCCTTGTCCTAGACGTGCAAGTCATCTATTCTGACCTTTGTGTAACTTATAATTATGCTCTCCTGTGATACATTTTAGTCGCATAATATTCGTCGCGAACGTTTATATTTAATTCTAAATAAATTCAACTTTGTATCCTTCTGCGTTCCAATCAAAATTGGAGACACAATCTTGACCCGTTTCGTGCAACCCTATTTATGATAATATTCTATCCTGAGTCCTCTATGTCCATTACACTTGTGTCCCACCTAATTTTATCCCCATGTGCTTCTAATTAATTCAAGAATACCTTGTGCATTAATTTTAATTAATTTAACCCAATTTCCATCTTTGTGCAATTTTCCAATTATTGGGCATTTTTGTGCAAAAGTGCATTAAGGTGTCTACACCATTGGACACAATACATGAAAAAAACCTATTTTTCCTTCATATGAATTTTTCCATAATTTTCGGAATGTGCAACACACAAACATCGTCCCCTCATTTAACCCTAGCCTTGCATTTTAAATAATGTAAATTATAGCCCTCCAAACATCCCCATGTCAAGCCAAGGCCCAATCCCAAGATGTTGACCAAGGCCCAACTACCTAGGTTAACACCCAACCCTATTTCTACATACATACATATATATATAATTTTCTCCTTTTTTCTCATTCATTCACCAAACCCAAACCAACCCTAGCCGACCCCTCCCTTATTCCCTGTTCATCTCCTTCCTCCCGCAGCCGGAGCTCCGGTCACCCCGACCTCCCTCCGGTGAGCGACCTCGTCGGAGCATTTCTGAACTGCCGGATCCCCGCCTGTGCACCGCTCCTCCACCCGTTCTCCTCCCTGACTTCATCTCCTCCGCCACTCGCCACCACCTGCCACGACCACCACTTCTTCCAAGATACTCCTCCCCGTTCTCCTCGTCACCCGAACAACACAGCCCGTCGACGACTACACCTTAACCATCACCACCACAACCACCACCGTCACCTCCACATCAGGCCAACTCCGGCCATCCACCACCTGAGTAACGGCTGAACTCAACCCGACTTCATCTCCCTCACCCTGAGCATGACCCGACCTCTTCCCTGTCCTCCCTTCTCGGCTCCACCCCGTCGACTTTCCGCCGGATCCTCCGCCCCTCCGGCCATCTCGACCGAACCCCCGTTCTCGCAATGACCTGGACCAGAGCAACCCGTCATCTCTCCATGACTGCACCGTTCCCTCGACTTTGACTGAACCCCGGTGATCACCTCCCCATCACCATTAACATCAACAACCTACCCATCCATCCTCCTCGACCCGCCTCTTCCTCCAGCAGCCATTCATCACCATCACCACTCCGTTCTCCCCTCGACTCCTCTTCCCTGTCTACCACCCATCACCACTACTGTCCTCCTCCTTCTTGGCCTGACCCCCCCTGGCCGAAGTAGTAACACCCATCATCACCATCATCTATTTTTATCATCACCATCATCCCAATCACCATCCATATCATCACCATCATCCCGATCACCATCCACATCATCACCATCATCCCAATCATAATCCACATTATCACCATCATCCCCATCATCATCCACATCATCACCATTATCATCATTACCATCATCATCTCCATTATAATCATCATCACCATTATAATCCTCATCAACACAATAACCTAATCATCTCATCATCATCTCATTATCGTCGTCATCATGGACTCGTCACCCTCGCCGAAGACAACCTACAGCAGTCACCCCCGATTCCCGTGCCTGTGCACGCTAAATCCCGAGGTTTGAACCTGTCCCTCTTCTCCTTTTTATGTGTGCTTGTGTGTATGTCAGTAGGACCATTAGTATTGCGTTACCACAGTTAGTTGACATCAGACCCTGAGTTGGTGAACCCAACTCGTAATTGTATACGTACGCGTATGCGTATATTATTCATTGGTATATATATATATATATATATATATAGTATATGTATTCAAATTGGTATGTATATAATTATTGGTTGTTATATATATACATATATAAAAATACGGTATGTACATATATTGTAAGTAATTAAATACTATGCTAGTAATAATTATGACTACATATGTGATTACTTGCTGTACGACCCTAGGACACCGTGGATTTTGCCCGCATATTTACCGTGACCATGTGACCCTGAATATTAGGGAATTGTCTGCCTTGTGTACACCGATGTACTATCTAGACAAGTATTAGTTGACTGTCTGTTTTCACAACATTTAAGATGCGACACCCGCGTAATTAGACTCGCAGTTGACCCTGCCAGATGACCAGCATCACCCCTAGCATACCCCCTGAGTCCAGTATAATTAAGGTTGTGTATGTGCTAGTGTAATGACTGATGTTGTATAGTGATATATTATATGTATATAAGACCTATTGGATTGTTCTGTGCAACTTCTGCAACAGGTTATTGATACTACGAAGCTTTCTTGCCAGACAAGTATACCTAGTCATTGTACTGTTATTCATATTCCATATGTTGCATGCATCTTTATTTCTGCCATTTAGTTCATATATTTGAAACTGTTATATAAACTGCGCGTCCAAGAAAACTTGGGTGCAACGACGGTGTCGTCGTGATCTATTTTTATTATGTATATGCATTGACCTAGTTTATGAGACCGCCCCATTATCATGAAGCATCATTAGGTTTTATTGGCCGTGACACAACTGTTACACGAGTGTGAGTCTTATATAGATTACGGACTTGTGTGCAGGGTTTGGCCTCCTGTACGTATGGGCCATGCGTTAGGGATAACTGTTGTTAGAAACTTTGCATGCTAGTAGACATGGCAGTTATTAGAGGTATTATCGTGTCATGGATATGACATGCTTAGAGCATGGGGTGGGAAGAACAACAAGTAAGGTGTGTGGGCTCCGTTGCACTTTTCCTTTTGTAACCCGGATGCTCCGCCGGAGATACGGGCAGTGATGACCCTATATATTATATATTATCAGGCGGCCTCTGCCGTTTAAAAGACGACATGCTTTGTAGGCCCCTGATTCTCCGAAAGAATTATGCCAATCCCATTTATGGCCAGATAGCCCACGCGTTGGGAAAGTTGTTCTTAAACTGCATTCACTTAGACGGTTAGGCAACCCATTGGATATTTATTTCAGTACTTTATTTGCATGCTTCTATGTATCTTGTTATGTCCCTCTGAGGACCTGGTCCCTTTTCAGGTGTAGATGTTCATGAGTATTCGCAGGAGCGCAGATCCAGACTTGTTGCTTATGTTCCGAGGAGGTCTTCTCTTTGAGTCTCAGTGATTGTTAGGTGTTGTACTTACATTGTGTTTGCTTTTATATTCTAGTTCGGCCGTGGATTTGTTTTCGCCCGACTGTCATCCTTAGATACTTCATATTAAGATTTAGTTATTTGGTTATTGGTTATTTATTTCTATTGATTTTTGTGGATGAGATTTAGATTATGTCCTGTGACTTGTGATATATGTTTATACCACTTGTGAATTATCATTCATATTACAGCGTACGTGTGTTATGGTTTCCATATATTAGAGTTGCCATATTCTTGCGGCTAACATGCTTACGTGTTCCTAGTCCTACGTATTTTGGGACTGGGACGTGACATGTTTTTAGTGGTGGCCCATGCAGGTCGAGAGCATATTGTCTCGGTTACGTTACTATACCAAGCAATCCTGCAAATAGGATTAGAGTATAAGGATCTAATCCACATTTGACTATGACTTACCTTTCTTCTAATCTATTCTATTTGTATAACTGCATCCTGCTTGATTCATGTTCTTCCCTAATAGTTCCTTGGGTATAGCCCTCTCCTAGAATATAGAAATCCTTGTTGTTAGGATGATAATTAGGGTAATATTCCTATTAAGAATATAACTAGAATATTAACACATCACTAAGTTTAGAATACCTAATGAACCCTAGCATCTCTTACTTGTAGATCGATTTACCACTACCCCTTGATATATTTATGAAGACTTCAGAGTGGTATAGACACTACTAGGGATTAGTAGAAATTTGACCATATTGTTTGACCCTAGTATTGAGGAACCAATAGAAATCCAAGATTTAATATTAGGACTGAACCTAACTTTTATAGTAAGATAATGTTAGAACTATAAATTTAGATCATTGTCTTATTATTAGCAGACAGTACCTTAGGAAGCCAAGAGAAATAAAATAAAATATTCTCTTGATCATACCTCAAACACAGAGATTAGCATCCCATATTTTCCTTAGTGAACCATGATATCATCAAGAGCCTCTATTTTAATTTTATATCTTGTTCCTCCGAAACCTTAACTCTCGCTATTTGTGCGCGACGACTAATTATGTTTTTCTTTTCTTTATCTTCAACTCTTGCCACCTAATCCTTCTGAATGTAGGGCAAGTGATCTTATTCTATGTTAGGATATATAGTTTGCTAGGATTATAGTTGTAATTCTTGAATTTTGAATTTCGGTGCTTGGTAGTTAGAACTTGATAGTTGAGTATTCATTTAGATTATAATTTTATGGTTATCCTTTAGTTTTAAATTGCGTAATTTGTACCCCCACCTCGATATGAGTTATATTCCCTTTCTCCTTGAAGACCAGTAACTTTTCTATTCTTACTATTGACACTTGTTCTATAAGCACAATGATTAAGACTTAAGATGACCATTACCTATATAATGCAATAGGAGACACTAAATAGGTACCAAGATCTTTTCCTCGTATAGCCCAATAAAAGTTCTACTTTATTACAAGGATAATATTATTTTGTATATTCCCCTTAAAAGTAGTTACAGTATTAGTTAATTATTTTAAGTTGGATAATATGCCTCACAACCTAGTATCACATAGTCTTTTGACCTATTATTGAAGTGTAACTGAATGACATTAACTGTATACTAGCATAAGACGATAGTGTTTATCCAGACTGTAAAATTTAGAGGCTCATACCCTATTTGGTCGACTAGCGACTTATACAAGGAATTAGTATGACAACTGTAGAGGCACCACACTGGATGAGTCTTGCCTTCTTTGTGAACTTAAATTATTGTGTACCTTCTTCCATCATAATCCAGCGTATTTATATTTTCTGTACTACCTTGACTTATGTTGCTATTTTATAGCCTAGTTTTGCAAGCTTATTCTTTTATCGAGCTTGATCATGATATATGTATTATTGGGTATGCACACTAATACATTGTCTAAATCAGAATCAGTGTATTAAGGTCTAGCTAAGCTTAGTGCGCTTGGTTCGCTCTTCGCATGACTACTTTACGAGGATTGAGATATATAGTTGACTAGTAGACGAATGTACTTGTCCTCTATATATGTCTGAGCATATCGTATCAGTTATATAACTGTACTGATACGAGCATGTGAATAGAAATTACCAAAATAGGATTTTATTCCACAACTGTCTTGACAATTTCCTTTGAATTCCTTAAATGCCTTGATCCCCATACTTGTATTCTATTACCCCCACCTTGAATTCTTTATTATTTTTTTTCGTCTTCCCTTATTTCAGAAAGACGAAACCTCGTGCTTGGTATAAGTTTGATATACAGATAGTACTAGATATACCCGTAGGCCAATCACATTATTTGGTGACTACCTTTTGTAATAAAGGCCTATCATATGTGGTATATTTGGTGTTAAAGTTATGAGAAATGAGTAACATGATTAAATAATTTAATGATATTTTTCTTAAATATATAGCCTTATGTGATAGATGGATAAATTCTAAGTTGGGTAAAAGTTGCAATATCAACTTGAGAGGAATTTTTTTTAGATTGTGATCAAGTAAGATTAGATTGGGAGATTCAAGTCATTTTAATTTTGAGAAATTTTAAAAGAAGGATTAAGATGATGATGATTTAATGAATTTTAAAAATCTTGATATGGCAAACCAAATATTTATACTTGAGCATATGATTTAAATTTTGAATATTGAAGGTTGAATCATCGATTTAAACTTTGAGGATAAAGATAGAAATCTAGACTTGAACAATTGGTGAATTAGATTTCAAATTTCATAATTTGAGGCCTTAAATTAAAAGTTAAATTTTGATTGTTGGATTACCTATTTGAAATATTGAGGATGTAAATTGAATTTAAAATTTTGAAGAGTACAAAAATTCATAAGTTAAAGATAGAAAAAATATTTGATTAGAAATATTTTCTAAAGGAGATTATGATAGCTGGAGCTCGTGATATAAATTGATATGCATTATTTAATTCTTGAAGATGTTATATGGATTTAATTTAAATTTGGATGTTGATAATTTAAAAAAGTGAGAAGAGATTACAATAGGTTGAATTTTGATTTGAACAGTGATTATCTTAATTTTGAAGTGATTGCGATGAATTTGATTAGAATTTTAATTATCGCAAAGAGATTGCGATTGACTTGCCTTATGTACGTGAAGGATTAACAAATTATGCCGTATTTTAATTTCGAGGACGAAATTATTTTAAGTTTGGTAGATTGTAAACCCCCTCAAATTTGGATGTTGATAATTTGAAAAAGTGAGAATAGATTACAATAGGTTGAATTTTGATTTGAACAGTGATTATCTTAATTTTGAAGTGATTGCGATGAATTTGATTAGAATTTTAATTATCGGAAAGAGATTGCGATTGACTTGCGTTATGTACGTGAAGGATTAACAAATTATGTCTTATTTTAATTTCGAGGACGAAATTATTTTAAGTTTGGTAGATTGTAAACCCCCTCACCCAAAAATTAGGCCTACTTGGCTTAGATAGTGAAACTAGGGCTAGTTGAACCCAATTAGAAATAGAACACAACATTTGATTTAATTATACAAGATTTATATCACTTAGCGCACCCTACCGTTGCTTCGATAATTGGAGCACCTCACTAGCCATTGCATTCCTACAAATTTCACATCCTTGTCCTAGACGTGCCAGTCATCTATTCTGACCTTTGTGTAACTTATAATTATGCTCTCCTATGCTACATTTTAGTCGCACAATATTCGTCGTGAACGTTTATATTTAATTCTAAATAAATTCGACTTTGTATTCTTGTGCGTTCCAATCAAAATTGGAGACACAATCTTGACCCGTTTTGTGCAACCCTATTTATGATAATATTCTATCCTGAGTCCTCTATGTCCATTACACTTGTGTCCCACCTAATTTTATCCCCATGTGCTTCTAATTAATTCAAGAATACCATGTGCATCAATTTTAATTAATTTAACCCAATTTCCATCTTTGTGCAATTTTTCAATTGTTGGGCACTTTTATGCAAAAGTGCATTGAGGTGTCCACACCATTGGACACAATACATGAAGAAACCTATTTTTTCTTTATATGAATTTTCCCCATAATTTTTTGAATGTGCAACACACAAACATCGCCCCCTCATTTAACCCTAGCCTTACATTTTAAACAATGTAAATTATAGCCCTCCAAACATCCCCATGTCAAGCCAAGGCCCAATCCCAAAATGTTGACCAAGGCCCAACTACCTAGGTTAACACCCAACCCTATTTCTACATACATATATATATAATTTTCTCTTTTTTTCTCATTCATTCACCAAACCCAAACCAACCCTAGCCGACCCCTCCCCTATTTCTTGTTCATCTCCTTCCTCCCGTAGCCGAAGCTCCGGTCACCCCGACCTCCCTCCGGTGAGCCACCGTACTGGAGCAGTTCTGAACCGCTGGACCCTCGCTTGTGCACCGCTCCTCCACCCGTTCTCCTTCCTGACTTCATCTCCTCCGCCACTCGCCACCACCTGCCACGACCACCACTTCTTCTACGATCCTCCTTGCCGTTCTCCTCGTCACCCGAGAATCACAGCCCATCGACGACTACACCTTAACCATCACCACCACAACCACCACCATCACCTCCACATCAGGCCAACTCCGGCCATCCACCGCCTGAGCAACGGCTGAACTCACCCCGACTTTATCTCCCTCTCCCTGAGCATGACCCGGCCTCTTCCCTGTCCTCCCTGCTCGGCTCCTCCCTGTCGACTTTACGTCGGATACTCCACCCCTCCGACGATCTCGACCGAACCCCCGTCCTCGCTACGACCTGGACCGGAGCAGCCCGTCATCTCTCCATGACTGCACCGTTCTCTCGACTCTGACTGAACCCCGGTGATCACCTCCCCATCCCCATTAACATCAACGACCTACCCATCCATCCTCCTGGACCCGCCTCTTCCTCCAGCAGCCGTTCATCACCACTCCGTTCTTCCTTCGACTCCTCTTCCCTGTCCACCACCCATCACCACCACTATCCTCCTCCTCCTTGGCCGGACCTCCCCCTGGCCGGAGTAGTAACACCCATCATCACCATCATCCATTATCATCATCGCCATCATCCCAATCACCATCCACATCATCACCATCATCATCCACATCATCACCATTATCATCATTACCATCATCATCTCCATTATAATCATCATCACCATTATAATCCTCATCAACACCATAACCTAATCATCTCATCATCATCTCATCATCGTCATCATCGTGGACTCGTCACCCTCGCCGAAGATAACCTGTAGCAGTCACCCCCAATTCTTGTGCCTGTGCACGCTAAACCCCGAGGTTCGAACCTGTCCCTCTTCTTCTTTTTATGTGTGCTTGTGTGTATGCCAGTAGGACATTAGTATTGCGTTACCATAGTTAGTTGACATCAGACCCTGAGTCGGTGAACCCAACTCGTATAGTATACGTACGCATATGCATATATTATATATATATATATATATATATATATATATATATATATATAGTATATGTATTCAAATTGGTATGTATATAATTATTGGTTGTTATATATATACATATATAAAAATATGGTATGTACATATATTGTAAGTAATTAAATACTATGCTAGTAATAATTATGACTACATATGTGTTTATTGTTGTACGACCCTAGGACACCGTGGATTTTGCCTGCATATTTACCGTGACCATGTGACCCTGACTATTAGGGAATTGTCTACCTTGTGTATACCGACGTACTAGCTAGACAAGTGTTAGTTGACTCTCTGTTTTCATAACATTGAAGACGCGACATCCGCGTAATTGGACGCGCATTTGACCCTGCCAGATGACCAGCATCACCCCTAGCGTACCCCCTGAGTCTAGTATAATTAAGGTTGTGTATGTGCTAGTGTAATGACTGATGTTGTATTGTGATATATTATATATATATATGACCTATTGGATTGTTCAGCGCAACTTCTGCAGTAGGTTATTTATACTACGCAGCTTTCTTGCCAGGCAAGTATACCTTGCCATTTTACTGTTATTTATATTCCATATATTGCATGCATCTTTATTTCTGTCATTTAGTTCATATATTTTAAACTGCTATATAAACTGTGCGTCCAAGAAAACTTGGGTGCAACGACGGTGTCGTCGTGATCTATTTTTATTATGTATATGCATTGACCTAGTTTATGAGACCGCCCCATTATCATGAAGAATCATTAGATTATATTGGTCGTGACACAGCTGTTACACGAGTGTGAGTCTCATATAGATCACGGACTTGCATGCAGGGTTTGGCCTCATGTACGTATGGGTCGTGCGTTAGGGATAACTGCTGTTAGAAACTTAGCGTGCTAGTAGACTTGGCAGTTATTAGAGTTATTATTGTGTCATGGATATGACATTCTTAAATGATGGGGTGGAGAAAACAACAAGTAAGGCGTGTGGGCTCCATTGCACTTTTTCTTTTGTAACTCGGACGCTCCGCCGGAGATACGGGCAGTGATGATCCTATATATTATATATTATCAGGCGGCCTCTGCCGTTCAAAAGATGACATGCTTTGTAGCTCCCTGATTCTCCGAGAGAATTATGCCAATCCCATTTATGGCCAGATAGCCCACGCGTTGGAAAATTTGTTCTTAAAATGCATTCACTTAGACGGTTAGGCGACCATTGGATATTTATTTCAGTACTTCATTGATATGCTTCTATGTATCTTATTATGTCCCTCTGAGGACCTGGTCCCTTTCCAGGTGTAGACGTTCGTGAGTATTCGCAGGAGCGCAGATCCGGACTTGTTGCTTATGTTCCGAGGAAGTCTTCTCTTCGAGTCTCAGTGATTGTTAGGTGTTGTACTTATATTGTGTTTGCTACTATATTCTAGTTCGGCAGTGGATTTGTTTCCATCCGACTGTCCTTCTTAGATACTTTATATTGGTATTTAGTTACTTGGTTATTGGTTATTCATTTCTATTGATTTTTGTGGATGAGATTTAGATTATGCCCTGTGACTTGTGACATATGTTTATACCACTTGTCAATTATCATTCATATTACAGCATACGTGTGTTATGGTTTCCATATATTGGAGTTGCCATATTCATGCGGCTGGCATGCTTATGTGTTTCTAGTCCTACGTATTTTGGGACTGGGGCATGACAGACTGGGATGTGACATAGATTTTATGGTGGCCCATGCAGGTCTACGACTATGTTGCTTCAGTTTCAACTAAGGAACCGAGCAAGCCTACAATTAGGATATGCTAAATTATAGGATCTCATCCACATATTGACACGTTCTTGACCTCTATATCAGATTCGAATTAATTTTTTGACTTGCATCCTGCCTTGATTCCTCTATGCGCCTCTCATAGTTTACTTTGGATGCAGTGTAATGGATCCACAAGCCAGCGATAAGACTCCTACGGGTACACCACAAGGTGCTGTGGTCACCTACGACGATGGGATAACACCATTAAATAGAGATCCCTCCACTCAACAAAGCAATCAAATAGATCAGCACGCGTCGAGGTTCCGGTGAGACAATATTACACCACCGTCGTAGTTTACTCCACCGATGCCCATTTTTCCAATAGGACAACCTATGTACGGACATCAGATATTCCAAATATTCTATGCAATAATGCAATCCCAACAGCAGGTTCATCAAGAGGCTCAGCATCACGAGATAGAGAACCTGAGAAACAGTATATTGACCGCACTGGAGCAGGTAAAACCACCAGCTAGACGTCCATCGACGGGATCTATCACTGATTTCTGCCAGCTGAAGCCCCGTACCTTTTCAGGCAAGGAGGAGCCCACTAAATTTCATTAGTGGCTCACAAACACTCAATACCAATTAGAAGCAGCTGGGCTTCCAAGGGAGCATTTAATGACCCCCGTTAGAATGCAGTTGACGGACAATGCACATCACTGGTGTATATCTGAGGAGAGACGGCTCAGACTAGATATTGAGTGTTTCAGGAGATGTACATTCCATCTATTGGAAGGAATTCTCTTGACTCTTTCAGGAGATGTACATTCCATCTATTGCTCGATCGGAACTTTGGGACAAGTTCAATCGCCTTACTCAAGATAATATAACAGTGGAAGAGTATAATGCGAAGTTCATCCGTTTGAGCTGCTTCGCACCTACACTAATTCCGACAAAAGAAGAGAAAGCTGAAAATTTCTTTGATGGGCTAAACTTTGAGCTACAGAAAGAGATTGGCTCTGTCGTACCCACTTCTTATACGGACGTCCTTGCTACAGCCCGACGCATAGAAAGAGTCATCAGGAGAGAGTCCAGCCAGAAGCGGCCACATGCACTAGCACCAGACCGAGCGCAGCAGGGAGGAGCTACAAAGCCACCACAGATGAATCCATCACCGAGAGCATTTACACCACTAGCTCTAGTCCTTCCTACTTGTTACTACTGTGGCAAGGTAGGTCATATTGAGAAGGAATGCAGACGCAAATGGGGATTATGTTTAGCTTACGGATCCTGCCAGCATTCAGCCAGAGATTGCCCTGAGCGTCGAGAAAGAGCACCGATGGTACACCGATAGGCTTTACCAGCACCGAGACCAGTCCAGCAGCCACATAGACCAGATTATCTAGCACTAAAAGCACCACAGACGAAAGTTGGAGGAGTCAGACCATCAGCACCTGGAGGATATCAGCCGAGGCCACCATTGGCACCACAGGAAGCTGTCATGACCCGTACCCGATGTAAGGATACTAGTTGGAAACAACGCCCAGCCTACGCCGCAGAATCGGCGGTAGAACGCTGTCTAGAAAGTCTATCTAATATAATGAACCACCAAAAGATAGTGTACTCAATCACATAACTAAGATAGAATGAACACGGATCAGATAAGAATAGAATAGTCATCAACTCATGAGTTTAAAATAATACATCAATGAGTCTGAAGAGTAACAAAAATAAGCTGGAGACAAATCCAGTACAAAAGAATACTATCATACTACAAGCTACACTCCAGGGTCAACTGTCTCAGTTGGGATAAGTCCCTCTTGAGCCAGGGTCTCCAAATCTAAACCCACAACATCCTGGGGTCCATAATAGGTAGGGTACTCCTCAGTGTCATCTGGAAAAATATATCCAGTCAGGAAAGGAGCAGAGTATATCTCTAACAGCAGTTCTAATCCATGATAGAAACTATGTAACAGTAAATAGCTGTGGATAAACAAGATGCACAAAATAGATACAAGAGATATATAGACAATAAGGAAATACTGGAAAGAAATACAATAATGAACAATATGCCAATGAAACAATAATACTAATGACTAAGTGTGTGAGTACTAGCTTAACATGTGATCGGCTTGGGCAAGATACAATGCGGCCTGGCTAATCATACGTGCGGTGCATGATCAACACTATTCGCTTACCAATACTTTATTCAATAGGGATTTGACCACATATCTATACTAATACTCCCCACCCCCAACTGGTATAATAGATCCAACCACGGTATGCTATGGCACTAGATTCCCCAAGAAGATAGCTAGTCTCCCCGAGAATCAGTGTCTGTACATGTACAAGATAACCAATGAAACAATACTTGCACCATATACACCATATACCAAGGAATAACATCTCATGACGAGATCCGGATATACCAATCCGTGTAACCATAGTGTCGAGAGAAACATGTAAATCTATACTAGATACAACGAACATAGAGGATATCATAAATGAGAAACTATCAGAGAATGTACTCGCCTGAAATCCAAAGAACAGTCTCACAGATGTCTGACTCGGTGCCTCGAAGACCTAGATATGGAATACCACATTAAAACAAGGTCCCGGAAAGAGAACAAGTCAAACTAGTCAACTCCAAGGTCAATAAATAAATTCTAAGTCAAAAGTCAACTATGGTCAACTCTAAAGTCAACTAAAGTCAAACCAAGGTCAACCTCACAAAAAATCTATATAAATAATATAAAAATAAAATACAACAATTTAGGAATAAAAATTAGATCCCTAATCATACATACACAAAGTATACTACTAATACAAATAATATATACCCTAAAATAATATATATACAAACCAATATGTATACAAATAACATAATATATTATTATAAATATTATACAAAACACATATATATACACATATATATATACAATAATAATATATAAAATATAATTTAAAACTGTCAAAGCGTTACTGAAAACCGTGAACAAAACAAGATAAAATAAAAACAGGTTTAATAGTGACAGTCTTGACTGTCACTGAAAATTCGTCGCAGAAACTCCATATACAAAATTGCTGCTGTCACAGTTTGCTGACAGTTTCAAACTGTCACAAAAAAATATCGCTGAAAGGATGCCGCTCAAAACTGCCGCAGCATTAATGACGGATCTGTCATTAATGCTGACCACTGTACAGCGGTTGCTGTTCAGACCAAATAATGACAGTTTCACTGTCATAGAAACCACTGTCACCAAAACAAATAAATAAATAAATAAATATATATATATATATATATATATATATATATATATATGCAATAATAATCACAATACATATATATAAATAAATAATTATATACTTATATATATATATGCACATATAAACTTATAATTAAATACCAATAGTTATAACACATGCACATATTAATGTTCATATTTTACATGGCTAGAAGCACACCTAAAATATATACATTAATATACAAATAATTACATAATAATTATAAATAATATAATTACACAATTAAACACATAAATATATTTTATAAAACATTTATGTATAATTTATACTATTAACATAAGTACATATATAATTACATGCAAGAAAGCTACATATTATATTTGTACACCACATTAGAACACATAGAAATATCTATAGATCTATACTACAATAAATACCATAATAAATACACTAAAATAATATATAATATCTATATATATTTACTAGTTATAAATGAAGAATTTAAAGCATAATATAATTAGATCTATTCAAAAATCCACACAATTGGAGAGTATCACACCGTATTCCACTAGATCTAGGATACGCATGTGACACGAGTCCAACACACAACCAATTGCACCCTGAAGGATACAAACAAATCACAAATAATATTTATGAATAAATCAAAGTGTCAAAAGTAGATCTATGTGTCCGTGTCAAAATACGACATGTTCAAAGCCCCGTGTCGGAGGGAAAACCCCCAAAATGACACGTATCACCAAATAGTTGGGATACGAACCACATGTACCAAATTATGGACACGACACTAGCCCCAAACACATAAGCTCATGTCCAATTGATCTATAGGATCAATTGATACACACAACAAAATATAAATTCGGAATTCCAACAAAATTAACACAAAAAGTACCATAACTTTCTCCATGGATCTCCTATGAACACAAAACAAAGTCCTATGGGTAGTACATACATATAGGTTGATTTTACATGATTAAATCTCAGATTTAGAAGCTATTTAAATGGGAAAATCTGAATTATACCTATTGGGAGATGGATTCCCAATGAAACCTCCAATTGAGAAGAACTTACTTCCAAATTATAGATCCTTACTCCTCTTTGTAGATCCTTGCTTTCTTCTTCTAGATCCTTGCTTCCTCCTTCTCTAATGGTGAATTGGGAAGAATTTGGAATGAATTTGGTAGGGAATTGGAATGGAAATGGAGGGAATTTGGGAGTGAGAAATTCTAGATCTAGATTTGGAATGAGAATGAGAGGAGAGAGAAATTTCCCCCCTCTTTTAATAGGCCGGCCTTGCCCCTCTCCCAAGCAATTGTAAAATGTCCAATGTACCCCTTGGGGCCTCTTATGAAAAAATAATTAAGGAAGGAAGCTTCTAGTCTAATCACTTAATTAATTTAATCCATCTCCTTAACTATGGGCTTTCTAAATGGGCCAAATCTAACTATTTAATTCATGTTGGTCCATGGGTCCAAACTACACTAGTTGGGTCCACTAAAATAAGTTCAAAATAATTAAATAACATCCAACAATAATTAAATAATACAACAAAAATTATTTATCATGCACACTATTTATTTACTAAAATACCCTTTTTCCTAAAATATGGTAGTGACAGAAGCACTCTTCCAACAGGTCTAGAAACAGCATAGGACACCACCACAGGGACGTAGACATGCTTTTGCAATAACAGTGGAGGAGGCAAAGACTCGAGGAGTGGTGAATATGAGTAAGATTTAGTTTTATCATAGATAACTATAATAGCGAATATTTCTCGTAATACTTTAGCATGTGCCTGTTAGTTCCATTCCCTAGCCTATACCTAGTATTATGCTAGCATGAACTTGTTAGTCTAGATAAGTAATATGTCAGTGGTACCTAAATTTTTATATGTTGTAGTTGATCTTCGTTCTAACCAGGCTCCTTTACTCTTGAGTTACTTATCTTTCATTGCCTAGGAAAAAGTTTTTATTTCTTCCCTACATGTTCTGCTTGAACAAAATCCTCACCCTTCCTCTCGATTTCTCCTTGTTCATTGTTTCTTATTCTTTGTGTCATGCTTCAACAAACATGTCTTGCAACCGTGTCATCTTTTTTGGAGCAAACCTTTTCTTGACCGGTTATGTTTGGTTTCTTAATTGCAAGGACACAATTATTTTAAGGTGGGTAGATTGTAAACACCCTGAATTTTTGAAATTTAATTTTAAATTTTTATTTATTTATTATTGTAGAATTTTTTATTATTTTTAGTTTATTATAATAAATGTTCTTGCATGGATTTATATTTTTTGTATTAAATTAATTATTAAAATAGTACAAAAATTATATTTTTGGGTGTATAACTAATAATAGAATATTGTGTAAATTTTTTAGAATTTATTGTGACTCAAAACTATTTTTAAATGACCATATATGCATTTTTATAATTAAACCGAACCAACCCAGACCGAACCAACTAAATCCAACCCGAACCAACCAAACCAACCTGGATTCGGATCCCAACCCGTACCTACTATCCCGAAACCCTCTAACCTGCAGCCCAAAAACCCCATCTACTATAACAGAAAAATCCCTCTCTTCCTATACCAAACGGCCCCGAACCCCTCCTTTTCGCTCCCTGTAACCGCCCAACTTCTACCCTATATAACCCCCAGCCTAGTCGAACCTCACCACCAACATCTTCTCTTCCATCCCGACCAACCACAGCCGCCGGCGATCACCGGACCTCCGCCGCACGCCGCCGCAAACCACCACCCCAAGTCCCTAATTTTGAGCAACAACAAAACAGTAAGGTATGCTACTTCCCACCCTTGTATCTCTTTGCACAGTTATCCAAATTTTGATCTGTTGAATCCTATGCGAAGACTACATGACCCTCTTGAACCCTGTGAAATTAGTTTGGTATATTGTGTCCTATATCGGTCGCAATTCGTGATGCAAAACAGAAAAAATGACCCAATTTGTAGTTCAAAAAACTGTCCCAAATATCCATGTTCATGGCCATTTTTCTTCCAACCTAGTTAATATTTTTAAATTCCACTTGAACAGTAATTTAGACAACATAACCAAAATTTAATCCCTTTAATTAGTTTATTTTAATTTGTTGTATGTTGTAATTTATTCGTGGTTGAAGTTGACCAAAAACTTGATTTTCTAAAACCAAAATTTTCTGAAACGGGGTGTGTCCCACTAAACAAGACAACTTCGTCGTGTGCAAATTACACCAAAAGGTGCATATCGTCAATACGGACATGTGGGATTTTGTGAAAGTTGATTTGGATGTACATGCACACCGGAATCAACGCATATCCGTCAAAAAGTTCGGTATCGGTCTATTATGACACTCGTCATAATTTTGTGTGTGCTTATCGTTTTATACCGAAACTTTTACCAACGAATTTGTAGCATTACGCTGGTCCTGTGACCCAAGTTTGGTTCAATTCTAAGAACGTTGATGAAACCCCATTTTGTAGGCCTCACAGTTCCACTTGACGGACGATTTCGTGATCGGCTTATCGAAATCCAGTTCTGGATATTTTCTTGGGTTCATATCATCGTTCTGGACTCGTAGACACTAATTTTGAAAAATTTGGAGAAGTTTATCTCTGGGATATTTTTTGGTGTGAAGTGGGCTACATGTGGACCCCGCTTTGACCAAAAACTGTCAATTCTGTCCCTGTGTCTAAATTGAACTTATGGGCAGCCAATCCTAGCTATTTCAAGTATTCTAAGAATAATGGTGATATTTGTTTCAGCATCCAAAGGTGTACCTAGAGATCCCACTTATATCGGAGCAACCTAGAGAAGGCCAAAGGCAAGGATGATCATGAGGATCTCACGGCTATGGGAGATCTCATCATCGCAGCAACCGACGCAGAGGAACCTTGTGGCATATGTCATAATGACGATTGAGTCATGGATACAGGGCGTCGTATCACGCCACTCCATATAGGGGGATCTTTACGTCATACTGCGATGGCAGGTCTGGACGTGTGAAGATATGCAACAAGGGGACGGTTGCAGTTGTAGGCATTGGTGATGTGCACTTGACAATGGAGCTTGGTGAGAAGGTCATTCTCAAGGATGTGCGACATGTATCGAGTTTGCGCTACAACTTGGTTTCGGTAGGGACGTTGGCGGATCATGGCTGTCGCAGTTTATTTGGAGACAAAGATTGGATGCTTAAGAAGGGTTCCCAGCAGTTGGCTCGAGGAGATTTATGTTGTGTCATATACAGGCTCAAGCCGCTGAGGTTTACAGGCATGCCACATACACTGGATGGAGGCTCGAGGGGTATTCGATAGGAGATGAATCGTCGAAAACTTGTCTTGGAGGGGTTTCGAGATACTTTGAGTGATACAGAGGATTTGGTTCGTCGAGACAAAGCAACGAATGATGATGAGTCAAAGATTGAGGGTCAGTCTGTCGGTCCCATGACAGCTGGTCGGTCTCCAAGTAGGGGTTGATCCACGGATCCGATTTTGGCAACTTGTGGTTTGCCAAAACTTTACGGAGCGACATTGGTTTCAACAGTTCGAGGCCAAGGAGGAGATCAAGGTTTACAGCAAACTCAATCTGAGGCAGGAGCATCATCATTCACACAGTTCAGGGGAAGCTGTGGGTCATCGACGGCATACACAGTGCGTGATATTCTGCTCGAGGATGCATGTGTATGAGGGAGCTTCAAGTTCGGACACAAAGGCGGGCAGATTCAGGAGTTCGAATCTCGGAAGAATCGTACCATCCGCTTGGTTAGGCTAACCATGGATGAAAAAGCTCGTCGGAACGTTAACATGTTTCGGTGGAAGGCGAAAGTCGGGGACATACAGCCAAGACTCACGGTGAGGCTGATTGTCAGGGACTTCGGTCTTGGCCGTATCATCAATATCGGCAGGATACTACTAGTGCAGGAGGTGCTACACATGGAAGCTAGCGTCGACGTGACGGTCGAGGAGCTGGAGATGACAGAAGATGCAAAGCAACTCGGGGGATCGGAGATCGGTGGCATAGGGGAGCATGATTTCTGTCGTAGGGCGACATGCATAGAGTCCAGTTAAGGAGCCATGGAGCCAACACCTCTCATCGGACTGGAGGAGAAGATTGATGGGAATCAAGTCTGCTGAAGGGGGGGCAGAGTTCGGTCCAAACTCGGTCCCTAGCTGAGTTCAGGCCAAACTCAGTGTGGTATTCCAGAACATTTGAACCAAACTCGGTCCGAGTTCGATTTTGGTGGCGGCTTCTCAAATTTTGGACTTTTTATGTTTTATTTTAGACCGTTGGATGCTAGTGGACGGCTGGATCTTATGGTTGATTATTTTAGGGTTTCCTAACCCTAAAATAGGTTTCTCGTCCTATAACTAGGGAGGAGGGTGGAGGCACAAAGAAGAAGCACACGTTGGAGATTCGGGGTGCTCGTCCACAGAAAATCTAAGAGAAAGCCCATGCTTTGCTCTTGGGCTTCGCCATCCAAGACAGAATGAAGAAGAAGATCTAATCGAGGAGTCATCAACTTCGGTTAGGGATATTGCTATGGGTTGGTGAGTGATTTCAATTGTAATCTTCTGCTTTTTTTCTTGAATATGGTGAGGGGGTTGAACCTATTAGGACAAAGGGTTTCAACATTAGTTCTTTATAATCTTGTAATTTTATCTGAGTTATAAAGATTGTAATTTGTCTAGGTGACGTAGTCACCGCCATATACTTGTCTCTATCTGTACTTGGTGTTCGTAGATTGGTTTGGTCATCTCAGGTGGGTTGGCAAGCGCTTCTTCCGCTGCGCGATCAACACGTGGTTTCAGAGCGCACGTGTTCTCAACACGTGGTATCAGAGCGCACATGTTCCCAACAAGGAGGGATAGTAATTTGGTAAAAAAAATATTATTTATTTTTGTTGAAACGAAAAAACTAATTATGTACTAATGGAGGGTATCGACTTGAAAATATTCAATAGTTGAGTGTAGTGATTTGTATGATATTAAAGTTTAGGGTATCAAATTGAAAAATTGAATAATTGTGGATATCAAGTTAAAACTAAGCCTAATTAAATAATTTCTATTATGTTTAGGATCGATGGGTTAATTCAAGTTAAATACATAACCCGTATAAAAAGTTTAAAACTAACGATCCTTAAAAGTGAACATATTGTTTAGTCATATTTTTGGTTAAAAAGAAACAATAAATCCCCTAGGTAGATATGGGTCCTCTTTGTAGGAAAGTGTTCCTTGTCGTATCTAATAAGTATGTGGTCTTCGGGTTAGAACTCAAACCCAAAAACTCTTTGAACCCATTCTTCGTGACTTCATCTCAGGTGAGATCTTAAATCACATAGTTATTAAATATTGATAACTATAAAAAGCAATTTGAGCTTAAATTAAACATAAAAGTCCAGACGGAGAGCCAAATATGACCCTCAGCAAAACTCATCAGTTCATCATTGATAAAACCGTATTCCTCATTGAAAGTGACATTGTCAGAATTTTTATCTAGGAGTACAACATTTACTATTAAAATAATAATAAGTTATAATAATATTTAAAAATTTAAAAATATCATAAATTAATATCAAATGTCAGAGCATAGCAAATTCAAGCACGAAATCAAAGCAAAACTTGGCAAAGCCGAGAACTGCTGAAATGTTCCTCTTTTCAGCTAGTCGACTTAAAATTTTATCTAGGGGGTGAGATGCGTCAGTAATGGACGCTGAACTAATGGCCTTACCGCTAGTGCTGGTCCTCGATACGGAACTGCCCCTGGAGCTGGCAATACGAAAAACTGCTGAAATGGTCCTCCTGGTCTCTACATCTACGGACAAGTAGCTATCATGTGATCTGAACCCCCATACCTCAAGCACTGCCCATTCACTATCCTACATAAATTTTGGGTGTGACCTCCCTTGCCATAATATGTACAACCCACTGGATCCACCCGGCGCCGCTGTTGTTGTTGCCTCGGCTGTTATTGCCAAGTCGGTGCTGTCACAACTAATGTCGCTGGCTCCCATAGCCCTGAATCACGAATACGAATACTAGATGCTGGTGCTGACGTCCGTGGTACTGGTTCTCCGCCAACAATCTGGGCATGAGACCTCTTCTGACCTCCAATCCATGTCGACCACCTCTGGATAGAAAGTTCATGCCTCCTAGCTGCCGTCAATACTGCATCAAAGTTTGATAGTCGTGCATTTCTACTAATTACAAAATCTCGAGATGAAGCCCCTGCTAAAATCTCATAGCCCTCTCTGGATTTGTCGTCACCATCGTTGGAGCATACCTGCTCAGCTTGCAGAACTCCGCTACATACCCATCCATTGTCCTGCCGACCTGCTTGAGACTGATAAATCTCTGCTGGAGCTCATACTGTGCCACTACGCCAAAATACTTAGTCCTGAACCTGGTCCTGAAGCTGTCCTAAGAGATATGAAGCATCAAGCCAACATCCACAGAAGCCCACCAATCACGGACAAGGTCCTGAAGATGCAACTTGATCTGATCTACTTGCTCCTCAGCTGGAACCTTAGTCGCCACGAAGATAGCCTTGATATCCTATAGTCATGCATCCGCACTGATAACATCCTTTGTTCCATCATAGGGCTGTCTGCAAACCCCGGTTTAGTAAAATTTAAAAATATCATAGATTAATTTTATCTTGTTGCTAAAATTGCTGGTGCTGTTGGACTACCATCTGGTACTGCTGGTTAGCTATTATCCCCTTGATAATCTCCACTAGCACCAAAATTTTGAGTACTGCTGGCATTGTCGGCATCGTCGGGGGTACTAGAATCTGAGGCGACTGATGCCCAACCTGTTCAACCATTGTCTCTACTGTTCCAACTTGCTCAGCCACTGGCTCGGTTACTCCAATTGGCTCCACCAGAACCTGATCAGGAGAAGGCACTTCCCCTGTTAGCATCCCGTAGAACCCTGCTCTGTTGTCTGCTCGGCCATACCGGCTGCTCCGACAGAAAAGGATGCTGCATCCCTGAAATAAAAAGGATGCAAGACATGAAGAACAGGATAAAAAGGAACAAGGATGCAAACAGTTTATCAGTTCAAGTACGATGTAGAGAATGTATCAGGATATCAAGGAGGACAAGTTTTGATTGAGACTCCTATAATGTCATGCCCCAGTCCCAAAATACCGAGGGACTACCCACGTGGCAATGGCCAGCAATATAACTCCAATAGGCAAACCCAATTTAATGGACACGTTAGAGTGCACTTAAGCTGTAAAATAAACACAATGGTCTATGATACATGTCACAGTCTAATTCTAATCTCATCTACATAAAGTAAACACAATTAATTATGATAGACTAATCAAGATAAAAGATAAAAAAATATAGTCCATCATCAAGTCCAAATAAATAGTATCTCGGGAAATAATCCGATAATAAGGTAATACATAAATCCAAGAGTCAAGATATGAAATCACTGAAAGCAAAAATAATTGAGTATGTAACAGAATACTCAGGAGAAATCATCTGGCACAATCTTGTCCTTTGGTGCCAGTACTGATCCAGCGTCAGCTCCTGTCCCGTATATCTTTGGGTAAACCTCCTCTGCTGTACCTGAGACATAAACCGGATCCAGGTCCTCAAGGGACATAGCAAGTTACAAGAATAACTCAAGCCTAATAAAATACAGTAAATAAAAATAGATCCTCAAGGCAAGCTATGTAACCAGCTATGTGAAATACAAATGAGAGCATTACTAGTACTCAGGCTGTGACCACTATAAGCTCTGTGTCGGGGAGCCGGTAGCAGTAATATCACGTAATGGGTCAACCTCTGGAACAGAGACTAAAGCACCGTAATAATAAAATATATATGTATGTAATCAGCCTGTAGCCTGTGTGTCTCTCCCCACCCAATGTAATCACACATCTCATGTCCATGACAGCTCATATCCATAACACGCAAGATCATGACCTCTAACTAGTACAACGAGTCATAATGATATCTATGTACATGCAAGTCTCATGTCACGAATCCTGTAAGCCTATACAGAATCACCATGAATAACACAAAAAAGATTCTGTCACATGAATAGTATCAAGTGTCCTATGGTATGACGTACTTGATAAAGCAAGCACGTAAAAATATATAGGATCATGGTATCAACTCTCTAAGTGACGTTACACGACTTCGCGTACGACATCGACACCCGAATCTTGTTCGAACATTAAGCAAAGTCTCACGGTTCTAGGTTGAGCAGGCATATCACAAGAAAGTAACTCAAGCAAATAATATCAAAGAAACTACTGCAAGTTTGGCAAGGTACACTTGCCTGGATTCTAAACTTCTTCAGTTGCTCCTGTAAAAGTGAAATCTCCAAGTACACCTCCGAATGCTGAAACAAATATTACCATCTCTCTCAGAATACATAAAATATCTAGGATTGACTACCCATAAGTCCAATTTGGACACAGGGGTAGAATTGATAATTTTTTGTCAAAGCGGGGCCCACATGTGGCCCACTTCGCACCAAAAATTGTGCCATAGACAAAGTTCTCCAAATTTGTCAAACTTAGTTTCTACGAGTTCAGAAGGATGATAAGAACCCAACGAAACATCCATAACTGGATTCCGATGAGCCGATAACAAAATCGCCTGTCAAGTGGAACCGTGGGTCCCACAAAATTGGATTTTGTCAACGTTCTCAGAATCGAACCACCAACGTAATGCTACAAATCTGATGGCATAAGTTTCATTACGAAACGACAAGTACACATAAAATTATGACGAGTGTCAGAACAGGCCGATACGAGGTATTTTGACGGATACGTATTAATTTCGATGTGCACGCACATCCAAATCAACTTTCACGAAATCCCACATGTCCGTGTTGATGATACGCATCTTTTGGTGCAATTCGCATACGACAAAGTTGCCTCATTTTGTGGGACGCATCCCATTTCGGAAAATTTTGGTTTTAGATAACCAAGTTTTTGGTCAACTTCAACCACGAATAAATTACAGCATATAACAAATTAAAATAAACTAATTAAAGAAATTAAATCTCGGTTATGTTGTCTAAATTACTGTTCAAGTGGAATTTAAAAATATTAACTAGATTGGAAGAAAAATAGACATGAATATGGATGTTTGGGACAGTTTTCTGAACTACAAATTGGGTCATTTTTTCTTGTTTTACGTCGCGAATTGCGACTGACACAAGACACGATACACCAAACTAATTTCATAGGGTTTAAGAGGGTCATATAGTCTTCGCATAGGAATCGACAGATCGATATTTGGATAACTGTGCAAAGAGATATAAGGGTGGGATGTAGGGTACCTTATTGCTCTGTTGTTGCTCGGAATATGGGTGACTTGGGGCGGCGGTTTGTGGCGTGCGACGGAGATGGTCCGGCTGTCGATGGAGGCTGTAGTTGGTCGGGTTGAAAGAGGAGTTGATGGTGATGGTGGTCGGCTAGGCTAGGGTTTAAATAGGGTGAGGGAAGGGAGTTAGAAGGTGGGGAAGGAGGGGTTCGGCCGTTGATTTCGGGGAGTGGGAGAGGGGACGTGTGGGATTTTTACGTGGGTTACTGTAGATGGGGGGTTGGGTTGTGGGTTAACGGGTCAGTAGGTATACTGGTTCGGGTACGAGTGCGGATTTGGGTTCGGTTAGTCTAGTTTGGTCTGGGTTGGTTCGGTTTAGGTTGGTTTGGGTTGTTTGAGTTGATTTAGGTTGGCTTATGCATATATGGCCATAAAAAAATAGTTTTAGACCCCAATAAATTTCAATTTTTTTTAATATTCTATTATTAATTATGCACCCAAAATATAATTTTTGAACTATTTTAATAATTAATTTAATACACAAAAATATAAAACCATGAAGAACATTTATTTTAATTAACTAAAAATAATAAAAATTTCTACAATAATAATTATTAAAATTTTAAGTTAAATTCTAAAAATCAGGGTGTTTACATATAACCATAACATCCCACAAGTCTGAAAAATAGACCTGCATGAGCCACCATTAAAACCTTGTCATGCCTTAGTACTGGAATACAGAGAGCGGGGGTATGAAACGACCAGTTACGTACTACGGAGTACACATGTACCCCAAAGTACAGTTAATGCATACAATAATCAAGTCATCTGGGGTCTCAGAATATCTATGTTTCAATCATTCAAAATAAAAAATAGTAAGCATAGAACATATATGATAAAGCAATAAGGCATCCCAAATTCTCCATCAAAATGATATGGAATATAGCTTATACAAAATGCTAAGCTAGAAGAGTATCAAAAGTACATTATTGTAATCAGCTGCAGTATGAATATATACAATCATGTATAGGAACTAATGCCCAGAATATTCGGCTAGAAAGTATCGTCGGCTAAACGCACAAGAGAGTACAAAATGATAATCAAAGTGGTGGAGAAACCCACTAATGGCCCTCAGCGGACATCCGCCCGGTATGTGCTTTCGGTCAGATACAGGATTAACGTGCTCTACTACTGAACCGGGCCAGACGAAACCAGCAGGGTTAGGTCCCGAATAGAAAGTACCACAAGGGAGCACAAGTGAATGAACCAAAATCCAATAAAATATATAATATAAGACCTGTGCCACAATCATAGGCGTATATCCAATCATTGAGGCAGTATGACACATCTACAACCAAACAAGGACAAGATGTGTCATACTATGTCGGGACAGGGTATAACCCACTAATTGTATACGTGCTAAAGTATCTGCATCGTAGTTCTGGTTCATAGCCTATCATAGCACAACAGTCCAACCCTACAACCAAATAAGGATAATGGTTGGACCACTGTATCATAATAGTCCATGTCCCTTGTCAAGCCCCAGTTCCAAAATACATGGGACCAGGTCACGTGGCAATGGCTAGCTATGTATTCAACCAGATTCTTGTCCAACTCGAATACTTAAAATCTGTACTATCAAAATATTATAATAAAATATAACTATGTCTCAATCCACAAGAAAATAAAATATCAACAATGAACTACATGTGCTAAAGTCGTTCGTCCAATAACACACAAGCTCGAATATACTCGATAAAGATATAGAGTCTACAAAACTAGACTATAGTAGTAGATAAGTAAATAACAAGAGTAAGTAAAAATAGCTATGGAAGAAATGATACAAGTACTTAGTCCTAATACCTGTAAAACAAGACGATGAGCATCCGCAGCTCCAAAAATAATCCATGACCGTCTATGCTGCAAACTGGCAAGGAACTAGGTCCTCAGTTAGACATAACAAGGTACAAAAATAACATGCCAACAGTAAAAAATTAAAATAGGTACAAGTATACACGTGGATAAATCTAAAGTAACCGACTAAGTGAAATGCACATGAGAATATCACTTGTACTCCAGGCTGTAACACATAAGATCTTAATAGACAGTTTCGCAAACTATGTAAATATTAAAGGCTCCATATCATGAAACCTAAAGCAAACTAAAAAAATACTAAAGGTCCCATGTCATGGAACCTAAAGCAAACTATGTAAACACCAAAGCTCTGCTACAGAGACAGAGGCAAACTATAATAAATAAGCCCATAGCACAGTGTATGCTTTTCCCTCCCATGTTACCTCACGTATCATGTCCATAACACGAAAGATCAAGACCTTTATCTAGTACATTGAGTCATAATAATATAGATAAATCTGTATATCATGTCATGAGTCCTAATACCTAATACAGAATCCAATCACCAAGAACATGTCAAGAACGAATTCTGCCACATAAAATGTCGTGTCGAGTGTCCTAAGGTCTGACATACAAAATATGAGCATGTCTGTGGGTTCGTGATGTCAACTCAAAATGTCGATACCCGACTTCGCTGACGGACGTCGGCACCCGAATCAGACTCGGATGCTAAGTATCGACTAACGGTCCTAGGGTAACATTGTACACAAGAAGTAAATAACATAACATTATATATATATATATATTATGTAGGAACTGTAATACGTTATGGAAATGTACACTTGCCTGTTTGCATTGCTTTGAAGTAGTATGTCCAATGTCCACATCCGAAGATGCTGTGGATCCCAATTATCCTAGAGAAAAAATTTAAATTAAATTCTACCCAACACTATCTACATTATATCTCTAGTATATTGGTGATATACTATTGCCATATTCATGTTCTTATGAATACTCGTAAAAGCCTATATCGTATAGTCTATCCTCTACTTGTAACCAATATTGCACCTATAAATTCTGGAGTTAAAGTATGTTGTAGGCCTTTGTGTCAGCTTTTTAAAACTTTAAACTGATCGTATTTTCGTGTCCGGAAGCCCCTGGAATCACAAAAACACCAAAATACGTTTCTCTTTCGGACACTTGACACTCAAATAATTCTACATAAAGTTTTAGATCAATTTGCCTATTAATTTATATTTTGGGAAATCTAACTTCGATGTAGTTCTTTTAAAAAAACTGAAGATTAAACAGAGTTCTGAGTTGAGAGTTATGTCCTTTCTAAGTTACAATAGCTGCTAAAAACGTGGGTGAATCCTATGACAAATTTGGACTGTGTTGGATAAAAACTCATGTATTCTTCTAGTTTATATAAAACCTAATTATTAGCCATTAGTCATGATCTTCTCTAATATATTTTTATGTCTCTAATAGTAAAATTCCTAGTTGTTGGACCTACATGTTCTTAGAACTATTTAAAGATCAAGAAGAAGAAGAAGGGTTAAAAGTTACCTTTTTAAAATCAAGAACCCAATGGAGATCCAAGACAAGAGGATCAAAACTTCTCCACTACTAGCCCTCCTCCTCTAGCACTTCTTTAAATTTTAAATTTTGATTTGGATGTGAAGGAAATAGGAAGAAGATGATTAGGGTTTGTGAAAGGTAGATGGAGGCAACTAGGATTTCATGTTATTATATATATATATATATATATATATATATATATATATATATATATATATATATAGGGTGTTGATGTTGGTGGCTACATGAGGGGGAAGGGGGGCCGGCCACATGTGGGGATGGGCTAGGGTTTGTTCTAAAGCGGTTGGTTAGGATTTAGTGGAGAAATTATATATATAGTTGATAGTTAGATGCACGCATTGATGGTTGAACGTTTATGTGTTTGAAACCTAGGGATAGGATTAAATAAGGCTTAATATGGCATGTATGGGCTGGAATTTAATCATAGGGGTTGCCCTAGAAATATTTTTGAAGGATTTAATGGATGCAAAAATGGAAAGTGCACAAGATTATTTCCACAATAGGAATGTGCTAAATTTAAACTCAATTGATTAAAATAATGAGATTTTGGGTGCAATTATGTGTTAGATGTGTTGTAGAGTAGGGGATGGGTGCGGGGTATGGTGCATGAGCCTTAGAAGTTGGTTTGAGGGCTCGGGTTAGGTGTTTGAGCTCGGTTGAGTGCGATAACAAAATTGGTGTCACATAAGGCAATAAATTTAGTCATGGTAGTTTTATAATATCTATCGAGCAAGCAGGAGCTCAAATAAATAGGACACAAGTGTCATATAGGCTTGATATAGGTTATACGCAAATAATTAGTTTGGAAAACGGGTCGATATTGAGTACCCAAATTCGATTACAACGACGTAGAGACACTGACACAGTTTAATTGAATAATGTGTCACGAATATTGTGCAACTAAAATGAAGCATGTGAATGTAAGTTTGTGAGTGACAGTTATGACATGAGCATAATTTAGCTCGATTAGGTCAAAGATGCAAAGCTTGTTAAAAAAAAGGCTAGTATAGTGCTGAAGATATTAAAGCCATGATAAAGAGTTCAAAGTAAAATAAAATAAAATTCTAAGAGATAATTAATAAACCAAAAAAAAAATCTAAAATTCCAAGAATAACTCTAACCTAAATCCATAGGGCTTACATCCCAAGACTACTAACAGATGATACAATACACAATCAGATACATGAGTCTAATATGCTATAATACAGGCTAAGATATCTACATCGTAGCTTCTGTCCATAACCTTTCATAGCATAACAATCCAACCCTACAACCAAATATGGACAAGGGTTAGACCACCATACCAGGATAATCCATGTCCCTAGGCTACATCAAATACAAAGAGTCCAATTATAACGGCTTGTTATTTGGTGTTTGGGTTATCCCAGAAGTATAATACATATAAATAGGGATCCTCAGATCGTGCCATGTCGGAGCAGGGCTAGCCAATCGAATAATAGTAACATATTACACGTAGAGTATGCACTGATCCCTCATAAGTCCACCGTGCTAAACATATAACCTATAGTACATATAGTAATCGCATACTGCCATTACTACTACGGATGGCTTACAATATCTGTGGCGGCCAGCCCAATACTGCATGACAATTGTCTGGAGGTGGCTGGCATGCACGATCTAGGGGTCCGGTTCCCTCCCAATGCTCTATAAACTTTTAGTTGCTTAATTAGCCCTATGGTTCATGTAAATCTCATGTCGTGGTCACACGATCTTTCCTCCTAGATGTCATACATTGGTACGGGTACGTTAGGTACAAACCCATATTGTTGCCCAATTGCCAAATTTGGATTCACCCTAGTATAATGCAACAATCAGCAATCATCCTAACCACGATATGATTATTGACCAACTACAATGTCCGTGCTAGAGAAATTTAGATCATATAATATTACATGTCGTACGGTATCAAGTGGCACCTCGGTGCACTAACATGACATGTAATACGCTTAGCAAGTAGTAGGTGTATTAACACAGATACAAGTAGTTAAGTCAGGATACCAGGTCAATCAGTAAGTAACATGAATTCCTTTATCGTATTGTAGCACATTTCTCATATTAAGTACACGGTTGGTGTCTCATGGCAAAAGTTTAACACATAGCCGGATTATGCCCATAGTCTTGTCAATTCGGGTACTGGTCACTATGCATGAGAATCTTGGGCACTGTAGGTCACTAAGTTCATTGGTACTTGCAACTTACTAAGGTCAATACATGGAGTCAAAATAATTAATTGAAAACAACCAAAACCAAGCAAAACACTAAAATAAGCAAAACATGTGCATGGGGGTCATGTGCGCACATAAAATGTGCTTGCGTATTTTGGATAATTGGGTATCTTTTAGTAAATTAAGAATAACTACTTCATCCAGACTCCAATTGAGGTGATTCAAAAATCTTTGGAAATCTAAGACATCGATCTACAACTTTCATGTTTTGAGTTTTTCAAATTTCTAACTAGATCAGGGTCGAAATCATGCTTGAAGTTGTCGTCGCATAGAATTTTGCTGATAAAATTCTTGCCATATGGTAAAACTGCTCGTCGCATGGACTGCTCGTCGTATGAAATTGCTCATCGCATGGAACTTCTAGTTGCATAGACTGATCATTGCATAGGCTGCTCGTCGCATGAACTGTTCGTCACATGAAACTTCTTATCGCATGGACTGCTCGTCATCCCTAACACAGTTGGTCCGAAGACCATAGGAATTCTGAAAATTATTTAGGCCATAAAACCTTCAATTTAACTCCAAATTAAGTGAAACAAAAGTCAAAATCACACAAAATTTAATTCTCTACAACATGGAACAATTAGTTTTAACAAAATTTTTAAAAAATAGATCAATTCCATGAAAAACCTAGAAGTACCATTTTTAAAACTCAGATCTACTCATAACCATTCACCAAAATAAAAAATACCAGATACTAAAGTTGAAAAGAATACAAAGATGAACATTTTTGATCAAACATATTTTTGATTTACTAATAATAAAATCATTTCAAAAATTATGGGTTCTCTACTTTGATCAAGATGTACGTGCCTTAAGTGCTAGCTAACTTAGCCTTTTACTCTTCAAGGGTGTTTGCTATTAAAATTGATTGCTTCAATAACAAATAGGAGAAAGTATAAAGAGGTCCTAGACAGACAATATAAGTACAAATTTTTGATTCTAGGGTGTGGCGATGGACAAAGAGCGCTATGGCGGCTCCTTTACTCTGTTGACGATCCGACGCAGGGTGAAGAAGCTCTCGTCTGTTCTCTTTTCTCTCCTATGCTGTTCTCTATTTATTTCTCTCTGTGTTTTTGTCTCTCCATTTTTGGGCATGTCACCCTAGTATATATAGTCATCCTTAGGCGCGCATATGTTAGGCCACATGGATGCTAGAGGATGCCACATGTACCTTCTTAACAGGATGCAGCTGTAACCATGAGCAAGCCAAGTTGTCACGTGGGCACTTGTTAAAAATTTTGTTGCTAAAGATATAGGCGGTTCTCGTCCTTTGTGGGCCTGACTTGGTCAATTTTGACACATGGCCCACACTTGGTTGGAGAATGCTACTTCTTGTAACGACAAGACTTGGTCTTCATAGAGTCTGAGATGCATGTAGCCAGAGACGCATGAGACACATGGAGTCTGGGACGCAAGAGGCCAGAGATGCATGGAACATATGGAGTCTAGGACGCATGGGGCCAGAGACTAATGTAACACATGTAGTCTGGGATGCATGGGGCTAGAGAAGCATGGAGTATGGGATGCATAGGGTCCTTTGTTGTGTTGTACATGTGGCGCTGCATACTCCTAAAGAGTAATATTCTGTGCTGACGTGAGACTTCTATCGTTTAGTATATTCACATCTTTTGAGGCAATCAAAAAATTCTTTTTGTCAGGATTCTATGTCAGAGACGATCCTCTTGACGGGATGCCATGTCAGGTCCATCTGCGGCCAATGTTGCTTCGGCTGATTGGGACATCATGGGTGTTGCCTTATTGGGCCACAGGATAATTTTGTGGCCTGATCTCTTCTGAGCTCTAGAAGCACATGGTCGTTGGACACATGGACGCATATTTTTTATGCTTCTACCAGACCCCCTTTAATGTTTTCAAACTGATAAGTCTGGAATACTTTAAATAAGAAGCATGGAGAAGATGTCTTTGCTCGCATGGATATTGTGTGGCATGGCCATTGGGACCGTATGGTCATGGGCCGCATGGTGTGGGCCACATGGATAAGTATTTCCAGGCTGTCACATCTCCATTTAATGCATGATTCGATTTGATTCTCGTAGAGATTTTTTGGGATTCTGAGCCATCTCACGATGTGGTGCCCGAGGTGACGGTTCACTTCTGGGTGACGGCGAATCAAGAATTCAAGCACCATTATCATACTAGGTTTCCATGTGAATCGAGACAGTTTGGGCTATAAAAGAGGGAAAGTCGAGAAAGAGAGCGAATCTTTGCTAATTTTCTTCCTCCTTTGTTGTGATTTCTCTTGTGTTCCTTGTCGACGACTGCCATGGCTTCTCGAGCTTCTTCTTCTTCCACGGCTGCCAAGGGTAAGTGCCAAGCTACTGAAGCTTTAGTCCTAAAGAATAAAGGCACTGGAAGAGGAAATATTCTTGCCGCCAGGGGTGACTCCCTGAAGATTCCTTCTTACGTGCAAAAGTCCATCAAAGGTAGGGTTCCCTCCGGCGACGACGACAAATAAAAACCATGAGACTTTGCTTATATGGTTCATCGCATGGATGAAGAGACATACGCGACCTTTTCCTGGGTCTCGTTGCCTAAGTGCGCAGACCTCTGGCATGACCTGTCACATGGATGAGCGGTTCTGCGATAGGCAGTCCATAGGTCTGTCGCATGAGTGGTAACCATGCTTTGCGCAGATCTAGTCTGTGCCTTGTGTGGGTGACATGCATGGCTTTTTGTTGTGATACTTTGACACACATGCTAATTTGTGCCTCTTTTATGTTCTTTGTAGTGAGCTTGCCCGCTACTCCTTCCGGTGAGTTAATTCTCAACCCTAGGAGGATCCCATTGAGCATGAACTTTACAGATTTGACCGCCTTCGTACAAGTCCAACTGGATAGGGGTTTCTCATCTGAGAGACAAGAGATGATTGCTGACCATAGGTATTTTTACCATCAAAGTCCGATGAACGTAGGGAAAAGTGCTGCTGGAAAGGATCACTTTTTCAAGAAATCCTTCTTTCTTTTCGGGAATGTGATGACTAACTCTGCTTCGGACTTGGAGAAGTCCTAGAAGAACTGGACTTTCACCCATTGTAGGGCAAAGATGTCACTGTCCGCTTTCGAGCTCCATTTGCCTCTATCAAACTTTCGTATAGTAATGAGATGGAGGGAGATAAACTAGAATCTAATGCCAGAGCCATGGGGGGGCCTCCTTGGTAACATCCGGCATTGATCGAATCTGAGCAAGGGGACTTTCTTTTGCCATAAGGAGTCTCCTTCATACTCTTCTCTCGGGTTGGCATCGAGGGTTATTAGGAGCGACTTAGGGCCAAACCTTGACACTTACGCTGCAGACACGTTCCTCCACCAAGTGGTCAAGAAAGGGAGTTATCCTTCTGGTCAATTAAGGACTCTTGGCTGGGCCCATTTTATTCCCACGTAGTGTCTGTTGACCCGATGGGTGCTGAGACACTATGAGCGAGAACTATAGGACGCCAATATCTTTTATGTTATGTTGGGCACTTGTTATGGCTTGGAGACGAACAATTGCCTCTTTATCGCCTTGATGGAGATGTATAACTGCCATACGGGGACTTTCTTTACGCTTGGTGCTGAGATGAGACTTTCTTTGCATGAGATGCATTCGGTGTCGAAGCTCTCCTGGGACGATATGCCTTACAAGAAATATGCCCCGAGTAACAACAAATTAGGGGACCTCAAAAAGGAGGATCCGGAGCTCGTAGCACTGTACGCGAAGCTATTGTGCCATCATAGTATCTGCCAGAGAATGTATAAGGAGAAGAAGCCGTCCGAAGGGGACATCCCCCACATTACTATATAGACGCACTATTTTTTCCCGGAGGAGCCCGATTTGGACGAAGTTTATGTCCGTAGGCCACAATACCTAGAGGCTGTCACAGATTCAATCCAGAAGTATCGTGAGGCATCTATCACTCGCGATCCGTCTGCCGAGAGCGATGAGTTAAGCTACTTCTTTAAGGATACCTACGAGATATCTGACAAGACACTGCTAGCAGAATATTTGATGATCTGGTTGCACAGTTGCGTATTTGCTGGTGGTTCGGGCTCTATTGAGATAATCAGTCGTAATCTTATTCTCTCGGCCGTGCGACTGGCTTCTGGTCATCCTCTTGCGCTGCTACCCACGATGGTCTGCTACATCTACCGGTGTCTCCGATATTTTTTCATCCAAGGTTAAGCACCACAAAGGGGTTGGAGAGTTCAATAGGGTGGAGTTACCCTATCACTACTTAATGGGTTGGCTTTTATTGCACCATCGGTCCTTAATGCGTCCCGACACCCATGAAGGAATGTTAGATAGGGACGTTGTTATCCACCGCTACCGGGGGATGAAGTGGAAGTGCGAGGATGTGCCCTCTTGTAGCTGGGACCATGCTTATCTGAACGGTTGGATGTTCTTTAGCACCGTCCCCGAATTTACTGAGAGGGAAATGAGTGCTATTCACCAAGACAGTAGGGCGGCTGATCGTCCGCTGTCGGTAAAACTTTACCGCGGGCTCCTCGCTATCTGTCCTTCCCATTTGGTGTATCAAAATTGGGCTGACATCTACTTGGAGCCCTATCTACCCAGTCGATTTGTTCGTCAATTCGGGTACTGCCAACTTCTGTTGGATACTCCTAGTGCTTCTCTCGGGTATTGCAATAATCTTCTCGATGGTGCTCGTGCGTGGAGCTACTATACGACCGTCGGAACCTAAGCTGAGTTTGGATTACGGGTGACCGGCGTCATGCCACCTATGTTGTTTATTGCAGAAAGTCTTTACTGTACAGTCAATGCTCCCCCGTCTAATTATGACCCCGGGATGAGCTACCTGGCATGTACTATTTTTGTGCCTCCATATTTAAAAGGTCAACGAATGCCCAAAATGGGCAAGGGCATGGCCCAACCTTTGCTTGTTGATTCAGACCCAATGACTGACAAGGGGACTCCTTCTGATGGCCCTCCTGCTCCTAAGCGCAAGACAACTATGGCTTGCCACCCGAGTCATTCCAAGCAAGTGTGAGTCGAGAAGGATCCGAAGGAGGGGCTTATAGAAGGATCTGATCCTCCTGTGGAGGATGTAAGAGAGAAGGTAGGACCCAGTGCGCTGGTGTATTTTGAATCGAACCCCACTTTATATGCGATAATGGTGTCTGTAAGACTTCTTAATTTGATTTTTGTGACTCCTCTATATGAACATATTTCTTCTGGTCTGTTTGAAAATTTGTAGCCATAGGGGCGATCGGATCACCATCTATTGTCTACGGTTTCTAGGGTCTCTTACGCAAAACGAGACGAAGAGTAAATGTCTTCTGATCCCGAGGTCGCGACCGAGGAGCCTTCTCCTAAGAATTTAGGTGGGCATATCTCTGAGGGGGAGCTGGTGGAACCGGCTACTCCCCATATCTCGATGAATGACCCAGCTGTTGTCGAGGTGGCTCAACAAATCCTGTCATTTGTTTCAGGTATGTTGTTTTGCCTTTTCTCACGGGATAAGATTTTTCGTCTTTAGTTTTCTATTTTGTTGGTGCAGTCGGTGACATATGATTTTGGCCCTGCAGACTCAACTTCTCCTCTAAGGATGGTGAATGTGGCCTCTGAGGAAGATGCTAAAAAAGACAAAGATGGGGGGCTGGTTCAAAGGAAGTCCATTCTTCCTCCCCTACTAGGGGTGAAGAACATCCGACGGACCCTTCTATTGCGTTTAGTGTAGGGGAAGCCTCTACCTCTGCGAGTCTACCTGGTGTGGCGACCGCTTTGTCGCCTCCGCAGGGTAAAGTTGGACGACCTGAAGTTGCGATTTCCTCAGTTGCTGGCGATAACGGCCCTCCAGTGGGGTCCATTTCTGGCCTTGCTAGTGTGAAGGCCAAGCTTGCCAGTTTTCCTGGCATCTAGACACTAATTTTGGCGGGACAGAGATTGGCTGCTACGAAAGTAGTTCATCGTCCGACACCTATGGTTCCACCATCCGTCTTGTCGAGTGTTGTCCCCTCTCTTTCACAGGCTACTTCAACTTTCGAATTGCCTGTAATTCCTTTGGCTTCGACTCCCTTGACGCCCTCTACGGAAGTTGCGGTGATAGATACTTTGAAAGTTATCCTTCAGGGCTTCTATATTTTATTGAAGCAAGGGGTCCATAATGTACTAGTTCAAGGGATGCCCTTTGTTTGGTCTTAGTATGGTGCCCTATGGCAGGTACATATTTTGAAGACCCTCCTTGGCTCTGAGCAGATGGCTGACCTGCTATTTCAGAAATTAATTGAAGTAGAACATCGCTTGGATGAGTTGCAGCAGGTGTGATAGGCTGACGTTGCTGCAACCGTGGCCACGGAGTATGAATGCCTCATGGATTCCGTAAAATAAGTGAAGGCTGCCTATGGTCAAACCAAGGTGGGTCTCGAGCCGGAACTCCAAAAACTAGAACTCCAACATATTGCGTTGGACGTAGATGAGGCGACTAGTTTCGCCCGGAAAGATGGTTTCTCTCACATTATTGCTGAGATCCAGGACAGATTATGTAAACCCCCTCACCCAAAATAGATATTTTGTGTATATTTTATATTATTATAGATATTGAATTTCTTTAGAGTATTCTGTTATTTAATTTGCAAATGAATTTCTTGATATATTTACTTATATAAATATTTATTTAGAATCATTTTTAGGTTATTTTAGATTTTTGAAATTAATTAGGATTTATTTGGATATATATATAGTCTTAATATTAGATAGATGCTAATTTAGTGTTAATAGATATTAATAAGATTTTATAAATTATTTGTATTATATTTAATTATATTCAAGATTATAAATTATTGAGATAGATTCAAACTCTACTTTAAATTAATTCAAATCCTAAGCCTACTAGGAAAGCAACTTAATGTATATCATATCCTTATTTAAATTCATCATAATCCTATCCAAATTAACCAATCCTAGTTGTATTTAATTAAGTAGTCTCCACCATTATAAATACCTCATCCTTCATATTTTTCTTCCCCAAAATTCCTCTCTTTTTCGTCCAAAAATAGCCAAAATTTGTCATAAATTCAGCCTCATTTTCTACTAGTTATGACGAATTAAAAAGACGATATCTCCTAGCTCCGGACTCCAAACCCACTCCAGTTTTTTTTGTTAGAACGATAATGAGGTTAGATTTCTGATTATATAAATTTTTTTCTAAATTATGAGTATTAAATTCTGGAAAATTCGTAGAACATAGCATGTCCAAAAATAGACGTGTTTCGATGTTTTCGCGATTCTGGGAGAACCAGGAATCAGAATCATGAACCGTTTAAAGTTTCGGAAAGCTAATGTCGAGATCATCGACATATATTTTTCCCAGAATTTAATTTGAAGTATTTACATACTGTTAATTCTGTAGAACTTCTAGGTTAGAATTTAACCATCGGTGCACAATACAAAATTTGTATGTGCCATAATTCCCAAACGAATTTGAATTCGGACGAGCCGTAAATTCCAGCATATTTTTGACGCTGAAATTTACAGGAAATCATGCATGAAAGTTGAGTTTGTGTCGGTTGACTTTTTGGTCAACAGATCGCCTCGATTTGCGTGCCATGAGACTCGAGTTGATAAAATTCAGTTTCTTTGGACAAAATTTAGGAATTAACATAAAAATCAGAATAATAAGATTAAAATAGGATTTTAGAGTAATTATTCCAGAATTAAATAAATTAAAATAAATTATCTTTTGACGTGATAAATTTGTAATACATAGGCTATTTGGACTGTGACTTGGACCCTGATTTATACCAGCAGCAGGACCCCAGGCAAGATACCTTGCCAAATTATTACAGTACTTTTGCATGCTATTTATATTTCTTTATATTTATTGCATTTCTGTTTATTCTTGCATGTATAGTTTTCTTTCAGTCATTACTATATATTAGATATGTTGACACACACTTGACACTTAGTATCATAGAGGACAATCATTAGGCGTATGGGCTTTTAACCACTCTGGTAAACCGTAGTATATAGTTCGCACTACGGGCGTGTGTCGCGCTGGTCGCTACCCCAGAGGTATGTCGATTTCTGTAGAGTCGTGCTGGTCGCTACCCCAGAGGTATGTCGATTTCTGATGTTCTAGACGGGTGTGTGAGTTGTGAGGCTTAGATCGAGTAGACTACCCTTGCCCATACGTCGAAAAGTTATCCTCATTTGCATTTATATAGATTGTCTTGTACAGCATACTTATTTATTTTCAAACCATATGCATGTTTACTGTATTCAAATTGGCTCGTATTTTCTGTATCTTGTTACGTCCCTCTGAGGACCTGGTCCGCTGCCAGGTGTATCTTTTCTTGAGTATTTGCAGGAGCGCAGATTTGGATGGTTACATGTGATCCGAGGATGTCTTCTCTTCGAGCTGTGATGGATAGTTGGTATTCTTATATTGTGTTGTGGTGTTGTACTCATATTGTATTTGCTCTTATATTCGAGTTGGTAGTGGATTTGTTTCCATCCAACTATCATCCTAGATACTTCTTATTGAGATCTAGTTTCATAGATACTGGTTATTTATTTCTATATGATTTTGGTGGATGAGATTTAGATTTTACCCTGTGACTTGTATTACATTTTATACCACTTGTGGATTTTATATTCATATTACAGCGTACGTATGGATTTGGTTTCTATATATTGGAGTTGCCATATCCATACGGCTGGCATGCTTACGTGTCCTAGTCCTACGTATTTTTGGGACTGGGGCGTGACATGTTTTTGTGGTGGCCCATGCAGGTCGAGAGCATATTGTCTCGGTTACGTTATTGTACCGAACAAGCCTGCACCTAGGACTAGAGTATAGGATCTCATCCACAATTGACTATGATTCATCTTTCTCCTATCTGTTCTATTTGAACAATTATATCTTGCTTGATTCCTGTACTTCCCTAATAATTCTTTGAGTATAGCCTTCTGCTAGAATATAGGAACCCCTATTATTAGGATGATAATTATGGTAGCACACCTATTAAGAATACAACGAGAATATAGACACCACTAAGTTTAGAATATCTAGTGAACCCTAGAATTCCTTAGCTATAGATTGGTTTACCATTACCCCTGATATATTATGAAGACTGGAGGGTAGTATAGAAACTACTAGAGTTAGTTAGAAGTTTTACCATAATGTTTGACACCTAGTATCACATAGTCTTTTGAGCTATTAATTGAAGTATAATCGAATGATATTTATCGTATGCTAGCAAAAGACGACAGTGTTTATTCAGACCATAGAATTTAGAGGTCCTTGCCCTATTTGGTCGACTAGCGACTTAGATAAGGAGGTTGTATGATAACTGTAGAGATTGTAGAGTCTTTTATTATTATTGCTTATGTTGTTTTTGCTTTTGCGAACTTGAATTATTTTGTAACTTCTTACATCATAATCCAGCATTATATTTTCTGTGCTACCTTGAATTATGCTGCTATTATAGCCTAGTTTTTGCAAGCTTAATCTTATATCGAGCTTGTTCATGACATATGTGTTATTGGGGCCTGATCAACCACACTAATACAAATTGTCTAATCAGAATCAGTGTATTATGGTCTAGCTAGCCATAATGCGCTTGATTCGCCCTTCGCAATAGTATTTTACGTGGATTAAGATGTATAGTTGACCAGTAGACAAATATACTTACCCTCTAGATACGACAAAGCATATCATATCAAGTACATAACTGCACCGATGTGTGCATGCGAATAGGAAATTACCAAATTAAGATTTCAATCCACAACTGTCTTGACAATTCTCATTTGAATTTTTTAAACGCTTTGATTCCCATACTTCCATTCTATTACCCCTCCTTGAACTCTTTTCCATTGCTTTCCGTCTTCCCTTGTTTCGGAAAGACGAAATCTCGTGCTTGGATATAAGTGATACACGGATAGTACAAGATATACCCCATAGGCCAATTACATTATTTGGTGACTATCTTTCATAATTGATTAAGGGCATATCACATATGATATAGTTGGTGTTAAAGTTTTGAGGATTGAATGACATGAGAAAATAAATTGAGGAATATTTTCTTAAGTGTAAGAGCCTTATGTGATAGATGGATAAATTCTAAGTTGGGTAGAAATTGCATTATTAAACTTTAGGTAAATTCTTTTAGATTGTGATCAAGTGAGATTAGATAGAGAGAAACCATGTTATATTTTAATTTCGAGGACGAAATTTTTGTAAGTTGGGTAAATTGTAAACCCCCTCACCCAAAATAGATATTTTGTGTATATTTTATATTATTATAGATATTGAATTTCATTAGAGTATTCTGTTATTTAATTTGCAAATGAATTTCTTGATATATTTACTTATATAAATATTTATTTAGAATCATTTTTAGGTTATTTTAGATTTTTGAAATTAATTAGGATTTATTTGGATATATATATAGTCTTAATATTAGATAGATGCTAATTTAGTGTTAATAGATATTAATAAGATTTTATAAATTATTTGTATTATATTTAATTATATTCAAGATTATAAATTATTGAGATAGATTCAAACTCTACTTTAAATTAATTCAAATCCTGAGCCTACTAGGAAAGCAACTTAATGTATATCATATCCTTATTTAAATTCATCATAATCCTATCCAAATTAACCAATCCTAGTTGTATTTAATTAAGTAGTCTCCACCATTATAAATACCTCATCCTTCATATTTTTCTTCCCCAAAATTCCTCTCTTTTTGGTCCAAAAATAGCCAAAATTTGTGATAAATTCAGCCTCATTTTCTACTAGTTATGACGAATTAAAAAGACGATATCTCCTAGCTCCGGACTCCAAACCCGCTCCAGTTTTTTTTGTTAGAACGATAATGAGGTTAGATTTCTGATTATATAAAATTTTTTCTAAATTATGAGTATTAAATTCTGGAAAATTCGTAGAGCATAGCATGTCCAAAAATAGACGTATTTCGATGTTTTTGCGATTCCGGGAGAACCAGATATCAGAATCACGAACCGTTTAAAGTTTCGGAAAGCTAATGTCGAGATCATCGACATATATTTTTCCCAGAATTTAATTTGAAGTATTTACATACTGTTAATTCTGTAGAACTTTTAGGTTAGAATTTAACCATCGGTGCACAATACAAAATTTGTATGTGCCATAATTCCCAAACGAATTTGAATTCGGACGAGCCATAAATTCCAGCATATTTTTGACGCTGAAATCTACAGGAAATCATGCATAAAAGTTGAGTTTGTGTCGGTTGACTTTTTGGTCAACAGATCGCCTCGATTTGCGTGCCATGAGACTCGAGTTAATAAAATTCAGTTTCTTTGGACAAAATTTAGGAATTAACATAAAAATCAGAATAATAAGATTAAAATAGGATTTTAAAGTAATTTTTTCAGAATTAAATAAATTAAAATAAATTATCTTTTGACGTGATAAATTTGTAATACATAGGCTATTTGGACTGTGACTTGGACCCTGATTCATACCAGCAGCAGGACCCCAGGCAAGATACCTTGCCAAATTATTACAGTACTTTTGCATGCTATTTATATTTCTTTATATTTATTGCATTTCTGTTTATTCTTGCATGTATAGTTTTCTTTCAGTCATTACTATATATTAGATATGTTGACACACACTTGACACTTAGTATCATAGAGGACAATCATTAGGCGTATGGGCTTTTAACCACTCTGGTAAACCGTAGTATATAGTTCGCACTACGGGCGTGTGTCGCGCTGGTCGCTACCCCAGAGGTATGTCGATTTCTGTAGAGTCGTGCTGGTCGCTACCCCAGAGGTATGTCGATTTCTGATGTTCTAGACGGGTGTGTGAGTTGTGAGGCTTAGATCGAGTAGACTACCCTTGCCCATACGTCGAAAAGTTATCCTCATTTGCATTTATATAGATTGTCTTGTACAGCATACTTATTTATTTTCAAACCATATGCATGTTTACTGTATTCAAATTGGCTCGTATTTTCTGTATCTTGTTACGTCCCTCTGAGGACCTGGTCCGCTGCCAGGTGTATCTTTTCTTGAGTATTTGCAGGAGCGCAGATTTGGATGGTTACATGTGATCCGAGGATGTCTTCTCTTCGAGCTGTGATGGATAGTTGGTATTCTTATATTGTGTTGTGGTGTTGTACTCATATTGTATTTGCTCTTATATTCGAGTTGGTAGTGGATTTGTTTCCATCCAACTATCATCCTAGATACTTCTTATTGAGATCTAGTTTCATAGATACTGGTTATTTATTTCTATATGATTTTGGTGGATGAGATTTAGATTTTACCCTGTGACTTGTATTACATTTTATACCACTTGTGGATTTTATATTCATATTACAGCGTACGTATGGATTTGGTTTCCATATATTGGAGTTGCCATATCCATGCGGCTGGCATGCTTACGTGTCCTAGTCCTACGTATTTTTGGGACTGGGGCGTGACAGATTACACAACTCCAGGAAAGCCTTAAGATCCTGGAAGGTGACGTTCATAAGGACCATCAAGAGCGAAAGATTACACAATCTCTCACTGTAGCCCAGTATTCTGCTACCATTGAAGGAACTTTAAAGAGACTGGAGGTGAAGCACCAGTCTTATGCTCACCTTGATAGTCCTGCTGCCGTAGCTCAAGAAGCCGAGCGCCAAGTCAGGAGTCAGATTGATGCCAGAGTGGCTAGTTTCCAAGAACGCTTAGAGGAGTTGTGCACCGATCAGTAGTATCGGTGGTTGTCTTTTTCTTTTTATTTTGATTGAGGCATTGGTAAGTCCTCAAATATTGTTTGCTTTTAGTTCCCTATTTAGGGAAAAAATAATAAAAGAGACTTTTCCCCTTTTGTTGGAATTATTCGTATAAACTTTGGATATTGCACTAGAGGTGATATGGACGTAGTACAACACCGTAGTTACCAAGGATATCCTATTAGGGAATATTTGGGGGCCTTATTACCTCTTGCGCACGAAAGTGCAATTAATATATTTGAAACGGGCCTTGCCAGAGCTGATATAGACGTGGCAAGTTTGGTAGACTTAACATCGTGAGTGTACTTAAATTTAAGCATGGGTGATAAGTTGAGGTGACTACTAACAATAGTTATAGGGAGAGGTTTGCTCAGAGGTCACATAGATATGGAAAACTCTCAGGAGAGGACGTGAGGATGATAGCTCAGGGGTGATGTAGACGTGAGCTGATTGGTATTCATACCGAGTGGTTAGGTACGATCTCGACATTTTCGTGGAAAGAAAAGGAAGCGAGCCAGAAGTAATATGGACGTGGTTGTTTGCTTCCGTTGAGGATATCCCACTGGGAGATTTTTTGGTGGACTTACTACTACCTGCGCATAGAGCTAATATGGACATGATAGGTGACCCATTACTTTTTTACGCATTTGAGTGCAAGTAATGGGTTTAAGACATGCCCTGCCAGAGATAATATGGACGTGGAAGATTTTATGGACTTAACACCTCTGGCGTAACTTGGTAAGTATGGGTGATAAGTGGAGATGACAACTGATATCAGAGGTAATATGGACATGATGATCGATAGCCAAGACCCAGGAGGTTTACTCAGAGGTAATATGGACATGGCAAACTCAGCCGGGAAGAAATATTAGGATGATAGTTCAGAGGTAATATAGACGTGAACCGATGTCCGAGCAACTTGTTGAGGAGTGATTTGCTGAGTATGGTCTATCCGGGAGTATGGATAGACCCAAGGATTGCTCCGCTAGAGAGATTGGTGGGACGATAGCTCAGAGGTAATATGAACATGGCTAGCATCTAACGGGATTGGTTTTTGAGTGGTCACTGCGAGAGTGTTCAAGTAGACCTGAGGAATGCTCTGCTGGGAAGACTTTGAGGATTCATCATCCGTTGCGTATCCAGGACCCCTGTATACAGATGATGGCTTTAACAAAAATTTGTAAAGAAGGAAAAAATGTAGTACATAGGCACTTGCTAGGGATGAAGAATCAAGAGTGTATAGATATACATCTTGATTACCCGGCTGGTGATAAGGGGAGTATAAGTCAAGTTTAGACGTAGTACTTTTTTTAGGAACTTTCCGTTGATAGGCATCATGAGTAAGTCATCGTTTGGTTTCACAAGCCGGTAGGCGCCATTGGAGAATACTGATTCTACGACGAACGGTCTTTCCCATTTGGGTTAGAACTTTTTGAACATTTTGTGGGTCTTAACCATCGGCCTCCTTATAGTCCGGACGAGATCACCCACTTGGTAGATCCTCTTCTTCACCCGTTTATTGAAGGCTCCTGAGAGACGTGCTTGGTATAGCTCAATGTGTAGTTGAGCTAAGAGACGTTTCTCGTCGACTACTTCTAACTCTTATAGCCGACGACAGAGATTGTCGTTGATGGTTAATTGGTTGGAGAGAGCCACTCGGAGTGAAGGGATTTGGATCTCGAGCGGGAGGACTACTTCGCTTCTGTATACTAGAGATAAATACATATTGCCAGTAGCTGTCCGGACCGTTGTATGGTAGGCCCAGAGGCATTCACCCAACTTCTCGTTCCAGTCGCGTTTATTGGAAGACACAAAATTTTCTAGAAGCTTTATGATTGTCTTATTTAAGGCATCTGCCATACCATTTTTTGTTGGGTTATAGACAGTCGATGCTACATTCTGAATTAGATTTTTGTCGCAGACTGGTAGAATGCATGAATTGCAAACTATGGACCATTATCATGGATGATCCTTCGTGGCAAGCTGAAGTGGTATATGACGTGATGCTTGACAAAGCTGATCACGTTGGATGTCTTGACTTCCGCGAGTAGTACTGCTTTCGGCTACTTGGAGAAGTAGTCGATGATGACGAGGATGAACCGATATCCCTTAGAAGAAGGTGACTAATCTGTCCAATGATGTCCATATCCCAGGCTTCGAACGGCCAGGACGTAACGGTCGGGTGAAGAAACTCTGAGGGTTGGTGGATAAAGTCTGCATGAATTTGGCATGCTTATCACTTCCTTGAGTAGTCAACGACATCCATTACCATTGTTGGCCAATAGTAAACCATTCTACGGAGGCGGTCCTTTAGATTGGGCCCTAGCTGATGGGCACCGTAAACCCGACCGTGAGCCTCGCGGAGAGCCTGCTTTGCTTCTGCATTCGATAGGCATCAGAAGAAGGCTGTCATAGGAGCGACGATACAGCATTTCGGTAGCTATATCATAATAGAACCGGAGGGAACGTCTTCTGATGGAAGTAGCTTCCTTTGGGTTCTCGGAGAGAATTCTGTGGACTGCATAGTCGATGAATGGAAGTCTCCAGTCTTGTGAGTCAGTGCTCGTCTCTACTGAGTAGCTCCGGCACAGAAAAAGATTATTCTTCGGGCAGACCAGTTCCTGACCAACTACGGTGATCAGTTCATAGGTATTGACTGAAATAGTAAGAGAGGCTACGAGTCCGGCTAGGGCGTCCACCTCGATATTTTACAGCCGAGGGACGTGCTTTATAAAGAACCCCTCGAAGGTCGAGAAGATGCCAAGCGCAGCTTGGTGGTAAGGAAATAGGTCTTCATATCGGACTTCGTACTCGCCACGGACCTAGTTGACTATCATCTTGGAATCACCATAGGCTTCCAGGTGGTCAACTACCACTTGTTTAGCGAGTTAAAGTCCAATGATGAGAGCGTTGTACTCTGCCATATTATTAGAGCATGGCTCAGTGAGGGAGTAGGGATGATTGATAAACATATCATGTGGGAGATCAATACTATCTCAACTCCAATGACGATGTCGCCTTTGGGCCCTGTCCTCGAAGCACCGTCGAAGAACATTTGCCAAACGGCTTCTACGTTCGTCACGGTGTTGGATTCTGCGACTTTATCTGGAATCTCGTCGTAGAGTTTTGAGGTTTCTGGCACCAGATGGGCTGCCAGGAAGTCGGCCAGTGCTTGACCCTTGACGGCTTTCTGTGGAACAAATACCATGTCGTATAGAGACAGTAGTATTGCCCAGGTAGCCAAGCGAGAATTGAGCGCCCCTGGTTTGGTCATAAAGACTCTGATAGGATTAAATTGGGAGATTACAAGAATGATTTGTCCAGCCATTTAATGTCGAGTCTTCTGGATAGAGAATACAAGAGCAAGGTATTCCTTCTCAATGGGGTTGTACCTATGCTCTGCGCCAACCATCATCGAGCTAAGATAATAGATGGCCTGCTCGTGGCTTGCATCACTATTCTGGGCTAATAAAGCATAAAGGGAGTGGTCCATCGCACGCACATAGAGCAGGAAAGGATTCCCCATGACTGGGACTACCAGCACTGGAGGGTTTGATAGGTATTTCTTGATGTCATCAAAGACGCGTTGGCATTCTTTATTCCAGACAAAGAAGACTCCCTTCTTCATAAGCTGAGTGAACGACCGACAACGTTCAGAGAGGTTTGATACGAACCTTACAATATAGGCCAGTCTTCCTTGAAGGCCAAGTTCCCTGAGGTTCTTCGGTGGGCGCATTTCAGGGCTTGCTTTAGTCATGTCGGGGTCTACGTGGATACCTTTCAACGTTAGGATGAAACCCAAGAATTTTCCGCTGGAGACTCCTAAGAAAGATTTGGTATGGTTCATCTTGAGCTGGTGCGTACGCATGAGGTTAAACACCGTCTTCAAGTCCCTGAGGTGATCATCTTTGGAGCGACTCTTAACGGCGATGTCGTCAACGTAATACTCGACCGTCTTGCATAGATGCCCACAGAAGATGGTGCTCATAGCTCGCTGGTATGTAGCACCCGTGTTCTTCAGACCGAAGAGCATGATTGTGTAGAAGTATACTCCTATCGGCTTTCAGAATGATGTATAATTCTGATCATCAGGAGATATCTTGATTTAATTGTAGCCTAAGAATCCGTCCATGAAGGACTTGCGCTCGAAGCCACATGTGTTGTCGATCATGATATCTTTGATTGGAAGGGGAAATTCGTCCTTAGGGCAGGCTGCATTTAGATCATGAAAGTCAATACAGATCCGGATCTTCCCATTCTTTTTTATGATGGACACGATGTTGGCTACCCAATCTGGATGTTGTTCTTTGCGGATGAAGCTACTAGCTATCGGTTTGTTGACTTCAGCTTTGATGGAATTTATAATGTTCGGTCGGAATCGTCATTGCTTCTACTTGACAGACTTAGCGTTTAGCGAGATATTGAGCGTATGGACCACGATTTGGTGATCCAGTCCTAGCATGTCTTCGTAGCTCCAGGCAAAGACGTCAATGTATTTCCTGACGAGCTATAGCAGGGATTCCTAATTCTCCTCAATTAGACCCTTACTGATGAAGATTGGTTTAGGGAAGGATTCGTCGCCCATATTTACTTGTAAGACTTCATCCTCGGTAGGAGGTTCTCATTGTTCAAACCGCATATCCTATTATGCATCTAGGTGTTGGTCCCACGGTTCTACTTCAAAGAGTTCTGGTGGATCTTCGTCATCTTTCTCAGGGTCAACTGACACCATGTTGGCAGCCAATGTTTGCTTGAGCATCTCTCCGATACTGACGTCGAAGTCCAAAGAGAAGGACTCTGAAGAATGAGAGTGTAACTCATCTTCATCCTCCGAGCCCTCGGGAGTAGTAGGAGGCGCAACATACCCTAAGCCATGCTTGGTCTTCTGGTAGTAATCCTCGGGTTTGTCCGCCGAGCGATAAGGAACAAAGGCAGTCGCCGACCTTTGCTGTAATTTAGACCTCATTTGCTTTTAAGATCATACCTCATCTTCTGGATGAGGTATTTGGCTTGACCACTTAACCGGTAGAGTTTTATTTTACCAATATCGGGTTTTGGCTCTTGTTCCTTCGGGATGAAGGAGCGGGGGCATTCTACCCTGCCGAAGATGATGGGTTTGTCTTCCCTCCTCTTTGCTGGAGTTATGAAGTAGAAAACTTGGCTGGGGAGGATCCGGTTTGCAGCATCGGTAGTCACCTGCGGCCGCAGGTGCAGGCTTAGACCGTGCTCCATGGAGTACAGTATGCTTATGTGTGCAACTTCGGAATAGTTCAAATATAGCCCTTTATTGATGAAATAAGTTATCTCGTCATTCAAAATTATATCGTCGAGAGAAGGGACGTTAGCATGGGCAGCTACGTACTCCTCCAGCTCATTTTCCCCAAGCTCTACCCCAGTGTGAGCGACAACTTTGGAGGTTACCTACGCAGCTTTACTACCAGAGACTTGGACGTTTTAGGAGGCATTGGAGCATCCTTTGGAGGTTGACTCAGCCTGCGAAGGTGAACGACCAAAGGTTCGGACGTGGTAGATAGTGTCGGATCTTTCTTCGGCGGTCGATCCGTCCTATGAAGGCAGACGACCAGAGGTTTGGGTGCCTTCCTGCGTAGTTTTACTCAAGAGGAGGGGTTATGTCAGGAGTGCATACTTTTAGAAGGACTCTTAAGGGCTCTGCCTCATCATCGACATTATTGCTACCTTTATCTTGGTAAACCTGTTTGTAAAGGATCGAGTCAGAGTAACATTCTTCGATCCCTTTGAACGGATCGACATCGACAAACTCCATTTTGACTGTGTCGTGTCCGTCGACGTACTTAAGGCCCTGGTATAGGGTCGACGACATGATTATATGTTCATGTATCCATGGACGTCTGAGTAAGACATTTTAGGATACATCTACGTCAATGATGTACCAGGTGACCTCTGTTTTCAAGTCGACGATCTGAATTTTCAAGCGAATCTTGCCAAGAGGGTAAATCCTTCCTACGTTGAAGCTAGTGATGGTAGTATTGGTGGCTGCCAGGCGATACATCGGAATGCCCAGGGTCTGAAGCAAACTTTGCGGGATGATGCTGATTGATGAACAGGGGTTAATGTGCATCTGATCTACCTTAATGGCACTAATGTACCCAGTGTAATACAAGAAACGATCATGCCGGTTATTCTTCAACAACATGTCCTGTTGTGAGAACGCGATATTGGGTATCGCCTCCATGACATTATTGTAGCGGGGACAAGCAGCAGGATCTTTAGCTGGCGGCTTGACCTGCGCCATGTTAGTGTCTATATTTTATAATGCCTCACTAAGAGCAACCCGAGTGTCTTTGGAGAGTCAAAGAAGCTCAAATAGAGACAACTTTGCTAGAGTGTTGGTGAGCTATGCCAAGATGTCAAATTTGTAGGGATTTTTCAGCCCCCGAGCTGAATCTTTGAGCAGCGGCTTTTCAAAGCGAGTGTCTTTCTAATTAGACTTGTCCGCTGCTGGAGGCTGGGATGGACCCGGATCTGGTATTACGGGTGCATTATTGGAAGTGCACCATCATCAGGGATATCATAATCTTGATGGTACGCTAGGCCTGTGCCACATCCTAGTCCGAAAATACGTAGGACTAGGAATACGTAATATGCCAGCTACGCATTCGACCAGACTCCGGTCTGACTCGAATACGTATAATCTATATTAAAATGGTCACTATCTATATAATTAAGTAAATATAAATATCTATGCCTTAATCCATAATGATCAGAATATACAAGAATGAGCTACATATGCTAAAGTCGGTCGCCAGTAATACATAAGCTCGAATAGACTCGAGAAAGGAATATGAGTCTATAAAACTAGGCTATATCAGCAGATGAATAAACAATATGAATAATAACCATGACTCTGAAAGAAATAATATAAGTATCTGGCACCAATTCCTGCAAGACTAAGCAACACATATCAGCAACTCCAAGCAGGCTCCACAACGGTCTATGCTGCAAAACTGGCAAGGGACCAGGTCCTCAGAGGGACGTAACAAGGTATAAGAAACAACATGCCAAAATAAATACAGTATATAAAATGTAACAATAGGACAAACTATGTAACCAGCTATGTGATATGCAAATGAGAGCATCACTAGTATTCAGGCTGAAACTACTACAAGCTCTGTGTCGGGGAGCCGGTAGCAGTGATATCATGTAGTGGGCCTAGCTTTGTAGTGGCTACGGCACCGTAATAATAATATATATATAATCAGCCTGTAGCCTGTGTGTCTCTCCCCACCCAATGTAATCATACGTCTCATGTCCACGATATCTCATATCCATAACACGCAAGATCATGACCTCTAACTAATGCAGCGAGTCATAATGATAGCTATGCATATGTAAGATCTATGTCACGAATCTTGTAACCTATACAAAATTACCTTGAATAATTCAGGGAAGATTCTACCTCATAAACAGTGTCAAGTGTCCTATGGTATAACGTACTTGATAAATCAAGCACAAAAAATATATTGGATCGTAATATCAACTCTCTAAGTGACGTTACACGACTCCGCGTACGACGTCGACACCCGAATATTATTCAGACGTTAAGCAATGTCCCACGGTCCTAGGTTGAACAAGTACATCTCAAGAGTATATATATATATAGAAAGAACTCAAGCAAATAATATAATAGGACTACTGCAAATTGGCAAAGTACACTTGCCTAGGGTTTGAATTCCTTCAATTGCTCCGTTGTATGTGGAATCTCCAGGAACGCCTTCGAATGCTGAAAAAATATTAACATCACTCTCAAAAGATATAAAATAGCTAGGATTGCCTATCCACAAGTCCAATTTGGATACAGTGGCAGAAATGACAGTTTCTGGTCAAAGTAGGGTCCACATGTGGCCTACTTCGTACCAAAAATTGTGCCAGAGACAAAGTTCTCAAAATTTGTCAAACTTAGTGTCTATAAGTCCAGAACGATGATATAAACCCAACGAAATATTCAGAACTGGATTTCGATGAGCCGATCACAAAATTGCCCATCAAGTAGATCCGTGGGGCCTATGATACGGGGTTTCGTCAATATTCTCAAAATCAAACCAAACTTGGGTCACAGGACCAGTGTAAAGCTACAAATCTAATGGCACAGGTTTTGTTGCAAAACAACAAGCACACACGAAGTTACAATGAGTTTCAGAACCGGCCCGATACGGGATATTTTCGATGGATACGCGTTGATTCCGATGTGCACGCACATCCAAATCAACTTATGCAAAATCCCATACGTCCGTATTGATGATACGCACCTTTCGGTACAATTCTCATACGACGAAGTCACCTCGTTTAGCGGAACGCACCCAGTTTTGGAACCATTTTGGATTTCGAAAACCATATTTTTGGTCGATTTCATCCGCGAATAAAACACAACATGCAACGAACTAAAATAAACTAATTACAGGGTTTTAAACTCAGTTAGGTTGTCTAATTAACTATTCAAATAGAATTTAGAAATAAAAAAAGAGGTTGGGAGTAAATCGGCCATGAACTTGTGAGTTCGGAACGGTTTCTAATTTACAGAAATTGGGTCATTTTTCCTGTTTTTGCGACGCGGTTTACGATCGACACAGAATGCGATACCCCGAATGAATTACACGAGGTTCGAGAGGATCACGTGGTCTTCGCATAGGATTTGACAGAACAAAAAATAGATCAACACACAGGGAGATACACGAGTTAGAAGACGGGTACCTCACTGATGTCATGACAGGACGGTACGGCGGGGCACGGTGGTTGTTGTGGCTACGACGGCTGCTGGGCTGCTTGGGGTGGTCGTGGTGGGTCGGAGAGGTCGTAGGAGGTCATGGGGAGCTCGGGGTCGATCGGTATGGAGGGGCGGTGGCCGGAGTCGCGTGGAGAGGTGGTTGTGATGGTGATGGTGGTAGGGTTGGGTTTTATAGACGAGGGCAACGGTTATGGGGGTGAGGGTCGCCAGGGGTCGTGGGCCGCGGAGCGGGTACATCGCCGGGAGTTGGGGGGTCGTGGGCGGGGTTGTGCGCCGGCGGAGCTGGGTCGTGCGGCCGAGTCGGGGGCGGGGGAATCATGGGGGTCGTGGGCACGGTGAGGGAATGGATTTGGTTATCGGGTCGGGTCGGGTCGGGTAAGACCCGACCCATTAGGGTTGGGTTGGTTCATTAGGGTTTAGTTTTGGTTCGGTTCGGTTCGGTTCGGGTTGGTTTAATCCGGTTTATTCTGGTTCAAAAAAAGTATTTTTTGCTATTTAAAAATAATTTTTGAGCCCAATAAATTCTAAAAAAATTACACAACATCCAATAATTAATTATACACCCAAAAATATAATTTTTATAATATTTTAATACTTAATTTAATGCATAAAAATATTAATCCCTAAAGGATATATAATAATAAATAAAAAATCACAGAAAAATTCAGAAATTTATTTGAAATTTTTTTAAAAAATAGGTTGTTACAATCTACCCACCTTAAAAGAATTACGTCCTCGCAATTAAGAAAATAAAACATAACCGGCAGTAGAGATGACGCGGTTGCAAGACATGTTGGTTGAAGCACGACACAAGAATAAAGAATCATGAACAACGAGAAATCGAGAGGAAGGGTGAGGGATTTGTTCAAGCAGAACACGTAGGAAAGGAATAAAAATATTTTCCTAGGCAATGAGAGATAAGTAACTCAAGAGTAAAGGAGCCTGGTTAGAACGAAGATCAACTACAGCTTATGAAAACTTGGGTGCCAGTTACTAATCTAGACTAACAAGTTTAGGCTAACATAATACTTGGCTTAGGCTAGGGCAATGATCTAAAAGGCACGTGCTAAAGCATTACTAGGAATATATAGCTATTATAAAACTCAAATCTTACTCGTATTCACTATTCCTCGAGTCTGTGCGTCCTCCACTATCATCGCAAAAGCCTGTCCACACCCTTACGGTGGTGCCCTCTTCTGTTGTTGGGCCTGCTGAAAGAGTGCTGCTCGTGCTCTGCGTAGCTCTTGGAATATATCAAGATGTCATCAATAAACACAACCATGAACTTGTCCAAGTACTGATGAAAAACTCCGTTCATCAAACTCATGAAAACAGTTGGCGCGTTGGTTAAACGGCATAAATAAGAACTCATAGAGTCCATACTTGGTCCTGAAGGTTGTTTATGGTATATCCTCTCTACGCGCTCTAATCTGGTGATAACCAGATCTAAGATCTATCTTTGAGAATACACTTGCACCACTCAACTGATCGAATAGATTGTCAATGCGTGGCAGGGGATGCCGGTTCTTGATGGTTATAATGTTCAGTGCCCTGCAGTCAATACACAGGCGTACCATCCCATCCTTCTTCGGCACAAATAGTATGGGTGTAACAGCTGGTTCATAAGATCTAATTTTGATACTAAAAGTCACAAGACAAATAAGGATTTAACCACTATGGCCTGCTACGTAAGGTTCTATTTTCTTAAGGTCATAATACAATTCCCTGTATCACCATCATGAGCCACATCTGATCCCTATCATCTAGCTATGTATTCCATAAAGTATTCCAGTGCATTAGAATCAACCCTCTTTCCTTTCTTCCAATACTTCCAAATTACTTTCTACCTTTAAGGAAGGGTAAAGTTTTATTAGTTCTAGGCCTCTGATACTATATTTATTCTCATGCTAAACTCTACACTAACTCTAGCATATAGGAATAACCTATCTACTATCATACTAAGGGTAACTGTCTTCTCAAAAATTTATATCCAGCATATCTTCTTCCGCCGATGAGCCGATCACAAAATCGTCCGTCAAGTGGAGCCGTGGGGCCCACGATACGGGGTTTCGTCAACATTCTCATAATCGAACCAAACTTGGGTCACAGGACCAACATAACGCTACGAATCCAATGGCGTAAGTTTTGTTATGAAATGACAAGCACACACGAAGTTACAACGAGTTTCAGAACCGGCCCAATACGGGGTATTTTTTACGGATATGTGTTGATTTCAGTGTGCACGCACATCCAAATCAACTTCTCCAAAATCCCATATGTCCGTATTGACGATACGCATCTTTCAATATAATTTGCATATGACGAAGTCACCTCGTTTAGTGGGACACACCCAGTTTTGGAAAAATTTTGGGTTTTGAAAACCAAGTTTTTTGTCGATTTCACCCGCGAATAAAATACAACATGCAGTGAACTAAAATAAACTAATTATAGGATTTTAATCTTAGTTAGGTTAGCTAATTAACTGTTCAAACAGAATTTAGAAATAAAAAAATAGGTTAGGAGTAAATCGGCCATGAACTTGTGAGTTCGGAACGGTTTCTGATTTACAGAAATTGGGTCATTTTTTCTATTTTGTGTCGCGGTTTGCGACCGACACCGGACGCGATACCCCGAACGAATTACACGGGGTTCGAGAGAGTCACGTGGTCTTCACATAGGATTCGACAGAATGAAATACGAATCAACACACAGGGAGATACGCGAGATAGAAGATGGGTACCTCACTGATGTCGTGACAGGGCGGCGCTGCGGGGCACGGCGGTTGTTGTGGCTGCGGCAGCTGCTGGGCTGCTCGGGGTGGTCGTGGTCGGTCGGGGAGGTCGCCGAAGGTCATGGGGAGCTCGGGATCGGTCGACTTGGAGGGGTGGTGGCCGGAGTCGCGTGGAGAGGTGGCTGTGATGGTAATAGCGGTGGCAGTGGGGTTGGGTTATATAGACGAGGGCGGTGGTTATGGGGGTGAGGGTCGCCAGGGGTCGTGGGCCGTGGAGCGGGGGCATCGCCGAGAGTCACGGGGGTTATGGGCGGGGTCGTGCGCCGGCAGAGCGGTGTCGTGCGGCCGAGTCGGGTGCGGGGGAATCGTGGGGGTCGTAGGTACGGTGAGGGAATGAATTTGGTTATCGGGTCAGGTAGGGTCGGGTCGGGTCGGGCCGGGTTGGGTAGGACCCGACCCATTAGGGTTGGGTTGGTTCATTAGGGTTTAGTTTGGGTTCGGTTTGGTTCGATTCGGTTCGGGTTGATTTAATTCGGTTTATTCTGGTTCAATAAAAATAGTATTTTTCGTTATTTAAAAATAGTTTTTTAGCCCAATAAATTCTAAAAAATTATACAACATCCAATAATTAATTATACACCCAAAAATATAATTTTTTTAATATTTTAATACTTAATTTAATACATAAAAATATTAATCCCTGAAGGACATTTATAATAATAAATAAAAAATCACAGAAAAATCCAGAAATTTATTTTAATTTTTTTTTAAAAATAGGTTATTTCAGCTTAATCTTGTTATTCTTCCTATAGCTTCCTCCGATGAGAGGGAAACCGTATAGCATGGTTTGGATTTCTTGCCATTAGTCTTGGTGGCAGACAGTATTTTTTGCTACATCAATTCTGGAGTGAGATCGGGGTGAACCCACATACCCACACGATATGGTAAAAGGTATCAACCCAGTCGATTGGTCACGCACCGGTGGAAGGTTGACGACTTCCATCATTGCCCGGGGGATCGAGATTACTCCGTCTTGGGCCTCTGTTGCCGAAAAGTTGTCAAACCGGGTTGTTGTCGGGTAGGTGCCTTCGGATGCAGTCGTTGGAATGATGACTGCCTGCTTGTGGTTACTGCCACTTTGTTGCAGTAGCTATTGATAATAATTTTGGCATAATAATGTCCTGGGGAGGACACTTCACGCGCCGTAGTTGTCTTCTCGTCTTACGCTTATGACTAATAACGTTGTACAAGTCAAACAAGGGTTGATCCACCTTTGCACCTTTTTTGTGAGCAAGGGTAGACCGAGCGTGCGGGTTCGTGCGTATTGATTTTTCTCCCTGATCTAGGGTTCGTACAAGAACTTTTCCTAGATCATCATTGGAAGAATTTTAAGATGGACCCTGCCCATTTTCCTCTACGGGCTGGACGCATGGGCCAATTTTGTATGACTTTCCATCAGGGCACGAATAGTAAGCAGTGCCCGCTGACGGTCATCCAAATGGACAATTGCTTGAGCCTGACGAGCTTGCACTGCCCCATATTTCTTCAACTTAGTACATGCAGGCACAAAATACGAAGAGTCCAAGTTATGATTTTTCTCAAAGCAGCACATGAAAGCACGACCGGATGATATTCTGTCAAAGACAGAGCTCATGGGAGTGTCAGAGATGCATGCGGCTGTGTTGGAAGGTGTATACTACTTTCTTCCCCACATCCTATATTGTAGCCGCATGGGCTGCATATCTACTCCTAAACTCTTGGCATCGTATTATTTTTCTCTGCTAGAGTTTGGGTGTTGAGCATTCTCCTTTTCAGGCAAAGAGGCCGCATGAGCAGGGACAGCTTGAGCGGACGCATGCCGTATGTCTTCAGTATCAGAGAGAAAGAGAGATATAGGAAGTGCATGCTCCGCAGTTGGGTAAGGCATAATGGCCTTTACTACCCACATCGTGCGGGTCTCCAAGTGGTGACACCCTTCTGGTTTGAAGAGGATGTTGCATAAGCAGTGGACGCATGATGTACGGTCCCTGCGGTAGAGAGAGAGACAGGGAGGGCATGCTCTGCAGTTGGGTGAGACGCAGTGGCCTTTGCTACCCACGTCCTGCGAGTCTTCTTGGGCTTTTCTTGCCTCAGAGAAGGAATCGTGCTGTCCCCAGAGAGCATCTCCTCAAAAACCTACTGGTCGAAGCAGACCACCCACATCCTTTGAGTAGACCCGAGCTTGGCTACATCAGATTGTGCCATAACTTTCTCATCAGAAGAGAACAAAGTCCCCAACAGAGTCGTCACCTTATTGCCATTAAAATTGATTGCTTCAATAACAAACAGAATAAAGTACAAAGAGGCCCTAGACAGAAAATCTAAGTACAAATTTTTGATTATGGGGTGTGGCGATGGACAAAGAAGCTCTTATCTTTTCTCTGGGTGAAGAAGCTCTCATCTTTTCTCTGGGTGAAGAAGCTTCAATAATAAACAGAAGAAAGTACTTCATTGATGATCCGACGCAGGGTAAAGAAGCTCTCATCTTTTCTCTCTCTTTACCTCTGCTATTGTCTGTCTATTTCTCTGTGTCTGTGTGTCTCTATTTTTGGGCATGTCATCCTAGTATATATAGTCATCCTTGGGTGCGCATATGTTAGGCCACATAGATACTAGAGGATGCCACATGTACCTTCCTAATAGGGTACAGCTATAACCGTGAGCAGGCCAAGCTTCCACGTGGGTGCTTGTTGGGATTTTCTGTTACTGAAGATCTGGGCGGTTCACGTCCTTTGTGGGCGTGACTTGGTCAATTTTGACACGTAGCCCGCACTTGGTTGGAGAGAGCTACTTCAGTTGTAACAATAAGACTTAGTCTTCATAGAGTCTGAGACGCATATGGCCAGAGACGCATGAGACGCATGGAACGCAAGGAGTCTGGGATGCATGGGTCCATACATGCATGAAATGCGTGGAGTCTGGGACGCATGGGGCCAGAGACACATGGAGAGCATAGAGTCTAGAACGCATGGGGCCAGAGACGCATGGAATATGGGATGCATGGGGTCCTTGTTGTGCTGTACACGTGGTGTTGAACACGTGGCGCTGCATACCTGTCAAGAGTAAAGTTTTGTACTAACGTGAGACTTTTATCGTTTAGTATGTTCACATCTTTTGAGGCAATCAAAAAATTCTTTTTGTTAAGATTTTGTGTCAGAGACGATCCTGTTGACGGGATGCCATGTCAGGTTAATCTGCTGCCAAGGATGCTTCAGCTGATTGTGACTCATGGGTGTTGCCTTATTGGGTCGTAGGATAATTCTGCGAACTGATCTCTTCTGAGCTCTGGAGGCGTATGGTTGCTGGACACATGGGCGTGTATTTTCTATGCTTCTACAAAAGGATCCAAGAATCACTCCCTAGATCATAGTTCTAGGGGTAGGGGTTGAGGGAGAAGGGACGAAGGAATATGAAAGAATAAGGAAAGAAAGAAATAAGAAAATAAGAAGGAGAAGAAGGAAATATAACATATATAATAGAGTGGAGTGTGGTGTTAGCCATGGGATCTAGCCACAACTTCTCTCAAGCAATCTCATCCATCCAAAGAAACACAAGGTTTCAGTGGTCCAAAGAGTGAACCAGGTCAGGTATCCATCCTACGCACGTGTCCTAGTACGGGTCCATGGCAATTGCCAATAAGTTTTTTATTGGTCCAAGGTTGTCTCTCATAACAAAATAAAAATCTAAATCACGAAAATACAATAAATATGATACACAAGAAAATATAGAACACATCGTAAATACATTTTTAGGAAAAATTTTAAATATTGAAATTCAGAAATATGAAATCTAGGAATGGACGTGACAAGCCGTGCCCTCCTCCCCACCCTCTCTCGGTGGCTCAGACCCCCTCTCTCCTATTCCTAGGAGGAGACACCCTGGAACATTGTCTCCTCTTCTCGACCCTAAGGAAGAGGCACCCTGTGCGCCGACTCCTCTTTTCGACCCCAGCGGAGACCCCAATGTATAGCCTCCTCCTCCCAATACCCCTCCTTCTCCCGACCGCACTCTAGGTAAAGAATTTTCTATTTTTTTAAATATTTCCAATTTCATATCTAAATATATGCAAATGAGTATTATATATATATATATATATATATATATATATATATATATATATATATATATATATATATATATATATATATATATATATATATATATAATGCTCATTTGCATATATTTAGTTCTTAATTTACTATGATTTTGTTAATTGTTTTAAGAATATAGATGGATTTAAGCCCTAATTTAATATCGATTTGTTTAGGTCTTGCTTCTCGGGCTGATAATAGGCTGGGTTTGGACTTTGGTTTAGTGCCTAGATATTTTGAATTAAGCAATTAACCAAGTGTAGATGCAATTGCTCCATCAAGCTCTTGATCCAAAGTATCTAGCCTTTGTTGAAGCAAATAAAAAGTAGATACTAGTTAGCCACGTATGCCAGTTGGGAGGAAAGATCTATGGGTATAAGCTGTTGGGGAAGAAAACTTTGGTAGTATGTATATATCAAATATTTGGAATCGCATCCATAGGTATACTCGAGAGCTCCACCTCCACCTCCACCTGTACCATCACAGCATGATACCTCCGACGCTACTCCTCCTGACGTGCTTAGTATGTAGCAGATGTCAAAGATGATGTAAGACTTTCAGAGACAACTAAAAGAGGCTCATGATGGCACGTGTGGTGCACACCAATCGGACCCTAAGCTCCAAAATTTCCTAAGATGAATGGATTATTGTTGGCTTATTATGGTAGTAGATGCCATAGATTACGCAAGAAGGTGCAAGGTCTGTCAGATTCATGTAGACTTTGTACACAAGCCATTAGGGTTTCTATATCGGACGACTACATCATGGCCATTCAAAACTTGGGGTATAAAAATAATAGGTCCTATCAGCCCGCCTTTAACTAAAGGAAATCAATTTATCCTGGCAATAACGGATTACTTTTTCAAATGGGCAAAAATAATACCAGTTATTAAAGTGAAGACGTCCAACATAATTAGTTTTGTCAAACACCATGTCATCTATCAGTTTGGTGTTCCCTGAAGGATCATACATGATAATGGACTACAGTTTGCAAGCCATGCATTTTAATGATTTTTTACAAGAATCAGATTCAGAATATAGTTTCGACAATATACAACCCCACCATTAACGGGTTAGTTGAGACTTCAACAAAATAATAACCAAGTTACTTAAGAAGTTTGTTTCATTAAATAAACATGACTAGAATAAGAAATTTGGTGAATGTTTTGGGGCTTATCGAATAACGATACAGACCTTAATTGGTAGTACATACCCCAACCGAGTAGCCGTCAACGGTCCTCGCCATCGGCCTGAGGTTGTTAAACCTCTATTGTAAATCGTAACATGACACAATATCGTAAGATCGAGTCTGAAACCTCTCACTAAAATTTGCCCATGGTATCAGCACCGTCAGTGAAACCTCCTGAGCTGCCCACCAGTCACAGGTCAAATCTAGCAACCACAGCCTAACCACTACCACTCGCTCCCTAGTCGGAACTTCTGCTGCCCCGAGTATGGCCTCAGTATCCTGGAGCCATGTATCAGATGCAATCACATCCTCAGTACCGTAGAAGTATAGGGATGAAGATGCCTGAAACTGTTCTCATAATTATAGATCTAAGAACCACCTCACTCTATAGCCGTATGGACTGACTGAGTGAGAACGTTACTATATCGCTGATGAGTGGCCATGAAGCCCGTCAAAACGTCCATCAGTGCTCGAACAACATCCGGTTGCATTGACAGTACTGGCTGTACTGGTACAGCCACCTGGATCGAGCTGAACATGTTGCTCTACTCTGGGATCTATCCTCGACTCTGCTCCTTAATGCTGAGGCTGAGCCCTAGGAATCGGCTGACCATCGGGAAGCTAATCTTCCATCGTCTGAACTCGTACGATATGGTCAGAAGGACCAGGAACAGTACCCCTAAAATTCAAAGGACATAAGGATCAATAATCAAGGAACATGATAGAGCAAGGATGAAAGCAGATGTCAGGTCAAAGATCAAGGATATAGGATAGTCCAAAAAGAGATCAGGAAATAATGATTTAGGATTGAGACATATATACTGATAACTCCCACACGTCTGAATACCAGACCTGCATGGGCCACCACTAAAACCCTATCAGGCCCGAAAACCAGAATACTGGAGAGTGGGGGGACGACAAAGGTAGCTACGTATACCAGAGTACTCAAGTAACCTGAGATACGGTCACGGCTGTGAATAAATATGGGGGTTAATATTATAAGCCATCAGTCAACCTAAGTCAAGCAATCCTAGTGTCTTAATCACAAGCAAGAATCCACAATATACAAAAAATATGATCATCTAAAGAAAAATAGTCAAGCTTCCCAAACCATATATACATAGCTGATCATGAAGCTAGTAATACAAAATAAAGAACTAAAAAGAGTATAAGTTATATATGATCAACTCTAGCTAAAGACTATAATATGCTAATCATGCCATGCCTAGTAGGAGATGTATCAAGTCCAAAATACGAGCTAACAGGTGCTCGGGGCTAAACACTATAAAAGAATATGTACAATAAGTGGGAGAATAAGATAGAAACCCACTTAATCAGTCTGGTACTCCGCGTGGTCACCATCATCGGGAATGTACGAAAGATCCTTTAGCACTGCTACCGGATCTGGCCAAGCAAAACCAGTGGGGTCAGACCACAAATAACAAGTACCACAAAGAAAGCCAAATAATATATAAACTAAAACCAATAATACAACATAGAGCTACTAGATCCTAAGCAACATGTAACTACGAGGAAAAATATAAAGTGCACTAGAAAACAAGAAAAAAAATGGGAAACCTGTAAAGAAAACTAGATGAGTGACATGTACGGGATCAGTTGAACATATACGGGATGATACAAGGTAAACAGTAGCATATAAGTAAATGGTTACATGTAGCATATACAACAACTGGGCAAGAAAAGTAAATGACAAAAGAAATTGTACAGTGTCGGAATCATGGCAGGAGAAAGAAAATGTAAATAAAATAAGAAAAGAACTAGCACAAGAATATAGCAATAAATGGACTCCATCCAAAAATTACGGCCAAGCAAGAAGTACGGCTTACTATGTTAGCTAACTAGGGTTATCACAAGTCCTAATTACAAACAAGATGCAATAACTGATAATTTCTTTGGTTACATGCCCTGCAATCTATCCAAGCTATCAGGACCACAAAATAATCAAAGATGTACTAGTGTCCCTCTCAATAGTGTGCTAAAAATACGCCCTACTCGATGTCATGCTACAAATCCATTCTGGCTGACGTCACGATAACGGGACTGTATGCAACCTAGAGATTCTCCCCTCCCGATGCTCTAATAATTTAAAACTAGTCATTAATCCTTAGCAGTTTATTTCAGAATTCTGGATGTGGCATTCCACAGAATCCTTTCTAGATACGATACTCCCCGCAGGGATGAACTAGACAAGACAATAATTTGACAAGCACAAGCACAAGCATAAGACTATACGGGAATGCAACCAAACAGTTATAGGCATGACGAGCGAGTGCTTTAACAAGCCATAATAAGTAATATACAAGTCAAGTGTATAGTAGGTAGATGGCCCAAACTATATCGGGACAGGTCTAGACAGATGTATAATGGGTAGGTATCCCCAAAGCTATATACGACAGGTGTATAATGAGTAGGTGGCCCCAAAATTATACATTATATCAGGACGAGGCTGGTACAAGATAATGAACAGGAGTGCACCACGACAGGTCACTATCAAGAATGTAGCCAGGACCGAGTATAATGGGTAGGTGTCCCAAACTATGTATGCTTAAATATCTAGAGCACTACACTAGCTTTTACCTTCCAACAAATTTTACACCCTTGAACTAGACATACCAATCTTTAATTTTGATCTTTGCGTAAGCTGAAACTGGATATAATGGGTAGGTATCCCAAGTTATACATGAAGCCAGCACTGGGTATAATGGGTAGGTGTCCTAAACTATACATGAAGCTGGGACTGGGTATAATGGGTAGGTTTTCCAAACTATAACAAAAATAAAGATGAGTACAAGACAAAGAATGGGTAGAGTCGAGAAGTAACACAGCAAGAACATACTCATACAATATGTGCACGAGCGCCAAGAAAAGCAAAGCCGAAAAAAGTATAATAAAAAGTAAAACATATATAAAAGAGAACAAAATCGGTATACCGTCGGTATACTACAGTATATCATCGGTATATCGTCCAAGACCAAACTAGAAACGTAGGAAAAACAAGTCTGGATAATCGGTACACCGTCGGTATACTCTAGTATACCGTCGGTATGCCGGACAAAAGATTGCAAAATCAAAGCAGGTTTTCGATTTCAATAAATCGATATACCGTCAGTGTACTATAGTGTACCGTCGGTATGCCGGTTCAAGTTGTCACGCCCCAATCTCCCGCAAGCTCGATAGTCCCCAGTGAACGTGAATCACCACGTTGCAGCTCTTCCGCAGGACAATCGTTCTCATCGGGACGTTATGCCGTACGAGCCTGGAGTTACGCTCGTACAAGGCAATGTTGTCAAACACCAAATATTATCATTAAAACAACCAAGTTGCAGCGGAAGTCAAGTATTGTGTACCAAGCACACATCAGAGTAATACGCAGCGAAGCTCACGATAGGATCCAAATAAAATGCCCCGAAGGCAATGCCACGAAGGCGATGAAATACTCTTGCTATTTTCTCTAGCCCACAAAGGTACTTATAGTTCATACATCATGTCTCGTATATACAAGCAGCGCCACTACGCCTGCATACCTGAAATGTTGCCCACAAACGTGGGTCAGTACACAACCGTACTGGTGAGCGGGGTAACCCACTCGCCTAAGCCGACACTAAGTAAAATAGTGAATGCAAACAGTTATATGGTGATCTTTCTAGTTGAATCCTAGATTCATTTCATGGCATGGGGATGATATGCTAAGAAAAGTTGTAAAGCAGTTTAAGCATGCAAGCATTCAACTCAAACCAATCGACAAGCAACTATATAAGCAACCCGAAGGATTCTTGCATGCAAACCATCATGCTCAAACCCAAGCAACGCGACTATCGTATCGAACCATCAACGAAGACTCAATATCCATCCTCAACCAAACTTTACAATCAAATCTCATAGTGCACACTCTTGCCTAGGCAAGGTGGCAGCGCTTACACGAAAACCAAACCAACAAAAGAAAAGCAAGCCAACACTAATCTATATGAAGTCACTGGCAAAGCCACAAAGGACATTGATCGGACCAAGATCAATAAGGCAGTCCTACCCGATCCAGGGCTGGGCAGCTACTTCTTCCTGGTGGTATCGGACTACCAGCACCGCGCCCAAGACGTGATGCCCATGTCTCCTCCATGGCCGAACGGTCCCGGTGCCCCGGAGTCCATCCCGTTCGAGGAAACGAAACACTGTGCTACACAGGTTATCCGTGACATGCAGACACCAAGTAGGTATGATGAGAGGATCGAACATTCTTGCCCCACCAAGCGATCCTAGACTCGTTCAACCGATAATCCAACCAAAACATCCATAACCATTCTTCAAACATATTGTCCAAGGCACCATTTACAAGTTATTCCCATAGACACAATGCCTCTTCTCAACACAGTGTTTCCAATAGTGCAACACCCATGCTCAAAGCAATCCCATGGTACAATGCCCCAACAGTGGCACAATGCCCTCGTCGATGCAGTTGTTCGGTTTCGAACCATAACTGCTCGCTTTGTAAGGCAAAGCGACCAAGTGATACTCGTGTACGGATATACGCTCGTTAGCCCGAATTCCCGATATTTCCAATGCCTCAATGTATCATTCCAACTGTCTAAGTATAATTCCAATTATCCAACCAACTGCCTCAAATGAAATATTCTAACTCTAGCTCCAACTATCCAACGCGTAAATTATTTTAAGCCACAATCCTATCCAAGCAACGACGTACACTCTATATACGTCTCAGTTTAGTAATTCTAAATGTTTTAGCCCAAGTGTTCAAGCCTTTTTCGTGTTTTTCATATTATTAGGCATGAAGGAGTAGAGAAGAAGGGAAAGAGCCCACTCATAATGTTTGATCCCGTTAAACATCATGTCCTGCCGATACGGCCAATTCCTTGAACCCGTGGTCCGATGCAAGCGCAATCTACTCAACTGGTATGACCATGCGAGCAGGCCGTACTCTACAAATTATCCGACCGATCGGACTAAGGAAGATGGCATTATCATTTCAACTCAGTTATCTCAGTACTGCTATGAATGAACACCTGATTTCCATCGAACTCGCTAGCCATCTGCACATGAAACCAACTCAATCAATACTTCTTCCCAAAATCCAATAAATCAAATATAACCAACATTTGTTTCATTCAATCTGACTCAGCGTAACGCACCGTGCGGTTGCGGGCGTTACATAATATACCACTTAGAATCAGGTTCGTCCACGAACCGTGCTGGTATTCATTCCTATCATATGCCGTTTGTCCAATTCCATAGATCTGCTATATGCAACTCTCATATTCACGATTCTGACTCAGTATCTCGTTCTGGTGAACGCTCGTACAAATTTCTGAATTCTCACATCCTCCTTGCAACTCAATATGAATTCTTCGTATCGCTTAGTTTTGGATCGTAAACATATTTAAGGCGTCCCTAAAATACATGCATTTCAGTCGAGCTTTGCGATAGCAAATTTGAACAAGTTACAAGGGTATCTTTATGTCCGAGGCATCCATTTGCTTTACTCCCAATTGAACCAAATTATGATTTCCATTCCAATATTATTCGCTTGAGCACTATTCTCAAATATGATAATTTCCTACCGACTCAATCAGTTCGTGTTCCAACTCAATCCATCAAACTATTTTTGAATTCGCACCAGCAACATCTCCAAATATATCTCATGCACCGAACGATCAACTCAACTGATACTACCCCAACTAGGCGACTTACCCAAATATCAACTTTGCTATTATCAGCTCAACCAAACACCTCATCCTCAATCTCAATACCTCGCTGGGTAAATATCTATATTGAGGTTCGTGTGATCCACGAAGATCTCGCCGCCACGCCAAAGGGATAGTGTCACCACGATTTCAACGTGGACACACTCGTCACAATTCCTAGGTTGCGTATGGAATGTAATGCCTCGTTCCCCCTATTCGGGGAACGCGGCCAAGAAATACTTACGACCGTCCGAACGGGACAGATTGAATTAAGATCCTTTCCTCGTTATGGATTGGTTTCTTCGGAATCAGGTCCCATATATAATGGATTGTGCCTCGAGGATGGACTCGACGGCAGAGTCGAGAGGGGCCTTTCCGTTGCGTTGGTTTTTTGTCCGTTTTTGTGCCGCTTGGTTGCTTTCTTGTTGGTTTTATGACTTGCGTTTTCTTGAACGGTTTTAATGGATTTCATTGCTTTCGTTCTTAGGATTTCGCATTTCGTATCGAGCCTTGGAGACCGAAGCAGGAGGTATTGATCATCCGTTGGTGCGTGCAGGTGATCGTGTAGACGACGCGCGAGCGGAGTCTTAGGGGTCTCTCCTTCTTCTTCCTATTCAACCAAACTTGTGAGTGGCTCTATTTCGATAAGCACCTTCTTTCCAAGGGCTCCGTTCATAATAACATTGACTCAGTGGTGCATTCAATCAAATGATACCAATTAAGTAACAAGTTGGATAACAAGATAAGATAAGAAGTAGGCTTGGAACACCCATTGCTTGTCATACAAAACCTTGCATAAATTCATTGATGCATGCATGTTCGTTGGGTGTTTAATAGGTTGGTATTTATTGATAGTTCAAAGTGTTCTTCTATAAACTGCTGCATGTTATTTCATATAACTGTTGGTTGATTGTGATAGTACAGTAAAGCAGTTTCGTACATGATGTTCTTTAAATGGCTAGTAAGTAAATCTATGATGTAGAGTTCATAGAAATGGTCATGGGAATTCTTGTGCACAAGGGATCCAGGTTCCTGCGGACGGTTACCGGGGCACCGGGCCGTTTCGACCCGGGCGGAATCTACTTTCTTAGTCGTGGGAGCGGGGAATTGTAGCGGGGCTAGCTACCCGCGCTGCAAGCGTCGCCGCCAGCCCAGACTAAACCCATGATGGCTCCTAAACAAGAAAGAAAGATGTTGTGTATATTTAAACTGTGCAGACTAACTATGTCTTCGTGACAGGGAAGGCTATGGTAAGTTATACAGGTGGTTCAGATGGTACAGGTAAAGTCACCGAACGGTGGCATGTGAAGTTATGTTATTTTGTTCTTGCATACCTGCTAAATGAAATCTGAACTAGGCAAGAATAGAAACCCACCTAAGAACATAATTGTAGCATACTCATTAGATCTCATCTCATGAGCTTGGTAAAGTTGAGCAGCTAGCCTTCACCAGTACTTTCTGAAGTACTGACCCTCGTTGTAGCAGGTTCCCCGGCGCAAGGCAACGCGGCGAGGAGCTGAAGCTCTCTCAGAACTTTTGGGATCCTTGGCGGTTCGTGGCCAAGACTTTTGGAGGCTCAAGCTAGAAGCCTTTCACTCTCTCCGTTGCTGAATATCGCTAAGGCGATGGTGCTTACTCGCACCCAAGGTGGTTTTGCGTTTTTGAATCTATGTAAAGGGACATAATGTATGGATCGGCTATCTCATTTTGCGTCCAAGTTTGTAAGCCCGTGGGGCATTTTATACTTTTGAGTCAAGCGATGTAAAAAGATGTTCATTATGAATAAAAGAGAAACTTTTCTATGCCTCAACCTTGTGTTATCTTATATGTCCACTCTGCTGCATTGTTCTAAAGAATATCCTTATGCCTAAGGCCTTGTGCACGTGCGCCCTACGCGTGCACGGCATCACGCCCGGGGGACGATTATCGATTAGCCGAAATCGGAGCGTGACATATTGGTATCAGAGCATGCTTCAGATCCTTTGATCTCACGAAGAAAGTTTCTAAAGAGGACCTTGTTCCTTCCGAGTAGACCCTTGAATTCGTTTGGCCAAAATGAGATACGTTCCATACAGTGAGTCCATAATATACCTTGAGACTAATACAAGTTACTTTCCTTTCAAGGAACGACTTCCGAGCCGGGTGCACAAGCGCAGATGGTGGCGCAAGTGCAAGCGAGTAGTTCAGGCACCTCGGGCAGCTCTGGGAGTCCAGCTGCCGCACCCTCTGCCGATCCGTTCGAGCGAATGATGCGTTTGATGGAGACGCAACAGAAACAAGCTGAACTACGGTAGAGTCAGTTCGAGTCACGGATTGAAGCTCAATTCGTGGTGCAGCGACTTCAGGCGGATACACAGCAAAAGCAGATGAATAGTCTGCAAACAATGGTGACGAGTATGGTCGCCAACAATTATTCTGCATCTGCCCCCGTAACCGTGCCTATAGTTGTTGAAGCCACCGGACCGCAGAATTCCCAGGGTACCTTACCCTCAGGCGAGAATGGGTCAATCGTGTCGATATCTAAATTTAAGAAGATGTGCCGTACTACGTTTAAAGGCACCGAGGACCCATCCTTAGCGATGGACTGGCTGGTTGAGTTGGAGGACCACTTCGAAGCGCTGTGCCTAGACGAGACCAAGAAAGTGGCGTGTGCCCAGCTTCAGCTCCGACAAAATGCACATGATTGGTGGGATGTGCACAAGCAAGCAATTTTGAGTGAAGGTGGCACAACGGCTATCTCCTGGTCCGTGTTTCGCAAGGCCTTCGTGGAGGAATACCTTCCACCCGCCGTCCGTCGCGAAAAGGAAGACGAGTTTGTGCTACTGAAGCAGGGAGACATGACGGTGCGTCAGTACGCTTCAGAGTTCAACCGACTTGCAAAATTTGCCAAGTCTCAGCTCGCCGATGCCGAAAGTCGTGCACGAAAGTTCGAGCTCGGACTATGACCCTCTATCCGTGCTCACGTCGTAGTGACTCAATATCGTACCATACGGGAGTCCTTGAATCATGCACTGTCCCTAGAGTCGCAGTATCCTCCAGTTCGCACCAGCGCTGTACAAAATAACAATCACAAGCGTCCTGCCAACACAGGAGGAAACAACGCGCATAAGCGCCACAACAACAACGGCGGCTCCCAAGACTCGAATCAAGGGAAGAAGCAAGGACAAAATTGTGCCTACTGCCGCAAGCCAGGACACCACGTCAGCGAATGTCGCGCGAGCAAGGGAGGATGTTTCAGTTGTGGCAAGATGGGCCACATTGCTCGTAATTGTCCAACCCGTTCCAACGATCCATCTTCACACCGTCCGCAGCAGAATAATGACTCAGCTCAGGGTCAGGGGCAAACTCAACGAGCGAACCAGACACCGCAAAACGCTCAGGACCGAGTCTATGCTTTGACTCGGGACGAGGCACTTGCATCGAACACGACGGTGTCAGGTATATTACTTTTTAATAATGTACCTGCTCGAGTATTGTTTGATTCTGGTGCAACACATAGCTTCATTTCGGTGGATTTTGCCACCGAACACTCATTCCCTATGACACCGCTAGGCTTAAACCTAAGTGTTAGTACTCCTTCGGGCGTAGATTTATCGGCTCGCTTAGTCTGTCGTGAAGGTAACATTTGCATCGGGGGACGAAGATTGTCATTAGATGCGATAGTTCTAGACATAAGGAACTACGATCTTATTCTGGGGATGGATTGGCTCGGCGCTTGTTCAGCTACAATCGACTGTACGAAAAAGGAAGTCGTATTTCGTTTGCCCGGCGAGATAGAGTTTTGCTTCACGTGCAGTCCTGAGTCGAAAGCGTCGAATGCCTGCATGGTGATCTCAGCAATGTCTGCTCGACGGATGATTCACTCCGGCTGCGAAGGGTACTTAGCGTCCGTTCGAGACACTCGGCAAGATTGCGCAAACGTTGAGTCTATCCCCGTTGTGGCGGATTTTCCTGATGTGTTCCCCGACGAGTTGCCAGGCATGCCGCCCGATCGAGAGACAGAGTTCACTATAGACACGTTCCCAGAAACTCGACCAATTTCCAAGACACCGTATCGAATGGCCCCGGCAGAATTGAAGGAGCTTAAAGTACAGTTGCAAGACTTGCTAGATCGAGGATACATTCGGCCTAGTGTATCTCCGTGGGGTGCGCCAGTACTATTCGTAAAGAAAAAGGATGGCTTATTGCGGCTCTGCATCGACTATCGAGAATTGAATAAAGCAACCATTCGTAACCAGTATTCTCTTCCAAGAATAGACGATCTTTTCGATCAGTTGCAAGCTGCCACGGTATATTCTAAAATTGACCTCCGTTCGGGCTATCACCAACTAAAGATCAAGCCAGACGATGTGCCAAAGTCAGCTTTCCGAACTCGCTATGGCCATTATGAGTTCCTGGTGATGCCGTTCGGACTAACCAATGCACCCGCTGCCTTTATGAGTTTAATGAACCTTGTGTTCCGGCCCTACCTCGATAAGTTTGTAGTAGTATTCATCGATGATATCTTGGTGTATTCGAAGAGTGAGGAAGAACATGCAGAGCACTTGCGGACCGTGCTACAAACTCTTCGGGACAACCAGCTATATGCTAAACTGAGTAAGTGTGAATTCTGGCTAAGTAGTGTATCTTTCCTCGGGCACATCATTTCTGCGGTAGGCATCTCAGTCGATCCGAAGAAGGTGGAGGCCATTGTCGAGTGGAAGCGACCTGCATCCGTTAGCGAGATTCGAAGCTTCCTCGGGCTAGCGGGCTACTACAGACGGTTCGTGAAGAATTTTTCCAAACTTGCACTACCTCTGACTCGCCTCACACAAAAGGGAGTCGCGTTTGAGTGGTCCGCCGACTGCGAAGCTTCGTTTAAAGAGTTAAAGTATCGCCTCACCTCTGCCCCGTTACTTGCACTACCAGACGAGATCTCGGGATTCCAAATATTTAACGACGCGTCCGGGCAAGGTTTGGGGTATGTACTTATGCAGCGAGATCGAGTGATAGCCTATGCCTCCAGGCAACTAAAGAAGCAGGAGAAAAATTATCCTACACACGACCTGGAATTAGCGGCAATTGTCTTTGGCCTGAAATTGTGGCGATACTACCTTTATGGAGTGCCTTACCGAATTTATACTGATCACAAGAGCTTAAAGTACCTATTCACCCAGACAGACCTCAACCTTCGTCAGCGCCGTTGGCTAGAATTGATAAAAGATTATGACTTGACGATAGACTACACGCCTGGAAAAGGGAACGTTTTAGCGGATGCTTTGAGTCGGATCTTCGTTGGATCTCTGTCAGTCGATCGCAGGTTACGAAGGGACTTAGAAGAAATGGGTATCGAACTCCGAATTCGATATCGTGGCGCACGGGTCGCTCAAATGCGATTCGTACCCAACCTAATAGAGCGGGTCATATCTACTCAGAAAGACGACCCTTTCCTAAGGAAGATGCACGAGCAGATTCTAGCGGGGAAGGCGAAGGACTTTGCAGTAGATGAAAATAGAGCATTGCGGGTGAAGGGAAGGCTATGCGTCTCCGATGATTCAGAACTTAGAAAGGAGATCCTTGCGGAAGCTCATTACGCGGCCTATATGATCCATCCCGGGAGCACGAAGATGTATAAGAACCTCCGAACGACCTTCTGGTGGTACGGCATGAAGAAAGATGTCGCACTCTTTGTGTCCCAATGCATAACTTGTCAAAGGGTGAAAGCAGAGCATCAGAGGCCGGGCGGGGAGATGCAAAATCTTGCTATCCCGGAATGGAAGTGGGAGCACATCTGCATGGATTTTATTGTTGGCCTGCCAAGGACGCAACGGGGGAACGACGCAATCTGGGTTATCGTCGACCAGTTAACCAAGTCTGCACACTTCATTGCCATCAAAAGTACTTGGAGCGCCGATCGCCTCGCCCAGACCTACCTTGACGAGATAGTCCGGCTGCACGGAGTGCCAGTTTCTATAGTATCAGATCGGGACGGGCGATTCATCTCGCGGTTCTGGGAGAGCCTTCAGCTGGCGATGGGGACCAAGTTGAAGTTTAGCTCAGCCTATCATCCACAAACCGATGGTCAGACGGAATGAGTGAATCAGATACTAGAAGACATGTTGCGCCTCTGCGTGATCGATTCGAAGTCAAGTTGGGACGTCTACCTGCCGCTGGCCGAATTTGCATACAACAACAGTTATCAGTCCAGCATCGAGATGGCTCCGTACGAGGCTTTGTATGGGCGGAAGTGTAGGTCACCAATCTGCTGGGACGAAGTCGGAGAACGACAAATCCTTGGGCCGGAGCTAGTTGAACAAACCGTACAAAAGGTTCGGTTGATTCGTGAACGGTTGAAGACAGCACAAAGCCGACAAAAGAGTTATGCCGATGCTCGACGTCGCCCCCTTGAATTCTTTGAAGGGGACCACGTGTTCTTGAAAGTCTCGCCTATGCGCGGAGTCATGCGATTCGGAGTAAAAGAAAAGCTAAGTCTGAGATTTGTTGGACCGTTTGAAATTCTCAAACGGGTTACTCCGGTCGCCTATCAAGTTGCTTTGTCGCCTGCCCTATCAGAAGTACATAATATTTTTCATGTTTCACAACTGAGAAAGTTTGTACACGACCCAAACCACATAATCGACTTGGGTCAGTTGAATCTGCAAGCGGACTTATCGTACGCGGCAGAGCCTGTCCAAGTTTTGGATCGTAAAGAGAAGCAGTTGCAGAACCGAACCGTCTCGCTAGTGTGCGTCCTGTGGCGGAACCACTCGGTCGAGGAGTCGACCTGGGAACTTGAAGCTGATATGAGGGAAAGGTTCCCCTTATTATTCCTTAGTGGTAGGTTCTATTCCTAAGTTTCGAGACGAAACTTTCTTTTGGATGGTTATGATGTAATGTCCCGTTCTCCCTATTCGGGGAGCGCGGCCAAGAAATACTTACGACCGTCCGAACGGGACAGATTGAATTAAGATCATTTCCTCGTTATGGATTGGTTTCTTCGGAATCAGGTCCCATATACAATGGATTGTGCCTCGAGGATGGACTCGGCGGCAGAGTCGAGAGGGGCCTTTCCGTTACGTTGGTTTCTTGTCCGTTTTCGTGCCGCTTGGTTGCTTTCTTGTTGGTTTTATGACTTGCGTTTTCTTGAACGGTTTCAATGGATTTTATTGCTTTCGTTCTTAGGATTTCGCATTTCGTATCGAGCCTTGGAGACCAAAGCAGGAGGTATTGATCATCCGTTGGTGCGTGCAGGTGATCGTGTAGACGACGCGCGAGCGGAGTCTTAGGGGTCTCCCCTTCTTCTTCCTATTCAACCAAACTTGTGAGTGGCTCTATTTCGATAAGCACCTTCTTTCCAAGGGCTCCGTTCATAATAACATTGACTCAGTGGTGCATTCAATCAAACGATACCAATTAAGTAACAAGTTGGATAACAAGATAAGATAAGAAGTAGGCTTGGAACACCCATTGATTGTCATACAAAACCTTGCATAAATTCATTGATGCATGCATGTTCGTTGGGTGTTTAATGGGTTGGTATTTATTGATAGTTCAAAGTGTTCTTCTATAAACTGCTGCATGTTATTTCATATAACTGTTGGTTGATTGTGATAGTACAGTAAAGCAGTTTCGTACATGATGTTCTTTAAATGGCTAGTAAGTAAATCTATGATATAGAGTTCATAGAAATGGTCATGGGAATTCTTGTGCACAAGGGATCCAGGTTCCTGCGGACGGTTACCGGGGCACCGGGCCATTTCAACCCGGGCGGAATCTACTTTCTTAGTCGTGGGAGCGGGGAATTGTAGCGGGGCTAGCTACCCGCGCTGCAAGCGTCGCCGCCAGCCCAGACTAAACCCATGATGGCTTCTAAACAACAAAGAAAGATGTTGTGTATATTTAAACTGTGCAGACTAACTATGTCTTTGTGACAGGGAAGGCTATGGTAAGTTGTATAGGTGGTTCAGACGGTACAGGTAAAGTCACCGAACGGTGGCATGTGAAGTTATGTTATTTTGTTCTTGCATACCTGCTAAATGAAATCTGAACTAGGCAAGAATAGAAACCCACCTAAGAACATAATTGTAGCATACTCATTAGATCTCATCTCATGAGCTTGGTAAAGTTGAGCAGCTAGCCTTCACCAGTACTTTCCGAAGTACTGACCCTCGTTGTAGCAGGTTCCCCGGCGCAAGGCAACGCGGCGAGGAGCTGAAGCTCTCTCAGAACTTTTGGGATCCTTGGCGGTTCGTGGCCAAGACTTTTGGAGGCTCAAGATAGAAGCCTTTCACTCTCTCCGTTGCTGAATATCGCTAAGGCGATGGTGCTTACTCGCACCCAAGGTGGTTTTGCGTTTTTGAATCTATGTAAAGGGACATAATGTATGGATCGGCTATCTCATTTTGCGTCCAAGTTTGTAAGCCCGTGGGGCATTTTATACTTTTGAGTCAAGCGATGTAAAAAGATGTTCATTATGAATAAAAGAGAAACTTTTCTATGCCTCAACCTTGTGTTATCTTATATGTCCACTCTGTTGCATTGTTCTAAAGAATATCCTTATGCCTAAGGCCTTGTGCACGCGCGCCCTACGCGTGCACGGCATCACGCCCGGGGGACGATTATCGATTAGCCGAAATCGGGGCGTGACATGGAATAGTTCTTCGTGATGCTTCCACTGCCTTGAAGCATAAAATATCACCTTCGCCTTCCGAATGAGCACGCTTCCCAGACTAAGTTCCGAGACATCTTGTAAATCTGAGGCAAATCTGTCCCTTTTAGTATTCGCAAGGATTTGATCTGAACGAGCCGCTGCTTTAACTTCGTAAGCTAGTTTCACAGTTGTCAATTCATATGAATACTATTTCCTTCCAGGGCACGATGAGTCAGAGGCGATGCCATCGATAAAAATTTGTGACTCTAAATCTCATCAGTTGACTAGGCTACTTCCACCATCGCTTCGATCTTCCGGCTGCATCTTCAGCTGAAGACTATACCAAGGGTCTCTCAAATCCAACACTCAGTCAATAAGCCAAATCTCTAACACACACTACTCACATCTTCCCTGGACGCATCCCCAAATACGCTGCCTCAAGGGTCGTTCTATGGGTCTACCATATTCATCTCTGATTTGGCGGGCAAGGTCACTTAGGGTCAGCTGTCCCGAAGCTACGCTCGATAATTATAATCATCACGATGGACAGTTACTAAGAACCATGCTATATCTCATCTGCAAATCCAAATCAAAATCCAACCATTCCATCCGAGCGAACTTCCGAATCCGAGCAATTCATACACTACCTTTGATGACCTGTCAACCAATGTCGCTTAGCCACCTAGAGTTTTTCTATCTATCCAAGCCACAATTCGAGAACTGCGCTCATTGAAACCGTCTTCCATTAATCCGTCGTTCTGCCCTGAATCCATCAAATTTTTTGAACTGCCATGTTCGACTCCTCGTACTACAACTTGCAATGATTTTCAAAACCAAAGACTTGCTCAACTTCATATCTGTTTGCTGCGTTCCATAATGCACGTCCAACTTACTCGAGCAGCACAGTGATTTGCTCCGACGTTGCTCCCATATTTAGCTATCTTCAAAAGTCTGTCCACCATAATTTCTGCCTTTAGTTGTTGCCAGAATCCGTCCACGTCTTCCGGAGAATCAGTTTACCATTGTTGCAATATCTTGCCCAAAATTCTACTTTCGCTAAACCTGAGTCGACTCCTCGAGCAACAATATTCAAAATCCTTCAAGTCCGTTCACATTTATCATATTGTCCCTCCAAGTCAGATCGTGTTTCATTTCTCAACCAACAGCTCAAATGTGTTGCCCAAAATCATAGTCCATGCTCGCTATCCTTCAATTCACCCATCGCTCGCTCAAGTGTATCCCAACTGTTTGTTCCTCATGCTCAACTCAATATTCACTTGCTTCATTTTTCATTCTTTCCAACTCAACGATGTACACCAACCAACTTATATTTCTGTTACCCGAGTCTGTTCAGGCAATTTCTATTGATGTCCAACCAAAATATTCCAATGCCTTGCTCAATATGTGGAATCCTATATACCATTCCGAATCAAGTCTCTACTCGCATTATAATTTCCTTGCATTGATCCAAGATCCGTTCGAACCATCCCTCATGCGTGATCCTGCCATTCCCTACTGTTTGATACTTTTGCAACACGAGCAATCCCATGCATCGAGCTCTCATCCAAGTAATCTGACCCAATACCCAACTGTTCCACATATTTGTTGTACGAGCAACTCGTGCCAACTTATCCTGATATTCCCGAGCCAAACTCAAACATGCTCAACCGATGCGCCACAGCCAAAATTTTAACTTCTATCCAACACAGTCGCTACACGAGCAACTCGTGCAACGATCCATTCCCATCGAATGATCCTACTCAGAATATGCCACATAACCAAATCTCGTCTCCAACCAACTGAACCACAGATGCAATCAGAAACTCCCTGAATGACAAGCCAAGTCAACCCAACGAAAGCTCTCAACTTGTTGCACAAATGCAACAATGCCACTCAACTTGCTGCACGAATGCAACAACACCTAACGAGGCTAAGAGATCCTACGAAAACCAACCAAGGCAACACAACCAAGAATAACATGCAGCCACAACCATAAATATATAGACATATTGCATGAAATATCCAATGCAGCACCGAGTAGAGTCAAGAGCAAGATGACACGCGAAAGCTATTTAGAGTTTGTGATGAAGCGAAGGACCGATGTCACGCCCCAGTCCTAAAATACCAAGGGACTAGACACGTGGCAATGGCCAGCAGTGCACACCGATAGACAAACCCAATTTAATGGATCCATCAAGGCATACTTAAGCTGTAAAACAAAGTCTACGACAACATAGCATAACTAATTTCATCCACACAAGATATAAAATATGATCCACAGAATATAAGGAATGTAAATCATCAACCAGTCTCCACAAAGTGCTTCGGGGAATAACCCGATAAATATCTGATACAATGGTTCAACAGACCCAAAATATAAATGACAGAATAAAGTAAATACTGAGCATGAAACATAGATGCTCAGGAAAAGTCTTCAGCTAACACCTCATCCTCGGGTGTCGGTACAGCTCCTGTATCAGCTCCTGCTGCGGTCCCGTATACCTCGGGATAGATCTCGTCTGCAAATCCTGGGGACATAATCTGGATCCAGGTCCTCAGGGGACATAGCAAGGTACAGATAATACAAGCCAAAATAAATACAGTGCAGCAAATAATAAAATAAATAGGGTAAGTATGTAACCATCTATGTAAAAATACAAATGAGAGCATCACGAGTACTCAGGCTGAGCCACTACAAGCTCTGTATTGGGGAGCCGGGTAGCGGTAATAACCGGTAATGTGTCTAGCTCTGCTACGACATTCGCCTTTTCCGGATGATACTGCAGATCTATATCAAAGTCTACCATCAATTCAAGCCGACGTCTCTGTCTCATGTTGAGCTCCTTCTGAGTATATACATACTTCAGACTCTTGTGACCAGTAAAGATTTCTACCTTTTCCCCATAAAGATAGTGCCTCCAAATCTTCAGTGCAAATATAACTACTGCTAGCTCCAGATCGTGTGTTGGGTAGTTCTTCTCATGGACCTTCAACTGTCTCGATGCATAAGCAATAACTTTGCCATGTTGCATCAAAATACATCCTAATCCACTACCTGATGCATCACTGTAAACAACAAAACCTCTTGACCCTGAAGGAAGAGTCAAGACAGGTGCTGTTGTTAATCTTTTTTTTAATTCTTCAAAAGCCTTCTGGCAGTCTTCTATCCATATAAACTCCTGGTCTTTACGTGTCAACTTCGTCATAGGTTCTGCAATCCTCGAGAAATTTTCTACAAACCTTCGGTAATATCCCGCAAGTCCGAGAAAACTTCTCACCTCTGCAACTGATGTGGGTGTAGGCCAAGTCTCTATTGCAGCAACTTTCTCTGGATCAACTGAAAGTCCTTCTCCTGAGATGATATGTCCCAAGAAAGGCACTTTATCCATACAAAACTCACACTTACTGAGTTTGGCATATAACTTGTCCTGTCTCAAGGTCTCTAACATGATTCTGAGATGCTCCTCGTGCTCTTCGTGGCTCTTAGAATATATTAGAATATCGTCAATGAACACAACCACAAATTTATCCAAGAACTGATGAAAGACTTTGTTCATCAAACTCATAAACACTGCTGGCGCGTTGGTTAAACCAAATGGCATTACCAAGAACTTATAATGTCCATACTTGGTCCTGAAAGCTGTCTTCGGTATGTCTTCCATCCTTACTTTGATCTGATGATAGCCGGATCTAAGGTCAATCTTCGAGAATACCCTAGCACCACTCAATTGATCGAATAGATCATCAATACATGGTAAGGGATACCTGTTCTTAATGGTCAAAGCATTCAGTGTCCTGTAGTCAATGCACAACCGTACTGTTCCATCCTTCTTCGGCACAAATAATATGGGTGCTCCCCAAGGTGAAACACTGGGCCGAATAAAACCCTTCTCCAAAAGATCATCAACTTGTTCCTTCAACTCCACTAACTCCTTAGGTGCTAGCCGATATACTGATGAAGTGATAGGCTCTGCTCTTGGAGTTAAGTCTATTATGAATTCTATTTCCCGATCAGGCGGTAAACCTGGAAGATCATCAGGAAATACATCCACAAATTCAGATATGACTCTTGGATAACCTGTCTCCCTTTCTACAGATAGTACCCTAAGAGTAGGCTGAACTCCTTGCCCTACTGCTCCCCGAAGAAACTCAAATTCTGGATGTCCAAGCGGTCTAAATATAACCCGTCCAAGTCGGCAATCAAGAGTCGTATGGTACTGACTTAACCAGTCCATACCAAGTACAACATCATAATCCGGCATGGAAAAGATCAGAAATTAAGCTCGCATCTCTCTTCCACAGACTACTACAGAACCTGATCTACAGACGTCACTAACTGGGATAATTCTACCTCCCGTAAGAATTCTCTTTATCTTCGGAAGGGGTACGGTAGCTACTCAATGGGTGGCTACAAAGCTAGCTGCTATAAATGAATGTGATGCTCCAGAATCAAATAAAGCTACAGCTGGTAATGAAGCTACTAAAATAGTACCTGCGATAACCTCTCCTGCAGTAGCTTCCTCCTCAACAGCCATTATGAATGCCTGTCCTCGTCCCTGAGCTGGACCTCTCTGTTGCTGAGTCTGCTGAAATAGGGCTACCTGTGGTGCCAGTGGTGGTCTCTGCTGGTATCCTCCTGTAGCTGGTGGTCTGACTCCTCCAACTCCTGTCTGTGGTGCTTCTACTGCTGGATAAGCTGGTCGTGGTGCAGGTAAAGCTAGTCTCGGTGCTCCGTCTCTACGTTCAGAATAGTCCCTGGATAGATGCTGGTTGGATCCGCAGCTCAGACATAGTCCCAACTTACGCATGCATTCTCTCTCAATATGTCCTACCTTGCCGCAGTAGTGATAAGTAGAAAGAGATATGGCCCTGTGTGCTGCTCTATCTGGCATACTCCTCTGTGATCGTTTTGCAGAATCCCCATGTGCTGTCCTGGATGGTGCTGATGTGATTGGCCTCTTCAGATTTGACTCCCTTCTAGCGACGCGCTCCATACGTCTTGCTGCTGCAAGAACGTCGGTATATGATATAGGTCTGACCGATCCAATCAACCTCTGGAGTTCGAACTTCAATCCGTCAAAGAACTTCTCAGCTTTCTCCTCCTCTATCGAGATCAAGGTTGGGGCGAAGCGACTTAGGCGAATAAATTTTGCATTGTATTCTTCCACTGTCATATTGCCTTGGATAAGGCGGTTGAACTTGTCTCTGAGCTCTGACCGAGCAACTGCCGAGATATACATCTCTTGGAAGAGTCTGGAAAACTCTTCCCAAGTGACTTGGTCCTATCCGAGCCTCCTCTCTTCTGATAACCACCAATGATGTGCATTTTCAGTCAACTGCATCCTTATCGCAGTCATCAATTTCTTTTTCGGAAGTTCAGCTGCTTCCAACTGGTGTTGTATGTTCGTGAGCCATTCATGAACTTCTGTTGGCCCCTCTTTACCAGAAAAGGTACGAGGCTTGAGCTGACAAAAATCGGTAATAGATCCTGTCGCTGATCGCCTCGCTGGCGAATTTGCCTGCTCCAATGCGGATACCAGACTGGTTTTTAAATACTCTGCCTCCTGACGATAGGCCTCTTGCTGAATCTGCTGCTGGGCTTGCATCATGGCATACATCATCTGAAATATCTGTTGCCCGTTCATGGCTTGCCCTGGCGGGAAAACTGGCATCTGTGGAGTGAATTATAGCGGAGGTGGGATGTCATCTCTCCGGAACCTTGGATTAGGCTAACCGGTTTGATCGCTCTGCGATGTTTGTCCTCCGTTGCCTGGTGTCACTCTGTCTATATAAGTAACCACAGCGTCGTGTGGCGTATCCAAGGGAATCTCATCTTCGTTCCTGGAATCCATTACTCTGCAACCAAAAGATAAACTGTAAGAACGCTCAGAGGAATCAACATAGGATGCAAATTAATTAATTAATTCGAGTTCGATATAGAGTTCAAAAATGGTTCAAATAATGGATAAGATCCTATAACTTATCATATCCTTAGGGCAGGCTGGTTCGGTCCCTAAGTTAAATCGAATAATTTGGTCGTAGACCTGCATGGGCCACCACAGAAACCATGTCACGCCCCAGTCCCAAATTACCGAAGGACCAGATACGTGGCAATGGCCAGCAGCACGCACCGATGGACAAACCCAATTTAATGGATCCATCAGGGCATACTTAAGCTGTAAAATCAAGTCTACGACAACATGGCACAACTAATATCATCCATACAAGAATAAAATATGATCCACAGAAAATAAGAAATGTAAATCATCAACCAGTCTCAACAAAGTACTTCGGGGAACAACCCGATAAAAATTAATACAATGGTTCAACAAACTAGAATATAAATGACTGAATAAAATAAATACTGAGCATGAAACATGGATGCTCAGGAAAAGTTTTCAGCTAACACCTCATCCTCGGATGTCGGTACAGCTCCTGTATCTGCTTCTGCTCTGGTCCCGTATACCTCGGGATAGATCTCGTCTGCAAATCCTGGGGACATAATCCGGATCCAGGTCCTCAGGGGACATAGCAAGATACAGAAAATACAAGCCAAAATAAATGCAGTATAGAAAATAAATAAAATAAATAGGGCAAGTAAGTAACCATCTAAGTGAAATGCAAGATGAGAGCATCACGAGTACTCAGGCTGAGCCACTACAAGCTCTGTGTCGGGGAGCCGGTAGAGGTAATAACCGGTAATGTGTCTAGCTCTGCTACGAGAGTCTACGACCTCACAATAGTAGTAAATATATATAAAATAGCCTGTAGCTTGTGTGTCTCTCCCTACCCAATGTAACCACGTATATCATGACCATAACGTCTCGTGTCCATGTCAAGCGGGATCATAGCTAATGCAATAAGTCATAAAGTATCTATGAATATAATATCTCTGTCAAGTCCTGTATCCTATACAGAATTATCATGAATATCTCAGGAAGATCCTATCTCATGAATGGTGTCAAGTGTCCTGGGTCATAGTGTACTTGGTAAGACAAGTACGAGAATATATAGTGTCACGAATGTCCATCTCTAGATGACAATACACAACGCCGCGTACGGTGTTGGCACCCGACTATTAATCGGATGCTAAGTAAGTCACACGGTCCTAGGTTAAGCATGCACAGCAATATAAATGAAACAAGGAAAATATGTAACAAAACTGCAGAGTTTGGCAAGGTACACTTGCTTGGGGTTTGACTACCAACAGTTGTCCCTGTATCAGTGGATCCTGTAGGTACTCCTCCAAAACCTGTAACAAACATCACCAACAGTCTCAGAAGATATCAAATAGCTAAAAATGTCTGTCCTTACGTCCAATTTGGACACAAGAGCAAAAATAACATTTTCGGGCCAAAGCGGGGTCCACATGTGGGCCACTTTGCACCAAAAAGCGTGTCATGGTCAAAGGTCTCCAAATTTCTTAAACTCAGTGTCTACAAGTCAGGAATGATGATACGAACCAAATGGAACTTCCAGAATTGGATTCCGATGAGCCGATCATAAAATCGCCCGTCAAGTAGAGCCGATGGGGCCCATGACACACGATTTTGTCAACGTTCTCAGAATTAAACCAAACTTGGGTCACAGGACCAGCGTATTGCTACGAGTCCGATGGCACAAGTTTCGTCTCGATCTGACGTGTGTACACAAAGTTACAACATATTCTAGAATAGGCGGATACGGGGCGTTGTCGGCGAATACGCGTTGATTTCGGTGTGCACGCACATCCAAATCAACTTCTGTGAAATCCCATACGTCCGTATCAACGATGCGCACGTTTAGGTAAAGATCGCGTATGAACAAGTCGTCCCGTTTGGCAGGGCGTACTCAGTTCCGGGGTAAAATAGCGCGTTGGTTTTCCTATTTTTGGATCACGATTTGCGATCACCACAGGACGCGATGCACCGAGAGGGTTACACGGGCATCGAGAGGGTTATACAGTCTATGCGACGCAACTGACAGAATCAAAAACGGAATTACAAGGAGAGAGGAAACGCTACCTGAACAGGGCTCCGTGAATTTGACTTTCACGTGTCCGGGTGTCGATTCGACACAGGATTCGTGTCCTGGACGTGCCCGGGTTCTGCGGGGACGCTGCTGTGACTCACCGGGTCTTCTCCGTGATGGTTCAGGGCTATGTCGGAGGGAGTCGGGCTCAGGGTAGGCGAGGTCGGCTAGGGCGGCCGGCGGCTCTGCACAGTTGGCCGGAGGGATCGCGGTTCAGCCGCGGGGGAAGTCAGGCTGGAGCGGGGGACTCGTCGAGCTGCTGTGCTCGTGTCCACTGACGGAGAAGGGGAGTGGGCTGGGCGAAATCGGCGGCGGGGGCTTTAGGTCGAGGGGTGAGGGAACAGGCGGCGTCGGGTGGCGCGAGTAGGAGGGCGGCGCCGGTAGTCGGCTAGGACGGAGGGGAATGACCGGAGTTGGGGTGAGAGAGGCGTCGGGTTTCCGAGGGCTGAGGAACTGGGTTCGAGGAAGATGGAGGTGGAGGCCAGGGGGTGATCGGGGAGATGACGGCGCGACTGGCAAGGGTTTCCGAGGGCTGGGCACGCACTCCAAGGAGGGGTTATATACAGCTGCTACAGGAATTCCGGCGGAGGAATTTTAGGGTTCTGTGGGTATTGCGGGTCCGGGTCGGGTTGACTCAGATCCGACCCGACCCGACCCGCTAAGCTGGGTTGGCCTGGTTCGGTTCAGTTAGCGGTTCGGTTTGGTTTGGTTCAGTCAGGTTTGGTTCGGTTTATATATCCAATAGTACTTAGGGCTTTAAAAATGATTCCGGAGTCCAATAAATTCACAGAAAATTACCCTATGTCCGGTTTTTCATTTTACATCATAAAATAATATTTCCATAATATTATAATACCAATTAAGAGCATATAAAAATATTTTAATCACAAATTCCTAAGTTTTAATTCCAGAAAAAAATACCAAATAATTGGGGAAAAATCATATTAAAATATTCTAAAAAATTAGGGTGTTTACATCAGAGTCCGAGAAAATAAACCAGGCGCTCTGATACTAATTTGTCAAACACCACGTTGTAACTCTCCCGCAGGAAAATCGTTCTCATCGGGACGTGATGCCGTATGAGCCTAGAGTTGCGCTCGTACAAGACGATGTTGTCAAACACCAAATATTATCATTGAAACAACCAAGTTGCAGCGGAAGTCAAGTATTGTGTACCAAGCACACATCAGAGTAATACGCAGCGAAGCTCACGATAGGGTCTAAATGAAATGCCCCGAAGGCAATGCCACGAAGGCGATGCTACGAAGGCGATGAAATACTCTTGCTCTTTTCTCTAGCCCATAAAGGTACTTACAGTTCATACATCATGTCTCGTATATCCAAGCAGCGCCACTACGCCTACGTACCTGAAATATTGCCCACAAACGTTGGTCAGTACACAACCGTACTGGTGAGCGGGGTAACCCACTCGCCTAAGCCGACACTAAGTAAAATAGTGAATGCAAACAGTTATATGGTGATCTTTCTAGTTGAATCCTAGATTCATTTCATGGCATAGGGATGATATGCTAAGGAAAGCTGTAAAGCAGTTTAAGCATGCAAGCATTCAACTTAAGCCAATCGACAAGCAACTATATAAGCAACCCGAAGGATTCTAGCATGCAAACCATCATACTCAAACCCAAGCAACGCGACTATCATATCGAACCATCAACCAAGCCTCAATATCCATCCTCAACCAAACTTTATAATTAAATCTCATAGTGCACACTCTTGCCTAGGCAAGGTGGCCGCGCTTACACGAAAGCCAAACCAACAAAAGAAAAGCAAGCCAACACTAATCTATATGAAGTCACTGGCAAAGCCATAAAGGACATTGATCGGACCAAGATCAATAAGGCAGTCCTACCCGATCTAGGGCTGGGCAGCTACTCCCTCCTGGTGGTATCGGACTACCAGTACCGCGCCCAAGACGTGATGCCCATGTCTCCTCCATGGCTGAACGGTCCCGGTGCCCCGGAGTCCATCCTGTTCGAGGAAACAAAATTCTGTACAACACAGGTTGTCCGTGACATGCAGACACCAAGTAGGTATGATGAGAGGATCGAACATTCTCGCCCCACCAAGCGATCCTAGACTCGTTCAACCGATAATCCAACCAAAACATCCATAACTATTCTTCCAACATATTGCCCAAGGCACCATTCACAAGTTATTCCCATAGACACAATGCCTCTTCTCAACACAGTATTTCCAATGGTGTAACACCCATGCTCAAAGCAATCCCATGGCACAATGCCCCAACAGTGGCACAATGCCCTCGTCGATGCAGTTGTTCGGTTTTGAACCACAACTGCTCGCTTTGCAAGGCAAAGCGACCAAGTGATACTCTTGTACGAATACACGCTCGCTCGTCCGAATTCCCGATATTTCCAATACCTCAATGTATCATTCCAACTATCCAAGTATAATTCCAATTATCCAACCAACTGCCTCAAATAAAATATTCTAACTTTAGCTCCAACTATCCAACGCGTAAATTATTTTAAGCCACAATCCTATCCAAGCAATGACTTACACTCTATGCATGCCTCAGTGTAGTGATTCCAAATATTTCAGCCCAAGTGTTCAAGCCTTTTTCGTGTTTTCTATATTATTAGGCATGAAGGAGTATAGGAGAAGGGAAAGAGCCCACTCACAATGTTTGATCCCGTTAAGCATCCTGTCTTGCAGTACGGCCAATTCCTTGAACCCGTGGTCCGATGCAAGCGCGATCTACTCAACTGGTATGACCGTGCGAGCAGGCCGTGCTCTACAAATAATCCGTCCGATCGGACTAAGGAAGATGGCATTATCATTCCAACTCAGCTATCTCAGTACTGCTCTGAACGAACACCTGATTTTTATCGAACCCACTAGCCATCTGCACATGAAACCAACTCAATCAATACTTCTTCCCAAAATCCAACAAATCAAATATAACCAACATTTATTTCATTCAATCCGACTCAGCGTAATACACCGTGCGGTTGCGGGCGTTACACAAGTCATAACAAGTTTTAGGATTCCAAGTCGGGTCAAATCGGTATACCATCGGTATACACCAGTATACCGTCGGTATGTCGATTCTCATAGGCAATTTTAGGAAAAGTCAAATAAGGATGGGTATTCCGGAACCGAAATAACGTTCCGAAACTTAATATAAATTGGTCTAGCAAGATGTCAAGTCTAATGGTAGGTCTCATATAACATATATACTAAGTCTCATGTCAATCACTCATTATTTTCGACACTGAGTTACCTAACCAGTAAATATCAGGGTTTCTACAAGAAAAGTCAAAACCAAGCCCAAACCAATTTCTGAAACTATCCCATGACAGAGAATCACTAGATAAACATACTTAACAAAACTATTATCATAAAATTCTAAGCATAAAATACCAAGAAAATCAAAAAATGCAGTAAAGTAAAGTCCTTCAAGATTTTGGTAAGATGTAATTGCCTCTAGTCAAGCTCCCAGCCTTAACCTTCAACTTCACCACCAAGAGGGGTTCATAAACCACTCTTAGGCCTCAAGACCAAGATCCTAGCTCCCACGAGAAAAGAAGAGGAAATAAAGAAGTGAAGAAAGAAAGAAAAGAGAGAGAAGAGAGAAAATTAATTCATATATATATATATATATATATATATATATATATATATATATATATATATATATATATAAGAGGTGATTTAATCGTGATCGTCTGATCTGCCTCGTCAGTGATCCACGTCACGAGTTAAATCAATCTCGACCACTCAAAAAAAAATAAGAAACCAATGGATAATAAAAAATATCGAACACTATTCACGAAAATATCTCACGAAAATATCTCAAAAATATCTCAAAAGCAAAACAAATATCTGCCGAACGGTATGCCACCTGTATATCGGGGTATACCGCTGGTATGCCGGTCAGGTAGTAATGTTTCAATTCTGAGAAAATTCCTAGATTCTACGAGATGCAACAAAATATAGTACATATAATATAAAATACGTGTCATATACCAATACAGATACTGTGAGACGGGTCTACCAAACGATTTAACTACCGAAGATAATGCTTGCTTATAATTACAAGAGTTAGAAGCACTAGACGAGAGGCGTTTACAAGATCAATAGTGTATTCAGCTATATGAGGCCCATATTTCTAAAACCTTTAATAGAAAGGTAAAAGAAATGGTATTTCATGTGGGTGACATAGTTTTAGCAGTGAGAAGACCAATGTTAATGATACACAAAAGCAATACGAAGTATGAAGATAAATGGAAAGGCTCTTTCGTCGTGGAGTCGGTGTATTCCTATGGAACATACAGGCTCGCAAAACCAAATAGTAACTTCCTCATAATGCGTATCAATGACAAGTTCATTAATAAATACTATGTTTGACCCAAGTCAGGTCTACATTGTAATGTACTGTATATAATATTACATCTGTACATTCTCGTTCTCATAAAGTATTTTTGAGCTTTTATCCATATTCAAGAGTCTTTAATGCACAATGGGTATTAGATCCACAAAAAATTCTCCATTATTATTGTCCTCAGATCCGACGAAACTTTCTCGTGGAAATCACAAATTAAATCTTTTGCACAAAAAGATAAAAAAACGTGTCTTTGGATCCTAGTTGATCTAAAGATTTCTTATTTCTAATCCACAGTTGGGTTAGGAATAATCTATTCTTACAATCCTATTACTAATCTCTAGTTGAGTTAGTAATATTCTCAGAAGATAGTCATATCCATATCACCTCTGAACTATTTTTTACTCATAAATTTACTCCCTAAAGGAATTCTTTGATCACTTTTGTCATGTCCATATTACCTCTGAAAAAGATCATTTATTTAAACTTAACTATCACATCCATATTACCTCTGATAGTTTTGTTTCTTTATTATACCTACATAGCTTCAGGAATTCCATGGATAGTCAATCCAGAAAAATTCCCTACTGGAGTTTTCCATCTCTCTCCAAAAGAGTCGTACGTATTTGTCACGTACACATCACCTATGACAAATCCCACACTCTTGAAATATGGTTTTATTACCATAAAAAGATACATCATCAAAATTTGGCAAAGATATTTATCTTTTTATACTTTACAATACAAAAAAGAAGATACAAAAGACAGTTTTTTTAAAAGCCAAATACATTATATAAGTTAGTGAGGAGATTTGTTAAGTCATTAATCCTTATCCTCACTTCTTCTATTTCTAAATCGAACTTATTCTGAGCTCTGAGCTTGGCATCCTCTCTACGAAGGTTCGTATACTTGAATTTGTTCAAAAGTTCATATTTTTAGGAAATATTAGCCCATCTTTCTTCAATTTTCTCGTTGGCCCGTGTAATATGAACAACTTTGTCATTTAGAGTAGCAGACTCTTTATTGACCTTTCTTAGTTCTTCCTGAAAGCCTGCGAGCTTTTTGTAACACTCATGGATTTTCTTTTGCAATGCAGTAATTTTGGAGGTTCCGCTTGCCTCTAAAGTGGACATGAAAAATATGGCGATATAAACTTGCTCACATTCAGTATTAATTATGCTTATCTCATGTTTATGGATTAGTCTCTATTTCTCATATTCTTCTTCAATTGTGAGTACCTTAGTAGTCCGCTTCTTGCATTTTTCAGAGATAAGAGAAGTCATATATACTTTCTGCAACTCCACGGGGCAGTGAACTGAGATTTTTAAATCTGTCAATACTAGCTCTAACTCCTGGGCTAGGCTTTCAAAGCCCTCATAAACTCTAACTCCATCAATTTGGGTCTTTTATGTTGGAAATTAGAAGCGTCAATACCATGCTTTGATATCATTTGTTAGGCTCGTGGAAGCGTTGCCAACCCACCTGAGATAACCAACTAAACTAACGAACACCAAGCACAGATAAAGACAACATATATGATGTGACTACGTCACCTGGACAAATTCTAATCTATATAATTCATATGAAATTATAAGATTGACCAGAACCAATGTTGAATCCTTTGCCCTAATAGGTTCAACCCCCTCACCACACTCAAGAAGAAAAGACAGAGATTATAATTGAAGTCATTCACCAAACCCCATAGCAATTTTTCTGATCAAAGGTGACAACTCCTAAATCAAATCTTCTTCTTCTTCTATCTTGGATGGCGAGTCCTAAGATCAAAGTATAATTTTCTCTTAGACTTCATGTGGACTAGCACCTCGAATCTCCAACTTGTGCTATTTCTTTGTGCCTCCACCCTCACCTCATATAAATAGGATAAGAAACCTAATTTTAGGTCATAAAAATTCCCAAATAGGAAACTCTTTATCTAAAATAGAAAATACCAATTATGGATGTCCAAATATGGTCAGATTAAATATTTGATACAAATTTGAAATCTAATCAAATTAATGTAGATTTCTAAATTATATCAAATTAAATCTTTGATCATATTTGGGTTCCAAAAATTATCAAATCCAGACTGGACCTACTTCCTCATCTGCCATCGTTGTAGCCTGCATACCATGTCCTCATGGTGTAGATCCATTCGGAAGATGACCTGGAATCACACCATTCTTCAGGAAATGAGGACTCTTGCTTTTAGTCCATGGCTGCCTCCTCTGCACTCTAACATTTCAGAGAACTTTGAATTATAACAAATGGGAGTTTTCGATCTATTACGAGGGGTAGTACATCCTCTAGAATGTTGTAAAAGTTTCTTAATTGGATGTTCATAAGTCGGCTCATTCTTGACTCTGTGATTGGAGTCATAGGTACTCTTAGCACATAAATTCTTGGAGGAGGAGGTGGTGGTCCCATCCCAGCCATTTGGGATAATGATCGTTCAGATGAGGTCAATGCTACTATGACAAGATAAATGCTTAGCAATAAAACTCAAGAACGTAAAAGACATTTCAGAAAAGAGTATTATACCTTCAACGATTGAAATAATAGTGGCCACTGGCACATCCAGTTGTTCAGTAGCAGTTGGACCAACGGATCTTGCTTGTTCGGTAAGTGTAGCCTCGGCCGTTTCTTTAACTTCAGCTTCAGGAGTAATCATTGGTATTAAATAAAAACCTTCATATGTTCTGGGAGGACTTCTTCTTGATAGATCAAATATGAAGGCCATTAAGGACAAATGTCGTCAGTATAAAGTAATCCAAAATCCAGAAAGCAGATCTACTGAAGGGACGATGATACCTTGGCTTAGTCTAGCTTGATCGGTCATTTTCTTGACTTTCTCTATGAAAGGTTGGAGCGTAGGTATATTTTGTCGTGAAAATTGAGAAAGGAATACGCTCAGCTCATTATTCGCTTCCTCATCAACTGGATGGGTGGTTCAAAACTGAATTAAAGTTTATTTACAATATTCTAAATCAAATAATAAACTTTGTTACGATTTTGGATTCTCTAGATTTGGGGTTATAGCTGAGCAAATGGGTATTTCTTGTTAGCCGCCTAGTCACACCACCATATGAATGCTAAGGCAAGTACATATTTAATTCTTTTGATGCGCGTATTTTATATTGTGTATAATTTGTATCATCTTTTACTGTTAGTTTCTCATATTTTATATTATAGTTCTTGATTCACCATGACTATACTTGTGCACGAGCGTTATTTATTTGTTCATGTTCACCTGTACTATACTTGTTCACTGTGAAAATTGAGAAAGGAATATGATCGGCTCATTATCCGCTTTCTTGTGAACTGGATGGGTGGTTCTAAACTCAATTAAAGTTTATTTACAATGTTCTAAATCAAATAATAAACTTTGTTAGGATTTTGGATTCTCTAGATTTGGGGTTGTAGCTGAGCGTATGGGTATTTCTTGTTAGCCGCCTAGTCACACCACCATATGAAGGCTAAGGCAAGTACATTATTAATTCTTTTGATGCACATATTTAATATTGTGTATAATTTGTGTCATCTTTTGCTGTTAGTTTCTCATATTTCATTTCATAGTTCTTGATTCACCGTGACTTTACTTGTGCATGAGCGTTATTCACTTGTTCATGTTCACCTGTACTATACTTGTTCACTGTAACGATTATCTTAATTACTTGTTTATCTTGTTTACCTGTATCGTTTAATAGTGGACATATTTTCTGCATACCTGAACATTATCAGTCATACACTACACTTACGACTGACATATATCCCAAACCATCCACATGCAGAAAACTAGTATTCTAAAATACACTGTACACGTGACCTTGATATTGTTGATGTCTCCTCTTCTTTTCTAGTATATTTGCATGTTGTCAAGTATCATCTTATTTGTATTAACTTTACTTGCCAGGACATATTTAGATAGTTTTCTTCTTCCTTATATGCATGTATATCATACTGTGTTGATTTAGAGTTATTATTGTACTTTGTTCCTATCCTGACTAGATAACATTTTTAGGTGACTTACTACCTTGCTCTTAGACATTCACTAGAGATAGTGATGCTTTTGGAGGCCAATCCTAGATTATAGATAGAATAGATTTTTGATCATAAATATTTAGCGAATTTTTTTTGAATTATGATTTAATTATAAATTGAGGATTTTGTAAATTATATAAATGTTGTGAATAAGTAATAAATGGAAATTATGATTAAATATTGTCTATTTAGATTGTTGATTGCTATTGAGGTCTAGACAGTGTACCACCGTCGATGCTACGACATAGGATGGACTTGGCCACGTACTGGTATCCCAAAAGTGGACGCGGATCATGACAAGTTTTTATGGTGTCCCATGCAGGTCCGTTTTCACAATTAGTGCGAACTCTGGGTAGTACTTAAGATAGACGTACTACTGCGAGCCTGCTATTGGGTGCCAAGATTCTAGGAGATGCTCATTCATAAATAGATTTTGCTACAATTAGGTTTTCCTAGGCAAGTCCCATAGATTTATTTTGATTTGAATGGTTGGGTAATTAAGGGTGTTATATAGGATATGTGATTAAGATAGGGATATATGTTGAATTTTATGGTAAAACCTATTAGATAGATTTTAAAAAAAATTATGTGATAATATAATATCATGTTTTGATAAGATGGTGTGATCAAAAGTCGGTAGAGTTCTCGATTGGTAAATTGATTCTTTGAGATTAATCAATAGTTGAAGATGATAATTATTAAGTTTTTGGTACCTTTGAGGCTTAAAATTCTATGTGGTTTGATGAATTCTTGTTAAGAAAAGGTTAACAATTTTAAAGAAAGTGAATTTTGACTTAGATGATGATAAATAAAATTAAGATAAGAAGTTAGGGATTTTATTGGATTTAAAATTTTTAAGAAGATTATGATAGTGGATTTAAATTTAAATTTGAAGTATCTTAGAGAATTTAAATTTTATGGAGTTTATATTTTGAGAATAAATATCAATTTAGATGAAGAATAGAGAATTTGATAAGCCACTATTGACGATTTTTAAATCAATTTTTTTTAAAGATTATGATAAGATTGGACTTGAATTTAAATTTTGAGAAATTTAAGGAGATCATAATTATACTTATTTGAATACAAGATATAGATTTAAAATTTATATTTTAAATATTGGAATTCAATGTTAAGTTTTGAGGATTGGATATAAATTTAGAATTTTGAGGAATGAATTTAATTTTAAATTTTGAGGACAAGATTTTATAAGGTGTGTAGGTTGTAAGCCCCCTCTCTAAAATTAAAATTCTAGGATTTTTTGATTCAGATTATTATTTTAATCTAAAATAAAAACTAGCAAATTATTTATTGTTATATTATATACGTATATTGATTTTAAATGGTTAAGAAAGAATTGAGATAAATATAAAAGTAAATTTAAACAATAATTTAATCTATTTAAATCTTAAATTGATCCTAACTAATTATGATTATACATACTATCCTAATCTTATAACCATATTTAAATTTAAACCATATCTCTATTTCTTTGGGTGGGGAGAGCGTACTCGGAGCGTTGGGCTACCACTTTTCATCATAGTTACTGTGGACTCTGACCAGAATTTTAGATTTTACATAGTTACTGCAGGTTCCCTAACGAAACTTGTTGATTTACATAGTTATTAAACATTGTTTATTGTGATCTTCAGATTTATACATTGGTGGTCTAGCGTACGAGTGTTGTTCTCATGTGCGTTCACTTAGATGGTTATTGTAGTTATACCCCTGAGCACCCTTGTGCTATTATATTATTTTACTTCTGGCACGCTAATTCTTGTACCTTGTTATGTCCCTCTGAGAACCTTGTTCCTTCCTAGTTTTGCAGCATAGACGGTCGTGGAGTTGTTTTAGAGCCCGGATGCGTATCGTCTGGTTACGCAGGTATTGGAACTAGGTACTTGTGTGATTCTACCTTATTTATGTTTACATATTCTTGTTGTTTACTTATCTGTTGTTATAGCCTAGTTTTATAGACTCTACTTCTTTCTCGAGTCTATTCAAGCATGTGTGTTACTGGACGGCCGACTTTAGTATATATAGTTCTTTGTTGATATTTTGTGTCCTTGTGAATTGAGACATAGCTATATTTTTACTATAATACTTAGATAGAACAGTTATACGTATTCGAGTCAGACAAGAGTCTGGTTGAATGCATAGCTGACATGTTTACGTATTCATAGTCCTACGTATTTTGGGACTGTGACGTGATATACTTTTGTGGTGGCCCATGCAAGTCCTAATTAAATCGTTTCAGTTATGTCACTTTACCGAGCGAGCCTGTGTTAGGATTATTATGTTAGGATCTCAATCCACAATTTTAAACCTTCTTTTGATTTCTATTATCGCCTTTGAGCCTCAAAAACTGTATACGATGATACCCTTCTTGAACTCCCTACCATTGATTCTCGTTCTTTCTTATTTCGAAAGGACGAACACTCGAGCTTGACTTTTAGTTATATATTTATTATAGGATAATCAAGGTTGGTAGAATAATTCATAGGAAGGGTTATCTAAGTTATAAGTGGGAAAGATAGATACATGTACTAGGAAGACTACTAGAACGAGAGGGTAGCTTAGAGTTATATATAAGGATTAGCCTTAGCAAAGAACTTTTCCTTATCAATAGACATTAGAACTCCCACCAGCAGTTAGTGTTGGACTAGAAGCTTTACCATTCATAAATATTGGTCAGGATAGATATAGAATTTTCATAATGACTGAGACGACTATGGTTACTATTGGAGAGAATATCCAGTTAAAACCTTAGAATTAGTTGTAGCTCCATAGACCAATAAGACCAATCTTAAGGAAGACTTTAGAAGATATGATTTGAAATTTTCATTATGAATATAATAGTTCGATAATCCCTTTAGTTAAGATTAAACCTAAGCATGTATAGAATCTTACCATTTAATTGAGTTCGATAAATTTATCACTTAGAAGAGGTGATCATGACTTCATGCTTGTGGTATAGGGTAGTAACCTAGCCAAGAGGACTTCTATAAGAAAGAGGTATTAGATAGCAGAGACTAGATGAACAATAGTATAGAGGGATATATAATAGAAGAGGTAAGTTGTATGAGAATAGATAGACATTCCAATTGAAGATTAGACTAGTATTGGAATGACCAATCCTAATTATGATTTGAATAATGTCCTTAGTAAATAGTATGCCATGAGTGATAGACCTGAATACCTGCTTAGTTTAGCCTTGACTCTTACCTACTAAGTTAGGAATATACAAGTTAAACGATATTGTAAGGATTGTATAGTGCTTACCTATAGTTAGAAGTAGTTTGCCAATAGTATGAAGCAGGTTATACATAATATAACTTATAGGAATATAATATTAAGATTAAGGATTAGGTGTATTACTTTAACAACTGTATTCCTATATTTTCTATCAATAATTCCTATCTTGTTTTACCTTAATAAGCCTCTTGATTTCTTCAGTAACAAGCATTCTAATTATAACTACTGAGTAGATCCTTCTTCTTTTTCTGGCCATGCCCTAGTAACAAATCAATCATTTGGTTAGTATCTTCTCCTTTTGTGTAATATCCATATCACCTTTTGCATCAGTTCTTTTCTATAATAATCCCCATGATCTAGTCACTATGACTATATTCTCCAAATACCTGCCTAATCGTACCTTATTTAACCATGTGACCATACTCTTTAGACTTACCATATTTTTCTCTTATCTTGGTCTGTAGATTCCTCCATTCACAATTCTCTCAATTTTGTCTCTTCGTCATCAATGTCTTGCGGTGATCGGATCCCTCTGGACCACCTCGCTCTAGTTATATTCGACTAAGTCCTTATATATTATCTTACTGAAGACATAATCTATATCGCAGCAGTGTTGAAGTGATAATACTACCCCTTATAAAGTTATTGATCAATAGTACTATGGTAGTACCTAGATTTTTTTTAATAACCTGTGATTGCGGTCAAAAGAGCCTAATAATCTCGTATCCTTTCTTGAATTAGACTTTTCTATATACCTTATAATAGGATCATTACTAGAAGTTTCACTACCAACTTAATTCTTATAAGTTGGGTAGAGCCTTGGATTACGCGTACCCTTATTCTTAAAATATGACGTCAAACTAGGAGCCCATTGGTAACTGTATCCCCCATCTTTCGAGAATCAAGATATGGCCTTGCATAATTAAATTATTCTCTACCGTTTTGTATTCCTTCTCTTTAAATCGTACCTTATATTTTTGTATAGCGAAAAACTCGATATGAAAAGTCGTATTATCTTTCTTTCTTATGGAGTGAGTTCTTTTACCCTTTTCTACCACGGTTATTTTAAATTTTGAGGAATTTTTTTTATAAATTGGGTAGATTGTAAGAATTCTGATTTTTATATAGAATTATTCTTGGTATTTCAAAACAAATAAAATTTTTGGTTATTTTATATTAAACAGATTTCTTTATTAATTAAAATATTTACCAGATCCTATGCACTTTCCATCTATGTATTCAATTTAAATCGCAACCCCTATGATTAAATTCAAACTCATACATACGATATTAAGTCTCATTAAATCCTAGACCTAGGTTCCGAATAGATAAACATCTTACCATTCATGCATGCATCTAACTATCAACTATATATATATATATATATATATATATATATATATATATATATATATATATATATTCTCCATCCAAACCCTAACTAATTCCTCCATACAAACCCAAAACAAACCCTAACAATCTCCATCAATAGGTCGGCCTTCCCCTCTCCAAACTTGACCCCCTTTCCCACTTCTTGGCTGCCAACTACAAACCCCTTCCTCATATATATATATATATATATATATATATATATATATATATATATATATATATATATATAATTTTTCAAGGACCAAAATCCTAGTTGCCTCCATCAAGCTTTCACAAACCCTAATCATCTTCTTCCTATTTTCTTTCTCTTCCAAAACAAATTCTAAAACTTTGGAGTAGTTCTAGAGGAGGAGATCTAGTGGGTGGAGAAGTTTTGATCCTCTTCTGTTGGATCTCCATTGAAGTTCTTGATCTCCAAAAAGGTAACTTCTTCTTCCTCTTCTTTTCTTCTTCTTCTTCTTCTTCTTCTTCTTTTTCTACTTGATCTTTAAATGGTTCTAGAACATGTAGGACCAACAAATAGGAATTATACCATTAGAGATATAAAAATAGATTAGAGAATATCATGAGTAATGGATAATAATTAGGTTTTATATAAACTAGAAGCATACATGAGTTTATTTTTAGCATCCATTGTAACTTAGAAATGCCATAACTCTCAACTCAGAACCCCATTTAATCTTAAGTTTTTTTAAAAGAACCGCGCTGAAATTAGCTTTCTAAAAATATAAATTAATAGGCCAAATTCGATCTGAATTTTTTTGTAGAATTACTTGAGTGCCAGGTGTCTGAAAGACAAATGTGTTTCAGTATTTTCGTAATTTCGGGAGTTTTCAAAAAATAATCCGTTTGATGTTTTGGAAAGATGACGCGAAGGCCTATGACATAATTTAAATCCAAAATTTATTAAATAAATCTAATAGGTGTAGTATTGATTACAAGTAGAAGAGAGACTATATGACATAGGCTTTTACGAAAAACCATAAAAACATAGATAGGGTTATAGTTATAACACCAATAGACTATAGCTATAAAGTAAATATTGGTTAAGTATTATTTAATTTAATTCCCTCTTTAGGACAATTGGGATCCGCGACATCTTCGGACGTGGACGTTGGACAAGCTTCTTCTCAGCAACCAAAATAGGGAAGTATACCTTGCCATGTCGTATTCAGTTTTTTTACTATATTACAATTGAAATTAGTATTTAATTTAATTCTAAAGTTATCTTTCATTTCGTCTACGTTGTATCTTCCAAAAACTTTCAAACACTATGAACTAATCGACCAACCAATATTTGAATCCTTTACTTATGCATATCTCGATCACACTTCTTTCAAACACGATATCAATCCTGATGATATCGTTCAAATCCGATCAAGCATAAATTCATCTTTGTTCAATACTCAAGGAATATTTTTAATTTATATTTCTTGTAACATATCAACTCATATCCACTTTGTTCATTAACACTTCTTCCAATGATATGAAATCCAAATCATCCAAGTCCGATTCGATTTATAATCTAACTATATATTCTTTCGACCAATCCTCAAAATGACACGATTCGTTCTCCAAGTAATTTCGTCTGATAAAATCATAACGTTACCTTGAGCGGAGTCGATCAAAATTCAAGCCAATTCAAATCCAATTATAAACCCAGTATTAACATCAAGTTTGTCTTTCGAGCACATAATTTTTATTATTATTTGATTCGTCATCCCAATATTCCTTTAAATTTTACTTACATATCATCAATCAAATACGTCGGACCGTAGACATTTAATCCAAAAAGTCCTCGATATCATCTTATAATTTTAATCGCACGATCCAACGACTTTTAGCAATCAACCATCCAATCAATACCCGAGTACCATAATCGTTTCCATTCGCATCAAACATCAATCTTCCTAACGTGCACATCCAATCCCAAGTCCTAACTCTAATTTTTGCTGCCCCAGCTCTATAGTCTTACCCTGGCCAATTTCTAAGGTTAATCACTCATGTTCTAACTCTCGATATAGGGACGTCTGCCTAACCACTAGGTCAGCTTACCAGGTCATAATTACAAATCAATATCACAATCCTTGACGTATAATCCATAACACAGCGCTCATCCCAAATATAAGGTTAAACCACAGTTCGATTGTATGGGGTATTCTACCCAAGCTTGCAATACGCAAATTTCTAAACATCGAACATATATTATCCTACCCATATTTGCAATAACCGTTTCACAGGGTCCGAGTTTAATTCAGCAAAGCCATTCCTAGGTTTCATTCATCTCATTGAATCTCGATACAAAATCATTGACACACTCATCCGAGTGATGCCCAATATCCCTAGTCCTTAATTCTATGTAATAACGTCCACTAGTCTAGTTTTACGATTTTGATCACCTAGTCATAACCTAAATTCTCTAAGTCATCCATCGAAGTTAAGCGTTCAATTCCTAAATCAATCAAGTATCGTTGACTTTAAGTTTCAATCAAATTTATCTGCAATATGCGTGTTCCATTCACTAGCATCCTCAAACTCATTTTCATATCAAACCATAGGTCAAAATGATCCTCGAATTCGCCAAGTCATTTAACCGTTACACTTTCGTTTCATCCAAGTCATAGATCGATCCAAGTTTTTCTCCTAAACCATTAATTTTGTTGCATCGAATCCAAGATATCCTCAAGAGTTACTTCATCCATCAAGTTGTGTTTCTCTAATAACCGTTCATGTCATCATCAAAATTCGCCTAGCCAAGTTGTCCGAAACTTCAATATTATCGTCCGATAAATTCATAGTCCACGTCTATCATTCCTCAAAATAACCAATTTCAAAGATCGATTTGATAATCTACTCGTCATTAATCCAACTTAAAAATCCTCGAGATTGTGTCTATTTTTCTTCGACGTGTTTCAATATCCTTAAATATATTCGTACAACCGTAAAATCTTTCTTTCATGTAACATCATTTTTATTTTATCCCGTTTATCTTCCGAACTTGATTCAAGATTAACTCGTCTACATTTAAGATTTTAATTCGTTATTGTCCATCTCATCCAAACTTTAAGACCAAATCAATATCGTCTATATCCGTTCCTCGAGCGACATAATTCTTTCAGTTGTATCAATTTGAACTCCAACATCCATTTATCAGATTTCAAGATCAATCAGTTATAATTCTAACTCAAACCACTGAGTGATACTATCTCAAATCCACTGAGTCATTTCGTATCTTCAATCAATTTCCAATCGCTATCCTTTAAATCGTGCTATCCTCCATTCGCGCTAACTCTGATCGCATCCTCGAGTTTTTTAATCGCAACTCTAAGTTTCTCCCTATTCGATTAAATTCGCACTTACGTATATGATCTACGAAGATTCCTCGATCAAGCCATTCGTTTTACCGTTCTGAATTCTTATTCGATACCATTTTTGATTTGCATAACTTATCTTCAAATTGTTTGAACCACTCCCGTATGAGTCACTTCAATTCCCAACTAACTAAGAAATACTCATTATATGGCTTTGCATCAACACATCTTTTGCTGATTGACTTGTTGCTACATCGATATCCTCGATTCATCCAAGGTTATCCCATACACCACTCAAGGTTCAATCCATTTAACACATTCTCGAAACCAAATTTGCATCATTTTTTTGAACATCCAACCAATTTGTTGCTCAAAATCCATGCACGATCCTCGATATTTGCCTAGCTATATTGTCTTTCGACAATACCATTATTTATTTTTATCTGAAAACCCATGATCTGAATCTAACTTATTCTCGTCCAAACGACATTCTTATCCCGCACACAAATATCAAACTGACATGTCTAATATGTAATGTCCATTGCTCAGCCAACAAGGTCTTTACATAGCTATCATGTTCAATCAAAATACCCGATCATATCATAAAATATCTAGACTCATTGTATGGAACATCGTATGGAACATCAAGATTGAGCATCTATGCCATTACCTACGAATAAAGTTTGAAGTAGAGAGAATCGATACGAGGACAAGGTTGTAAAGTCGTGTTCTGATACCAAAATGTCATGTCCCGACCCCGCAAGGGAAGAATGTCATCGCTGGGCGTGATACTACGTGAGCCAAAGTTGCGCTTGCGCAAGACAAGCACCAAAACAGCTGATGAAATATTAAACCACCAAGTCGCATAGATAGTTCCCAACCAACAAAAATTGATTAAACACAAGTATGAAATGAAACAAAGCTTTTTATTGACATTAATAAAGGTTACAATGGTGCTAGGATGAATATTACAATCGCTCAGGCTCTCTCTCAAAATAAGAAAATATGCCAAGCGGCTTAGAACTTTGGGAATGATATAATAGACAATGTTCCAGTACATTTTTACCTGTATATGGTGCTTTTGCTCCATCCGCAATTCTCCAAGGCTCTAGAATGAACTCCATGCCTTAGAGCGCTCAAAGGGAACTCTACACCGAACGAGGTACTCCCACACCTTGCAAGCAATCTAGTGGGTTATCAATACATTGAATACACTGGTGGAGAGGCTTCTCGTCCACTCCACAAAATAAAATACGTTCATTTAGTTATATAAAAAACTATTTTGTTGTCTTATTAGTCTTTCCTTCGGATCAGTTTTATGGCATATGATATACATCATACTCGTGTTGCAAATATGAAGTATCATAAAAATATGAGTAAAATACAACACAACTTACCAACTTACCAATCGTCCTTCCCTGTCCAAAGATACAACAAGTTAAACAAGCATGTTTGATGAAACAAAGAAAATACTAGGTAAACTCTGAGTGTTTCGAACGTATCTTTGTCACAGTCATGTTACGCTTGAACTATAAATGTACCGTGCCTTAATTTCTACATATATTATATGATGTGCATCCTTTCCTTGGACAATTAACTAACTGAATGCGGAGCATCGTGCATCCATTACTTGCCTCAAGTTCAATGACTCATATGCGGATTGCCGCAATCGAGCCAAACTTAATCTATATGAATGTCGTTGGCACTTCAAGCCATCTTGGACCATAGTCTGAGTGGACGACGTTCCTTACAACGCGGGTTGTGAGACCCGCTACAAGTCCTTTGCCCTATCCATGCTGAATAGCACAACTATTTGAGTTCTGCCAAGGTCAAATCAGTCCCGGTGCCTCGACCGTCGTTCGTAAAAACCATAACCCTTGTGCACAAGTTATCCGCGACCATACATGTTGTCAACCTCATATTTTTGGATGGAATTATTTTTGTTATTTGCATATAATTATGTTTGTAAATTAATTTTTATTTATATTATGCTATTAATTAATATTGTACTTGTATTATTTATTTATAGTTAGTGGGATAGACTATTATTTATACTTGACACTAGTGAACCAAATTAGACTTGTCATGACAACAATTAAGCCCAACATGGACTAGGGCCAAGTTAGACTCGTCCCTTAGTTAATTAGAAGGATTAAGACTAATTTGTATTAGTTTAGAGACTTTTTATTATATCCCTCCTTAATTATTCATCATAATTAACCATTAGGGGAAAATTATACATTGGAAATTACTTGGGAGAGGAGAAACTAGGGGCAGGCCATTATAGGTATTTTCTCTCTCTCTTCCTCTCCTCTTCATTTGTGCACTCATTTCTAGATCCCCAAATTTCTAGCTCCCCAATTCTCTTCATGCCTCCATAAATTTTAACCCAATTTCTTTCATTCCCTTTCAATTTTATCAAGCAAAGAGCATTGGATCTTGGATTTGCAAGGAGCACTTGGAGGAGGAGCATTTGACAAGGAGCTTGTGTTCGGATCGTGTCCATTTAAATAATTTATTAGGAATCCATCTTTCAATAGGTATAGATATGAAATTCCCCTTTATTTTAGGTTATAAATCATTTATTTGACCATTAGAAACTCTCCCATGGCATAGGGATACCAATATAAAGAAGTTCTAGGCTCTTTGGCTGTGTATTATAATTTCTACATGGTATTTTATATCCATTTTGGGAGAATTACAAGATTGACCCATCAAGTGTGTGTTATAACACTAATTTAGTTATATTAGACTTAGATCGGGGTTGAGGGACTAACTACGTGTCAATAATTGGATACAAGTGGGTCGTATCACAATACGGTGTGATACGAAACTCATTTTGAGTATTTTGTGCAATTACTCCTCAATTCTCATTGTATCAAGTTACTTTAGTTGTATTATGATATATTTAGCTTATATAAATGCTAATTGTGAGGAATTATGGGTTTTGACACTTGGATTGGATATGTATCATGAGTATCTAAGCTTTGCACCTAAGATGTTTGATTAATTGTCTTTAGTTCACATGTATATAGCTATAGAGATATATATGAGTGTCTTTATATAAGCATAGAGGTGTATGTATATATATGTGACTGTGTGAGTGTTGTAGATGGTAGTAAGAGGGAATGGTGTATCATGAAATTGATATGTCTGTGTCTCAAGTGTAGAGTATGGGGACTTGTTGAGAACAGCTACTAGTAGTTGCAGTGCTCTTAGAGCACTGCAGTATAATGCAATGCTGATAAGTAAGGCCTGCGGTGTGGTATTGATAGTGAGTAATTATGTCTATGTGTTGTGTGATCAACAACATTTACTGGACTGAGCATCAGTCTAGAGAATTAGTTGTACATAGAATTTGGGGATGTGAAAGATGTGCACATAGTTGTGTTATGATGGGGGAAATCTTATTTCATGCATAGGCAATTAGAGAAGCTACTGATATGAGTATCAGTTATACATAAGTATGTATATTAGGAAGGTCAGAAATCTAAGCAGGTTATAGGCAAGTTGCTCGAGCACAGGCATGGTGCTCTGTGTAGGCAGGTAACAAAAAGTAACAACGGATGAGAGGACTCGAGCAGGTAAGAAACTGATATGTGTTGGTGAAACTGTGTGTGTACTGGTAGTAGAGTGTTGTAGGTATTGTGTTTGTTTTTGTGTGTTAGTATCAGACATTGGGGTTTGTTGTGCTCAGTAAGCAGTGGTATCTGCTAATTAGTGCCGAGTTTTAGATCAGTATTAGCAGTGAATACTTGGAGCTCGAGTATACAATAGCAGCAATATGAGTAAGGGAACACAGCTGCAGCAAGGTGGGGAAATCTTGGTTTCAGTTAGTGAAGGTGAGTATAAGTTAGAGTTGAGTTGTATTGATAGGTAAGGTATTAAAGTTTAGTATAGGATATGAGTTTAGTTAGAGTATATGGAAGTTAGTGCTAGTTAATAGTAGTAACAGTTAGTATTAATTAGTAATGTATTAGTTAATAACTGTTAGTAAGTCAGTGTTATATAGTATAAGTGAATTATGAGTAATAGATGTCAGTTAGGATATATTACAGTTGGGGTAAATTAGTGTATATGAGTTATCAGTTAGAGTGGTTACTAGGTTAGAGATAGTTAGTAACTAGTTAATGTTTAGTACCAGTATTTGTAGTGTATTAGGTAGGTAATGACTAACTAGTATGTATGTATATATATATATATATATAAGATACTTAGTATGCTAACTAGTATTAACTTAGAACCTAGGTAATAACCTAATATAACTAAGTTTAGCTAGTTCTAGCTAATTAGTGATCAATATGAGCCTAAAATATTAGTGTTGACCTAGTTTGGCCTAGTATAGATGGAGTGACATAGTATTGACCTAGGAATCATATTAGTGCATCCTTTTACGTATTCATCACTTTATTACACTATTTAACATATATTTCCTAAATAGGATTGTGGGACACCATCTTGGGCATCGAGATACACCCTTTACTCAGGACCAGAAGCGAGTACATCTCTTCGTTAGTTTTCAGTCATGATAGTGTATATATAACATGTTCTAGAACTGTTTACTTGATTCTGCCACAGTAGCTACATGGAATGGTACTAAATGGATCATGTCATGGGATGTTATCCTCTACCGTGTTTAGCGAGTACTCTTTCATATATATTTTATCGTGTGTATCGGGTATTAATTATCATGTACTTCGTGTTCACACATTGCTCGTGTTCCGTGTGCTTATATTCGTGTTCGTAACGTGTCGTGATTGGATCCATGAGTATTGGTTGGGGACGGGGGAGTAGGAGTTGGTAATGTGATTAAAGCCCCAAGTGTATTCGTGTACATGTCGATTACACATCACACATGTAATCAAATTACCTTATTACCTCATGTTCAACCTAAACCAATCACATAACGAACCTGTACTCTAAGGCACATTAGCTAGTATTATTATTATTTTTCACTACTTACAGTTATTCCATATTGCTTGTTCTTTTTTTCCAGTACCTTATATGCTTATTCTAGTTCATTTCTATTTCCTAGTTAATTATACATCTTGTATTCTTTTCTATTACTTGTCATATATGTTCTACCATGTATTTGGAATTGCTTTCAGAGTTTTGTAGTTTGCTCCAATCCTGATTTGATATATTTTTTAGATGACTGGTTAGTGGAGATGTGTCCTACATATTACAGGGCACAAGATGGTGAGCCAGCATAAGAGATAACACCTCTAGTACAGGAGGATGTAGCATTAGCCATAGAGGAGACCTAGTTTTTATTATTGCTTTGTATTTGACTCTTATACTTGACATATAATATTATTATTTTTGAGACTATTGTGTTGTGACTAGATGTTAGACTTGGACTTGTATCTGTGACTCTTGTATTTTTTTTGTTTCTATTCCATATCATGCCATTTCTTCCTATAGCTTGATATTATGATTGAGTATTGATTTCATTATCATATATCATAATGTTCCTCCATTTAGAGTTGAGATGGCATGATTGGTACCTTATATATAGTGTGAAATATTTAGATTGTATTGTTGATCTATACAATGTTCTACGTTATTGTTACGACGTAGGCTGAGCATGGGTCACGTACTCGTGCCCTTATTCCGAGTGCGAGTCGTGACACATATTTCCTCATTTTACTTTTTTCTTTTCTGTTGTCCTGCTCAAGCCATTCTTTTTTCTTAAACTTTACTTGGGATCCCAAAGTCATTCTTTCTTTCTATGTTTTCTTATATTTATGTAGCTCCCGTTACAGGAACTGCCTTGGCAACCTAACGGTCCTAAAGCCTTTCCATGTTTCTATTACTTGGCTCAGAATGACTATTTTGATAGTCTTCCTGCTCAACTGAGTAAATTATGTGAACTGTACCAAAACTGTGGCATGTTCTATGTGACGAATATTGAAATCGTGCAAGGTATATACTACAGCACATAAGAAAATCTTTTATGACAACTTATGAAAACTCTACTTGCAAAAATGAAATGCATAAGAAATTTATATCTCTAGCATCAAGTTACTTCTTTCCATTTCTACGCAAGTGGTATAAGATGGCATTATTCCCTTAGTTAGGTGCGTTGAACTCTTTTATTAGCATGCAACAGGTATTTGCCTAGCGACTAGCATATATCGTCCATATTTTAAATGTTAAGGCCAAGCAAAGACAGGTTCATCGGAGCCACCCACCTGAGCAAGAACTCGCCTCAGCCGAGCGGGACTCCGAGCGGATCACTTTATTAGCCAAGTCTGAAGGTTATTTTTACTGTTGCGTCGTTTGAATCATCTTGCTAAAGTGAGTGGAGCAGGATATTACATAATACACCACTCAAAAAAAGTTTCATCCTCAAAACTTCCTGAGCACACTCACCCTACTATACATAACTTCTATCTCCAACTCGGATCCATCTAAGTCTAACTTCAAAGATTGCCTCAATTCGTTCATTGCACTTCCCAATCATTTCCTCAATCCATGCTACGCTCATACCTAATCCAACTTTTCTCGAACACCATATCGTTCAATCCAATCCGATTTAACTATCTCCGGAACCTAACCATCAAATCCTCTCCCACAATCTCTATTGCGCCTAATGCAGAGTTACACTACTCAAAATACAGACACACTATAACTCATTGCACATGGAAAACTTAGGGCTAGGGCAAACCCAACCAAACGAGACTCATCAATCATCTCGAATCTAATAACATAATTTATCGATTACTCGACATCGTCTGATCGAAACAAGAGCTACGCCTAACCAAATCCCAATAATTCTTAAGAACTCAAGTTCGAATATCAACCAATATTTCAAAGTCAACAAAATCTAAGTCTAAATCCGATTGTACATCTATACACACTATATCTTTGAGCCATCGCCTATTCTCGCTAAGGAAATTTTATAATCTGCCGAAGTTATCGTTCGATTCGTCTACGTTCTATCTTCCAAAAACTTTCAAATACCATGAACCAATCAACCAACCAATATTCGGATCCTTTACTTATGCATACCTCGATCACACTTCTTCCAAACAAAATCTCAATACCGATGATATCATTCAAATTCGATCAAGTATAAATTCTTATTCGTTCAATCCTCAAGGAATATTTTTAATTTATCTTTCTTGCATCATATCAACTCGTATTCACTTCATTCATCAACACTTCTTCCAATGACATGAAATCCAAATCATCCAAGTCCGATTTGATTCGTAAGCTAACCATCTATTCTTCCGATCAATCCTCAAAATGATACGATTCGTTCTCTATGTAATTCTATCTGATAAAACCATAACGTTACCTCGAGCGGGGTTGATCAAAATCTAAGCCAATTCAAATCCAAGTATTGTACTAACATCAAGTACATCTTTCGAGCACACAATTTTTATTATGATTCTATTCTTCATCCCAACATTTATTCAAATTTTACTTGTGTATCATCAATCAAACACGTCCGACCATAAACAATTAATCCAAAAAGTCCTCGATATCGTCTCATAATTTTAAGTGTACGATTCATCGAGTTCTAGAAAACAACCAACCAATCAATACCCTAGTACCATAATCTGTTCCATTCGTATCAACCATCAAACTTCCTAACCCGCTCATCCAATCCCAAGTCCTAACTCTAACTCTTGTTGCCCAGCTCTATAGTCTTACCCAGGCCACTCTCTAAGTTTAATCACTCATGTTCTAATTCTCGATATAGGGACTTCTGTCTAACTACTAGGTTAGCTCACCCGGTCATAGTTACAAATCAATATCCCTCCAATATACTCAAAGATTTTCTAGTATGTGAATGGTTGGTGTAGTTCCACTTTGATTGTTCATATCTACAGATATATGCCTCTCCCAACGTACTTGAGCTCTCCAATCCCACACTCATCAGCCTGGGATAGTATAGTAGTAACTATCCCATCAGATAAAGAAGAGGCATCTCAGTGTGAGAAAAGGATTTTATTTTTTCCCTTTATTTGGGTCACCAATGAGTTTGTAAACTGATAAAGCTCTTTGTTCAATTGGTAAACCATAACCAACAAGAGGTCAAGAAGGTCATCATAGACTAGTTGAATGTCGGGTAACATAAGGTTTTGGCTGAGTCGATCTACCGACCCAGAACCTCCTAGGGTGACACATTTACGGAGCCACAATGATAGATATCCAGCCACTGTTGTTGTAGAAGCATGTAAAAGACGCATCCATGCGCCCAACGTCCATGTGTCCCTGTGACACCCATGCGGTCCAAACAAGCATCCTGATAACTGGCCGCAGGTCGAACTGACATGATGTCTTGACAACAAATATGGAGACTGACACAGAATCCTGACAAAAAAGATTTTCTTGATCGCCTCAAAGGACGAGAATACACTAAGAGACAGAAGTCCCGAGGATAGTACGAAACCACATGTTCAACACGATAAAAGATTCCATGTGGCTCTGGCCCATGCGTTCCAGACTTCATGCGGTCCATGCGTCTCTGGCACATACGTCCCAGACTCCATGCGGTCCATGCGTCTCTGGACCCATGCGTTCTAGACTCCATGAGTCCCATGCAGCTCTGGCCCATGCGTCCTAGACTCCATATATCCCGTGCGTCTTCGGCTATACATGTCCTAAATTCCATATCGACCAAATCTTGTTGTTACAACTGAGTGATTCTCTCTAACCAAATAGCGGACACGTGTCCACTTGACCAAGTCGTGCCTACAATAGATAAGAACCATCTAGATATTCAGCAACAACAAAAAAATCTTAACAAATATCAACATGACAGCTGAAGCCCGACCTTGTGCATAGTTTTAACTCCTTCTTATTAGGAGAAGACATGTTGCAATCCCTAAAATCCATGCGGCCTAAAATTCATGCGGCCACTAAACGACTATAAATAATAGGATATTATCCCCATACAAAAAGCTGGCTAGCTATCTGCGAATCTATACTCAAGGTAGAGAGAAGAGTTGTTGCATCGGATCATCCACGGAGTAAAGAGAGTTGCTACACTCCTAACCCTCCATTGTCACCCCCCAAAAAATAAATTTGTACTTAGATTGTCTTCTAGGACTCTTCTTTATAATTTCTTAGTTTGTTAATCAAATCCAGTTCTTCCAGTTCTCTTTTTGATTTAAATGGCAAACGCGGTAGCGACTCTGCTGGGGATATCCTTCTCCACTGTTTAGAAGTTGGTAGCATAATCGATGCGACCAAGCTCGGATCAACGCAAAAGATATTGGTGGTCCGCTTTGACCAGCAAGCGTTCGAGGATATGCTCTCCGGAGAAAGTGCTAATCCTTCGCCAAGGATAGCCAAACCCAAAAAACCTACAGAATATGGGTGGCCAAGGCCCCTGTGCCCCATCCAGCTGTAGAGCAGATGCCTCCAGCCTCTTGCTCTGTTGTCATTGATGGTCGTCGGACGAACACCCAAAACATCCACATTTATGCGGCAACCCTGGCTTACGCAGAAACTGTTCAGCACCCAGACTCTGCAGAGGAAAATACTATGATGCCAAACGTTCTGGTGCTGAGGCAGCTTCTATGAGGACAAGAAGGAGGCTGTATAAGACTGTTCATGAAGCATCAACTCAGAGCCGCAGACAGCAGGCTGCATGCAACCCTGATAGCAACAAAATATATGTTTTCGACCGTAACTCATGTGGCATAAATCCTATGTGACCCACTGAGAATGTTAAAAACCAAAACTGGACTCTTCATACTACGCGCTTGCGATAGCTAACCTGAAGAAGTCTAGGGCAGTACGAGCCCATCAAGGAGTCTCAATCGTTTTGATGAAAACCATAATGTTCAAACGTTCTTGTCTTGTGCGAGAGTAACTCTATGTTGTACATACGTCACGCCCGGATTAGGACGATTATCTAGCGGGAGCATTAACGTGGCGATCTAACGTCCAACGAGGATGATCGAACTTGTGGGAGACTGGAGCATGACAACTAATGGATTGCCTTGACTTTTGGTTCGATACGATAAGACAAAATTGGAAATGCAAGTGATCAAAAAATATTTCGAGGATAAGTTAGCCTAGAACCTGGAATAAATCATGCTTGATGGTTTAATGAATGGATACGTGAATCAGGTTGGACGACTTAAAGTTATAAATAAAGGTTTAGAATCAAATATTGGCTTGGTAGTCTAGACTTGGAATGGATAGGGATTCTATCAAAATATGTTTGGAGAGATAGACTATGCAAATCACTAGGCTTGTCCTGCAACTAGGATATACTATAGATTTTACTGAATGGACTCGAACCCCCATACGAACGAACGTGTTATTGTATAGGATGATCCGTGCTCAATGTTTAGAAATCTGAGTGAAACGAGCTTGGGTAGAATATCCTGTGCAAATGGACAATGGTTTTACCATAGGAATTGGGGCGAGCATCGTGCGACAAATTTGCACGATGTATCGTGTGCTTGAACTTGTACCTATGACCTTGTGAGATGACCTAGCAATTAGGCAGACGACCCTATGCCGAGTGAATGAACCAGTATGACCGATCATATTTCTTGAACAGGTTATAGAACTGGGACAGCAAGACCTAGAGTTAAACTTGGAATAATAACATGCGCTATGTTTGACCCGAACGAATGAATGCTAGTCGGTTGAATCGGATAGATCATGCTTAACGGTAGTACAAATACTTGAATTGAATTAGGAGGAAAATGATATAAAATTGGATTGACCCTGTCGGAAGTATCCTTGTGATTCATAAAACGAGATCCATGAGATTTTCGCAAGTAGCTTGTCCAATTTCACTATCTCTAAGTTTGGTTGAATGCATATATTTGAGGGACGTCTTGAATGCGTGCACGATCCAAGACTAAATAATATGTGAAACTCGAGTGCTAAGACTTCGTTATCGCTAAGTTGGTTGACATGCATGTATTTGAAGGATGCTTCGAATCTGTGCACGATCTAGACTTGCGATATGCTGATCTCATATGCTAGTGCAAGTGAATATCCAAATGAACAAGTATAATGACTTATATAAGTTTGCCTCAGTCCTAGATCATCATTTAGATGGATTATAACGTACCCCGCATTAAGCAATATGTCTCGTGCTAAGGCGTAAATGAGACTGACTCAGCATACATGCGACACGGCGTAAGGATCCAGTGGAAGATTGTTTTCAAATAGATTTAGTGGTACTGATTGCTATGCTTAGGATAGATTCGATAATTTGATAGAACGACATATGCTCAGGAAGTCTCGAGGAGGAGACTTTTTCTGAGTGGTGTATAATATAACGACCCGTACCGCTCAAGCGGACTACCGATTCAAACGGCAAAGCTGTAACATCCTGATCCACTTTGCTCAGTGAGAATACTCGTTTGAGGCAAAATAATTTTCAGACTTGGCCCTTCAGGAGTTCCGGCTTAGGCTTTCAGAGGCTCGCTCGGAGTATCGCTCGACCGAGGCAAATCATCGCTAAGGTGTGTGGCTACGATAAACTTGCCTTTGCTTAGCCAGCACACTTAAAATATAGATGTTTCATGCTAGCTGCTTGGTGAATCACCCCCTGCATGCTAACAAGAATACAACACACCTAGCTAAGGGAATAAATCTGAACTCGTATTGCTTGTGTTAGAACATGAAAATGAAATATTGCTTATAATCAGACCCTTGCATGTTACGTTTGCTTTGTGTAACTAGAACCCTGCTATGCCTCGAGTAGAACGATATATGTATACTTTATAGTGCAATGTTCACTTGCTACACTGTACGGCCTTGGATTATGTCACTCGGTAAGTCTCTTTACGGTTTTACTCCTCGGCTTACCTTCAAGCCTGAGCCAACGTGAATGCTTATGTATTCTTATGAGTGCAAATGCTTGCCTGCTTATATGTTAACTTGTAATATTGCCTCAATTCAGTCCTTGTTACACAAATTATGCCACAATCAAGTAACACTACCGTGTATCGTGCATGCATCTTGTTAGCGAGAAGACTATCGAATAGTCCTTTTGTGCAATATGAATCTGTAAGTATCCGGGACCTTTAGGTCGCCAAGGCAATCCCCGAACCAGGGGAATGCATCATGTCAAGTTACATCTGAACATAAATCATGGATTTTTATGTCAAGTTGTATAAAATTTGTAACAAATGAACCACTGAGTCAGGAACGGCCTGGGATGGCTTGTAGCGAGGATCATGATCTACGCCTACAACCATTATTATTTACTCAGAATAATGAAAGAACAAATAAAAGAAGTCATTCAGTCGCGGACGCTTGTGCACAAGCTTGATTTTCTCGGATGGGGCGCCAGGGCACCGGGACCGATCCGGCCTGGGGGAGATTCGGTAGTCGCGCTAGTTTGTTCCTAGCACGGATAAGTTCGGTCAGTTATCGGGGCATCGAAACCACCGTCTTATTACGACTATGTCCATACTGGCTATGCCAGCAACTTCTGTTCATATAGATAAGTCATCCTCGCTAAGCGGCAATCCGCGTGTGAGTTATTGTATCGCATCCAATAAACTGAAACACTTGATCGGATATGATTATAACACACTCGAACATAATTGAACACTTGAACCTATTCTGCAAGACTTTTGGATAAACTGTATGCTCGTGCACCCGAAATAGAATCTTGCCACAACGCTTATGTTTGCATATGCTATTGCCCTGGACTCATTATATATATGCTGCTCATATTTGAATTAACTTAGTTTTCTTAGACAGGGAAGGACGATGGTAAGTTGGTAAGTCTCGCCGTGTTCCTTTATCTCGCACGGTACACTGCCACACGAGTTAGGCTTTTCATATATGCCATAAAATTGATCCTAAGACAAGACTAGAAAGATAACTTAATAGATGGTGCACGAAATCTATTGAACGTGTTTGGATTTGTCGAGCGGGCGAGTAGCCTCCCTACTAGTGCATTCATGTACTGATAACCCACCCGATTGCTTACAGGGTACGGGAGAACCTCGTTCAGTGCGGATGCTCCCTTCGTGCATGCTAAGACATGGAGTTCACTCTGAAGCATTGGAGCGCTACATCCAAAACTGAAGCACATATACAGGACATAATATTGGAACATCGCCTATACATCATTCCACAAATGTAGCCACTTTGCACGCTTTTACTGTTTCAGAGAGAGAGGCTTGAGCGACTTGTAATCTCGATTATACGCCGCTTGTAACACTTGTTCAATATCAATAAAGAGTTTGTTTTACTTCAACTTGCATTATTCAATGTTTCCGCTATTGACGACTCTGTGAACTTGTTACCAATCGCTTATGCATTTATATTCCGCTACACTCGGACAATCTGTGTGACTCTGTGGCTTAGACCTCTTACTGCTAGCATGAACCACGGCCTTGTACGGACGCGGCTTACGCTCGTGCGGCATCATGCCCAGAGGGTCAAGCGATCGTCCCGCGGGAGCGCTGGATCGGTGATTCAATTTCCAACAGGGACGGCCGATTAGCCTACGGGAGATCGGGGCATGACATATTGGTATAAGAGCATGGCTATACGCCTTTGGACTTCGTTTCAATTTTCTCAGTTTCGAAAGCTCGTTCGTGGGTTATGTGCACGCTCTCTCTCAATGTTCCAACGGAATATTCCAAACAATAAGTCTAAATACTTTCAAAAGTGCATGTGAATGATGTGATTGCTTGTACGGATTATGATGCTAAGGCCTTTGTGCCGACCTGTGTAGACCCTTTAGGAATAGACTCGTGCTAGAATTATGACTTATGTGCGAACCCGAAATGCTTATACGTGATTATCAAACTGGTTAGTGTACGGAAAAGAATATTTTTGAACGGTTAGCTATGCACACAGTCTTTCGGCTAAGTTGTATAGAGTATCGGGCACCAAGACTCTTTGGTGCAAGCTAAGTTGCAACGAGATTGGAATATCGTTCAAGAATAAGATAAGTCAGACTTAGAATGGCTACCGATAAAACATTCTCGGATTTATCGCTTAGGCGAATATAGAGAATCGTGCTTGGATTTTAAGAAATAGCTCGAATGGTATTTCGTATTGGAAGATACAAATCGAATATATTTTACTTGGATGACTATCAATAGAATATATATACGAGACAAGATTTATCAGATGATGCTAGTATCGTACAAGAAATTTGAAGGAAAACTCAGTGAATATGTTAGCGATTGATGCGAACATCAATTGAGGATTTGATTGGATGACTCTATTCCGAGTGGTGTATGGATCATTTAGAAATGTTCAAACGGATTCATAAGGTCTCATGCGATAGTCGGATTGAACAATTGAGAATGTATTGAACAAATGATAATGCTTATATCGAATAGGGATTTATGGAAATCGATAACTCGGTTAGGAAAACTTGTTGGAAATTTGGAGAATTGTACGAGCGATTTCAGATTTGAATCAAACAAAAATAAACTTGAATACAATATCGCTCGAATAGAAGTTAGCCCGGAATGAATATTTTGGTTCGATGAAAAAGATAAGCGATAACGAATTTGGCTTGGAGTTTGGAAGAACGATCTTGAAATCAAGTTCGGAACGATAACCTTCGAAATCAGTCCCAAAGAGAATGGTTGTCTTGCGGGAGCGCCGGAGTGGTGATTTAACGTACGACGGGGATAATCAAACTCACGGGAACATGTTCGGTGATTATTCTAAACGAACTTGATAAATATGTGAGGGTAGCTTTTGATTGCTTCAAGATCACCATGGGACACTTATCCCACATAGACGCTATCCTTACCAGGCTCTTTGTTGGGTCATTGGTGAGGGTAGCTTTCGATTGGTTCTGTAGTTGTCATGCCCAGTCCCAAAATACGTAGGACTAGGAATACGTAATGTCATGCCCCAGTCCCAAAAATACGTAGGACTAGGAGACGTAAGCATGCCAGCCGTATGGATATGGCAACTCTAATATATGGAAACCAAAATCCACACGTACATTATAATATGAATATCAATCCACAAGTGGTATAAACATATGTCACAAGTCACAGGGTATAATCTAAATCTCATCCATAAAAATCAAATATAAATAAATAACCAGTATCTATGAAACTAGATCTCAATATAAGTATCTAAAGATGATAGTTGGATGGAAACAAATCCACTACCAACTCGAATAGAAAAGCACAACACAATAAACACAATATAAGAATACCAGCTAACGACCACGGGGCTCGAAGAGAAGACATCCTTGAAACATATGTAACCCTCCGAATCTGCGCTCCTATGAATACTCAAGAACAGATACACCTGGAAAGGGACCAGGTCCTCAGAGGGACGTAACAAGATACATAGAAGCAAGCCAATTTGAATACAGTAAACATGCATAATGTTTGAAAATATATAAGTATGCTGTACAAGAAAATCTATATGAATGAAAATAAGGACAACTTTTTGACGTATGGGCAAGGGTAGGCTACTCGATCTAATCTCACAACTCACACACACGTCAGGAACATCATCAGCTGACATACCGCGGGGGTAGCGACCCTCGTGACTCCATCAATCGACATACCTCTGGGGTAGCGACCATCGGATACAACCACCATAGTGCGTGCTAGTTACTACGGTGTTACCAGAGTGGTTAAAGCCCATACGTCTACTGATTATCCTCTATGATACTAAGTGTCAAGTGTGTGTCAACATATCTAATATATAGTAATGACTGAAAGAAACTATACATGCAATAAATATACATAAATGCAATATATATACAGAAATATACTAAGCATGCAAAATACTGTAAGCAATTTGGCAAGGTATCTTGCCTGGCAAGAAAGCTGCAAAAAAATATAATGTTCCGATGTCAACACCAAGAGTCAGAAGCTACGGCCTCAGAATGAACGTCCCCAGATGCTGAAATAAATATCACCAACTTTCCAGAATAAGCAAAATAGCTAGAAAGTACTTTCCTTTCGTCCAATTTGGATACAGGAGCAAAACGGTAATTTCGAGTAAAAGTAGGGTCCACGTGTGGCCCACTTTGCACCAAAAAATGTGCCAAGGGTAACAGTCTCTAAATGGGACAAATTATAGATCAAACAAACTTTAAATGTCAATATGCACCCAACGGTATGTCCAAATGTGAATTCTGATGGGCCGAACACAATTTCGTCCAAAAAGTCCACTGTAGGACCCACAAATTGGCGACTTGGTCAACTGTCTCAGAATTGCATGAAAATTGGGTCACAGGACCAGCGCATTACCATGAGTCCAGTGGCGTAAGTTTTATCGCAATCTGACGAGCGTGCACAAAATGCCGACTTTTGCAAAAGTTGCGATACGGGGTTTGTCCGCGGATACGGGCTGATTCCGGCGCGCACACGCGTCCGAATCAGTTTCTATAAATTCTCACGTATCCGGGTATACTACGCACACCGTTTGGTACACTTGGTACACGGCGGGGCGGTCCCATTTGGCAGGGCGTGCTCCGTTTCACAACTTTTGAAAATTTAGAAAAAGTGTGTTCACGGGGTTTTCCAACAAATTTAATTCTACCTACAGCAGTTAATAATCTAGAGTTATTTAATAGAAATTAAACTAGGTCAAGTGGTCTTCGTATACCAAAAAGAATAATCGGATTCGGATCTCTGTGGTGGAAGATACAAATCCGGGAACTTAGGTGATCACCGTAGTTTTCTGCGATCCCAGAAATTGGTCTTTTTCCGCCAACTTTGACGTTGTTTTTGCCTATGATTACGCATTATTCGAGGTCTACTATTACACAGATATGAAAGAGGGTTAAGGAGTGAGCGTATCGGTAAAGACGGGATGGCATTTGGTTGAGCGAGGCGATGAGAAACTGCGCAGGAACACAGGTACCTCGCTGCGGAATTCTGCAGTGCGCGGAGTCGCGGTCGTTGGGATTGGTTTGGACGACTTGGCGCGGTTCTCCGGCTGCGGTGGCGGCGCTATCTAGGTCTAGATGGAAAGAGAAAGAGATTAGGGTGATCTAGGGTTAGGGTTTGGGATGAAATAAGATATATATATATATATATATATATATATATATATATATAAGAGGAGAGAAGGGGGTCCGGTCGTTCGCGGGTTGGTTGTGGTGACTTGCTGTGCAATAGGGGGCAGGTGTAGTGCACTTTCTTAAGGGCAGCTAGTTGGCTACTCACATGCACGGGTGGTTGGTTGCATATTAGCAAAAGGGGCGGGTGTAGTTTGGCTTGGTAGTGGTTTGGGTAGTTAAGAAAAGAATAGGGAATAGTTAATTAATGATTTTTTTCTTTTTCTTTTCTTTTTTTTTCTAACTCTTTTTCCCATTTCTTTTTCTTTCTTTTTCCTATATATATATATATATATATATATACTCATAGAAAATCTAAAATTACACTAATGTATACCATTAAGCTAGCAACTGCTCAAGGGATTTCCTACATGAAATAAATTCGAAAAAATTTCTAATGGTCCCATAAATCCCCTAAGTTCACCAACACCTAAAATAAAAATTTAATAAAATCTATTTCTCCTAATTAGCTAATAATTACTATAATTAAATTAATAATTAACTAAAAAGGAAATTATGGTTTTCTAGGATTAGGGGTTTTACACGTAATATGCCAGCTACGCATTCGACCAGACTCTGGTCCGACTCGAATACGTATAAGCTGTATTATAATGGTCTCTATCTATATAATCAAGTAAATATAAATATCTATGCCTCAATCACGATGAAGATAATACACAAGAATGAGCTACATGTGCTTAAATCGGCCGTCCAGTAACACACAAACTCTAATAGACTCAAGAAAGAAATATGAGTCTATAAACCTAGGTTACATCAGCAGATAATTAAACAATATGAATAAATAACCATAAATTTGGTGAAAATGATATAAATACCTGGTACCAATGCCTGCAAGACAAAGCAACTCCATCAGCAACTCCAAAGGCTCTGTAACCGTCTATGCTGCAAAAATTGGGAGGGGAACAGGTCCTCAGAGGAACGTAACAAGGTACAAGAAATATCATGCCAAAAGTAAAACAGTATAATGCCACATACTCAAGGGTAAACTACTGTAACCAACTATGTGATATGAAAATGAGAGTATGGTATCGTACCCCGGGCTGGTACTCACGAAAGATCCCAATGGACACTTCTTTAATCTAATAGTACACTTAAGGCTCCGTGTGGGGGAACTAGAAGGAAGATGTATATATAAAGTACTCACGAAAGATCCCAATGGACACTTCTGTATGCTAATAGTATACTCAAGGCTCCGTGTGGGAGAACCAGGAGGAAGATGTATATATAAAGTACTCATGAAAGATACCAATGGACAATTTCGTATGCTAATAGTACACTCAAATAGTAATAGTAAAATATGCCCAGAGCACGATAAAGAATCTCCCCACCCAATGTAACCTCATGTCTCAATCAAGACACGCATGATCATGACCTCTTACTATCAGCACAAGTCATAGTCAATATGTATAACTATCCATATCAGTATAGCATGCATCATGTAGTCCTATCTAGAGTCCAAGTACCACGATCAAGTCGAGAAAGATGCTGCCACATGAATATCGTGTCAAGTGTCCTACGGTCGGATGTGCAAATAACATATGCACAAAACATGGGTTCGGAAGAATGACTCTCTAACTATGATACTCGACTCCGCAGAGGAGGTTGGTACCCGAATCTTGTCCGGACACAAAGTATCGTATAACGGCCCTAGGCTCACAAGTACAATAACCAAGCTACATAATTATAATATTTAATGCATACATAATTTCAAATAAATAATTTATAACTGTAAACATCTTGGCAAGGTACACTTGTCTGGTTCTGCAATCAGTGGTGGTAAAGATGATCCCGCGTCCACTCCTTCGGAATTCAATTGACCTAAACACCAATTAAATACTTAAGGGTCCAATATGAATTTTGGTAATTATAATTTAATTCTATAATTTCTTCGAGGCCATGCAAAACCAAGCCCGTTATTATTTCTAACGACTTTGCTTACTTTTATAAGGTATCGGGACATAGTTTCTTGATTTTTGACTTCCAAAATTTAAGTTTAAGTCCCTTTTTAGATGACATGAACATAAATCATAATAAATTATATAATCTTAATTTAAATATAATTTATATTCATTTTAACAATAAATTCTCAGATTTGACAAAATAACATATTTCAAGATTATGGCTACTTTAGGTTGGCTAGTTTTGTCCAAAACTTGTTCGAGACATTTAGTGTCTTCAAAAATTTAATAACTCAATCCTACAAATTTAATTCCATATCCAAACTTAAAAAATCAATTCCAAAAATTTATTTTCATCCTTGAAAATTTGTATCTCATATTGTAGTCATTTCTCAAAATTTTCTAATAATTCGATTTGTCCTTATAGCCATAATTTGTCTTGTCCACACTGCCATTACTATATATGAAATTTCGGTATTTAAATTAATGGTCATCCTCAAACATCAATTAATGAGTCAATCCTAAAATTTTAAAAGTTAAGAAATAATTTCTCAATTTAAATCCTACTAATGCATATCTCATGAATAAATTTAAATATTCAAAGTCTCATCATCAAAATTTGAATTCGAAATCTACTCCATCAAGCGTTTCTCTCAAAAAAATTCTTTAAATTTTGAGTTCAAATTAAGTCCTTAAAATTTAATTCTATAAGTGATAAATTCAATCTTTATATTGTTATTCTATTGGTATATCCCAATCCATAAATCAAATCTCAATATTATATTAAACTCCTAACACTCAAAATCCTCAACGTTATTCTTGAATTCCTTGAATTATATCTCAAACTTTTAATTAAATTTTTAAAATTAAATCTTCGAAACTTAACTACTTCAAGATTTAAACGCCTCAAATTTAAATTAAACTCAATTCTCACCTTTAAAAAAATTATTATTATTCTACTCGTTCAAATTTCTTTAAAATCCTCAAAATTAAATTCATAAGATCCCAAATCCTTAAATTCTTAAACTTGAATTTTATTCCAACCTTCAAAATATAATTTGAATCCAAATCTTGTATTCCACTATCTATGATGTTAATCTTCTTAATTTTCTTAAAATTTAAATTTAATAACCCAATACTCAAAATTTTAAATCCAATCTCCAAAATTCTATTCTCCAAATTTAAATTCCAAAATTTAAACTCTGCTATATTTAAGCTCTTCAAATTTAAAAAGAAATCAAATCCATATCATGACCTTTCGAGAATTTAAAATTCAATCTTACCATATAATACCTTTAAATTTTATCCTCAAAGTTTGTCTCATTTCACTATTTTAAAATTCAATTCTCAATTAGTCTTCTCCTCAAATTCTCAAAAAAAAAAAAAAATCGAAACAATAATACCGATAACTTAATCAATTCTACCCTCTATAACATTATTAAACCTAGCAATCATAAAGCTACCCAACAAAATAATTCACATTTGGTATATCTAATTCTAGTCAGCCTTCTAAGATCAAATCAAATCTCCAAAATTTATAATCTTTAATACAATATATCTTTATCTCATCAAATCTCAAAATTTAATTTAATTCCATCTATTCTTAAAATTTAATTCAATCACAAGGTTTAAAATAATCTCATCTAGAATTTTGAATTTTAAAAATTGTTCCATCAAATTTTACTCCTCTATATTTTTTCTTTATATATACAACTATAATTTCTGCACCATAATTTCTACTTACCTTTAATTCAACAATTATCACAAAACTTACTTCAAATTCACCAAATATTATTTGACCTCTAAAATTTTCTTAAGGAAATATAAATCTATTTTATCAAACTCTTCTCAAAGTTTTAAAAGTTTAAAATTTATCTTTTAAAATTTTCAATTTAAATCCAATTCCTCAAAACTTCATTTAATAACTCAATCTCAATAATTGATGTTTAAATCCAATCCTCTAATTTAAATACAACCATTACATATTTTCTTGGATAAATTTTAATTCAAATTCTCATCCACAAAATTTGAATTTAAAACTATTCTCTCGATCTTTTCCTTTATATTACTATTTTTCACACAATACTCAAACAAAAAAATAATTATAAAATCTTCAAATTGAGATTCACCAACGTTCCGCATCATCATATCCTAAAATTCTCAAATTTAGATTCCAAGTCAAATTTTATCAAAATCTTCAAACTTAAACCCCACAAAATTTAAATGCCTCACGATTCTGAAAATCTAAATTTAAATTCAACACATAATCTCTTTTAAATTTAAACACAAATCCAATCATATCATAATTTTTAAAACTTATGGTTTAACAAAATCGTTAATGCTGTCATATCAAATTCTTAACACTTTATTTAAATAAATGTTTATCCCTAAAAATTTAAACTCCATAATATTTAAATTCATCAAAAATATTTTAATTTAAAATTTTAAATCCATTACATCATAATCGCCTTAAAATTTTAAATTAAATAAATCTCTAGCTCCTTATCACATTATTTTTTTTCTTAATTCAAAATAAAACACCTCCCCTTTTTTAAATCACATAGAAGAGTAAGCCTCAAAGCACCAAAATTTGATAATTCTCATCTTCATTAATTGATTAACCTTCAAACTAATTCGCTAGTCGAGAAGCCTACCTACCTTAGATAAAACTCTCTTATTAAAATATAATATTATATCCTAAAATAAAATCACTCGCATACATCTAAAATATTTATCGAATAGTAACTCATCACTTCTAATCTAGGCAATTGATAGAGTCCATCTTATTTTAGGTTCCTACTGGTAATGTCTTAATCTATTCTCACTCTAATATCTAAAAATTATCTATCATAATCTTCACTACTCAGGTAACCATATACTTAAAAATAATCTATCAAATATGTCTTCTCCGTCTTGACAAAAATCTTCTCCTGGGGAGATCACCGCGCACGAGTGTTCCTCTCTCCGAGTTAGGGAAAAGCGAGAATCAAAAAATTAAGAGTTCAAAGAAAGTATGGATGATTACAATTTTGAGGTTTACGAACGATATTAGAAATCAAAGGAAGTTCCAATAGCAATTATGGATTGAGATCCTAACAACCTTATCCTAAAAGCAGGCTCGCTCGGCACAATAATATAACCGAAACGATATGCTCTGACCTGCATGGGCCACCACAAAAACATGTCACGTCCCAGTCCCAAAATACGTAGGACTAGGAATACATAACATGCTAGCTACGCATTCGACCAGACTCTGGTCCGACTCGAATACATATAAACTGTATTATAATAGTCACTATCTATATAATCAAGTAAATATAAATATCTATGCCTCAATCCACGATGAACATAATACACAAGAATGAGCTACATGTGCTAAAGTCGGTCGCCTAGTAACACACAAACTCGAATAGACTCGAGAAAAAAATATGAGTCTATAAAACTAGGTCACATCAGCAGATAATTAAACAATATGAATAAATAACCATAACTCCAGTGGAAATGATATAAATACCTGGTACCAATGCATGCAAGACAAGCAACTCCATCAGCAACTCCAAAGGCTCTGTAACCGTCTATGCTGCAAAAACTAGCAGGGGACCAGGTCCTCAGAGGGACGTAACAAGGTACAAGAAACAGCATGCCAAAAGTAAAATAGTATAATGCCACATACTCAAGGGTAAACTACTATAATAAACTATGTGATATGCAAATGAGAGTATGGTATCGTACCCCGGGCACCACGAAAGATCCCAATTGATACTTCCGTAATCTAATAGTACACTCAAGGCTTTGTGTGGCAGAACCAGGAGGAAGATGTATATATAAAGTACTCACGAAAGATCCCAATGGACACTTCTGTATGCTAATAGTACACTTAAGGCTCCGTGTGGGGGAACCAGGAGGAAGATGTATATATAAAATACTCACGAAAGATCCCAATGGACACTTTCGTATGCTAATAGTACACTCAAATAGTAATAGTAAAATATGCTCAGAGAACGATGAAGACTCTCCCCACCCAATGTAACCTCATGTCTCAATCAAGACACGCAAGATCATGACCTCTAACTATCAGCACAAGTCATAATCAATATGTATAACTATCTGTATCACTATAGCATGCATCATGTAGTCCTATCCAAAGTTCAAGTACCAAGATCAAGTCGAGAAAGACTCTGCCACATGAATATTGTGTCAAGTGTCCTACAGTCGGATGTGCAAATAATATATGCACAAAATATGGGTTCGAAAGAATGACTCTCTAACTACGATACTCGACTCCGCAGAGGATATTGGTACCCGAATCTTGTCCGGACACAAAGTATCGTATAACGGCCCTAGGCTCACAAGTACAATAACCAAGCCACAAAATTATAATATCTAATGCATACATAATTTAAAATAAATAATGTATAACTATAAACATCTAGGCAAGGTACATTTGTCTGGTTCTATAATCAGTAGTGGTAAAGATGATCCCGCGTCCACTCCATCGGAATTCAATTGACCTAAACACCAATTAAATACTTAAGGGTCCAATATGAATTCTGGTAATTATAACTTAATTCTATAATTTCTTTGAGGCCATACAAAATTAAGCTCGTTATTATTTCTAACAACTTTGCTTACTTTACAGGGTATCGGGACCTAGTTTTTTGGTTTTTTACTTCCAAAATTTAAGTTTAAGTCCCCAATTAGATGACATGAACATAAATCATAATAAATCATATAATCTTAATTTAAATATAATTTATATTTATTTTAACAATAAATTCTCAGATTTGACAAAATAACATATTTCAATATTATGGCTACTTTAGGTTGACTAGTTTTGTCCGAAACTTGTTCGAGACATTGCTAGTCCATTAGTATGGTTTATATTTATGAAAAATTATTTTATATTATATTATATTCTAATTTAATTTCAGAAAATATTCACCCATTTATTCCTTCCAAAATAACCTCCATTTACTAGCAAAACAATGTCATAAAGTCACCCAAAATATAGGCTAGTGGCCCTTATTTTTAGTGTTCAGGTTTGACATGCAAATACCATAAATATAAATTTGAAATAATTTATTTTAAGAATTAAAAAAAATATAAATTCAGTTTTAGGATTAAGATCAAACCCTCCAAGAATCGTATCACAAAGTCATGTTGTGCGTCGACTAGGTATTCTGACAACTTAATGCTAGTTTGTACATGCAACATTACCAACTTGAGTAATAAAGTATTTTTAATATAAAATTATATTATTTAAATTTTTTAATTTAATAATAATTTTATATATAAATAATTATATCACATCATTCATGCAACCATCTCAACTACGCTATCTAGTTATTCTTGCAACTTGGCCAAGTAGTCTTTGCATCCAATCTTTTCATCAACATAAAATATGATTAATTATATAATTATAATATTTATATTCTGAATTAATAACATATAATTTTTTGGAATTATTTTATATATATTTATCATGGCAATACTCATTGAACCTTGTCTATCATTGTGCGTCGTGTCCGTGTCATGATTGTTCAATTTTCTTGGAATAGTTTTTACATAAAAATACGGGTTTCTTATGTATGTAGTTAATCCTACTTATTATATAATATTATCATGAGTTACACAATCTTTGGTTCATGGAGAATAGGAAAAAGAATCTAAGTTGGAAGACTACGACGTGGTCCTTTCTCGCGACACGGACCATTCGGAGCACCAAACGGACTCATATAGGAGGTAAATATTCAGTTTGGAGGTGATTTTTAGGGCTGTGATGGGACGGATAGCAGCTGCAACCAGCAGCAAGTTGTCGGCCTCTACGATGACTACTCTCTTGCTCTAGGGCTTGTCAGCTTGTGGGGGATAAAGTGGAGGTTGGGAATGATTGAAAAGGAAGTGGAGAAGGAGAGGGAGAGGCTGAAGGGGTCATGTAAGAGAGGAGGGAGGATATAAAGGAGACTACAAAGAGGAAAGTAGATGTTAGGGTTAGAGTTTGGTGATAAGTTGATATATATATGGGCTTTTTAAATATATTTAAATAAATGAGAGAGTTTATCCTATTGCTAAGGGGTTTGGACAAGGGGGATGCTCTTGGCCAAAATTTGAGGGTGGGGTTGGTTGTTATGGTTAGCATTGGATAAGATTTGGTTGTTGGGTTGGTTAGGGAAGTGGTTAGGTAGTTATTTGCCAACTAGGTTGCCACCTATACAACTTTTTATAGTTAAAACTCCTATAAATAGAAATAAATTAATTTAAATATCATATATATATAATATATATTTACATGAGAATATTATGGTACACTATATGTCCACATGTGTTTGGGTTGTGTTTGGGTCAAGTTCTAGTCAAAAGGAGACAATTTTATGATAACCATAATTCTTGACATTTTTTAATATTTTTGGAGTATGGGGGAGATCAAATAAATATAACATCCATATTCCAACTATATTAAACTCAATTAAAATTATTATTATAAATTTTGTTGGAAGAAAAAAGGCCGTGCATTGCTCAAAATATCAAAGCCATGGCAAAGTGTCATATATATTAAAAATTATTTTAGAAATTATTTTTTAAGTCCATCTAATTAAATAAAATAACAAAAATAATTATAAATTACCAAATTATCCCTATTCTAAAATGAGGGAGCTTACAGCAGTCTCGAAGATAACTGTATCTCATCATTTGATGACCTCAAGCATCTGCTCCTTAACAGATTCTATGAGGCAGGAAATGATATGACGATGTCTTCTCTAATAGACGTCGCCCAGGGTGAGAAGGAACTGACGCAAAACTACATCGAGCGGTTCTGACAGGCCTCGCTAAGGTTGCCTCCTGGCAATCTGGAGGCCACACTAATAAAAATTTGCCAAAAAAATATGCTCCCGATAGTCAGTATCTGGATGGGCGAGAGCCAGTTCAAAGACTGGACAACGTTCATTGTAAGTAATGTCAACGCTGAGAAGAAGCTCAAGGACACTCGACACTTGGGGATCCATATCCCTATTTCTGAGAAAAAGGGCAAGCATCCCAGCAATAACAACAATAGCAACAACAATAATGGCGGCAATAACAGTCATGACAGAAAGAAAAAATAGGCTATGGTCGCTACCTTGACCAAGAAGCCTGAGCAAAAGCCAGCAGAGCTTCCAAAACCAAAGGAGACTTACTCTTTCGAAGATGTTGATGTCAAACCCATCTTCGACATGCTGATGCAGGGAGGAAAAATCTGGCTCACCGACGTCAGACGTCAGCCTGAGGCGGCGAAGATTGCCAACCCAAAGTATTATCACTTCCACCGTTACGTCCATCACCCGACGCAGGAGTGCTATACCCTGAAGAGGTACATCCAACGTCTGATAGATATCAAGGATCCTTCCCTGGACTTCGATGACGTAATGGTCATTGCCAACATGGTGTTCCTCTAATTTGACAACTTTCTACCGACGAAAGCCCAAGACGGAGTAGTCCCTGTCCCTAAGGCGATTATGGAAGTTGTCAACCGTCCACCAGCTCGAGACCAGACGTCCGGGCTAATACATCTTAACACACCACGTGGGGAGGTCATGTGGGTGCATCCTGATCTCGTGCCAGACTTGACGTAGCCGGCAGCATCCTACACCGCCAAGCCCTAAGGCAGAAAAATAAGACCTGTTACACAATTTTCTCCTCGACTAAAGAGCTGGCAGTAGGTGCAACAAGGTCAACCGTAATATACCAACCGATGCACGGTGATACACCTCCGGTTGTCGTGCCTACCACCACTGGTCCCGGGCTATCTCAACCCCCGCCGGTGGACAAGTCTAAACAGAAGGAGACGCGCTTCAATAAACTGTTGTGCAGGAATGTACCACAAGGGCTAGAAAGGCCCTATAATTTTGATATCTTAGCACAATTGCCCACACTCCGACAAAATTATCACTATTTAAGATTTTACAGCTTTCTAAAGACACTCGGGCTGCCCTGAGTAAGGCACTACAGAATGCTGATGTCTATCTGGCGCAAGTCAAGCCACCAACCGAAGATCCTGCTGCTTGTCCATATTGAAACAATACCATGGATGTGATACCCAATATCACCTTCTCGCAATAGGACATGTTGCTCAAGAAAAATAAGCACAATCGACCCCTGTTCTACACAAGATATATTGGCCATATAAAGGTGGACCGAATACATATTGACCCAGGATCATCGATCAGCAGTATCCCGAGAAGTTTGCTTCAGACCCTGGGGATCCCGATGCATCTCCTGGTGGCCACAAATACCGCCATCAGTGGCTTCAACAAGGAAATGAGCTACCATTTGGGTAAAATCCACTTAAAATTCCAGATCGGCAACTTAAAAACAGAAGTCACCTACTACGTCATAGATGTAGATACATTCTACAATATTTTATTGGGACATCCGTGGATACATGAACACAGGATCGTGCCATCCACCCTCCACTAGTGCCTAAAATATGTAGACGAACACGGTTTTGTCAAAACGACTTCGCTGATGTCGATCTGTTTAAGGGTATCAAGATTTACTACTCCGACTCGATCCTCTACAAGAAAGTCCATCAAGATGAAGATGGCAATGAGGCCGACAATGAAGCCAAGGCCACAACAACACCCGAGGAGTCTATGAGAATCTGCCTCAAGGCTCCCTGATGAGAACATAAAATATCATATTTTTATTCCTTAATGTATACTACTTTATGCTGATTCGATGTCTAAAGATCATCATTATTTTTATATTTTGATCTATGATGCAATTGGAGTCACTAAATAAAAAATGGAGCTAATTATCAATTCTGGACAATTTTGACAGCTTGTAGCAAAAAGGTCATAACTTGCTCATCCGAAGTTCAATTGAGCTGATCCAAATTGATTCGGAAATAGAAGAGACAGAGGTACAATCTTACTGTTTTGAGTTTTCCTAGATTCTCGCTGCATCATGGACCAAATTAGGATTGAAGTTGAGTCAATTATGCTATGCATGAAAAGTGGAGCTGAATTAACCATTTTCCTACTTGTTCAAAGATTTTATTTTATTGTTTGGGTTGTTATAACTCTTAGAAAATTTATGGAAAAATATTATGGGCTTTAAGTGTATAAAAGGGGTAGAAATCAGGCGAAAAATAACACACAACTCTTCTTCCTCTTCTCCAATATTCTTTTGAAGTTTTTATGAACATGCGGAGCTAAAGGTCTTGTTGGTCGAAGTAAATATAAGCCTTGGAATCAATAAACTTGTGAGATCTAAATTATTTTCATATGTTTGATTTATTCTTTGAGTATTGAATATTTTTCTATGCCTACTTTTATAATTGTTTTATTTAATTACTAGGAGGCCTACTAGTCTATTATCCATTTTGATCTACTGCTAAATTAGACATCAAATCTGTAATTGTTTGATTTTTTTAATTTGTGAAGCAACCAAGATTTAATGAACTGCTTTATTTTATTATATCTTAGGAGAAAAACTTTTGACTAAATAAAATGTAACCGCTTGTGCTTGTGTTGTTTTGCTTCATCGATCTCTTGGTTCTTTAAGAAATTACTTGATTAAATCTTCAGCGATTGTCTTGGATTATTTAATAATTAAAGCTAATTAGATCGCTTGTTTCTAATTATCTAAGCCTAAGAGAGATAGAAAATACTTTCAATGGTGAATATTCAAAATATGAGTTAATTTATGTTTGCATCAATGATCAATTTTAAGATTCTAATGGTGGATGTTGACTGAGACCAACATTTGTTCCTTTGATTGATTTTAATACTTTAATTAATTTTAGCTCTTCTTAATTTACTTTTATTCAAAACTCCACCCCCATCCTATTTCACATAGTATAAAGATTAACTAATTACTCTCCGTGGGATCGATCCTTACTCTCACTACTACAAATAATTTTAAGAGTAAAGGTTTTACAATTTGGGTGCTTACGATAGCACACCAAATTTTGGCGCCATTGTCGGGGCTAATTTTAGTTAATTTTTGTGTTATTTTTTTCTTATATTAAATTAATTTTGTTTATTAGCAAAAAAAAAAGAGATTTTTTTTATATAAAAGAATTTTGTTTTTGTGGTTTTTAATGATTTTTGGTTGTGTGTCATGAGTAAGATTCAATAAAATTTGAAAAATTTATAACATGATTGAATAAGTAATTTTTTTTCAACTTAGAATTAATTAGTCTAGTTATTTTTTTTTAAAATGGTAGTATCTAAATTTGGTAGACAAAAACCAGTGAGGTTTTGAGCCTTTATACTGACACATCAGTCTCATTATTCTTTCGTGAGAGAGATTCTTCCACTGATTTGTTTCTCTAGAACTTTGCTTTGATTCTCTTCGAGGTCACATTGACATATGCATGTTTGAACATGATTAAGGACATCTTTATTATGCGTTACATAAGCCAAATAGTCCACCTTGTAATTAATTTTCTTTTTGTTGAACCCTTTTGAGCTTTATTGTCTTTTTTTTGGTATACCCACATTACAAGCTTTCAACCTATAATATTTATACCTTTACCCAAGTCGCAAAGCTAGTGGAGCATTGTTGATCATTATGATATGTATGGGTATACGAAGAAATAAGTGTGGGGGTGTCTAAATTTATGGTTTGGTTACAACCAACAAAATGGAACAAATTTTCATCCTCAAATTTTCTAAGTTCCATTATTGTTTGAAAAAAAAAGAAAAAAAAGAAAAAAAAAGAAAAAGAAAAAAGGGGTGAAAGTTGTTTTACATTATTTAAATGCTTTAAAAGCCAAATTGAAGACGTTACAAAATGGAGTGATTGATTTTATATGTTTTATATTGAGATTGAGTTGATTCATTTTTGCTCCACTAGTTTTGATGGCTTTTGAGCTACACTCCCAAATATATCCCACTTTAATCCTAAGCCATGTTACAACCCATGAAAAGTCCTTAAGATTTATGTTATGCATGTGATCCTAGTGGTGGAGAATAAGAAAATATGCAAGCTTATGGTAAATCATTTCTTTTGGAATGAATTTGAGTGAAATATATACCTTCAAACACATGAGAGTTGAGTGTTTATTCCCGTGAGGGTCTACCTATTTAGTTCCCTCCATTTTCAGTGAAAATACCTACTAAGTAATTAGAAGTTGTCTAAGAATATATGTTCATGATATGTTATGAGTTTTGAAGAGATTGGTTATTTTTTATTTATGACATTGCAATCTTGATTTCTTTTTGGAAAAATAAATTAGAGTTTCGCCCGAGGACGAGCAAAGGTTAAGTGTGGGGGTAATTGATGAGAACATAAATTATTATATTTTTATTCCTTAATGTATACTCTTTTATGCTGATTTGATGTCTAAAGATCCTCATTACTTTATATTTTGATCTAGGATACAATTGGAGTTATTAAATACAAAATGGAGCTAATTATTAATTCTGGATAGTTTTGACACATTATAGAAAAATGGTCATAACTTGCTCATCCGAAGTCCAATCGAGCTGATCCAAATTGATTCGGAAAGCTAAGAGACAGAGGTACAATCTTACAATTTGAGTTTTTCGAGATTCTAGCTGCATCATAGACCAAATTAGGTTTGAAGTTGAGTTAACTATGCTGTGCACTAAAAGTGGAGCTGAATTAACCATTTCTCTACTTGTTCAAAGATTTTATTTTATTGTTTGGGTTGTTGTAACTCTTAGAGGATTTGTGGAAAGATATTGTGGGCTTCAAACAACTAATTTAGAGTGTATAAAAGGGATAAAAATTAGGAGAAATATAACACACAACTCTTCTTCCTTTTCTCCAATATTCTTTTAAAGTTTTCATGAACAAGCGGAGCTAAAAGTCTTGTTGGTCGAAGAAAACAGAAGCCTTGGAATCAATAAACTTGTGAGATCTAAATTATTTTCATATGTTTGATTTATGCTTTGAGTATTGAATGTTTTTTTATGCCTACTTTCATGATTGTTTTGTAAATTTAATTACTATGAGGCCTACTAGTCTATTATCCATTTCGATCTACTACTAAATTAGACATCAAATTCGTAATTGTTTGATTTTTCTAATTTGTGAAGTAACCAAGATTTAATGAACTGCTTTATTTTATTAGATCTTAGAAGAAATTTTTTTGACTAAATTAAATGCAACCGCTTGTTCTTGTGTTATTTTGCTTCATCGTCTCTTGGTTCTTTAAGAAATTACTTGATTAAATCTTCAGCGCTTGTTTTGGATTATTTAGTAATTAAAACTAATTAGATCACTTGTTTCTAATTATCTAAGCCTAAGAGAGAGAGAAAATACTTCTAACGGTGAATATTCAAAGTATGAGTTAATTTATGTTTGCATTAATGATCAATTTTAAGATTTCAATGGTGGATGTTGACTTAGACCAACATTAGTTTCTTTGATTAATTTTAATACTTTAATTGATTTTAGCTCTTCTTAATTTGCTTTTATTCAAAACTCTACCCCCATCATATTTCACATAGCATAAAAATTAACTAATTACTCTCAGTGGGATCGATCCTTACTCTCACTACTATAAATAATTTTAAGCGTAAAGATTTTATAATTTAGGTGCCTACAACAGCACACCACTCACACTCCCAATGCGACTGCACCCCTCATCGTCAAATTGTGCGAGAAGGCACCTGAATCTCTGGTACCTTCAGCGTCACCAGAACCAATGGTCGACCACCTTCGCAAGACGAATCGACCACCAAAAGGAGATTTTGCCCTATCTATGCTTTCTGAACCTATGATTGTTCGCCTTCACAGACCGAGTTGACCTAGCATGCTAGAGTCCACCCATTTTTCTTCTAGATAACCTTATCAAATTGCAGCTTACTTCGGTATTCTGCAAGGTATGGTTGGTCATGTCAGTCCTCGTTTTTATCCAGTATTCTAGGAGCGGGGCGTGACACCCTACGCAGACGAGTGGCTCAAGGATATAGAGAGACTTATTCGTGTTGTTAGGATTCTAGATGATCTAAAGGTAGAGGCTGCAAGACTTCAGCTCCACGACCTATCCAGGACTTGGTTCAGTAATAAACCCAAGATTTCAATTCCAGGACTTACTTGGGAGAGGTTTTGGGAGTTATTCAAGCAGAAATCCTTCCCAACTGTGGCAAGAGAAATTCTGGAGAGATAATTCCATAATTTATTGCAGAAAACTTGCACTGTGGATGAGTATTCTATAGAGTTTAGTAGAATAACCCGATTCGTTGAATACATGGTGAGGGACCTAGAGGACCGAGCCAGGATGTTTTGTCATAGGCTAGCTAAGGAAATCCACGTCCATGTCACTACTAATGGCGCAAAGACCTATGTTGATATTGTGCCTATAGCTCAGGGAGTTGAGGTAGACTTGGATATTCATCTGAAGAGAGACTGAGAGAGAGTTATGGGGGTGGCAGCACCAGTGGTCCAGCAAAAAACTTTTCAATCCCAGTCTTAGCTTCCTCCTCCAGTAAGAGCACTAGTTCAGCAACAACAAAAAGGTAGGTGCAACAGATTTCTCTTTGTGAATACTGCAAGAGGCCAGGAAATGACTTGGAGTCATGCAGGAAGAGAGTAGGATTTTGCCTATTATGTAGATTAACTGTCATGCCTCAGTCCCAAAATACCTAGGACTAGGAATACGTAAGCATGCCAGCCATATGCATATGGCAACTCCAATATATGAAAACCATAACACATACGTACACTGTATTATGAATAACAATTCACAAGTGGCATAGATTTATGTCATAAGTCACAGGGCATAACTAAATCCCATCTACATAATTAAATAACTAATCAACTATATAACTGAATCAAGTATAAAATGCTTGATAAGAACAAGTAGTTGGGTGGAGACAAATCCACTACCAAACTAGAATATAAGAAAAACAAAATAAATACATCTAATGAACAATAAGGCTCGAAGAGAAGGCCTCCTCAAAAATGAGATAAGTAGAAAGTCCTGATCCGTGCTGATGCAAATAGTCAAGATCTTCTACACCTGAAAAGGGACCAGGTCCTCAGAGGGACGTAACAAGATATATAGAAGCATGCCAATTGAATACATTAAAACATGCATAATAGACAGAAAATATATAAGTATGATGTACTAGATAATCTATATGAATGCATAATGAGGATAACTTTTTGAAGTATAGACATGTGTAGGCTACTCTATCTATCTCACAACTCACAGACACATCCATGTACATCAGAAGCCGTCATACCGCGAGGGTAGCGATCATCGTGACACCATCAATCGACATACCGCGAGGGTAGCGACCATCATGACACAACTACCGTAATGCATGCTAGTTACTACGGTTTACCAGAGTGGGTAGTCCATACGCCTACTGACTGTCCTCCCCTCCTATGATACTATGTGTCAAGTGTGTGTCAACATATATAATATATAATTATGACTGAAAGAAAATACATATATAATAAATATATGAAAATATGATAAGCATGCAAAGTACTGTAAGCAATTTGGTAAGGTATACTTGCCTGCTCTGAAAAAGGATGAAGTCCCAACTCAAGGCGTCGTCCGATCTACCCGTCACATAAATTAAACAAGTTAGGTTACAAAAGTAGATAAATAGGTTCCTCTATTTTAATCTATTTTAATTCTGAATAGAATAACCTAAACTCATATTTTAATCTTATTATAATCTAATTTTATTGTTAAACCCTAATTTCGGTCCAAAGAAAGTCAACTTTACGGATTTGGGATCCATGGCATACAAATTGAGGTAATCCGTTGACCAAAAAGTCAACCAACTCAAATCCTGAATTTGTGTGTGGAATCCAATAGATTTTAGTACTACATGAAAGTCGAAATTGATGATTTCATAAAATTACAAGTCGGTAATGAGTTATGGCCACAAGGGCGCACAGATGACAGTTTTCGGTGATTTCCTATTTATGTCTACGTTGTACGAATTTTATAAGAGAATAAAATTACATATTAAATTCTGGAAAAATAATTTTATGGAAGTTCATCATGTCAGCTTTTTGAAACTTCAAACGACTCATAATTTCGAGTTTGGGATCTCCCAAATCTCAAAAATACAAAAATATGACTGATTTCGGACAGCTGGCACTTTCAGAATATTCTGGAAAAATAGGTTCAAAAATTAATAAAATAATTTATATATTCAGAAAACTAACTTGATATGGTTCTAATAAAAAAAATTAGAGCACGTTTGGAGTCTGAAGCTAGGAGATATCGTCTTTTTAAGTCATCATAACTACTAAAAAATGAGGCTGAATTTATGACGAATTTTGACTATTTTTGAACGAAAAATAGTGGAGTTTGGGGAAAAAAATATGAAATATGAGTTTATTTCATAAGTCTAATAAGTATTTATAATGGTGGAGACTACTTAATTGAATACGACTATTATTGGCTAATTTAGATTTGATTAGGATCACTTCAAATAAGGATAGGATATGCATGAAGTTGTTTTCCTAGTAGGCTCAGGATTTGAATTAATTTAAAATAGAGTTTGAGTTTATCTCAATAATTTATAATCTTAAATAGAATTAAAGATAATACAAATAATTTATATATAATCTTTTTAATATCTATTAACACTAAATTATCATATATCTAATATTAAGATTATATATATCCAAATAAATCCTAAATAATTTCAAAAATCCAAATAAATTTCTTAAAATTCTAAATAAATTAAAGAAAAATATAATTAAATATTTTAACCTAAAATAAATATTTGGTAGGAACAATATGCAAGTATAGTTTTATAGTAAATCATGAAAGTCCTAAAAATTTACGTTTCCTAGGTTTTAATTACCCAAAAATTTTAGAATAATCTCCAAAAATCTAAAATAGCCTAAAAATAATTCTAAATAAATATTTATATAAGTAAATATATCAAGAAATTTATTTTCTAATTAACTAAGAGAATACTCTAAAAAAATTCAACATCTATAATCAATATAATAATATAAAATACACACAAAATATCTATTTTGGGTGAGGGGGTTTACAATCTACCCAACTTACAAAAATTTTGCCATCAAAATTAAAAATAAGGGATGATTTGTTAAATCTTTCACATTCGTATCTAAGGCAAGTCTACCGCAATCTTCTTAAAAATTTAAATAATAAAATCTATTCAAATCCATCATAATCTCTTCAAAATTAAAATAACTACTATTTAAATCAAAATTTAACCTATCATAATCTCTTCTAGATTTTTAAATAATCAATATCAAAATTTAATTCAAATCTATATGACATCTTGAAGATTTAAATAACCCACATCAAATTTGACATCATGATTTTCAACTATCATAATCTCCTATAAATTTTAAACAATTCTAATCAAACCATATTTTTATATTTCAACTTAAGAATTTTGTACTCTCCAAATTTTAAATTCAATTTCTATTATCAATATTTCAAATAGGTGATCCAACAATCAAAATTTAACTTTTAATTCAAATCATCAAATTGTAAAATTTTGAATTCAATCCATCAATGTTCATGTTTAGAGTTCTATTTTTTTCTCAGAATTTAAATCGTTAATTCAATCTCCAATATTCAAAATTTAAATCATATTCTCAAATTATAAATATCTGGTCCAATATCAAAATTTTAAAATTCATTCTATAAGGCATTCTTATCTTTAAAGTTAAATTCTTATCATCTAAATCATTCTTCTAAAAATTCTCAAAATTAAAATGACTTAAATCTCTTAATCTAATCTTACTTGATTACAATCTAAAAAAAATTATCTCAAGTTGACAATGCAACTTCTACCCAACTTAGAATTTATCGATCTATCACATAGGTTATACATTTAAGAAAAACTTTCTCAAATTATTTAATCGTGTTATTCAATCAACAAAATATCTCACATGTTTTATGCATTTAATTACAAAAGATAGTCACCAAGTAATGTGATTGGCCTATGGGGTATATCTAGTACTATCCGTATATCAAACTTATACCAAGCACGAGATTTTATTTTTCGAAATAGGGGAAGATGAAAAATGATAATAAAGAATTCAATGAGGAGGTGATAGAATACAAGTACGGGGTTCAAGACGATTAAAGAATTCAAAAAAAGAGTTGTCAGGGCAGTTGTGGATTAAAATCTTATTTTTGTAAATTCTTATTCGCATGTTCATATCAGTACAGTTATATAACCGATATGATATGCTCGAACATGTCTAGAGGACAAGTATATTCGTCTTACATGCTAAGTCAACTATATATTAATCCACGTAAAGTAGTCATGCGAAGAGCGAACCAAGTGCATTAAGGTTGATCAGACCGTAATACACTGATTCTGATTTAGACAATGTATTATTAGGCATCCCCAATAACACATATGTCATGAACAAGATCTATAAAAGAATAAGTTTACAAACTATGCTATAATAGCAGCATAAGTCGAGGTAGTCCAGAAAATATAAGTACGCTGGATTATGATGAAGGAAGGTACAAAATAATTCAAGTTCACAAAGAAGATAAGACTCGTCCGGTGTTGTGTCTCTACAGTTGTCATACTAACTTCTTGTCTAAGTCTCTAGTTGACCAAATGGGGGTATAGGCCTCTAAGTTCTACAGTCTGGATAAACATTATCTTCTTATGCAAGTCTATAGTTGGTGTCATTCAATTACACTTTATTAATGGGTCAAAATACGATACTGGATTATGAGGCATACTACCCAACTTACAAGAATTTAACTAATAGTATTATTGAAATATATAGTATATATACCTAGTAGAAGTCACCTTCCTGATCCCTATTAATCACGAAAGAAAAGATAAGAGTTTCGTTGCAAAAGAATCAAGCAAGATGCAATTCAAGCTGTCAGATGAGAATTTGAAACGAAATCAAGGGAGGTGATTAAATAAGTGGATGAGATCCTATATTCTAATCCTATGTGCAAGCTTGCTCATTACAGTAGAGTAACCGAGACAATATGCTCTCAACTTGCATGGGCCACTACTAAAATATGTCAAGCCTCAGTCCTAAAATACCTAGGACTACAAATACGTAAGCATGCCAGCCGTATGTATATGGCAACTCCAATATATGAAAACCATAACACATACGTACGCTGTATTATGAATAACAATTCATAAGTGGTATAGATTTATGTCATAAGTCACAGGGCATAACTAAATCTCATCCACAGAATTAAATAACCAATCAACTATATAACTGAATCAAGTATAAAATGCTTGATAAGAACAAGTAGTTGGGTGGAGACAAATCCACTACCAAACTAGAATATAAGAAAAACAAAATAAGTACATCTAATGAATAATGAGGCTCGAAGAGAATGCCTTCTCGAAAGAGAGAGAATTAGCAAGTCATGATCCGTGTTGCTGCAAATAGTCAAGATCGTCTACACCTGGAAAGGGACCAGGCCCTCAGAGGGACGTAACAAGATACATAGAAGCATGCCAATTGAATACAGTAAAACATGCATAATAGACAAAAAATATATAAGTATGATGTACTAGACAATCTATATGAATGCATAATGAGGACAACTTTTTGACGTATGGGCATGTGTAGGCTACTCTATCTATCTCATAACTCACAAACACATCCATGTACATCAGAAGCCGTCATACCGCGAGGGTAGCGATCATCGTGACACCATCAATCGACATACCGCGAGGGTAGCGACCATCGTGACACAACTACCATAGTGCGTGCTAGTTACTATGGTTTACCAGAGTGGATAGCCCATACGCCTACTGACTGTCCTTCCCTCCCATGATACTATGTGTCAAGTGTGTGTCAACATATATAATATATAATTATGACTGAAAGAAAATACATATATAATGAATATATGAAAATATGATAAGCATGCAAAGTACTGTAAGCAATTTGGCAAGGTATACTTGCCTGCTCTGAAAAAGGATGAAGTCTCAACTAAAGGCATCGTCCGATCTACCCGTCACATAAATTAAACAAGTTAGGTTACAAAAGTGGGTGAATAGGTTCCTCCAATTTAATATATTTTAATTCTGAATAAAATAACCTAAAATAGTATTTTAATCTTATTATAATCTAATTTTATTGTTAAACCCTAATTTTGGTCCAAAGAAAGTCAACTTTACGGATTTGGGATCTATGGCACGCAAATCGAGGCAATCTATTGACCAAAAATTCAACCAACTCAAATCCTGGATTTGTGTGTGGAATTCAATAGATTTCAGCACTATATGAAAGCTGAAATCGACGATTTTATAAAATCATAAGTCCATAATTAGTTATGGCCATAAGGGCGCACAGATGACAGTTTTTTGTAGTTTTCTATCTATGTCTATGTTGCACAAATTTTATAGTAGAATAAACTTACATGTTAAATTTTGAAAAAATAATTTTATAGAATTTAATCATGTCATCTTTTTGAAACTTCAAACGACTCATAATTCCGAGTTCAGGATCTCCCAAAATCTCGAAAATACAAAAATGCATCTGATTTCGGACAGCTGCACTTTCAGAATATTCTGGAAAAATAGGTTCAAAAATTATTAAAATAATTTATATATTCAGAAAACTAACCTTGATATGATTCTAACAAAAAAAATTGGAGCATGTTTGGAGTCCGGAGCTAGGAAATATCTTTTTAAGTTATCATAACTACTAGAAAATGAGGCTGAATTTATGACGAATTTTGACTATTTTTGGACAAAAAATAGTAGAGTTTGGGGAAGAAAAATATGAAAGATAGTTTATTTCATAAGTCTAATAGGTATTTATAATGGTGGAAACTATTTAATTGAATACGACTATGATTGGCTAATTTGGATTTGATTAGGATCAGTTTAAATAAGGATAGGATATGCATGAAGTTGTTTTCCTAGTAAGCTCATGATTTGAATTAATTTAAAATAGAGTTTGAGTTCATCTCAATAATTTATAATCTTAAATAGAATTAAAGATAATATAAATAATTTATATATAATATTATTAATATCTATTAACACTAAATTATCATCTATCTAATATTAAGACTATATATATCCAAATAAATCCTAAATAATTTCAAAAATTCAAATAATTTTTTAAATTCTAAATAAATTACAAAAAAATATAATTAAATATTTTAACCTAAAATAAATATTTGGTAGGATTAATATGTAAGTATGGTCTCATAGTAAATCATGAAAGTCCTAAAAATTTACGTTTCCTAAGTTTTAATTACCCAAAAATTCTAGAAAAATCTCCAAAAATCTAAAAAAGCCTAAAAATAATTCTAAATAAATATTTATATGAGTAAATATATCAAGAAATTTATTTTCTAATTAACTAAGAAAATACTCTAAAGAAATTCAACATCTATAATAAATATAATAATATAAAATACACATAAAATATCTATTTTTGGTGAGGGGGTTTACATCAGCTTAGAATCATATCAGAGAGTTCCAATTGTGCCTCCACATCTAGCCTTAGGAATAGATCTAGCTCCAAAGGAATCATGAAGACCACCAGGAGCACAGTAGAGATGAGATGATGCATTATTAGTCATAGTGGTATGAAGGTCATATCCTTCAGGAAGACCTACCTGAGAAGATCTACCTGAGGGAGAGAATAAAATCTTTGTCTGTTTGAATTTTTTTTAATTTTTTTGAATTCATTTCCTTCCTCATCTATATTCCTAAAATTTTGAGGACAATGTTTTTTAAGGGGTGTATATTTGGAACCCCTGTTTTCAAAAATCCTCAATAAAGATATTTTAAACATTTTCCTTTCATTATTATTTTCTAAAACAAATATTAATTTCTAAAACAAATATTGATTTCTAAAAAGAAGGTATAAAATAGGATGACAAATAGTCATTAGTCAATAGTTGAAAGAAATTACTAAAGGGAAATTACTAAGAGTTCTAGATATTTATTTTAAGCATATAATTTAATCTAGAAGAATCTTCCTAACAACCTCTAACAAACTCCTAACCACCCTCTAACAAACTTAACTAAATTGTAACCAACTCAACCAACTAGGGGTTCTAAAGACTTCTCATAGAATCCTATAAATAGAGGATCACCCCAACATATTTATTCACTCCCATAATTCATTTTTCAAACCATTATTCAGTTATGTTCCTATAGCCATGGGCTCGGCCCTAGTCTTTGGACTTAAAACCTAGTTGAGAGGGGGCACTTCCTCATTTGATTCCAGCATCCTTTCCCGCGCATTCAAGAATAACTCCCTCTTCGTAATCGTTGAGTCGGCCATGGCAGATCTTCTCCCGCGTTGATGAGCTCCGACGAGGATCAAAGCTCTCCGGCGACATATGACAGTTCCTCCACCGTGCTTGTATTAGTCCCGAGGCTTAACCAAACATGGAAGAATACGTGGTCGAGATCAGAGGTTCACACAAAAGTTCCCACTCTGACTATTCTCGATTTTTACGAAGAACTATATAAGGATTCTGATTATAACTTGCCCTCAAGATTACAAAAGAATCAGAATTAACCAAACTTCTCATTCTTTCTTGTAATCGCAGTATAGACGGATAGAACAGAGTTACAATAAAATAAAAACTATCTTCGTTCTTCCTTGCAAAACGCAGTTGTAATCAAACAGAATAAAAAATTATTCTTGTTGGGGCGATGAAGACCACGTTGCTCAAAATAAGATTCGTCCTCTATCGACGATATGCTCCTAGGAGCCAGCAAGTTCACAAAAGAACTTCTGGAACGCTCATAGTCGCCTCTTTGGGTGACTCAAATGGACTACTTTGGACTCCTCTTTCTGAACTTTTTGGTCTGTCTCAAAAGGAGGCTAGAGGGCTCTTTATATAGGGAATGATGGAAGTCCATCTTCCTTTTCTTTCTGATGTAGGACTATTAAGCCAATATAAAAAAAAAATCCCACAATTGTAGCCCAATGCATAGCCTGCTTAGTGCCAGTTTAGCACCCACTTATGGACTCCTCTTTCTGAACTTTTTGGTCTATCTCAAAAGGAGGCTAGAGGGCTATTTATATAGGGAAGGATGGAAGCCCATCCTCCTCTTCTTTCCGATATAGGACTATTAAGCAAATATAAAAAATTTATATCCCACAATCGCAGCCCAATGCATAGCCCACTCAGTGCCCGTTCAGCACTCACTCAGCGTCGTCCAGCGCCCGCTCATGCAACATGCGCATGCAACCTGAGCATAAAACTCGCACATAAAATAAGGGAACAAGCGCAACAACAGCGTACAAGAGCCTTGCGACGATGATGACGTGCTAAGTGTAAAGTGCGCCAACAAAGTGCCACTTTGCACCCTTGAGCCTGAGTCCGAGTCCAAGTCTGAGTCGCTAAGCCCATTTGGGACTTAGCTCCTATGGAAATAATTCTAAGATCATGACAAAAAGCATAAATGCTTTCATGAGGAGTTAATCATTTTTTCTCCTAGAAAAATACCCCCACATGGCACCCATGTGCCCCACCATACCCCATGTGCACATCTTAACTCAAACAAAGTATTATTTTAAGATACCCACTTGGTGGTGTAGCCAATGTGGGACTATCTTTACTAGTCCAAAGGCAAAAACACCAATAATCCTCCACATATCTCAATATATATGGGTTGAGCGTTTCATACAGTGACTGTCCATCATGAATTAGGATAGTTGTCGCTTCGACTTGAATCTTCCCACATGGGTCGAACAACAGTATGATACAAGAATGGACTAAGCCTTGAATTCTGCATCATAGCTGCAATTCTTTCCACTCACACAATAACATCAGCTGTGCTTCTGGTTGCACATTAAAGGCCATGTGCACGCCTGGTTTTGGTGTATATATTTTAGGTGTCTATAAATTTTTCCTCAAGAGACGGCCTATATCTCTTTCTATATACTCTAGGTGAGTTATTTCAAAGAGTCATTGGCATGAAGCATCGATATTCCTTGCGGTGCTACTCCGCTATGATATGGCCCAGAGCCGAGGCTACACCTCATCGTGGTGTCATGCCACTATAGCATGAGGTCCCAGCCTCTTTGTAGTGCCAAACTACCCATCATGAAGCCTTGCACTTCCTTGTGGTGTTACGCTGCTGTGACATGGCTCGCATAGCCGAGGATTTTATATCTGTGGTATCACACCACTGTAACATGAGGACACCGGCCTCTTTGTAGTACTTTCTATACTCTTCATTCTACAGCATTAGGCTACCTGCCTATGTACGGTGCTATGTCGCTGTGACATGGCTCATGAAGCTGAGGTATTACCCTTACCGAGGAACCTCTTGGTGGTGTCACACACTATAGCTTGGAGACCTTACACTCCTTTGTAGTACTGCAATATCGTGCTTCCTGTCAAGCACACCAGATATTCAAAATACTTGAGAATTCATTAAGGCATCTAAGCCATCCTCCCATAGGAATTGTTCTACACAAAAGAATAATTAGTAGACAACAGTGGTTCTGGGTCCGTAACCCCTCAATGTCTCAAAGGACTACCCATTATTCCTGATATTCTTCCATTCAATGATCCTCTTTTGAACCAATATCTAGATGCCTAATAGATTTTTCTTTGAACTAATAGCATAAAACTAAATGGTAGGATTACAAAGACATAATATTAAAGGTCCTCCAAGCCCATATATATTATGTCATTGACTATATACAGTGTTACGCCGCTATGACATGACCCAAAAATAAGGTTCACTCCCTCTTGTGGTGTCACGCTACTGTAACATGGAGTACTACTCTCCTTTATAGTTCTTGGGATCAGCTAGCGCTGGAGGCCTTACATGAACGGATTTGCCAGACCCTCCTGGCTCTAATTATCAAACACTGTAATGATTCATGCTAGCTGCACTCATTCAGTATCCTTTATTGGCCCTTGAAGACTATCATGAACGGATCCGCCAGATTTACTTAACTCCGATCATTAACGTACTGTAATGATCCATGCAATATGCGCTCATTCAGTGACTTGTATTCTATCCACATAGTTCTCTTCAAACCATTGAAGAAATAAACAAATGCCACTGTTGCATCTTTCTGGTTTTCTCAATATGTCGGTATCACCCAAATCTATGTACTAACCATAGGAAGATCATCTGAGAGCTTCTAGAGCTATTATGCTTTACTTGCTGCAGCTTGATAGTGCAAAGAACTCTGAAAGTAAAGACTGCTTCTTCGACTTCCACGATATAGTAGCACCACCCCCGTAGAAGTCACGTCCTCCTGTAGTTCTTTTATTCTTCTTTCCTGAGCACCAAATAGCATCACCGAAGCCTTTCTTCATATATGGATAACTGTTGTAACACAGGATATACTACTAGGTTCTCCTGAGAATTCTGACGACTCTCTTCACAGTTTTCAACGTTCAACACATATACTACTTGTGAACTTACTCAGCATCCCTATAGCAAAAGCTAGGTCAGGCCTGGTGGTACACGCAGCTTGAATCATTCACCTAATGGTGCTCGAGTACACCAACTGCCTGACGCTTTTCCTTGGACTTGGCTTCATATTTATGTCACACCTGAGAAGTATCATCCATGATACCCAAAGCGTGTGATCAATATTTCATGCTGAGAGCTTGTGACTAAGAAAGCCCACCTGGCATCCGGATTATCTTATATCCTCAAGATGACATCCGCAATTCCATATCTTGAGTTTGGACAAAAAGGACATCTTTGTTCTAGTGACACTTCTATGTCCATAAGTGGGACTAGCAAGTCATCCACATAGATACAAACGATGATTCCTCCATTATCAGCAAACTTCGTGTACACACACGTGTCCGTCTCGCTAATCCTGTGACAACTTTGACTATATGACTTATCAAACTTCTGCTGCCACATCCTGGGAATTGCTTCAGGCTGTATCGAGATATCACCAACTCGTAGACTATCTTTAAACTTGAATGATAATAATTCTGACTGTTGTCCATGAATCTCTCATGTCTGTCTTCATCCAAGACTTGATGTCTTTCCATCATCTGATAAATAATCAGCTTGTAAATAGCAGTTACGATAATCATCGTCATGATCTATGGCACCCTTATCGAGGTTCCAAAGAACTCAATCCCCTATTATCTGAAAAACCACTAGGCAGATAGCCTTGTCTTGAACTCAACTGTTCTGTCTGCTTTCATCTTCATTGACTTGAAGATCTGATAAGCATCTGATTATTGTAGCTCTTTCAGGCATAGACCAATACCCAAGTATTATTGGAGGTTATTGAGTCATACTCATTATTTACAGCCTTCCTCCAGAAAATAGCATCTCTGGTCTTCATCGCCTCATCATAGGTAAGAGAATTTGCTTCCACATGATAGGTGACAAAATCTTCTCTGAAGTCCTTCACTCTCCCCACTCACTTAGACACCGGCTCTGCGAGTTCTGGTTCGATCGTTGTCGTTGGGATGACAACTTCTTCTTAGACTACATCTTTATTGGAAGCTTCAGCCTCATGTGCACCCACACTATTTTTTGAAATATTCGCGATAACAATGTTCTTGTGCCTTGCAAATTTATCTTCGAGAAGTTCTGCATCATAAGATTCAATGATATAATTTAATTCTATATCAAGAAATCTTTGAGCATTACTCTTCTCAGCATCACCCTGAAAGATTCTTTTCGTAGTCCTCGATTCTAGCTTCTGAATCTTTAAATCCGGAAGCTTCACAGACGCCAGACACCCCTACACTCGAATGACATTCAAGTTATGTCTGACTCTGAACCAGAGTTCCTAAGGAGTGACATCGAAAGTTGCATATGGCACTCTGTACAGAATAAACGTAGCCGTCAGCACAACTTCTCCCCAGAAGTAGTTTGGAAGACCCGTAGTCAACAGTATTGATATCATCATCTTTGTCAACGTCATGTTCTTCCTTTCAGCTACTACATTAGATTGAGGAGAATACGGAGAAGTTGTCTCATATACAATTCTCTGTTCTTTGCAGAATAATGCGAATTCAATAGACCTATACACTCCGTCTCGATCATTTCTGAGTCTCTTGAGTCATTGCCCCATTTGAAGTTCAGCCTCAACCCTGAACTTCTTTAACTTCTTGAATGCTTCATCTTTTAACTTGAGAAGATAGACGAACGCGTACTTCAAGTAGTCTTCGATGAAAGTAATAAAGTATTTCCTCTTGGCCTTTGTAGAGAACTGCTTGAAGTCACAGATATCTGAGTGAACCAACTTCAAAAGATCTGTACTTCGGTTTACCCATTTGAACAATTTTTTTATGATCTTTGTCTGCGCACAGATCTTACACTTCTCCACCTCCTTACCCCCATATTTGAAAATAAACCCTAGACTAGACATTTGACAGTATAAAGTACATGTCCTAGTCTGGGGTCCCACAACTCTTACAATGGGACTTCAGTCACAAGCAGAAGCTCGAACATCCATTTGAAACTGAATGCCTTGTTTCAAAGTATGTCTCCTGCCAAGATATCACCATCTGAAAAACATGGATGTTTACCCTCAAGTTTGCAACAGACTTCCGGAGATCAGGTCCTTGGTAATCACTGGTACGTTGTTATATGCACTCCTTTGACTGTAAGTTCTCGAAGTTCAGAACCATTGTCCCAATCCCCAGATCCTCTGCTTGATCCTTGCTTGCCATCAAGACCTTCACCACTGAAAGGTTTGACCTTGATCAACAGCTCTTTCTAAAGCACATGTGGCTAGATGCACCAGTTTTTATCCACTGGTCAGCAACCACGCCATAGGACTTAACCTGCATAATCATAGCAACCAAGTTAAGTAATCAAAGGAACCAAGTTTGGTTATACCTTGCTATATTGGTTCGGATTGGTTATACTTCCAAGTTCTAATTTCAACCATGCATCAAGTCTTGTATAGTGCAGTGACCTTCATGTGCATAGGCCACCATGCACCAATCCATGCGCATAAGCCACCATGCGCTAGTCCATGCGCATAAGCTACCATGCGTCAATCTATGCGCATAAGCCACAATGTGCCAATTTATGCGTATAAGCCTTCATGCGTGTCCCGCATGCATAGAGACCATGCGCATTGAGACACTATGCGCCATGCTCTGCCATGCGCCAAGACGCCCAGACTTCCAATGTGCTGCCATGCGCCAAGTCTAGCTATACGCCAAGGTTTGCTATGCGCCAAGGTCTGCCCCTTGTGTGCATACTCTGCAATCTTTGGTCATCTTGTAATCTTCCTTCCAACTGGAATGCGCGTCCTTCAGACGATATCTCCTCTATCCTCGGGAATGGTAGATTTTGACAACTCACTTTCAACATTTGACAAAGGACTCATTCCCTCATCCAAATGTTCAAAGTAAATTTCGTCAATCTTCTCAAGTTTGTGAAAACTAGTGTCCAGAAGACTCCAACGGATGTTTCCCATCTTTATTCGGATCTTGATTTGAGATTGTTAGTCCCGAGGCTTAACCAAAGATGGAAGAACGTGTGGTCGAGATCAGAGGTTCACACAAAAGTTCTCACTCTGACTATTCTCGATTTTCACGAAGATAAGGATTCTGATTACAACTTGTCCTCAAGATTATAAAAGAATCAGAATTAATCAAACTTCTCGTTCTTCCTTGCAACCGCAGTTGCAGACGGACAGAACATAGTTACAATAAAATGAAAACTACATTCGTTCTTTCTTGCAAAACGCAATTGCAATCAGAAAGAACGAACCAAAAAGAAAAAGGAGAAGAAGACAGAATAAAAAATTATTCTTGCTGGGGCGGTGCAGACCACCGTTGCTCAAAGCAAGATTCGTCCTCTATCGGCGATATGCTCCCAGGACCAGCAAATTCACAAGAGAACTTCTGGAACGCTCGTAGTCACCTCTTTGTGTGACTCGAACGGACTCCTTTGGACTCATCTTTCTCAACTCTTTGGTTTGTCTCGAAAGAAAGCAAGAGGGCTCTTTATATAGGAAAGGATGGAAGCCCATCCTCCTTTTCTTTTTGATGTAGGACTATTAAGTCAATATGCAAAATTGATATCCCACAATCGCAGCCCAATACATAGCCACAAGCGTCTTGTGACGATTCTGACGTGCAAAGTGAGCCAATAAAGTGCCACTTTGCGCCCTTGAGCCCAAGTCCAAATCCAAGTTCGAGTCATTTGGGGCTTAGCTCCTATAGAAATAATTCCAAGAGCATGAAAAAAAGCATAAATGCTTTCATGAGGAGTTAATCATGTTTTTCTCCTAGGAAAATACCCTCACATGGCACCCATGTGCCCCACCACACCCCATGTGCACACCTCAACTCATACAAAGTATTATATTGTGATACCCACTTGGTGGGGGAGCCAATGTGAGACTATCTTTACTAGTGCAAAGGCAAAAACACCAACAGCTTGTTGGTCCTCCACCACGTCTCATCTTCCACTGAGAGCTTTGCAGAGTTGATTTCCTACCAATAGAGTTGGCTACATAATCTTCGGGACGATGACGAAGTCGATCTTCGGTGATCACTCAGTGAGCTTCGATCTCTTCTCCTCCTTCTTCTTCTTCGTTCAACTCCTTGCTCCTGACTGCATGTTATGTCAACGAACAGTAGATCGGTTCTTTTGATTGACAACGACAAATCTTGAGCTCTAATCATCGACGAGATTGTTGAACGAACCTATCCAGCTCTGATCGACAAATCTTGAGCTCCAATCAGTAAGTCGCCTATCCTCTTTCCTTCATGTCCTGATTTGTTTTCTTGAATTTTTTATCATCCAACATTAAGAAAGAACTTTGAACGAACTTTTTTGTGGCTGCACATTAACTTCTCAACGAAATATCGACTCCAAAGTTGGTAGCTCTGAACCAGCACGAGCCTGTGTTTGCGAACGTTTAGGACACAACAACTGCGGGGTTGAACCACCGCAGGTATATTCGAACATCTTTCCTCTTCTTGATCTCCATTGAAATCAAGTTTTTGTGTCAGAGTCCAGACCGTATGTCCAGGTACAACAACGATACTCGTGTCATTTATGGATACGTATCTGTATCTGAGCCTTGGATGACACGGAGTTGTGTCTATGTCCTCTGTTTTGGATTCACGTGTCCAGGATGACACTGTGCTAGGATAAAGAAGAAAAGTTTTTGTTCTTCTTACAGATCAAGTGTTCGCATCACTTGTTGGTTATAACTGTAGTTAGAAGTAGCTGTTTAACTTTGAAATTTAGGCGGGAATATAGTGTTAGGAATTCTTAATAGCTGGTGAAGTTTTAGAATAGGTTAGCAACTAGGGTTTGTTTGAACCAACGTTAACAAATGAACCAAGTAAAGATTCATTTGAATCCAATGTTCAGAAGCTGAACCGTAGATTCTAGGAATTGGACTTTGCAAGCGGACTGGGTCTTAGTGCTGGGCTAGACTGAAACTATTGGGCATGTGGGCCAGACTCTGAAAGTTAGTGTTTGGGCATTGTGTCAGAGCCCAATTTTCTTATTTAGGTTAAGGACCTGTTTAAGCCAAGATCTAGCACAGTTTACAAATATAGTGTGTTACTGTTCATTGTAAGAAAAGGGAACTAATAATTATAGTTCAAGGAATTAATCATTTAGCAATTAGAATTGGTTAATTTAATAGTTAGTGGCAAATAAATAATTGGGTGTATTAATTCAAAATTAGCTAGTTAAGGATTATTTGAAAATAGGAGGAGTCTAACAATTGAATATTATTTTCTAGGAGGATTTTCACCATCCATTACGAAGTCGAGACAGTACTTTACTTATGTTTCTTCCTACATTATAAACGTTCTTTTCTCGTGTTTGCATATTTCCTCTCCTTTACAGTATATCATGTTGCACTCATCTGGCTATTTTATCGTATTGTTCTTATATTCTTTTTACAGTGTTGTACTTATACATTATTGTTATCGTGTTGCACTTACGCTGGTGTTATCGTATTACACTTATGTTACAGTTATCGTGTTTGCATTATTGTCATCGTGTTGCATTTACATTGTTTTACCGTTTTGCACTAATTTGGTTTTATATATTGTTTGTTTTCAAAGCTTTTTATTTTTTAGCGTGCAACATTTGTTTGGATGTAACTTTGCTCCAATCCTAACAGGATATTGACACATTAGGTATGGAGATCAGCACCTGACTTGTAGGATCATAGAGGACTTAGATTAGGTTTTATTCAGATGTACATATGTATAAGTTATTTATTTTTGGTAATTTACTGAATTTGTCTCCGGATAAAGTCGATGTGTATGATGTACTAAATCATGATAGTGGACTATAAAGATTGTGGGTGGGTGTGTCTGGTTATGATTTTCGTCTTTAGTGTTGTGATGTGAGATTGATATTTATACATATTGGAGATTACCAAGGTTTAGAACAGCTGACTACCGTCGATACTGCAGCGTAGACTGGGTGTCCAAATCAACCGGGCACGGAATGTGACACAGTTTATATTGTGTCTTACCGAGAAGGACGAATTGTATCGCATTTTTGGAAGACCTGCAAGCAGCGATAGGAACATAACTACACTTTTAGTTCAGCATAACATCCACAAACTGATGGACAGAGCGAACGGGTGAATCAAATTTTGGAAGACATGCTACGACTTTGTGCGATAGATCTGAAGTCAGGATGGGATAGTCATTTGCCACTCGCGGAGTTTGCCTACAATAACAGTTTTCAGTCAAGTATCGAGATGACACTGTATGAGGCACTATACGGGCGAAAGTATCGGTCACCAATTTATTGGGATGAAGTTGGTGAACGACAAATGCTTAGGCTGAATTTAGTCGAGCAGAACGTCGAGAAGATCCACATAATTCGAGAGAAGTTAAAAGTGGCACAAAGTCGGCAAAATAGTTATTCGGATCTACATTGAAGATCGTTAGAGTTCATGGTCAGGGACCATGTGTTTCTGAAATACCGATGCGTGGAATAATGCGGTTCGGTACGAAAGAAAAGTTGTGTCCGAGATTTGTTGGGCCATTCGAGATCCTTAAGCGAGTTGGTCCATTCGCCTACCAGATCGTGTTACCACCGGCATTCGCTGAAGTGCATGTTACTTTTCACATTTCTCAACTACGAAAGTATGTGCATGATCCAAGTCACGTGGTAGACTTTAGTCAGTTGGGACCGCAAGATAACTTGACTTATATGGAGGAGCATGTCCAAATTTTGGACTGGAAAGAGAACAGTGTTGAGGAATTGGGTTGTTACCTTGGTTCACGTGCTTTGGCGCAACCATTCTGTCGAAGAGTCAACATGGGAACTCGAAGCGGATAAGAAGGAAAACTTTCCTTCATTATTCGATAGTAGAGATAGGTTTTGTTTAAGTTTAGAGGACAATTTTTTTATTAGTGTGTTATTATGTAGTGCCCTGCCCCCATTGTGGAGCGCGGAGTAGGCCAGCGGTCGAAATGGCTGAGTCAGAATCAGATAATGGGAAAACCTTGTCGGTATCGATTAATCGGGACAAGTGAACGGAGAACATTTTCTTGTTATGGATTAGATTCCTTAGAAGTTGTGCCCAAGATGCAGTGAATTGTGTCTTGAAAAATAAACTCTATATAAGGGTCTATGCCTCAAGACCTGTGCGATGTTGGTTTTTTATATGTTTTCGTTGTTGGTTTTATGATAAATTTTTGTGAATATTTTTGATGAACGGTTTGTATTACTTGCCTTCACTGTCTCGCATTCATATCGAATTACTGAGAGAAAGATAAAAAAAATTATGAACCATTATTGGTGCAAATACAGATAAGCCAATGAACCAAGCCTGAAGTTGCGTAAAATCTCTCTTTCTCTCTCTCTCATACAGCAATTCACCAACTTGTTAGTGGCTTCGATCCTTTGGTGAATTTAATCATCATACTTAACAAAATACCTATAACTGTGTAGTACTTCAATTAACGATACCTAGAAAGAACCCTGAAAGATAATGAAAGATAAATAATCATATCTCTATCAACCTGTGCAGTTATATAAGAATGGGTTATAATAAGTCCCGAAATAGACGATAAGTATGATGGGCTATGGCTCAAAGCAAAGTAATAAGAACTGTGGCATAATTTATTAAGTTTTTTTATATGTGCATAATATGTTCTTCTATTAGTAAAGTTGCATATGTATACATGGTCATGGATAACTTGTACACAAGATATAGTTCCTAGAACGGTAATCTGAGGCCACGGATCCGTTTAACCTAGGGAGAATAAGAGTATGTGCTAGTGTCACAACCACATTTCTAGAATAGAAATATTTTTGTTATTTCCTATTATTATAAATAATGTGTTTATATTTTATTTATATAAGTGTGTATGTTGTATATTGTGCCTAATATCATTATGGGTTAGTAGATTAGACTAGCTAATTAGACATGACACTAGTAAACCTAACTAGACTTGACATGGCAACTTGGACCAACTTATTATAGTAGTCGCTTTGACCCAAACTAGCTAACCATTCTCACTAATTAAATAACAGATTGAACCCTCATTAGGAAGAGAAGCTTCCTTACCTAATTAATTATTTATGATAACCCAATAGGGGTAAATGGGTCATTGTACATTGCTTGGACAAGGGGAAAATGGGGCTGGCCCTAATCATAGGGAAGGAGATTCGCTCTTCTCTCATTTCTTCATCCAAATATTTTCTAATTAGTGTTCTTCCCCAAATTGATTCATCCATCCACCAAATCCTACCAAATCACTATAAAAATCTTCCATATTCATCATCTAAGGAGCACTAGGAGCTTGGATTGCAAGGAGAATTGGAGAAGAAGAAGTTTGGCTAGGAGCTAGTGGCTAAATCGTGTCATATTGAATTTTTATTGGGAATCAATCTCCTAATTGGTAAAATTATGAAATCCTTCTTTAATTAGGTTCTAATTGTTGTATTTCAGCATTAGGAACCTACCCATGTATTAGGGCTACCCATAGGAAGAATAACTAGGTTGATATGACCCATATTGTAACTTCTACATAGAGATTTGTGCTCAAATTAGGAGAAATTCGAGATTGGTGCACCAAGTGTGTGTCATTGAGTTAAATAGGTCTAATTAAAGCTAATTTGATATTGTGGGGGTAGCTACGTGTCCACAGTTGGATACGAGTAGAGCGTATCGTGATACATTGCGATATGCTATGATACGAGTTGGTATTTTGGGGATTCTTATTCAATTGTAGTAATTTCTCCTTCATTACATTATATTTAGCTATTATACATGGGTGAGTCATAATTATGGGTGTAATTTATTTTTATTGTGATGAGGAGGAGATATCATAACATTTATGAGTATCATGGAGGTATCTACATGGGTGTGTACATCATAAATGTTTGTTGATATGTATTAGTGGTATGTATCACACTTGACACTAGTAAGTGTAAGGATGCCCACCAGGTATTTGATATATTGTAACTTGTGTATATATATGTATACATATATGTTTAAGTGTTACATTATATGTGTGAGTGTAGGTGAGGATATATATATATATTATGTGTGTTTCTTGTGTGGGTGTGTTGAGTTGGAGGAAAATATGCTCGGGTTCAGACCAAGTATGTAGTGAGATCAAATTCAGGATTGGTAGTAGTAGTAATAGGAGGGGAGGATGCTCGAGTTATAGCAGTAGGATGTGTGTGCTACTGCTATGACGCACTGCGGGGAATGGAGAGGTTAGCATATGGGTGCTACTAGAGTGTTGCAGTAGCACAGAGGTTGGACTGATACTTTGTTTCACTGTGGTCTTTAGCTTAGGGTTTCCTTGATGGGGTTATAGTTGTATGCCACAAGTGGCATTAAGAACAGCAACAGTTACAACTGCAGTAGCAGTGACACTGGGAGAGGGGGAGAACTGGAATTGTGTTAATAGAGGCTTTACCTACAGGCAGTGCACATCAGTGCATTGCTATAAAGTTGGGAAATAAAGAATGAATCAGGAATGATTTGGGATTCATTGCAATGGGTATGTTGCCATATGTGTTTAAGGTGCACACTAAGCTTGGGAAAATACATGTTGTATAGGCAGTATTTGTGTGAGTATCCAGATGTGGTCTAGTGCATCAAGTGATAGGGTATCAAATGTGTGTGCCTATGCTCGAAGTGAGTTTTAGTACATCATTATTTCCTTATGTTTAGGTGGTATTAAGGTCGGGTTAATTCAGTGTCAGTTGTTTCTGCAGTAACTAAGAGAGAGAAAGTACTAGTTGAGTTAAGGTATACTGATACTTGTGGTATCAGTAACTAGGTGGCTAGAGATCCTACAGTCATGTTAAATTATAAGTATAAACTAAGGTTTTAAGTATTGTCAGGGTTTGAGTATATCATGGGGCTAATAAACACTGAGTATAGGTAATATGCTACCTAGTGTTAACCAATGCCAAGTGAGGTTAAGTACCAAATAGGTATTGGGTATTAGGGTATTGAATAAGTACTAAGGTAGTATGTGTATAGCTAAGTTATTATTATATAGATATAATAGTTATTAACTAGTGTATGTGTATGCCTTAGTGTTATTAGCTATTACCTTAAAGGTATGAACCTAGAATCTAGGTATGACCCAGTATCAACAAGTATGGGTTTGAAATTAACTCAGAATCTAGGTAGGACCCTAGAGTCGAGGTAATAACCTAGTATGACCTAGTCTGGACCTAGAAAATCATATTTTAGTGCATTTGATCTTGTTATCACTTCATAACACCAATTAATATTAATATCGTATATGTAAGTCTTTGTGACTCCATTTTGGATATCGATCCTCACACATTGCTCAGGACCACAGGAGAGTACATTCTTTGATAGTTTTTGTTATTTTAATTATTATTATGATTCTAGTTCTGTAGTGTTATACTTGATTCCTGACACAGTAGATTCACGGGCTAGTATCATAGATACCTGTCATGAGGAGTCGTGATTGGATCCATCATACTAACTGGGGACGGGGAAGTATTAGTCGATTATGTGAGCATACCTCCACTTACTTGTGTATAGCTCACCCTCACCACACAAGGGTGTAGCCTGATCTTATTACTTGTGCATAGCTCCCCATATATGATTGACCTGATCCCCTTACCTGTACTTGTGCATAGTCAATCATACTTGATTGACCTGATCCCCTTACCTGTACTTGTGCATTGCCAATCATATATGGTAGATCCTAATCTTGTCCTAAGCCGGTCACATAATAACTAATATTTTAAGACACTTAGCTAGTATTTCTATTTATCTATTCTAGTTTACACCTGCTGATATAGTCATTCCCTTATTTATTTTTAGTTCATTATTGCCTGTGATATGATTATCTGCGTACCAGTATTTTTATTATTCCAACATTATTTTTATTACTTACAGTTTTATAGTCTTTATCATTATAATTGAAACTGTTGTTAGTTTATGTGCTTCGCTCCAATCTTGACTGGATATATTTTTTCAGAGGATCTCGAGGACTTTTGTACCATATACTATAGACCGAAAGTATATGAGGGTTATATCCAGAAGCTTCAGGAGAATCATATTCCAGTAGAGGATCCATTAGTAGTGACTTAGAGTCGAGCATTTATATTGTATTAAATTATTCCATTTAGAGATACTCTAAGTTATACTATTTGAGACTAATGTTGTATTTGAGTTAGCTAGACTCTTAGATTTATTGCTATTGTTTGAGATATTATTTCTAGACTTATGTGTTGGAACATATTTTATATTATTTTATATCTTTACCGTGCCATTCATCTTCCTATAGCTTATATTATGATTGAGTATTGGTATGATATTATATTTATATTCATCTTGTCCTCCTTATAGAGTTGAGTTCATTGACAGGTTATATATTATTGTCAGATATGATAGATATTATTGTGACTTAGACAGCGTTCTACTACTATTGCTGCAGTGTAGGCTTGACGTACCCACGTACTTGTGCCCTTATTCCGGGTATGGGTCGTGACACATTTTTATGGTGGCCCATACAGGTTTTGGTCGCAACTAGTACGATATCGTAGTAGTGCTCAGACTTAGAGTACTATTATGAGCCTGTGATAGGATATAGGATATAGGATAAGAGTATACTCAATCATAACTAGAAAACTTTCAACTATTGATTTTGTTATCCTTATCATTCTGAATATTTGCTTTCTTTGAATATTATTGTCCTTCTTTGATGATATCGTATCTTGTGCATTATTGATTCCTTCTTGTTTCAATCTATCTTCAGGATACCGCCGAAGACCAGATCACAGAGATCATGACCCACAGCTTTAGAGAGGTCGGCCACCTGTCGACCTGCTAATCGGGCAGCTAGAGTTGCTCCTTCTGTTTTCCCAGTCCATATAGAAATTTTGGCAGCTTTTAAGGGTCCTCCTCCCCCACCTTTCCAGAGGACTACCCCAGCTGTAGCAGAGGACCTTCCCCCACCGCCACAGTTTCCTTTTTCTGGAGGTGTGCCTGCTGATGGGGTACTGGTTTTTTACTTTGATCTAGGGCATTGTAGATGCCCAGAGAATGTTGACGGAGGCCCAGTGTGTTCAGACTGAGGCACAGAGGATGCAGGCAGAGGAGCAGCTAGCGCAGACTGTGCTGATGAGAGAAAGCATGAGAAATGCTCATCAGGAGGCCCTACAGGCACTAGAGAGAGTTGTCCAACAACATCTTGACTAGCCACATCAGTGGAGGCCAGGCACTATAGTGGACTTCAAGAGGATGGCACCTCAGGAGTTCAAGGGTACCGAGGAAATACTTTACGTTGATGACTGGTTAGAGGCTATAGAGAGGAGCCTGTGATTGGCCCAGATCCCAGAGAACTTATAGATCGAGGTGGCCGACAATCAGATGTTTGATATTGCGCTAACTTGGTATCGTACGGAGCCCAAGCTTACTACATGAGGACTTGCTTAGGAGGCTTTCAAAGAGCTTTTCAAGGAAAAGTTATTCCCTATGGTGGCCCTGAGAGCTTTGGAGAGTCAGTTTCATGACTTAGTCCAGGGAAATATGTCGGTTGATGAATATGCCGCAGAGTTCTGCCATTTGAGCCATTTTGTACCATCCATGATTCGGGACCTAGGAGATCGAGCTCGAAAGTTCAGGAAGGGGTAGATAAGAGAGATCAAGTTAAGCACTTCTGGTCGACGCACCGCTACCTATGAGGGCATCTTGATAGATGCTCAGATTGCTGAGGATGATCTAGATCTCAGCCCAAGAGGGGTCACGATATTTCTGGAGGTGCGAGTGGCAGCGCAGGACCGACCAAGCATCCCCATTTTTAACAACAGTAGAGACCATTCTAATACCATCACCAGCAACACCAGGAACTAGTTCGTGGACATGTTCCGCAGCAGCCACAGAGACAGGCACAACAGGCCATTCATTCTATATTCTGTGGAAAGCCAAGACACACCATGGAGATCTGCCGGAAGAGGATAGGAGTATGCCTTTTCTTTGGGTCATCCATCCACCAGTTAAGGGATTGTCTAGCTTATCCATCTCAGGAAGGACCAACCAGAGTACCAGCTCAGGAAAGACCAACTAGAGTACCAGTTCAAGGAGCACCACCGAGGCCACCAGCAATTCAGCAGAGGGAACCTCCACTTCTGCCATAACAGCAGAGATTCGCCCAGCACCAGCAGAAAGGTGCACCCCAGGGGCCAGCATTCGTCATGACAGTCGAGGAGACCGAGCCAGAGGGAGATATGATTTCAGGTTCAGTCCTTCTTGATTCCATTACAACATTAGCTTTATTTTATTTTGGTGCTTCCCATAGTTTTGTATCTGTATCTTTTGCTCTTAAGCATCATTTAAAGGCTGAACCCTTGGCTAAGACTTGCAAGATTACGACAGGGGGTGGCATTATCCTGGTCAGTAATGTTTGCAAAGATCAGAGAGTTACATTGGGAGACCAGGAGTTGAGCGCGTGCTTACTTGTAATGCCACTTTCAAGCTACAATATTGTACTCGGGATAGATTGGTTGAGTTGGCACCATGCTAGTATAGATTATCGTGGAGACAGGATATTATTTCGACTGTCAAGAGAGCCAGAGTTTGAGATTGCCAGAGGAGCAGCAAAACAGAGCGAGTGTATCATCTGTGGAGCCATGGTGGAAGAGAATGAGCTACCACGTCCTTTAATAGCAAAGTTTATTGATGTCTTCCCAGAGGAGTTTCCAAGATTGCCGCCAGACCGAGATGTTGAGTTTTCTATAGACTTGGTTACAGGTGCAGAACCGATATCCCAACATATCTATAGGGTCAACAACAGCGAACTAGTAGAGTTGAAGAAGCAGATAGATGAGTTACAGAATAAAGGCTTTATCAGATACAATTTATCACCGTGGGGTACTCTAGTATTGTTTGTACCGAAGAAGGATAGGTTGGTATGCATGTGTATTGACTATAGGGCTCTGAATAACCTCACTATCAAGAATAAATATCCGTTGTCGAGGATAGATGATCTCTTCGATCAATTGAGCGAAGCGAAGGTATTCTCAAATATAGACTTGAGGTCAGGCTACCACCAGATGAAAGTAAAGAAGGAAGATATTCCGAAGATAGCTTTTTAGACTCGATATGGCTAGTTTGAGTTCAAGGTAATGTCGTTTGGGTTGACCAATGCCCCGGCGGTATTCATCAACCTGATGAACAAGGTGTTCCACCAGTACCTTGATAAGTTTGTGGTGGTATTCATTGATGAAATTCTTGTATATTCGAAGACACCGGAGGAGCATGAAGAGTACTTGAAGATAGTTTTGGAGACTCTCAGGAAGGAGGAGCTTTATAGAAAGATTTTGAAGTGTGAGTTCTTCCTTGGCAAGGTTGAATTCCTTGGGCATATGGTAACAGGTGACGAAATCTCAGTTTACCCGAAGAAGATCGTGGCAGTGGAGTCGTGGGCTACTCTGAGTTCAGTGGCAGAGATCAGTAGTTTTTTGGGACCGGCAGGTTATTACAGGAGATTTATACATGACTTCTCCAAGATTACAGAGCCGATGACTTGTTTGACCAGAAAGGATGTGGATTTTATCTGGACAAAGGATTGTCAGGCCGCTTTTGATGAGCTGAATAAGAGATTAACGACAGCTCCAGTATTAATGTTGTCATTAGGGACAGGTGGATTCACTATATATAGTGATGCTTCAGGAAAGGGTTTGGGTTGCGTTCTTCAGCAGCACGGGAAGGTGATTGCCTATGCTTTCATGCAATTACGTCCCCATGAGAAGAACTACCCCACCCATAATTTGGAGTTGGCAACGCTCATCTTTGCTCTAAAACTGTAGAAACACTATCTGTACGGAGAGCGTGTGAAGATCTTTACAGACCATAAGAGCTTGAATTACGTATTCATAAATAAGGAGTTGAACATGAGACAGAGGCGGTAGTTGGAGCTAATGAAGGACTTCGATATTTTATTGCAGTACCATCTAGGGAAGGCCAACGTAGTCATCGATGTCTTGAGAAGGTATCCGATGGCTATGTACTTGACGATAGATAGATACTTGTTGGCCGATCTGGAGAGCTTGGATATAGATATGCTAGTTCCTGGTATCGAGATACAGATATGGGGAGTGCAGATACAGTCTGAGCTGATGGATAGGATCAGGTCTACGCGGTATGATGATGAGACTCTGAGGAGCATCAGGGCACAGGTTCGGATGGGATTATTGGAGAATTTTACTATTGCTGATGATGGATCGTTGCTGCACGGTACTAGATTATGTGTGTCGGGTGGAGAGTTGCACGAGGAGGTTCTACAGGAGGTGCATTGCTCTCAGTACTCTATGTATCCAGATACAAACAAGATGCATAGGGACCTGAGGGAGCATGTATGGTGGTATGGTATGAAGCGAAAGGTGACTCACTTCATATCTAGGTGTTTAGTATGCCAGCAGGTAAAGAAAGATAGGCAGAGGCCAGGTGAATTACTTCAGCCTTTACCCATCCCAGAGTGGAAGTGGAAGAATGTAACCATGGATTTTGTTTTGGGGCTTCCGCATTCTCCAGGAGGGAAAGACGTTATTTGGGTCATCGTAGAAAGGTTGACCAAGTCAGCCCACTTCTTGTCATTTAAAGTAGGTACATCTACGAAGAAGCTGGCGGAGATGTATGTGCGACAAATTATTAGATTGCATGGAGTTCTTATGAGCATCATCTTGGATCGGGATAGTCGTTTTATTTTCTACTTCTGGAGGAGTTTGTAGGCTAGCTTGAGTAGCTAGCTCAAGTTTAGTAACGCATATCACCCCAGACAGACGGGCAGTCGAAGAGGACTATTCAGACTCTCGAGGATATGCTTTGCACTTGTGTTTTGGATCTCGGAGGTTCTTGGGAGGATCACTTACACTGGTAGAGTTTTCTTACAATAACAGTTACCAGGCCAGCATTGAGATGTCACCATTTGAGGCTTTATATGGACAGAGATGTCGTACTCCTTTGTCTTGGAATAATGTTGGTGAGAGAGCCTTATTGGGGCCAGAGATGATTATGGATGCAGTTGAGAAGGTGAAGCTTATTAGAGATAGACTTCGGGTGGCTCAAGACAGTCAGCGGCATTAGGCCGACAGCCACCGGAGACCCTTGGAGTTTAAGGTATAGGTTTTGCTTGTGATTGCTTATTTTAGATTGTGTATTAAGATTGTATTTTGTTCTAGGTTAGCGATCTGGTATTTCTTAGGATTTCTTCGATACGGGGCATGATTCACTTTGGTGGAGGCAAGAAGCTTAGTCCACGGTACATCAGACCCTTTGGTATTCTTGCGAGGGTTGGTTGTCATGCCCCAGAGCTAGAATACTGGAAAATGGGACTGACAAGGCCAGCTACATATACTTAGAGTACTCCGGTACTCCGCATATATGATGAAGCTGTAAGACATGAGGGGTCACTACTACAATCCAACAGTAAAGCCTAGGTCCAATAACCCTAGTGTCTCAATCACAGGAACAACATGAATAACAACAAGTTATAAGATTAGCTGAAATATGATAGTAAAGTGTCCCAAACTATAATATACAAATGATCATGATGCTAGTAAACACAAAATGAGTAAACTAGCCAGAGTCTATGTCATACATTATCAACCCTAGGATATGCCAATCATGTAAATGCCCATAGACTAACAGATCAATCCAAAACTCGAGCTAAACACATTTCCGATGGCTAAATGCCACCAAAAATAGAATGTACAACAGAGCGAGGAGGTAAGAAAACCTACTCAAGCGGTCTGGTGCTCCGGGTGATCACCATCCTCTAGAAAATATGGAAGATCCTCTGGTGCTTCTACTGGATCTGGCCATACAAAACTAGTGGGGTTAGACCCCAAAATAATAAGTACCACAAAGGAAGCTAATATAGTAACTTAAACCAACAACACATGCAATACATATACTGAAAGTAAAGACTGAAAGTAAAAGATCTCAGGATAAAATAAATACTGTAAACCTGCAATGAGACATACCCTGATTACAACTCTATACCATAAAGAAAGGAAAAAAAATAATAATAAAATATAATACAACCCCTAATTGCAACCGAATAGAAATAGCAGCAGTAGAAATCCATCACCCCTCCCAGATTGCTCAAGTCCAAAAAGGACTTGGAAGCCCACAACCCGGAACCGCGCGAAAACCTTTCCCCCATCTTAATAACTATATATATACACAGATAGTTATCCGAATACATAACCCTAACCTTTATCTCCTGTTTCCTTCATCGACCTTCCCCAGAGCTGCTTCAGCGTCCCCCAACCACCTGCTCGACCGCTGCTCGATGTTGAACGCGGCGACAAGCAATCCGCTTATAGGTACCCCTTTTCTCGCTTAATTTCTCTCAATACGTTCGATCATTTTCCGATCTATAAAATTTTATGGATAGACCACCTAACCTAGTTTACAACTATGTAACCTTACACTAGAATTTTTGTATAAATCAGCAAGAAAAATGAACAAAAAATCATGAAAAAAATACAGTTTTGACTTGTTCTTGATTCACAGTTTCTAGGTTGAAAGCCCTATATTAGAAGGCATTTTCTTTTAATTCTGTAAATATAATTTAGTTTTTATTCACCCTTTTGATAGCCTATATTATTAGGATCACAACGATATACTATTTGCCTATTATCGACCATTACTTCGGTACTAAAAACTGCGTTAAAATCAGAAAAAACTCACGAATTATGTTTTATATAGAACTTAAAAACTTGTGATACGGAGTGCGTCTCAAAAAACTGGACCACTAAGTCACATATCAATTATTCCAAAAGGAGCGTATGATATATCTTGACATACGAGCTTTCACGAAAGTTGATTCGGACGCTTGTGCGCGTCAAAATCAACCCATATCCGTTGAAAGTTTCCCGTATCACAGTTTTACAAATTTTTCCATTAGTTGGTGCACACTCGTCGGAACGCGGTAAACTTGCGCCATTGGATTAGTGGTATCATGCTGGTCCTGTGACCCAGGTTTCACCCAATTTTAAGACAGTTGACCAAGCCACCAATTTGTGGGCCCCACGGTTTGACTTGATGGGCAAAGTTATGATCGGCTCACCGGAATCCAAAATTGGACATACCTTGAGTTTGTATCATCGTTTATATATTTTTTTTTGACCTATAATTTGTCCCATTTAGAGATCTTACCCCTGGCATGTATTTCGGTGCAAAGTGGGCCACAAATTGATCCCACTTTTGCCTGAAATTACCGTTTTGCCCCTGTCCAAATTGGACGAAAGGGTAGAGGTTTTTGACTATCTCGCTGATTCCGGAGATGTTGGTGATATTTATTTCAGTATCCGGAGATGTTCCTTCAGAGCCTCCACTTTTTGGTTCCTTGTGCTTATCGTCTAGATATCTATATTTCATATATTACTTTCCAGGCAATTATACATTGCCATATTACTGTTTAGTTACATTCATTTGCTGCATAATTCTTTTCTATTATTTAGTTGTATTTATTTTTCTATATAAAACTATGCGTCCAAGAAGACTTAGGTGCAACGACGATTGCGTCGTCCTTTGTCTTTTATTTATATAATACATGTTGACATAGTTTTATGAGACCAACCCATGATTTTGAGGCATTATTATATTTTATTGGCCGTGACACCTTTTTACATGAGTTGTGAGTCACATTTAGGACACGAACTTGCGTGTTAGGCTGGCCACCTATACGTAAAGGTCGTACGGCGGTTAAGGAATAGCTGCCAATAGAAATATTATATTTAGCAGACTTGGCAGTTACTAGAGGTGTTGCGTGTTACGGATGTGACACGTTAGTAGTATTGGGTGGGGAGAACAATGAGTAAGCGTATGTGACTCCTTTACACTTTTCCTTATTTTGGTCATGAGCTCCGTCGGAGATGCGAGTCGTTATGACCCCACTGTTTAATGCAGGCCTATGACATCCACGATGTTACGGCCGTGGCCCCTGGTTCTCTAAGAGAACTACGTCCATCCCATTATTTTAGCCAGATAGTCCATACGCGAAAAAGTTATTCTTAAACAGCATTCACATAGACCAGTTAGGCGACCCTCTTGAATGTTTATTTTTAATATATTATGGCATGTTATTTTCTGTATCTTGTTACATCCCTCTGAGGACCTGGTCCCTTTCTAGGTATATACGATCAGTAGTATCCGCAGGAGTACGGACCCGGACATGATGCTTCATTCTCTGTCGAGGAGGTCTTACCTTCTGAGTATCAGTGATAGTTCAATGCTAATGGATATCGTATTGTTGTTTCTCTTATTTGACATTATTTTATATTGGGGTTTTGATCTCCTCTATCATTTTAGTTTTGATGTAGTCGACTGGTAGTAGATTTGTCTCCACCTGACTATTATTCTTTTACTACTTAGTACTTGAGACTTCTTCAGTTATTTATTTTGATATTCATTTACTTGTGCCTATGGATGAGATATAGATGCCTGTGAGTTGTGTTGACAATATATGTACCACTTGTGAATTATTTATTCATATACAGTATATGTGTGTGTTATAATTTTTCTAACATATTAGAGTGTCATATACATACGACTGGCATGCTACGTATTCCTAGTCCTATGTATTTTGGGACTGGAACGTGACAACAAGAGTATACCGACAGTATGTCGTTCCTAGTAGGCAAGAAAACTGCTGGAAAACAAAGTTCAATAAATCGGTATATCGTCGGTACAGTCCAGTGTACTATCGGTATGTCGGCCAAGATAAATATCCTAAAGTGTCGGCACGATCGATATACCATCGATATACTATAGTACATTATCGGTATGCCGATAAGGTTCACGATAATATCTAGTAGTCAAAATCGGTATATCATCGATATACTGTAGTATATCGTCGGTATGCCAGTTTCTGATAAAAAATAGGCCAAAGTCAGAATCTGATTTTCGGGACCCAAATCAAACCCTGAAAATTACTAAAACCAAGTATAGCAAGAAGTCAAGTCAATGGGTATGTCTTATATCACAAGTATGGACTAAAATTCACGGTCACAACTCCGGTAGCGTCTTCGTTACCGAGTTACTAAAAATGGATGGGACAAGATTCTACTAGAAATCAAAACCGAGACGGTCAAAGGATTAGAAATTACGAGGAGAACAATAATAGAAAAGCAAGTCTAAGCTAAAAGCAACAACCAAAGCTCCAAGAAAGAAAATAACATAAAGTAAAAGAAGTTCACAAAATCTACAATGTGTACTTGCCTAGAGCGAGCTCCCAGCCTAAGTCTTCTAGTCCACCACCTCAAAGGGGTTCAGAAACCATACTACATGTCTCAAGACCAAGCTCCAAGATCAAGAGAGAAAGAAGAAGAGAAGAGAAGAGAAGAGAAGAGAGAGAGAAAAGAAAAAGAAAGAAAAAGAAGTACTATATATAGAAATCTCAAAAGTGAAACAAATATCTCCAGGATCGGTATATCGTCGGTATAATAAAGTATACCATCGGTATACCAGTCAGGTAGTAAAGTTTTAGTCTTTAAAAATTTTGAGCTGCTCCGAGAACCAAATGAAATGCAACAATAGCACAAAAATATGTATCCATATAAAATACGAATACTGTTAGATGAGTCTCACAACCCTCCCCTCCTTAGAAAATTTCGTCCTTGGAATTTTCATAAGGATCGAAAACCAACAAGCAAGAAAATCCAGAAAGCAAGACGAAACTAAAATAAGCAGGAAATTTATGTGAGCATGAAATCCCCTAGGCAATAACAAGAAATCAGAAAGAATAATAACAGTCATAACAGATAAGCTAGCAATCAATCACATGCATAAGCTAGGATAGGACATGAGTATACAAACAAGTATACCTCCCGAGTCAAAGAGAAATGGATAACGAGTACGCATATCGTTCTCGAGCTCCCACATCGACTCGCCCAGTGAGTGATGTCCCCAAGCAATACGAACCAATCGGATAGTCCAGTTCTTGAGAACCTTCTTCCTTTGGTCCAAAATAGATACGGGCCTCTCCTTATATGATAGGTCGGTATTAACGACCAACTCAGAATGATCCAGAATATGGCTCAGTTCTGGAATATACCGGTGCAGCTGGGATACGTAAAAAATGTCATGTACCCCATAAAATGATAGTGGAAGAGATAGACAATAAAATATGTCTCCAACTCGATCGAGAATATTGAACGGGCCTATTTATCTGGGACTAAGCTTCCCCCGTACTCCAAATCTGATAACTCTACGGGTAGGCAAAATTCTCAGAAATACATGATCGTTGACAGAGAACTTAAGAAGATGATGGTGTTGATCTGCCCAATGACGCTGGTGGTCCTGAGCCACTCTGAGATGCTCTTTGATCTTTCTGATCACTCCAACCGACTGAGAAATCATCTCTGGACCAAGCATCTGCCTCTCGCCAATATTAACTCAAGCTAACGGTGATCTGCATCTTCTACCATACAAAGCCTCGAAGGGTGCCATATGAATGCTCGCTTGGAAGCTATTATTATGGGAGAACTCTACCAAATATAAGTGATCCTCCCAAGATCCACCGAAGTCAAGTATACAAGCTCGAAGCATATCCTTCAAAGTTTGAATAGTACGCTCTGACTGTCCATATGTCTGCAGATGGTAGGCTGAACTAAACTTTAACCTAGTACACAGACTCTGCTGAAGGCTCTGCCAAAAGTGAGACATTAATCGCGAATCTTTATCTGAGACTATGCTAACTAGCATGCCATGCAATCTGACTATCTGTCTCTTGTATATCTTAGCTAGCTGCTCTATAGACTGGCCCACTCTGAAAGGAAGAAAGTGAGTAACCTTCATGATTCGATCCACTGTAACCCATACAATATATCTGCTGGACGGGGATCTAGGAAGACCGATCACAAAGTCCATAGTGATATGGTCCAACTTCTACTCCGGAATTGATAAAGGCTGGAGTAGTCCGGTGGGTCTCTAATGTTCAGCCTTGACCTGCTAACAGACTAAACATAGTGAAACAAACCGAGCTATCTCCCTCTTTATACCATTCTACCAGAAGTGCTAACGAATATCTCGATACATCTTTGTCCCTCTTGGATGCACTTAGTACTGAAAATTATGGGCCTCTGACATAATCTTCTGTCAGATATCTCCTCTCGACATACGAAGTCGACTCCCAAACCTGAGAGTCCCATCCTCATAAATGATCAACTCTGGTATGCGTCCTGACTCATACTCTGATCTGAGCTGCTGAAGTCTTACATCACTAATCTTCTCTGCTCTGATCCTCTCAACTATAGAAGACTGAACCTGCAGACTCACCATCAAACCGGTATCACTAGGTAATACTATCTCGATACCCATCTTCTGTAGATCCTCCAAATATGATGATACCCCGTCAAGAAGTAAGCTCCCCCTCTCTTGCTCAAGGCGTATTCTTCAACATTGGCCTTCCTTGGATGATACTGATGGTCAACATCATACTTCGTCAATAACTTGAGCCACATCCTCTACCGCATATTGAACTCCTTCTATGTGAATACATACCTCAAGCTCTTGTGATCTGTGAAGATCTCTACTCGATCACCATCTAAGTAATGCCTTCAGAGCTTAAGTGCAAATACTACTACTGTCAACTCAAGATCATGTGTCGGATAACTCTTCTCTTGATCTCGAAGCTGTCGAGACGCATAGGCTATCACTCTGCCATGCTGCATAAGGACACATCCTAGTCCCACTCCTAAAGCATCACAATAAACTGATAACCCCCCTGGTCCCACTGGTAGTGTCAGAATAGGAGCCAAAATTAAACTCCGCTTGAGCTTTTTAAAAAAAGTCTGACAAGCATCTGATCACTCAAAGCACACATCCTTACACGTCAGTCATATCAAGGGTGTGGAGATCCTCGTAAAGTCTGCTACAAACCACATGTAGTTGCCTGCTAGACCCAGAAAACTGTGCACATCTGAAACTGTACGGGGTACTGGCCAACTCTCAATAGCCTCTACTTTTTTGGGATCTACCACGACTCCTCCACCATAAATTATATGACCCAAGAATAAGATACGATCAAGCCAGAACTCATACTGGCTGAACTTCGAGTACAACTGTTGTCCTCGAAGAATCTAAAGAACTACGCGAAGATGCTGCTCATATTCTTCCTTACTCTGACTATAGACCAAGATATCATCAATAAACACTATCACAAACTGGTCTAGGTAAAGCATAAAGATGTTATATGAGAGACGTGAATACAGCTTATGCATTGGTCGCTCCAAATGGCATAACTAGGACTCCCAATGACCATATCTAGATCTGAACGCCGTCTTGGGTATGTTCTTCTCTCTGAATCTGATTTGATGATACCCAGACCGTAAATTGATCTTAGAAAACACATATGCCCCACTGAACTGATCAAATAAGTCATTTATCCTGGGCAAGGGATACTTGTTCTTAATGGTTATCGTATTTAGTATTCTATAATCAATAACTAAACCCGATGAACCATCCTTCTTCTTAACAAAAAGTAACGGGGCTCCCCAAGGCGATGCACTAGGTCTAATGAATCCCTTGGCTCTCAAATCCTCAATCATCCGATACAAAATCTCTAACTTATATGGTGACATCCTGTAAACTCTCTCTGAAACTGGTTCTTCTCTCGGGATTAAATCAATGTAGAACTTCACATCTCTAACTAGTGGTACACCTAGTAGTTCATCAAAAAATATGTCAGAAAACTCACAAACTACCCTCGGAAACTGTGCCTCCTCGTCCTCTGCCATCATTAGTGTAACCTCTGGTGACTCTACTACACCTCTCAAGAATGAGAACTCCTCTCCACCAGGTATACGAAAGATAACCTTGTCACTATGGTAATCTATCATCGCGTGCCTCGCACTCAACCAATCCATCCTAAGGACGATATCATAATCACCCATAGGAAACTCTATCAGCCTCGTAGAAAATACTCTCCCGTACCCTATAACTCTATACAAGGGATATACTCTATCTACTCCCATGAAACCATTACCAGTAAGTATATTCAACCTTACAGGTAAGGACTCGAATTTCAATCCAACTTATATCGCAAATCGTGTAGATATAAATGAATGCGATGCACTAGAATCAAATAATGCTGAAGATGAATGAAAGTGGACGAGAATGGTACCTGCTACCACCTCTCTTGCTACCAAAGCCTCCGCCATCGATAGTAATAATGCTCGACCCTACCCGCCGGGTGCTGGTCCCCTATGCTGCTGACCTCTAGGTCTCGCATGTGCATGGGCTTGCGCATACTGCTGCAGCCTTTGCTGGAATGTCTAAGCCTGTGGAGGCAAGGGCCTCTAAACCTGCTGCTTCTATACTGGTGTTGGTGCCCTGTATTATGGCGCTGCTGGTCGAACTGTCGATTGGGATGATGATAACCCAGTCTGGTTCCTCCTAGGACATGTCCCGACCATGTGGTCTGATGCCCCACACACCAAGAAAAATCCATGTGCCCTACGGCACTGATATAATATGTCCATGTTTCCCACAGTGGAAATAACTACGAGTAGAAGAAGAAAAAGACGACTACCTCTGCTGTGGGAGCATCTGGGAAGACTGCTAGACGATGCTATCCTCCGAGAGGATCCAATCGTCGGGGCTCGAACTGCTGGAGCTGCTGCTAATGACTGGGACGATGATCCTCCTAAAATATGGGACCTCTTTTGGCCCCCAACTCTATCAGGTGTACTCATACCTCCTAGCTGCCCGCATCACAGCGTCGATGGTCTGAAACTCATGTTGCTCTACCGCCAGGATAATCTCTAAATGAAGTCCCTGCTAGAACCTTCTCGCCCTCTCCAACTCAGTCACTACCAAGGAGGGAGCAAACCGACTAAGTCTCGCAAACTCCGCCGCGTAACCGTCGACGATCCTGCTCTCCTGCCTAAGGTTGTTAAACCTCTGTTGTAGCTCATAATGCCACTGCGTCGAAGTACCTCGCCTAAAATCTTTTAGTAAAAAGTGCCCAGGGAATCGGTTCTACGAGAGAAACCTATTGCGCTACCCACCAATTACGGGCCAAATCCAATAATTATAGTCTCACTACAGCTAGTTGCTCTCTGGCCAGAGTTCCTGCTGTGTAAATCCCCTTATCCAAATTAGGCCCACTTGGCTTAGATAAAGAGACTAGGGCTAGTTTGAATCCAAATAGAAATAGAACACGATATTTTAGATGAATTTATAATATTTATATCACTTAGTGCACCTTATTGTTGCTTCGATAATTAGAGCGCTACACTAGCCATTGTCTTCCTACAAATTTTATACTCTTGTCCTAGACATGCCAGTCTTCCATTCTGACCTTTGTGTAACTTATAATTATGCTCTTTTGTGCTACATTTTAGTCGTACGACATTCGTCGCAAACATTTATATTTAATTCTAAATAATTCTAACTTTGTATCCTTGTGAGTTCCAATCAAAATTGGAGACACAATCTTGACCCGTTTCGTACAACCCAATTTATGACAATATTCTATTCCGAGTTCTCTATGTCCACGACACTTGTGTCCCACCTAATTTTAGCCCCATGTACTTGTAATTAATTCCATAACACAATTTGCATTAATTTTAATTAATTTAATCCAATTTTTATCTTTGTGCAGTTTTCCAATTGTTGGGCACTTTTATGCAAAAGTGCATTGAGGTGTCCACACCATTGGACAATACATGAAGAAACCCATTTTTTCCTTCATTATTTGGTCATGAGAATTTTTTCCATGATTTTTGTAGTGTGTAGCAATCACCATCACCCCCATGTAATCCTAGCCTTGCATTTCAAATAATGCAAATCCTAGCCCTCCAAACATCCCCATGTGAAGCCAAGCCCATCCCAAGATGTTGACCAAGCCCAATCCCCTAGGTCAACCCCCAAAACCCTACTTTTCTACATGTATAAATATACAATTTTCTCCTTTTTCTCTTTAGTTTTCCAAAACCCAAACCCTATGCTACACTTAGCCGAATTCACATCCCTCTCCCTGTTCACCTTCTTCCTCCCAACCGCCAGAGCCAACCGCCGACCGCTGTCCCTCGACTCGCCCAGAGCACCACCCTGCACACGCCTCTCCTCCACCATCTCCTCCCTGACCTCCTCCTCTTCCCGGCCATCTCCCGCGGCCACGACCATCATCTTCATCCTCTTCCTCCACTTCTTCCTGTCCACTCCATCATCCCCGGCCAACGCACAGGAGCCGACTCCTCCGCCTCTGCAATAGTCCCCAACACCACCATCACAGCCTCCTACACCTTCAACTCCCTCACGACCGGAGCAGTCTCGCCTGAAGCCACCGCCACTGCTGCCATCATCTCCACTCCCATCTTCTTCCTGTAGCCTGAGATCCCGCCGACCGGTGATTAGCATCTCATCGGAGACGACTCCCCATGCCTGAACCACCTCACCCCCGACGTTCCTCGACTTCCTTCCTCCCTAAGCAGCACCTCCCTGACCACCCTCACCTCTCGCCGGACTCCCCTTGACCTGCCAGAGTCAACACAGCACCATCACCACCCCGTTTCCTCCCTGTCCTCGACTCCCTCTCGTTTGAGACCTCCGCCACTCGCCACCACCTGCACGACCACTCCTCCCATCATCCCAGCCATCCTCCACCTCACCCTACGACTCCATCACCACCACGAGCCACCATCTCCCCCGCTGACCCGCCTGAACCACGGCTACACCACCACCACCTCTCCCTGCTCAACTTCTCCTTCTCATCTCCTTTCTCCTCCTCGACAACACCTATACCCGCTGAACTCGAATGTACAGCCACCCTCGACCCGCCTGACCTCAACCCGGCTCTGCCCTGTCCTCCTCCTCGGCCGCCTGAGCCCTGGCCGGAGCAGCAACCTCCTTCCCTAACCTACATTATCATCATCATCACCATTGTAATCATAATCATCACCCCCTTAATCCTTATCATTATCATCCCCATCGTTAATTATCATCATCACTATTAATCTTCATCAGCATCTCATCATCTCATCATCATCATCATCCCTATATCACCCTAATCATTGACCTAATCATCACCAATTATCAACATCATCACCCTCATCATCATCATCAATATCGATATCATCGTCGTCATCATGGACCCGTCACCCTCACCAAAGATGACCTACAACAGTCACCCTCGATCCTCGTGCCTGTGTACGCTAACCCCGAGGTTCGAACCTGTCCCTCTTCTTTTATTTTATGTGTGCTTGTAATTAGTATTGCTTCATGGTTCAGTTTATTTGTTATGCGTCCAGACCGTGTCGGTGAACCCAATGATTAGTATGCTCGTACGTGTGTGTGTGTGTGTGTGTGTGTGTGTGTGTGTATGTGTGTGTGTGTATGCATATAATATTAGTTGTTATATATATATAAAAATATATGGATATAGATATATGTAATTAAATGCTAAAACCTAATTATGACTATATATGTGTTTATTTGCTGTACGACCCTAGGACACTGTGGATTTTCCCGTATATTTGCATATGACTTTGTGACCTGAATATTAGGGAATTGTTTGTCTTGTGTACACTGATGTACTGGGTAGACAGGTGTTAGTTTGACTGTCTGATTTGATATAACATTGAAGACGTAACACCTGCGTAATTAGACGCGCATTTGACCCTGTTAGTTGACCAGTGTCACCCCTAGCGTACCCTCTGAGTCCAGTGTAATTATGGATGTGTATGTGCTAGTGTAATGGCTGATGTTGTATTGTATTATATTATATGTATATAGGACTATTGGATTGTTCTGCGAGACTTCTGGAGCAGGTTATTGGTACTACGCAGCTTTCTTGCCAAGCAAATATACCTTGCCATTGTACTGTGATTTACATTCCATATAGTGCATGTATTTTATTTTTGTCATTTAGTTCATATATTTTAACTGTTATATAAATTGCGCATCCAAGAATAACTTGGGTGCAACGACGGTGGCATCGTATTCTATTTTTATTATATATATGCATGTTGACCTAGTTTTACGAGACCATAACATGATCATGAGGCATTCTTATATTTCATTTGGCTGTGACACATTTCTTACACGAGTTGTGAGTCTCATATAGATCACGGACTTATGTATTAACTGATCATCAGTACGTATAGGTCGTGCGATGGATATAGATAACTGCTGATAGAAATTTGCATGCTAGAAGACCCGGCAGTTTATTAGAGGTATTATCGTGTCATGGATGTGACATGCTTAGAGCATGGGGTGGGGAGAATAACAAGTAAGGCATTTGGGCTCCTTTGCACTTTCCTTGTGTAACCCGTATGCTCCGCCGGAGATGTACGATCATGATGACCACTATATATTATATATTATCAGGCGACCTCTGCCGTTCAAAAGATGACATGCTTTGTAGGTCCCTGAATCTCCAACAGAATCATGCCAATCCCATTTTAGCCAGATAGCCCACGTGTTTGAAAGTTGTTCTCAAACTGTATTCACATAGATGGTTAGGCGACCCATTGGATGTTTATTTTACAGTACTTATTAGCATGCTTCTATATATCTTGTTATGTCCCTCTGAGGACCTGGTCCCTTTCCAGGTGTAGATGTTCATGACTTAGCAGGAGTGCAGATCAGGACTTGCTACTTATATTTCGAGGAGGTCTTCTCTTCGAGTGTTATTGATTGTTAGTTGATGTACTTATATTGTTTTGTTTATCTTATATTTTAGTTTGGTAGTAGATTTGTTTCCATCCGACTATCATCTTTTGATACTTCACATTGAGATTTAGTTATACCTTGTGACTTGTGACATATTTACCACTTGTGGATTTGATATTCATAATACAACGTATATATGTGTTATAGTTTTCATATATTAGAGTCTCCATATACATACGGCTGGCATGCTTACGTATTCCTAGTCCTACGTATTTTGGGACTGGGGCGTGACATGCTGCCTCCAAGATAGCCTCAATGTCCTACAGCCAAGCATCTAATGAAATTACGTACTCTGTGCCCAAGAAGAACGGAGGACTGAGTCGCCTGAAGATGGTCACAGAATTATGAATCTGAGAACCACCTCGCTCCAATGTTGTCTAGACCGACTGAGTAAGTATGTCACTCTGGTGCTGCTGGGTCGCCATAAAACCTCGAAGAACATCCATCAATGCTTCGATAACACCCTTTGGCTACTCGGGCTGAAGTGGGTGCACTGGCTGTACTGGTTGTACCGGTGCTGCTTGTTGGTCTGATACTACCGACCGATCTGCCTCGAGATCTACTCTAGACCCTGCCCCTGAAAGATGAGGCCGATCCCCAAGAATACGCTAGGCTCCCGAATGCTGACCCTCCTCGAGCCGCACTCGATCCATCTGGCTGGTAGTAATAGGAATAGTACCCCTGAAAGATAAGGACACAAAAGTCAATCGAAGAACATGATAGATCAACGAAATAGCATGTAACAAATCAAGGATCAAGGACAGAGATAAATGACTAGGAATAAAGGGGAAGAGTTTAGGATTGAGACATCTAACAACAGCAACAACTCCCCCATATATCTGAAAACTAGACCTGCATAGGCCACCACTAAAACCGTGTCACGCCCCAAAACCAGAATACTGGAAAGCAGGACTAACAAGGCCAGCTACGTATACTTAGAGCACTCTGAAACTCTGCATATACGGTGAAGCTGGAAGATATGAGGGGTCACTACTACAATCCAACAGTCAAGCCTAGGTCCAACAACCCTAGTGCCTCAATCACAGAAATAACAGAAATAATAACAAGTTGTAAGATCAGTTGGAATATAATAGTAAAGTGTCCCAAACTATAACATACAGATGATCATGATGCTAGTCAACATAAAATGAGTAAACTAGCCAGAGTCTATATCATACATGATCAACCCTAGGATATGCCAATCATGAAAATGTCCATAGGCTAACAGATCAATCCAAAACATGAGCTAAACATGTGCCTAGTGGATAAACGCCATTAAAAATAGAATATACAATAGAGCGGAGAGGTAAAAAAATCCACTCAAGCGGTCTGGTGCTCCGGGTGGTCACCATCCTCTGGAAGATACGAAAGATCCTCTATTGCTGCTACTGGATCTGGCCATACAAAACCAGTGGGGTCAGACCCCAAAATAGCAAGTACCACAAAGGAATCCAATCTAGGAACTTAAACCAACAACACATGCAATACATATACTGAAAGTAAAGACTAAAAGTAAAAGATCTCAAGATAAAATAAATACGGTAAACCTACAATGAGACATACCCTTTAGTGTAGTCTTAATGCCATGAATACAACACAAGCTTTTTTTCCAACCAACTTTGCATAATTGGCTTAGCCGAGCCAAATTAGGATCATGGCATGTATGTCTCTCATAATTTTGTAAACCTACACTTCATTTTGGTCGCACAACAACCGCAACGCTTTTTGACTCAAAATATGACATTTAGACACTTTTTTGTTGCGGTCAATTTAGACGAGCAACATGAACCCAAATTTTAAAACTGACTTTTATAAACCCTAGCCTAACATGACCAACTATGCACATGGTATTGGTGTCATATTTATTTGAGTCCCCATAGGCTCTAAAAATAATATAGAAATACCATGCATTTTAATTAGTCAAAAATGACCATTTTTGATTAATTGTACCTGACTGAGCCCGAACCCCCAACTTGAACCCTCAAACCAACTTGTTTAACTCATACACAATATCAAACACCCATCCCCCACCTTCCTACTCACCAAACACCATTTTTCCTTACACCAAATCCTATTTTTTACCTTCTTTTATTTAAATTTCAGCATAAACCTATTAATAGTATAAACCTTGGACCATCTTAATTAAAATGCACCATGTATACACTCAAATTGAGGGGGGGGGACCAACCGCAGCCAAAGTAAAGGGAGGGCTCGGGTTTCAAGGAAGAGTTACATGGACCTTTAGTTTTTAGTTTGTAACTTATAACTTTTCCCCTCCCCATTCATTACTACCACTTATAGCTAATAAGTCCTAGGAGAACCCACCCCATGCATTGTTCAGCCAACCCATCTCTTCCCCAACTGAAACCTCCACCTATCCTCTCCCTCTTCTCTTCCTCTCCCTCACGGTCATCTTCTCATGTCATGCCCCAGTCCCAAAATACGTAGGACCAGGAATACGCAATACGCCAGCTACGCATTCGACCAGACTCTGGTCGGACTCGAATACGTATAAGTTGTAAACTAATGGTAACTATCTAAATAATTCAGTCAATATAAACCTCTATATCTTAATCCACAATGAACAGAAATACACAAGAATGAGCTACATGTGCTAAAGTCGGCCACCCAATAATACACAAACTCGAATAGACTCGAGAAAAAATATGAACCTATAAAAACTAGGCTACAACAGCAGATGAAATAACAATATAAAATAACCATAATGCCGGTAGAAATGATATGAGTACCTGGTACCAATGCCTGTAAGACAATCAACTCTATCAGCAACTCCAAAGGCTCTGTAATCATCTATGCTGCAAAACTGGCAAGGACCAGGTCCTCAGAGGGACGTAGCAAGGTACAAAAATACAGCATGCCAAAGTATAACAGAAAGTACAAGTGCAACTCCGGTGTAATCTAGCATAACCACCTAAGTGAGACACAGTTTGAAGATAATTTTTGACTCGTAGGTTGTCCAAAATAAAATCGTAGCTCCAGACACGGAGACACACGGGACGTACCGCAGCTCCGGGCAAAGAGTCACACGGTTGATACTACTACTCCGGTTACAGGAATACTACATCAACAGGACATATAAATATATAAAGCGCGTGCAAAGGAGCCCAAACGTCTAGTAACTATCTTCCCCTTCCCAAGCGGTCAACGAGTGTGCGCTGAACCTGAACCTCTATCTAGCAGTCTCGTCATACTAAAGTAACTATCAATCAATGTGACCCTAAGGTCATCCAAGATTCTGGTTATGTTGTCAGTATCAGGATACAAGAAATCTGGCACAATGATAGTGTCTGAATGTGTCCTAGGGTTATGATATACACAGGTACGTACATCAAGGTATTGTGAATCATCTATCACTCGTTACTAGATGTTACCGACGAACGTCTGCACCCGATTGTGACCCGGACGCGAAGTAACGATTCTAATCAAACACGTGCACAATGCATGTAATAAAATAATAAATATCTGGTAACTGAAATACAGGGTGGCAAGATACACTTGCCTGGATCCGGCTGCTGAAGATGGGTCTCTAGTACACCGTCCAAGTTCGTGGGTCCCGTAGTACCTAGAGACGAGGCACAAGCTCAATCAATAGACTATCACGAGGCTAAAATAAGAGGTGACACATGTCTAGTATAGGCTTCAATCTCTGTTACAAATTCACATAGACATTAAGCTAGAGGGTTGCCCAAGGTTGACTAACGGTATCCCACATCTAATTCAATTGATCACCTGAATAAAATTACCAGACGAAACCTCAATCTTACTATATTCATCACGATGTTCAGTAGTTCAAGCCATGATCAATCCTCAGATTTTACCCCGGTGGTCACAGACGTTAACATGCACATTTAAATATCATCCTCAAAATAAATAATTATTAATTATCAAAACCCTCGATTATATACAATCATTACCATTCCACAATAAAAACTACTCCTCGATTAAACTCATCATTAATTATTAGTCCTCAATCATAAATTAATGGTTTGATATCACACACCATTTCATAGTAAATCACTTGCTCCTCGATGATAAATCATAGTATTATTTCGCAATAATTTAAATATGCTCATCAACAATAATTAATATGTATAAATTAAATTGAACAGCACCCTAAATTATCATACCTAGCATTCATAAACTCTACTCTCAATATTCATATTATTCCCAACCATCAAATATATATATTTTAATATCAATGCATGAACATACCATCAAATGCATGTAATAAACCCTAAATATTAACTTAGGCTTTTAACCATTAATTGTATATTATAACATGTATTAAACCTAAAATCTCACATGCATATTTAACCCAACCCTAAAACTAACTAAACTATATAACAATATACAAAACACAAGGGGAGGGTGAGAGTATACCCTGGCGACGTGTGGTGGTTGCTGGCCGGAGTGAGGCTCGGTGCGGGATAGAGTCAAAGTTGAGTAGAGAGGCTCGGCCTAGGTGGTGGAGCTCGCCGGAGTGGGGGAAGGCCGGTCGGCTGCTGGTGATGATGAAGGGAGTTGATGATGAGGATGATGATGATGATGAGGAGGAGGAGGAGGAGGATCGTGGAGGTGGTGGTTCGAGGTGTAGCGGGTGGAGGAAGTGATAAAGAAGTCGGGGATGGTGGTGGAGCTGTGGTGGCAGGGATGGAGGAAGTACAGTCGGTCGGGATGGCTCGGCATGGAGGTGGTGGTTTGAGGTACAGCGGGTGGAGGGGTTGCTCGACCGTGGGGGTACTGGAGACATCAGCGGGGTGAGGGATTGCTCGACCGGGTTGGATGGCCGGTCGGGTTGAGTGCAACGGGAATGGGGTGGTTCAGGCGGTGGCTCGGGGGAAGAGTTGGCCGGTGTCGGGTTGGGTTGGCTGGAGTAGTTGTGAAGAAGAAGAAGAAAAAGAAGAAGAAGAAGAAGAAGAAAAAGGGAAGAGGAGAAAGTTGGATGTGGTTTTATGGAGAAGGAGGAGAAAGAGGATGGGGGGTTTTCCAAGGTGTTGGGATTAGGGCCGGCATGGGGAGATGGGGAGTGATGTAGATGTTTTATAGGAGGTGGTATGAGGAATGGGTGGTAAGGATGAGCTCTAAATTCAAATGGATGGCTCAAATTTCATATGGAGGAAATTGCTCATCCAAAGAAGAGAGAGGAGTGAGGTTGGACCGGTCAAGGGAGAGGGGGCTTATTCATTTGGTCTTGACCAATGAGGTGATGACACCTATTACAACATTTGCAAATAAGCCCCTTAATTTTGGGTATTTGCACAAACACATGAAATGATAGAAAAATACTGTAGGAAGTGGTGTTTGGTGTTTGGTAGGGTGATAGGGTATTATGTGTTTTGCATGGGCTTAATTAATGGGATATTGGGTTAAATTGGGATTAAGTTGGGATTAGTCAAAGTTGGTATCCCCAATTTAATAAAAATAAAATTGTCATGTGCTCTTAAATTAAATGGGGACACATGGAGTCTGAATTTGGAGTGATACAAAGATCATAAAAGGTGTAGGCTTGGTGTCAGTCTTGGACCCTTTAATTGGTCCGACAAACGGGTTGAGTTGGTGTCTCAAAATTGATGGCAACGACACAGATGCGCGACACAGGATTAAATAATAGATTTCAGATACGAAAAATTGTGCAATTAAATTAGAGCATAAGGGATTGTGATTTTAAGTGACAGAAAAGTCCAGCACCTAAGTTGGCTTGTCAAGTCAAGTGTGCAATAATTTGTTAGAAATTCTGGGCTAAGGCTGGGCTCCGAATATTGCAACAATGGTAGGGTGCACCAAGGGTTATAAATAATAAATCAAACATCTGCAACCTTAGTTCTAAACCTCAAATACCTGATGCTAAACCAAAATATTTAACCTAAAACCAGTCTATCTATAAAATAAATGAGGGAGTTTACATCTCCTCTACCTCCTTGGAGCTCTGGCCGGCCCCAACCCGAGAGCAACTCCTTCCTCCATCCACGACCCTGGAACAACCCGACCACCCAGGCGGACATCCCCGACTGCCGCCGGCCACCATGAGCGAGCTTGGAAAGCCACGAGCCAGTGCAGACAGCCGCGAGCACGACAGTAGCAACAACATCATTTTCGTAAGTCCATCTTCGAGATATGAGCACGACCTCCTCGCTCGATCTTTTTATGAGCTTATTGTCCATATACGTTCATAATATGAAGGACCTCAAACCCCTTCAAGCGTATTGATTTAAAGTAGTTTATATTAGGAGAAAGTCGACCCAAAAGTCGAGCGAAAAACTGACTTTGCGATAATTTCAAAACTACCCAAACGCCCATATTTCGAGAGCAATAACTCCTAAACCGTGATGTCGAATCGAGTGATTCTTTTTCTTGTATAAAAACAACATAACCAAGTTTTAAACCCTTTAAATAATTTATTTTATTTTGATTTATTCAGTGATTAATTTAGTGTTGAAAACTGGCAAAAAACTTGATTTCAGAAAACCAAAATTCTCCGATACGGGGTACGTTTCGCCAAATAAGGCTACATTATCATGTACGAATTACAGCAAATGGTGCGTAACATAAATGCGGATGTGTGAGATTTCACGAAACTTGATTTAGACATGTGTACACGCCGTAATCAACGCGTATCCGCCGAAAAATACTATATCGGCCTATTCTGACACATTGTCATAACTTCGTGTGCACTCGTCGGTTCGCAATGAAACTTATGACATTGGATTTGCAGTATTACGCTGGTCCTGTGAGCCAAGTTTGGTTCGAATATGAGAACGTTGATGAAATGCCGTTTCGTGGGCCCTACGATTTTATATGACAGGCGATTTCGTGATCGGCTCATCAGAATTCAGTTTTGGATATTCCGTTGGGTTCGTATCATCGTTCTAGACTCATAGAAACTAAGTTTGATAAATTTTGATCACTTTGACTCTGACATATTTTTTGGTGTGAACACATATAGATCCCGCTTTGACCCAAAACTGTCAATTCTGCCCTTGTGTCCAAATTAGAATTATGAGTAGTCAATCCTAGCTATTTTATGTATTCTAAAAATATTGGTGATATTTATTTCAGCATTCGAAGGCGTACTTATAGATTCTACTTTTTTAGGAGCAATTGACGGAGTTCATGACCTAGGCCAGTGTACCTTGCCAAACTTGCAGTAGATCCTATTATATTATCTGCTTGTATTTTTTTCCATATATATAAACTCTTGTGATGTACCTGTTCAACCTAGGACCGTGAGACGTTGCTTAGCATTCGAACAAGATTCGGGTGTCGATGTCGTACGTGGAGTCGTGTAACGTCACTTAGAGAGTTGATTCCATAATCCTATTTTTACGTGCTTGCTTTACCAAGTATGTCAGACTGTAGGACACTTGAAACTATTTCATGTGACAGAATCTTTCTTGAGTTATTCATGGTGATTTTGTATAGGCTTACAGGATTCGTGATATAAGACTTGCATATTATATAGATATCATTATGACTCGTTGTACTAGCTAGAGGTCATGATCTTGCGTGTTATGGACATGAGATGTTATAGACATGAGACATGAGATTATATTCGGTGGGGAGAGACATACATGCTACAGGCTGATTATGTTTATATATATACTATGTTACTGGAGGTGCTTTAGTCTCTGTACCAGAGCTTGGCACATTTACTGGCCCTACGAGATACTACTTGTTGCTATGGGCTCCCCGACACAGAGCCTATAGTGATCTCAGCCTGAGTACTAGTGATGCTCTCATTTGTATTTCACTTAGCTGGTTACATAGCTTGCCCTGAGGATCTATTTTTACTTGCTGCATTTTATTTGGCTTGAGTGTTTATTATACCTTGATGTGTCCCCTGAGGACCTGGATTCCAATTATGTCCCCAGGTGTAGATGAGGAGAGCTATCCCGAGGTTTACTGGGTAGGTGATGCTATTGGAGACGTACAGGCTGCAGAAGACAAGGTTGTTCCAGAGGACTTCTCTTGAGCACACAATATTCTCACCATTCATTTATTATGCTTAGTGTTCTTAGATATTTGATTTTGTAGTGACTTCTGGATATTATACTTGGAGTTATTTTCCTTTCTATTTTGATGTCGGGTTGTTCCCCGTGACATTATTTATATTGCTTTAGTTGGACAGATCATTTTATATTATTGTGGTTGGACTTGTCTCTTTGTGATTTTGTTACTTTTTGTGGATAAGATTAGATATATAAACTAAGATAGATATTTGTAGACCATTTTATATGTATTACATCTTAAGCATACTCTAATGGGTCAATTAAATTAGGTTTGCCGATTGGAGTTGTGTTGCTGGCCATTGCCACGTGCCTAGTCCCTTGGTATTTTGGGACTGAGGCGTGACACACAGTAATCTCAGAATAATCCAGTACATGGCTAGGATTCGCCACATATTTTCTTAACTGTGAAACATGGAACACATCATGGACACCCTCCAAGGTTTGCGATAATGCTAGTCTATAAGCAACCTCACCAACACGCTCCAATACGTTGAATGGTCCGATATATTTGAACTAAGCTTCCCTCTACCACCAAATGTGATGGTTCCTCTAGTAGGGAAGATCCTTAAGAACACATGATATCCCGCCTTAAACTCTAGGGGTTAACGTTGAGCATTGGCCCATTGCTTCTATCTATCTTGCGCTGCTCGAAGGTGACCTTGAATCTGCTTGACCTTCTCCACGGTACGAGTTACTAACTCTGGTCCGAGTATCTGTCTCTCGCCTACATTACTCCAACATATTGGCGATCGATACTTCCTTCCGTATAACGCTTTAAAAGAATCTATCTGAATGCTTGCTTGGTAACTATTATTGTACGAGAACTCTACCAAGTGCAAGTGATCCTCCCAAGATCCTCCAAAGTCAAGCATGCACACTCTCAATATGTCCTCCAATGTCTAAATTGTGCGCTCTGACTGTCCGTCTTTCTGCGGGTGATAGGAAGTGCTAAACTTCAATCTAGTTCCTAGGCTCTCCCGCATGCTTCTCCAAAAGTGTGATATGAACCTCGAATCTATCAGAAACTATACTGACTGGTACTCCATGTAGGCATATAATCTTCTTCATGTACATCTCTACCAGAACTTCTGTGAATTGCACAACTATAAAGCGTAAGAAGTGTGCGGCCTTAGTCAATCTGTCCACAATTATCCAAACTACATCTCAGCAAGTTGGACTCCTTGAAAAACCCGTAACGAAGTCCATGGTGATGTGCTCTCATTTTTACTCCGAGATGGAAAGCAATTAAAGTAGTCCTGCTGATCTCTGATATTCAGCCTTAACTTGCTGACACACCAAGCACTTTGTCATAAACTGTGCTATCTCTCGCTTCATCCCGTGCCACCAGTAATGTTGTCTCAAGTCTTTGTACATCTTTGTACCTCCCGGATGAATAGAGTATTCTGAACTGTGAGACTCCGTCATTGGCTCCTACCTAAGCTTCCCATTAGGAACATAGAGGTGATCCCTATACCTCAAAGTCCCATCTTCGTGTATCCTCAGTCCAGTCTACAATCCAGCCTCAGTCCTCTGTCGAAGTCGCTAAAATCTTGCATCGGTCGATAGAACTGCCTTGATACGCTCCACCAATGATGATTGCACTTGAAGGTTTATCAACTTTGCGACCTCTCTTGGCATAACCACCTCTATGTCCAGCTGACCCAAATCATATAATAATTCCTTCTGTTTTGTCAAGAAGCACGCCATCGGTCTCCTACTCATGCATCCACTACTACATTAGCCTTACCCGGATAATATTGGAGCTCAATTTCAAAATCCGCCATCAACTCGGGCCATCGTCTTTGTCTCAGGTTCAGATTCTTCTAAGTATAGACATACTTTAGGCTCTTATGATCCGTGTAAATCTCCACAGTCTCTCCGTATAGATAGTGCCTCCAAAGCTTCAAAGCAAATATCACTGCTGCAAGCTCCAAATCATGAGTGGGGTAATTCTTCTCATAGATCCTCAACTATCGAGAACCATATGCTACCACATTCCTGTGTTGCATCAAGACACAACATAATCCCTTTTCGAAAGCATCGTTATAAATAACAAATCCTTTCGGTCCAGTAGGTATGGTCAAGATCGACGTTGTAGTCAGGCGCTTCTTCAACCCATCAAACGCAATCTGACACTCCTCCGTCCAAATAAACTCATGTTCCTTGTGGGTCAACCTTGTCATAGGTTCTGAGATCCTAGCAAAATTTTCCATGAACCTCCAGTAATATCCGACAAGTCCTAGAAAACTCCGTACCTCTGAGACGTCGGTTGGGGTCGGCCACGTCTCCATTGTTGATATCTTAGCTGGATCCACTAATATGCCTTCTTCCAAGATAACATGCCCAAGAAAAGAGACATAATCTAGGAGAAACACGTACTTTCTCAGTTTAGCATATAACTTCTAATGTCTCAACGTTTCTAGCACCTTCCTCAAATATTTCTCGTGCTCCTCATGGCTCTTCGAGTACACCAAAATGTCGTCGATGAATACGACCACAAACTTTTCCAAGTACTGAAGGAATACTTGGTTTATTAAATTCATAAATACGGCCGACACATTTGTTAAACCAAAGGGCATTACCAAGAACTCATAGTGGCCATAGCGAGTCCTGAAAGCCGTCTTCTGAATATCCTCGTGCCCCACTTTCACTTGATGGTATCCCAATCTCAAATCAATCATAGAAAACACCCGTGCTCCTGTCAGCTGGTCAAATAAGTCATCAATCCACGGTAGAGGGTACTTATTCTTGATGGCCACTGCATTATGGGCTCTGTAGTCAATGCACATACGGAATGTTACATCTTTCTTAGGCACAAACTAAACTGGGGCTCCCTAAGGCGATACACTTGGCCTAATGAATCATTTGTCCTGCAACTCTTGCAATTTGTCCTGCAACTCTTGCAACTGCACCTTCAGCTCCTCTAGATCCTTCTTTGCCAGCCGATACACATTAGAAGATATTGGCATCGCTCCCGGTACCAACTCAATAGTGAACTCGACTTCTCTGTCCGGTGGCATATCCGACAACTCGTCTGGAAAGACATCTGTAAACTCCTCAACAATCGGTGGCGGCACAACTTCCATTGCCATACAAGCTCCACCATACTGGCATAGTCCCTTTCTTTGTAGTTCCTCACATAAACTCAAACTCTGGCCCACCTGGAGGCTTAAAGATAGCACAACCTCTATGGCAATCTAACACTGCATGATATTGACTAAGCCAATCAATCCCTAATACTACATCAAAATTTGGCATTAAAAATACCAAAAGTCGAGCTGTCATCTTCCGACCACAAATAATAACTGAACAAGTCCTACAGGTACTAGTTACAACCTCCCTTGGTAAGAATCCTCCAACTCTTCGATAAGGGAGAAGTAGCTATTCTATGTATTTCTACAAATCTAGATGATATGAATGAAAGAGTGGCCCCAGAATCAAATAAAACAGTAGCAGACAATACTCCAACTAGAATAATACCTGTAATAGCCTCTCCTTCAGTATCTTCTCCTCCCTGAGTCAAAGAAAACATATGCCCTTGCCTTTGAGCTCCTGCCTGTTGTCTGGCTCTCTGGAACTATACTGCATGTGGTGCCAAGGAAGGTCCTTTCTATTGGCCTCCTGGTACTGGTAGACGAAGTAATCCTCCTCCTTGGTTGGTTGCTCCTGGCGCTGATACTGCTGGCTTCTGTACTCCAACTAGAATAATATCTCCACGTTGCGGACAATCCCGAGCCTGATGTTGTCCCGATCTACAAGCCAAGCAAGTTCCTAGTTTCTTCCTACACACACTTTGCACGTGCCCCTTCTTGCCACAAAAATTATAAGTCGGAGGTTCTCTGAGCTTGTAGGGCCCCATCCTCTGTTGTTGTTGTTGTCCCATTGGTCGTCTGATAGGCCCTCATTATTATGTCTTTGTTGGTCTGTGTTGAATTCTCTGTTGATTCCCCTTTTCCTTGCTGATGGCATCCTAAATTATGTCTTTTGTCAATAATTCAGCATAAGAGATCTGGTATTGTGAGCTGGAATAGTGCTAAAGCTCCTGAGTCATCCCGTGATGAAATCTTTTAGCTTTCTCCAAGTCATTGGGTATCAGAACGGCACAATATCTACTAAGGCGGCTAAACTCTGAATTGTACTCATCGACCGTCTTGTTCCTCTGCTCTAGATAGAGGAACTGGTTGTACAATGCATCCTTCACGGTGGCCAAAAAGTATTTCTTTTTAAAGTACGCCAAGAATTGCTCCCAAGTATAGTGTGTATCCAATTGGCGCTCCATCGATTCCCACCAGTGATGTGCGTTCCCTTCTAAATGAGTTATAATGCCTATCATCCATAAATCTGTAGGAAGTTGTGACGCCTCCAAAATCTTCTTGGTACTGGTTATCTAAGTTGTGGTCTCCTCTAGGCTTCCATTGCCTTTATATGGCTTAGGGTTCATCTGTACGAAATCTTTTACTGAACCAATATGCGCTTGTGGCACTGGAGCTAGTGCCTGAGCTGGTGCGGGTGTTGGTGAAATCAACCTCTCAATTGATGTCAGGAATCCCTGACTCATCTTAGCGGCTTTCCGCCTCTGCTCTTCCGCTTGGTGCCTCTACTCGGCATCCAATACGGTGGCCTGATATCTCTGCTCCACAGCCTACTATCTCTGTTCCTGCATCATCATTTGGAAGAATTGGAACATCTGAGTTTGGTCATCCTGCGGTGCTGCTGGAGCTGGAAAAGCTTCATTAGGCGTCGTAGAAGGAGCTGGTGGAACCGGATTGTTAGTCTGTCCATCTGGTCCTGGAAGTCGAAGAGTCGTCGAGGTCTCTCCTGGTGATTGGCCATTGACTCCTGGAGATGTGTTGTCCCGGTGGCGGCACGTCTGTTACGCAAATTCATCTCTTTACAAGAGATGAACAAAAAAGTAGAAAAAGTACATGAATCAAGCAGGATGCAAACATTTATTTAATTAGGACGGGTTGGAACGAATGTGAGTTATAGTCAAGTGTGGATGAGACATAAAACTCTAATCTTAGGTGCAGGCCTGCTTGATACAGTTACGTAACCGAAATGACTAACTCGACTTGCGTGGGCCACCACTAAAAATATGTCACACCCCAGTCCCAAAATACGTAGGACCAGGTATACGTACACATGCCAGCTATACGAACAAGTATAGGAACCAAATTTAATAGACCTAACTAGTCGTAGTATGCTGTAAAATAAAACTAAGTCACAATATCACAGGCAGGTAATAATCTAGTCTCATCTACAAATATCACAGAATAGGAAACTGAAAGAATAGATAAAGTCTCTGAATCCAACTATAAAATAAATCCTAGTGGAGAACAATCTACAAAAATAAGTACGAAAGAATACTGAAAGAAAATATAATATGCAATAATGAAATAGTCTGGGTTCCAGCTAACTAGATAAGGACACCCAAGACACTAAGCAACTATCATCCACGATGCTCAAGAAAACTCATGTGGCTCTACCTGAAGGTCCTCGTCAGCAAAATCTTCAACTCCGTTCCTGAAGGTCCTCGTCAGCAAAATCTCCAACTTCGTAGTCTATCGGGTACAAGTGCTCGTTCGGATCTCGAAAGGGCGCCAGGTCCTCAGAGGGACACAACAAGTACATAAAAAATTGACATGCATAAAAATAAAGCAGTAAACAATAAATAGGATAACTAATCCATCTATGTGAAATATACTCGAGACATCTTTAGTGGCGCATGAGGGAGAAGAAGAGAAGAATTTGTCATCCCACCAGGCGTTCGACAGAACTCGGGGGTACACCATATATAGAAGAAGAAAAAGAAGAAGAATGTCTCATACGTTCACTAGTAGATTCTCCCCTCCCAATATAATATCGAATCGTATACGCGGTACAGACATAATGCAACGACGTCAATAAAATCTAGGAATGTAACTAAACACTAACTACTAACCCAAGACGCGAACTCACGTATCAATGGCCAGTCGACACGCTAGTCCATGCACTCACTCACTCACTCATTCAGAAAACGTGATAAACTAGTGTCAGGTCAGAAGATAACACGTACCTTCACAATATACTGGGTAAGTCTGCTACTCTAAGACGCGTGCACACAACTAGCAAATAAAAACTAGGCATATATATACTAAAAAAATCAATCAAGCAAGGTGTACTTGCCTTCCAAGCCGAGCTGCTGTAATGCCCCGCTCCGCGTCGGCATTATGTATCAAGGTGAGTGGGCAGAACTTTGTTCTCTGATTCTTGCACGCCTTAATAATGAATCTGATATTTTTTCTTGCTTATTTTCATAAGAGAATGATAGAACCTGCCTTGCATGCTAATAAACGAACTCACCTAGCTTGTCTTTGAAATGAACATGTCTGCTTAACTAAGAGACCCTGAAATGCTTGTTTAAAAGTATGTGTTTGCATAAACATGTTCCACTATCGCCTATGCTCCGAAAGAACCATATTGTGCCTGAATGTGTTCAAAGATAAGGCGGCTTGCCCGCAACAATAAAATATTATCTAATGGTTTGTCTCGTCTGCATCCTAGAGTTTATTTGATAGTGTTCCATGCATTCGCATCGGTCGGACAATGGCTATTGGTGGAAAGCAACCATGTGTCACGACTGCTACAGAGATAGTGGAAAACAACCATGTGTCACGGCTACCAATAGTATCAAATAAATGAGTCATTGGTTAGCTGGATCAACCGCTGCCAATCTTGAGTTACTCGGGGACCGCACTGCATATAAGATAGTTTATTGTGTTGGCTTGGATAGAGGACTACACCTAGATGTGCATTGGTGTTTAGATATGTATTTGTCCCTAGAGACTTTGAGTATAGCTCATGAGACATGCTACGCACACCCTGAAACAGAACAATGGGCTTGTCTTGCTTGCTTGCTTATATCGCATATGAAACTATATTTTTTAAAGATGTTTCCAAAATAAAGTAATATGACTCCATTTTATGCTGCATGTAATGAACATAGGTAAAACTAGAAAGATTACTAGTAATGTAATATTTTATAACATGATTACTTAGTGTTGGTTTTAGTGAATGCTTGCTTCTGTTCAGTTGTTTTATCTCACCAGTACTTATAAAAGTGCTGACCCACCAACAGTTTACTTGCTTGTAGGTACTGGATCGTCCGAGGGAGCGATAGGCGTGCCTCATCCCCAAGACCTGGAAGTTCTGGTTTCGATTCCCTCGAACATGCTTTCGTATAGAGGGGCATAATGTATGGAACGATACCTTTGTAAATAGAGAACCCAGTCCCTCGATTTGCCCTAAATACTCAGTTGGCTAAATTTATTGCATTACAACAATGTATCTCCGCTGCTTACTCGATTGATGTGATGATAGCCAAACTTTAACGATGTTGCCTTGTGCGGGCGCAACCCCAGGCTTGTACGGCATCACGTCCCGGTATCAAACGGCCATACGCGCCCCTTCGGGAACGTCGAGGCACGATGATTCGCGTTTGGTGCGCTGAGGCACGGTGATTCGCGTCCGGTCCGGCGGGGGAAGCGGTGGTCCGGGCGGCCCTCGAGGCCGAGGCATGACATAATGGTATCAGAGCAGATTCGATTCCTTGCCCAATCCGTTGCTATGACTCTGAGATTTGCTCGATATGGTATTACAATAGAGTGTTCCATACAATAAGTCCATAGATATTCTCAAAGTTGTGCAAATATTTTCTAGACTTGACTTGATTATTTCGATTGAGTACGGCGAGGGATGAGGACTATCGCTGCTCGGGATATCGAGAAATTTATCCTTAAAGTTTCGAGGATGAAACTTTTTGTTGGTGGGTAAGTATGTAATACCCCGCTCTGCGTCGGCATTATGTATCAAGGTGAGTGGGCAGAACTTCGTTATCTGATTCTTGCAATCCTTAATAATGAATCTGATATTTTTGCTTGCTTGTTTTCATAAGAGAGTGATAGAACCTGCCTTGCATGCTAATAAATGAACTCACCTAGCTTGTCTTTGAAACAAACATGTCTGCTTAACTAAGAGACCCTGAAATGCTTGCCTAAAAGTATGTGTTTGCATGAACATGTTCCACTATCGCCTATGCTCCGAGAGAACCATATCATACCAGAATATGTCAAAGATAAGGCGGCTTGCCCGCAACAATGAAATATCGTATGATGGTTCATCTCGTCTGCATCCTAGAATTTATTTGATAATGTTCCATGCATTCGCATCAGTCAGACAATGGCTATTGGTGGAAAGCAACCATACATCACGGCTGCTACAGAGATAGTAGAAAGCAACCATGTGCCACGGATGCCAATAGTATCGGATAAATGAGTCATTGGTTAACTGGATCAACCGCTGTCGATCCTGAGTTACTCGGGGACCGTACTGCATATAAGATAGTTCATTGTGTTAGCTTGGATATAGGACTGCTCCTAGATGTGCATTGGTGTCTAGATATGCATTTGTCCCTAGAGTCTTTAAGTATAGCTCATGAGATATGCTGCGCACACCTTGAAATAGAACAATCGGCTTGTCTTGCTTGCTTGCTTATATCGCATATGAAACTCTATTTTTTAAAGATATTTCCAAAACAAAGTAATATGACTCTGTTCTGTGCTGCATGTAACGAACATAGGTAAAACTATAACAATCACAAGTAATGTAATGTTTTATAACATGATTACTTAGTGTTGGTTTTAGTGAATGCTTGCTTCTGTTCAGTTGTTTTATCTCACCAGTACTTATAAAAGTGCTGACCCACCAACAGTTTACTTGCTTATAGGTACTGGATCGTCCGAGGGAGTGATAGGCGTGCCTCATCCCCAAGACCCAGAAGTTCTGGTTTCGATTGCCTTGAACATGCTTTCGTATAGAGGGACATAATATATGGAATGATACCTTTGTAAACAGAGAACCCAGTCCCGCGATTTGCCCTGAATACTCAGTTGGCTAAATGTATTACATTACAACAATGTCCTCCATTGCTTACTCGATTGATATGATGATAGACAAACTTTAACGATGTTGCTTTGTGTGGGCGCAACCCTAGTCTCGCATAGCATCACGTCCCGGTATCAAACGGCCATACGCGCCCCTTCGGGAATGCTGAGGCGTGGTAATTCGCATCCGGTGCGCCGAGGAGCGGTGATTCGCATTTGGTCCGGCAGGAGAAGCGGTGATCCAGGCGGCCCTCAGGGCCGGTGCATGACATAAGCATACAAGGCAGGTTCTATCATTCTCTTATAAAAACAAGCATTCAAAAACTCAGATTCATTATTAAGGCGTGCAAGAATCATAGAACGAAGTTCTGCCCACTCACCATGATACATAATGCCGACGTAGAGCGGGGCATTACAATTGCGAGCACAACAAGTCTGGTTCGGAGCTCTCCATAGAAACGTCTCGAATACCTACCAATTAATATTGCACTAATTAGACTCTACTTTTCCAGTTAAATTAGGTTATTATCTAGTTATCACTTTAAAGTTGGTTGCACATACAAGTAACTACACACCAAAATATTACTAGTCATTAAACATTGCCATAAACCATTTTTAAAGCATTATTTATTAAAACTAATAATTCTAGAATTTATATTGGAAAATAGGATTTTTAGTGATAGGGTCATCTCCTATAAATTTTATGGATCAATCACGAAGTAGAAACCAAAACTAGGTCATAACGGGTTACCGACTAGTCACCAACCAATTTTTGACAAATAAGTAAATCAGAACAAATTACTCAAAATAAGAATTAAAATATAATAATATAATTTTATATGATAAAAATATGGGTTTTTAGTGAGGGATAACTCAATAACAATTCTATTAGGGTTGGCATCAACCTTTGCTAGTATACATATCAAAATTTGGTACATGTGTGTTGTGACATCATAGACATCAAAATAATATTTTTTTAATATAATCTCAGAATATATAATTTTTTAAAAATAGTAATTCATCAAGAAAAATTGGTTTTTCTATCTACGATTAAGTCCTAACAAGGTCCCAGGGTTTCCAACATGCATACACCAAAACTAGGTTGAAACTAGTCATCTATCATGCTTAAAAACCCAATTTATTTCTCATAATTAATTCTGAAATAAATAATTAAAAACTAAAATTATTATATAAAAATTAACAACTTACTAGTTCATTGGCAAGATCTAAATGAGGGTTTATGCATGTTCCAAAAGGTTTGGGGTTGAAAAATAAAACTAGCGTTTATAGGTTTTGCATGATTTTTATGTCATATTAATGGGATTATCATATCATAAACACAATTATATATATATATATATATATATATATATATATATATATATATATATATATATATATATATATATATATATATATATAAAGAGATGGAGGGAGAAGGGTGAAGAAAAATACCTCAAAGAAGTGCACAAGGGTTTGATGTGTTTGGGCGGCTACAAGGAGAGGGGGGAGGCAGACCACAATGTGGTATTTATAGGAGAGGGGGGGGGGGGGGGGGGGACGGTCAAGAAATAGAGTTGGTTAGGGTTAGGATTGGCCTAATTTGAAAACTACATATTTAATTAAGATTCTAATTTATAGGGGAATAAATTGAAGATTTGATTCATGAATTTAAATAGGTGGATGCTACCAAAAATGGATGGCTATAATATTTAAAGTAGAGGGTTTCCAAATATAGAAATATTATAATTGGATTGGCTCTAAAAATTGATAAGGTGCAAAGGTTGACAATATCTCAAGAATATTTCAAATTCCATCCTCCTAAAATAAATTCTACATAATATATATAATTAATCACCCTATTTTAAGCCATTAGTGTCCATTAAATTAATTCATGGCTTTGGGGTTAGGTATTTGGATTATTTCGGGGTAAAATTGAAAGTTTGTCAATTAATAACTAAAGGAAGGTGTCATTTTGATCTATTAAATAAAAAAAATACAAGTGAATCCAATTGGGTGTGACACTAAGGTCATGAGGGTAGGTTTGCTAGTGTAGATAAAAAAAGGTAAAGCTTGTTGGAAGCAAAAAGCTCATGCTCTAATTGTTAAAGCTACGGTAATGGTTCTTATTTGAATTAATTAGCTAAGAATATTAAGAATCTATATTTAAATATATAATTAAAATAAAAAAACTAATTTTATTTAATCTAAACTCACAAAATTAAGATTTTTGGAGGAGGGAATTTACAACTAGGCCACTACTAGATTTCTAGGCTATACTAATAAGTTACTAGCATACATTACCCTAATATATACTTATACCTATCATTTCTAGCAATACATTGGCATATAGCTATTTACCAAACCATGTATCACGGTATCTTAACTCGTATCACATATTTACTAAATACCATAGTCCGTATCTCAAATATCTTAACTTTTAGTCAATACCTTAGTTCTAGGGTCAATACATTGGCTAAACTAGGTTTTAAAGTCATACTAGTTAGCTATGATATAATAATATCATATATACTAATATATATAATAACTTAGTCTAACACTTAATACCAAGCTAATACCTTAGTATTACCTCATTATCTAGCTATTACCTTAGTGTTACCTAATTACCTTAACCAATATCTTAACATATTATCCCGTATCCTAGTTTCTAGACTAATACTTTAGCTAATACTATTACCTTGACCAATGCCTAATAACTTAACAAATACCTTGGTACCTAACATATTACCCAAGCTAGATACTACCCTTACCATGGTATCTTAATCCGATACATAATATCACAATACTACCTTAGTATCCTAGTATTACCTCATACTAGTTCTAATATTTTGGTGTCTTTGTATTCTAAATACCTTAATACATCCTAGGATACCACACTCTAATTTATCCCACACATATCTCACTTGTTTGTACATTGTACCGTAGTACCGAATTAGGTATCATATGATACCAACTCCCAAGATACTAACCCATGACCATAAACTACACTTACCTTACATACAATATATGTACCATACTTTTAGCAATTAATATCATAATATTACCCATTATCTAGTTTGAATACCCAATATCTTAGTATCTTGACCAATACCTTATCCTTCTAGATACATACCCAACTAACTCTAATACTAATACTTGATACTGGATACCTTACTCAAGCCCCAATACCCACTTACCCTCACTCATGATACTTGAATGTCATGATACCAATATCCTCATGGTATCCAAGTATCACACTAGTATATTGCCCCAAACTCTAATATCTTGACACATAATCTACCTATACTTGTGTCACATCCCACCCCCAGAATACTGGATAAATACGAGGACTAACATGGCCAACCACACATTGCAGAATATCAAAGTAAACTGCAATGTGCTAAGGTTGTCTAGAAGACAAATGGGTGGACTCTAACATGCTATGACGTCAGTCCTAAGGCCGACAAATCCTAGTATCTCAATCCATTAACAATTTTAAGAGTATATCACATATGAATGTAAAGAGACATCCCAAAATATATACCATATATGATCATGAAGCTAGTAAATACAAAATATTGCACTAGCAGAGTATAATTATACATGATCAAATATACCAGCCATGGTCTAATATATACATCATGTTGATCGTAGTCTCAAAAATATAAGGAGCTAACTCTGCCCCCTTGCTGACACCATAAATTAAGAAATCAAAATGAGGGGTGGAAGAAGGAAACCTACTCGCGAGCTTCGGCCGCAGTCCTACGAGTGCGAGCCATCTTGCTGGAAGTACGGAGGATCCTGGTTCTCTTCGGGTAAATCTGGCCAAACAAAACCAGTAGGGTCAGAATCTTAAGCAACAAGTACCACAAAGGATCTCAAGGTGGTAGACAAAATACATCATAACATTAGCAGAAAAGAGATAAAAATAAATGCGGGTCGAGACTTGTACGGTACCAATATACTTGTCTCGATAAAATAACTATAAGGACTGGTGCATTGATAATAAACTAACTATAAAGAAAGATAAAGCGACGAGCGGCAAAAGGGCATAGGAACTACTCTGGATCAGGACCACAACCCTTAAATCAAATAAGGACCGGGGTTGCAGACCTTCACCCAAGCAGAACTTTGCACTCTAACCACTAACCGAAAAATAAGAATATAACAGGACGAGCTTGTCAGACAAGGCAAACAATATATCGTGGCCAAACATGCCTATGGCTTGCTATAATTAACTAACTAGGGTTATCACAAACCTAGTTACTAACAAATATATGTTTTGAAGAATATCGCTACCACCGACACTGCATTCAACTCGGATGGCCAAGGGTACGCTTGTAATTGAACTAGTCACATTACACAAAACATAACTTGTAACTTGTTACAGATAAACATAAACTTGATCTTAAAATCATAAATTTATCTAATGGCATAAAATTGAATGTAAACTTATATTATAATAGAATATTGTATATAAACTTGTATTGTAAACATAAACTTATATATATTCACATATCTTGTAACCACATTATGTAACAAATCATATGACTACCACGGTGCATCACAAAGTCTTGTATGTACCGTTGCATGCGTAAACTTAGTAGGTCATGGGGCCCTTGTGTAGCAGGGTTGGCCCATGCCTCACGCGTCCTTGGAGATCGGGGTAGCCGGTAGCGCAATATTTTTTCCTTCCAAAGATCTAGGTGAATCTTATCTTGTATAATCATTACCAAGTTATTTTAAGTTTTTGAGTCAAGGACACTCGAGAAACTTTCTGGTATGACGAGTTACGAGTATGAGCTATTCACGAGTTATCACTAGCAAACTTATCGTATCGGAGATACGCGATACATCGGGCAATACTCATACTCGATTGCCCGATTCCAAATGTAATAGGTTTATCATACACAACAATTTTTACGGTGTTTTGAGGGTTAGACCATTGTTAAATTATAAGAGTACATCATCCAACTATATATTACACAAAGAAATATCCCAAGCAAAAATGGATAGAACATATGATAAAACCAGGCACATGGAAAAGTTGGTTGCATATGCGATCTAGACGTATGCAGAAAATGCAAGGAATGCAGGACATAGGGAATGCAGGGCGCATAGGATGCAGGGCACATGCAGAACGCATGGGATGCAGAACGCATGGGATGCAGGGCGCATATATGATGCATGGAATACAGGGAGCAGTTATATGCCCAACAATATAGGAGCATGTTGGAAGGGCGCATAGAGCTGGGCCGCATGGAACTCCTTCGTCCCAAAACATCACGAACTCCATGGAAAAAGCTCCAAAAATCCAAAAACATATTTTCTTCATAAAATCTTTGTTTTAACTCCAAATCAGGTGAACTAAAAGCCAAAATACTCGAAATAAAGTGCTCCATCACATATAATAACTAGATTTTGAAGATATCTAGTTTTAATAAATCAAAACTAAGAAAATACATAGAATCTATGAAAAACCTAAATCTTGAAACTCAGATCTAATCCAAATCATCCATCAAAATTTAAAACTCCAAGAACTAAATTAGATGAGAACATCAAGGTGAACATTTTCTATCAAACATATTTTAAATTTATATAATATAAATAAAATCCAAAAATTTATAGCTTTATTATTTGAGCAAGATGTACTTGCCTAGAGTGGCTTCTTAGCCTCTACCTCTCACGGTCCAAGTAATCACAACCTCTTCTAGGATTAGAAATCGGTCTAGGGAGAGAGGAAGGAGAAAGAGGAAAAGAAAAATAGAAATGAAGAAGAAAGAGAGAGGAGAGAGAAAACTCTCATGTATATACTAAGGGGAAAAGGGAGATGGTTTAGTCATGGGTTCAACCAAAATAAACCGAACCAAGTGTCCATTCTACATGCAGGTCCTAAACTGGGTCTATGGCAATGCCAATGGGTATTCTACGGATCTCGGGTAGTCTATCTAGACAACAAAATAAATAAAAATGACAAGAAGAATCATGCAAATATAGTAGGAATACATTATCAGAAAATAAATTTGAATATCAAAAATTCAAGAAATGTCAAATCTGGAAACGGGTGTGACAACTTGGCTTACTTGATAACTACTTGTATCAACACGCACACTAACTAACACCTATTACCTAACACTTATATAAGTGTTAGGTAATAGGTGTTAGTTAGTGTGCGTATTGATACAAGTAGTTATCAAATGAGCCAAGTTGTCACACACCCCCCCCCCCCACACACACACACACTATATATATATATATATATATATATATATATATATATATATATATATATATATATATATATATATATATATGCTTGGAAACCTATGATACCTACACTCACTTGATATCCATACTACCTAGGCTCATAAGATACACAAAATGCCTATGTCGTATAGTCAGTTCTCTACTTGTAACCAATATTGCACCTATTAGACCTATTCAATAAATTTTAGGTTTAAATTATGTCGTAGCCCTTCGTATTAGCTTTTCAAAACTTTAAACGGATCATATTTTCTTATCCAGAAGCCCCCGAAATCGCAAAAATATTAAAACGCGTTTGTCTTTCGGACACCTGACACTCAAATAGTTTTACGAAAAGTTTTAGAACGAATTTGGCCTATTAATTTATATATTTGGAAAGCTAACTTCAATACGGTTCTTTTAAAAAAAGAAAAATTAATCGAAGTCCTGAGTTAGGAGTTATAACATTTCTAAGTTGTTATGGCTGCTAATGATGAGGCTGAATACTATGATAAATTTGAATTATTTTGGACAAAAGAACACATATATACACCCAATTTACCAATTCTACCTATACGTATCATGACGTATCATGATACGAACTCTACGTGTCCAATTTTAGACACAATAATATATTCACATCATCAAATAAATATCAATAGTCCTCATTAGGACATAATATACACACTCAATGGACACAATTGGGGTTTTTTCCAAATTGAGTCCCAAAATTATGACACCAACTTAGATATACCAAATTAAGGACTTCTAGTGCCTAAATCTACCATTGAAAAGTTAAATATAACCACAGAAAGGTTCCTACATGACCAATGGGTATTCCTAACCATAAGTTTGATGAAATTGAGAGAATTACCTAGTATTTTGGTAGCCTCTTTGGAGAATTCTAAATTTGGACACGGAAAGGATGAGTCAGACACGATCTCCTAGCAAGCTCCTCTCCTATGGATATCCTTATGCTCTCCAATGCTCCAGGCCTTCATGATTGTGAGAATTGGTGGAATTGAAAGTGGATTGAGTAGAATTGGTAGAAAATTGGATTTGCTTGGGAAAGAAGAAGATTTGAAAAAAATGAGGCTAATGAATGAAATAAAATGAATGGATGAGACATAAATTAAACTTATCTCTTATAGTAAGGTTTGGTCATGCCAACATATCATAGTTGCCCCTCTCCATTTGTTATGAATGTAATCTAATTACTATAGGAAGGAATCTCTACAACTAAGAGGAATATTCTCTTTATGACAACTAAACTTAATTAATTATAATTACTAAAGTCATGACTAACAATAATTAGCACTAACTATACTTGCAAATTCTAATTGGCTAGCCACTAACTAACACTAATATAATTCTACGCAATCACTAATATAAAATAATATATAAAAAATTAACAACATACAAAATTACCAAAATACCCCTATGGTGGAAAGTGGTAGTTACAAGCAATAATGCCTAGGGTGGAGAACGAAGATGAGGTTTGCACGGAGAAGAGTGCAGGAAAGAAGTATGAAGGAGATTGTGAATAGATTGATGACACCACTATGAGGGAAGGGTGAGCGAGGGGGAAATGTGTATACGTAATATAAGTTTGTTGCAATGACTTGTGTTTTATTTTACTTCGATGAACAATAGTCTCAACCATTGCTCTTGCTTTTGTTTGTAATCTTCAGAAGTGAAGGAACATATAGGATTTGGCTCATGAAACAACTACAGGCCTAAAATTTCAAGTTTCAAATATACAGCTACTAAGATTTATAAACAAATAGAACAACTATATATTCTATGTTGAGGCATCTCATCTTATAGCATGTCAGTTCTTGTGGGCCTGTGGCCTATAGAGATTTTATTTCTTGAGACTGATTTCAATTGCAAGTTATTTTTCTATGCATTTGTAAGGATGCATCGACAATTTTTGCATAATGTCCTGTATTCTCACATATATATTTATGCTCCATAATATATTAAGGCTGGATCTTTTCCTTAGTAGCAGCAAGCATTTTCACCAGCAGACAATGATTTTGAGGTTGTTCAGCTACTGCGACAAGCAAAGTTGTTCCCTTCGTTAGTTGATACATGGCCTAATGGTTGTGAGACATCCATGTTTCTTTAGCATGAATTATTGGTTGGTTGTTGGAGGTCAGGTTATTAACTCTTACTCGCTTGGAAAATAAAGGAAATCTAGTTTTTTTTTCTTATAATGAGTTTTAGTTTGTTTGTTTTGCAATTTACTCGTCTTCTATTCATATTTGGTGTGTTCAGTCGAAGCTCTTATCATTGGACATGGTTTCTTATTTTGATTTGGTTGAATCTAGGTTTGCATATGGTTGTTTATATTGATTTATATCAAGTAGCAGATACTGTATAATGGAATTGCATATATCTCTCTCTCTATTCTTTATCCTGCTGCTCGAAAATGGTTCAAAATATGTCGTTTAAACTATATGTTCATGTAATTAAAAAATTAATAAATTATAACTAATTGTTTATAAAGTATCTAATACTATCTAATTATAGCTAAATACTTCTAGCTCATGTGGTTAAGGTGGAAGACATTTTTCTTTTGGTTAGATAGTTCGATTCTACGGAATAACATTATTTATAATAAATTTAATTTTAATTATTTTTTAGTGCAAGTGTACGTTACTAGTGCTCCATAAGAATATATGGTTCAGGTGAATGTTGTCCTAGGATCAATTTGAAATGGGATGAGTGTAGATTACTGTCCTAGGATCAATTTGACATGGGATGTGTATGGATTCTGCTTAACATAAGAAAGATGTACGGAGTTCTTAGGAGTTAGGGTCTTTTACTAGTAGAATAGTAGTAGCAAGGTTCGACTTGCACCAAGTGATTAATGTTTGGCTTTGTCTAAATCTATATGTACACTATATATTTAACTATGATAGTTTTGAAGCCTTGGTCACCCCCACAATAAAAAAAATTTATGTTTATCTTAATAGTAATAGAATTGGAGCAAAGTTCTAGTCCTACCTAGTAAATATATTTTTTTATGTCATATCTATTTAGGAGGATTAGATTTCGATGTATGGTCACATACATGCTTTATAAAGGGGACTATAGTTTCTTATGGGTGAGATAGTTGTGCTCAAAAGAAAGATGTTGTTAGCCATCATTCAATATGTTGAGAGAAAGAAAGAGAGGTTGAAAAAGATAAAAAAAAATGGATTTCTTATATCTTCTTGGGTGTAATATCTGTTTTTTCGATAATCTTTGTGTACTTTCTCTGTTAGTGGGGATTACGAAGTTGTAACGATCTTGTAAATTCTTATAATCTTATTTATTAATGATCTCACTCCTCCGATTGTTTTTTATTGGTTAGGGTTCTTCACTTATTATTCTTGCAGCTTTGTTTTATTGTGATCTTTATTTTTTTGCATAATTCAACCACCATGTTTGACATGTGGGTGTTAGTTCACCGTGGATGCTCATCTTGGAAAATAGTTACTCTTTTATTCTCAACAATTAAACATAGTAAAATTCTAACAATCACCACAATGTTTGGTCAAGGTGTGTAATGGGCCGGATGGCTCGGTCTGTATTGCCCCATCCTCGTTTCGACCGGGAGACGCACTACGTAAAGGCTTGTGGCTAGTATGACTCAAAATCTGAACTTAATATAAAATGACCCTTTCGGCATTGAATCATGGCAGACGAATAAATGAGAATCATTCCAACTCATGGTTTAGCTTCTGTTGGAATAAGTCTTAGATGCAGCGGACTGCGTCTCGGCAAGTGAGCTCCATATAAGAGTCCCTTTCGACGGGACCGGTCGGCTGTTGCTTTTCTTGAACGTTTTCGTTGCGAGGTTTTGGATGAAGTATTTTTGCGTCGTTGTCTACTTTCGTTTTCTAAGAAATTTGCTAGGACGGATTAAGAACGGATTCTAACACAATACTAGTGCCAATGTAGGAACGCGCATAGTTGATATTTGATCGTAGCAAAGCGAGTCTCCTTTCTTGGCACATTCTCTAATCGGTGAGTGGTTCGATCCCTTCTTCTCTACTCGACCGCGTAAACAAATACTTTGCCCCGAATACGTTCATATCGACATTGCCCGGTTGAATATAAATATATAAATGTTAGCCATAATATGCATGCTTACCACTAAGGAGATAACACGGGATAATTATAATCGTCAAGCGCATCTATGCGCGCGGCCTATAACTTAAGATTCGTACGCAAAGCTGGCAGTTATAGTTTGAACCATGAAACTATTGAAAGAAATATGATATTATACTCATCGATTTTGGCATGGTAGCTCGGAGTATTTAGTGCTTTCGGGTTTACCAAATCGGAAAATACGGCTTAGAGGAAAGATACAATATGTGGCATGAGTATATAAATATTTCTATTTTACTTTGCTCTGTAGCATGCATCTGTTTCATTAATAAACTGTTCACACATTCGCATGGTCATGGACAACTTCTGCACAAGAGTTTGGGGTTTCCTTGAAACGGTATCCGGGACACCAGAACCAAATAGACCTAGGGAGAAATATTATGTGTCGTGCTTAGGCGCGGGGCATTGCGGGACCTTCAGCGGGACTCGCAAGCCGGGCTGATAGGGCACGCCATAATGTCATATAATAGTCCATCATGGTGTCGATTATCACCAGTGACCGCGTATAAGATAGAACATATGCTAATGTATTATCTTACGCAGGCGGTAAGTATTCTATGTCTCAATGCAGGGACGTGCATGTCGGGTTAATAAGATATCACCTATGCGTGCGTTATATATTCAATTTACTGCTTTTAAATGTGCCTATGATATGAATTACAAATTTACTCTAGTTCATGATAGCAAGATAATATTCAATGCATGTGTTCCTTTTATAAGTAACGTCGGTTTAGGCGACTGGGCTCCTCCCGCTCACCAGTATAAGTAGGCATATTGATACCCATCATCTCAGGTGTCAAGAACGCGGAGGGCGTACGATACTAGGCCGAAGCTGAAGATCGAAGAGATGACATAAATTTCTTCCTATTTTGAAGTATAGATGAAGCCTAATTCATTCTGAAAGTATTTTATAATAATCTATACGAAGGGTGTAAGGTATGGGACGACAAGTATTATTCATGGCAGCTTATTTGTTCTTTTTATTATTTCAAGCAATATAGTCGATACGGCATGAGCAATGTACTTCATATGAAAGTAATATATTTCAAGTTATGAATGAAAAATTATTTCTTCCTATTCAAATGATGCATCTCAATATTTCTGCTGCAATATGACTTATACTCTATGTTTTAAACAAATTATTAAAAATACATGTTCTTGCCTTATGCCTTGCACAACCTAGGAACACACGGCATCACGTCCGGGGGACGGTTATCGACTTCACGGAGTTGGGGCATGACACGGTCAACGTCGGTCTGGGTCAGCCCAAGTCCGACCCGGCCATAGAGCATATGGGTCCAGGCTGGATTTGAGATATCGGCCCGAAAGACCGGTCCGATTCGGTTCAACCCCTCCAATCCCGGTCGACCCGGACCAGCCCGGTCCAGCGACCCGATCTAGGCCCGGCCAGAAACCAAAAATTCAAATATTTTTTGACCATTTGGGGGGGCTTCCAATGGTTGTTTTTAGCCGTTTTAGGGGATTTTGATTATTTTGCATAAAATAACTAAAATACCCTTATAAAAACTATATTTTAGGGGTATTAAGGATAATTTTGCACACAAAAAATTTTATAAATAGGACATAAATTATCAAAATTAACCATAAGAAATTTTTTGTCTCTCATACAATATTTACAAGCAATCTAGTATGAACAGGCTATTTACTATAATGGAAAATAATCAACCACCACAGCAACCGAAAGATCAGCAACCTCAATCCGTACTTCAACAATAGTTGGAAAAAAAAATTTGGCATCGTTTTAGCGGGGTTTATAATGAGCGCAAAACGGAAAGAAGATACTCCAATAAAGTTCTTGTTGAATGCTTGTATTTTAGGAAATAACTCAATGGGACCATAACTGTGGTACAAGAAAACTACGTAGACATCTAAAAATGTGTATGAATATCTAGTAATCTTGTAATTTTCTTCAAAAAATGTAGCAATTTTAATATATTTTATTATTTTTATATAGGTCATAGGTATATTTAAATCTATTTGAAACTTATTGTCATTCCCCGTTCCCGAAATACGTATTTTGGGATATATTTATTTCTTGCTTGTATTTATTTCTGCTTAGAGTATTTCTTGCTCACATGATCATTAGGTTGCATGCATGGAGACTAGTCCCATTCTTTGGTTTAGCATGGTTTATGGTTTATTTGTGGGTTGGTTTATTCATGAATTTGAACCCATGGTCTAAACCTCAAATCCTAGCTATATAAGCTAAATTGTTTCTCTCTTCCCTCATTCTTCATTTTCCATCTTTCTTTTATTTCTAGGCAAGTACACATTGCACTACATGGAGAACCCTTTTAGTTTTTGTTTCTTGTTCTTTCCTTGAATTTTATTTGTTTATTCTGTGCTTATGATGACTCTATCTGCTTTTAATACTTGGAGTTCTCGGTTTTTATTGATATATTTACTTAGATCTATTTTTCTAACTTAGGATTTCATGGGTTCCTTAATTTTTTGGTGGTTTTGATCTACTAAAATATAGTATTTTCAAAAAATAGTTTTTAGAGAGTATGGATCACTTTATGTTGAATGTTTTGGCTTTTGGTTCACTCAATTCGGAGTTAAAATATAGTTTTTATAAAGAAAACAAATTTTAGATTTTAGAACTTTTTTGCCATGGCCGAACCTGCTGTTGAAGAAGACGAAGTCTTCAAGCGGCCAGTGAGCTATGCGGCTGAGAGTGTTATGCGGCCCGAGAGGGTTATACGGCTAGAGCTCTTGCCACATGTTGACCAGCATGAGTCTATCTTGTTCGACACATGACTGCCATCACACAAGTGTTCATGAACAATTGTGTTCACTCGGTAAACGAATGATAATTTTGCTAAATCTAAAATACTCTATGTGGCATCGAACCCCATGCGACACCACACTTATGCGGCAAGTAGAGTATGCGGCCACCATCCTTGGATGCATGACTCTAAAACCGTAGCACATATTTTTATGGTTTTGTCTTTTCTTCCTGACACACTTTATGTCATATCACACTTTATGTCACATTACTGACACTTTATTTTCCGTCGCCTCATCACTTATCCCGAGGAGCATGACTCTATGCGGCATAACTCCATGCGGCCAATATTGTCATGCGGCCTGACTTCTCATGCAGCCTTGATCCCTCTGTGCACATGCGGCACCTTGCACACGTTTTATTGGACTAGTTTTGGTTGAATGGACTTTATGAGTTGTAGGTGTGACTTTGATGACCATAAAAGTATTAGACCCATCTATGCGTCATGATCCGACCACTTGTATCCGTGCTGATACACTTACTACGTGTTATGTGTTCCTACGTGCTAAGTGTTCCTACGCGATTATATTATATGTTTACACTGTGGTGAACCTATGCACTACATGACATGTGATATGACTCAATCTTCAGCCTGGACATAAGGGTTAGTCAATGACCAAGCGTGGCTAGGATATGTTGATTGTTGTATCACACTAGGGTGAATCCAAATTGAACTATCAAGTGACAAAGTGGATTCGTATCTAGCGTGGTCGTACTATGGCACGTCATATAAAAAAATACCATGTGGTCACCACGCCATGAGATTCCAGTTAACATTAGGGTTAACTAGGCAACTAAACTTGTAGAGCATCGGGAGGGAATGGAATCTCGAGATCGTGCCTAAATAGCCACCTCATGTCATATGAATTGGGGTGTACATGCTAGTCCCCATGAATATTATTTAAATTCTCCTTAGTGGATGGCAATATCCGACTAGTATATGATACTATGTGTTCTATGCGATCTTAGCACGGTGGTCTTACGAGAGACCGGTGCATACTACTATGTGCTATACAGCAATTTATGGCTCGGCTAACCCTGCTAGTATCTGGTTCGATCTAAGGGTCGGCTAAATTTGTATATAATATTATATATATATATATTTTATAACCTGGTTTTATTTTTGTATTCGTGCTTTCTTTGTGGTACTTGCTATTTGGGGTCTAACTCCACTTGTTTTGCATGGCCAGGTTTAGAGCCAACGCCCGAAGATCAAGCGTACTTCCCCCTGAATAATGGCGCGCACCAGGCGGATGGCTACTATGGGAAACGAGTGTATTTCTTCTTTCCTGCTAGTTATTTCATATTTTACTTATTTTGGGCGTTTAGCCACCGGTACTTGTTAGCCGTGAATCTGGATATTTAGATCTCTACATGATTGTAATTAATCAGACTGCAGCTGATGATGGTCATGTACTCTTGTTACTCCGCCAGCCTTCTTATTTTTGCCCAGCTGATTTTTTGAATATTGTGGCAGGGCATTTGGGATGCCTTACTTGTCATATATGTTCTATGTTTACTGTTCTTATTTGACTGATTGAGACAATAGATATTCTATGTGACCCTAAGTGACTTGCTTGTAGTATGCACCCCTTGTCTAGTTACAGCCGTGACCGCCGTACGATATTCTATACCTTGTACGGGGGAACTGGTCATGTCCATCTCTGTATTCCGGTACTAGGGCATGACAAGGTTTTATTGGTAGCCCATGCAGGTCTGTGTTTTCAGACTTGTGGGGTGCTATGGTCATAGGAGTCTCAATCAAAATTTGTTTTCCTTGATATCTTGCTTCATCTTCCTCGATACCACCGCTTGAACTATTAAACTGCTTGCCTACTTGATCCTTCCCGTCCTATTCTTGATGGTTCTTGTCCTTTCCTTTAGGGATTCTTCAGTTGCTGGAGCAGCAGGCATGGCAGGACAGGGTTTCTCTAGGCAACAACGGGAGGTAGTACCTGTTCAGAGTCAAATTCGAATAGAGCCAGAAATTGAACAAGCTGGAACAGTAGAACCAGAAGTGGAACATATTGAGCAATCAGCCCCTGAAATACCCGTACCTCCAGCAGTACCAGCAGTACCAGTGGTACTTGACATCCCATATTATTGGAGATCCTCCGGGAAATGATGGCTATGCAGCAACACCAAATGGTGGTACAACAACATCAGCAGTTTCAACAGCAAGAACATAATGTCTTATTGAGTCAGGGTTTGCAGACGGCCCTAGAAAGAGAAGAAAGGACTAATTTAGGAGCATCAGTTAGATTTTGCCGAACACAAGGTACTTTGATGGCATGGAGGACGCCATCATAGCATATACATGGTTATAGGATATTGAGGTTATTATGGCAGCAGCAAGGGTTCCGGCTGATGAACAAGTCGATCAAGTTCGATTGCAGCTTCAAGACCTTGCCCGTGATTGGTAGGCGTCAGTAGAGGTTGGCTTGAGGCATCCCATCTCTTGGGATAGTTTTAAGGCTCGATTCAGGGCTAAATATTTTGGAGTCATAGCGCAGCATGAGCTCCAACAAAGATTTATCGGCCTCAAGCAGGCCGGTAGAACAGTGGATGGATATGCAGTCGAGTTTTACAGGCTGAGTAGATTCGCTCCAACTATGGTGGCTATGGAGTCGGATAGAGCAATGAGGTTCCAGCAAGGACTTCATCTTGTCACGACCTGCATCCAAAAAATTAGGCATAAGTCGTGGGTACGTCCAGCCTACGCCGCAGAATCGACGGTAGAACGCTGTCTAGGTCCGTTCTAGGTCACAACTATATATATCTCACAATAACCTGTCAAGATAACCTCTCCAAAAGGAGGGCAATATCACAATATATATAAACTCAATCACAATAACTAGGGGAAGAGTAAAAGTACGATAAGATCTCAACAAGAAATAAAGAACCAAAGAGAGCAAGTACAATATCCAAATATACAGTCCAAGTCTAAAAGTCTACAATATCTCACAGAAGCAACAAATAATAAATACAGTCATCCAAAACACCAACTGGGAACAACCCAGAGAAACCCACCTAGCTATACTAGGGCACTAGCGGCGTCTCCTCAGTTGGGACGGGCTCCTCCTCAAAATCAGGGTCGCAACACTCCTCGACACCTGGCCCGTAGTAGGTCAGGCAAAAATCTTCAGGATCCTCTGGAAATAATATGTCCAGTCAGGACTAGAG